>CM061753.1:313424301-314123418 GCA_030979885.1 Lolium multiflorum
CTGATGCTCTTAAATTGCCTCCTTATTCAAAGTATATGAAAGATATTGTCTCTAACAAAAGGAAAATTCCTAATGAGGAAATTTCGACTATGCTTGCTAATTATTCTTTTAATGGCAAAGTTCCAAAGAAGGACCAGGTATACCAACTATCGCTTGTTCCATCAAGAATAATTATGTTAGAGCTGTTGTATGTGATTTGGGAGCGGGAGTTAGTGTGATGCCTTCCCTTTACAAAAGACTTGATTTAGATAAGTTGATACAAACTGGTATATCTTTGCAAATGGCTGATAAATCTCTTGTTGTTCCTATTGGTATATGTGAAGATGTTCATTGTTCAAGTTACTCATAATTGCTTAATATTAACTGATTGTTGTTTGGAAATGCCTGAAGATGCATGATAATATGTCTATTATTATTGGAAGACCTTTTCTTAACACTGCAGGGGCTGTTATTGATTGCAATAAAGGAAAAGTCACTTTCAATGTTGATGACAAGGAACATATTGTTTATTTTCCCAAGAGGATTGATAAAGTATATGGAGTTAATACAATTTCTAATTTGAGAACTATCAAAGTGGGTGTTATTGATTGTCCTATATATGAGCCTAAAGAAGGATATGAAACTATTGTGATTGGATCATATCAATACAATATAAGGTAACATGATTGATTTGAGGTTTATTTCTTCTTGTGACATGTAAAATTTATTTGGTGGCAAGACTTGATCAACCTTGTTAACAAGTATATTTTAAATGCATGGAAGAGCTAAACAACATTTCTTTCTTTCTCCACTTGTTTTACTTCCTTCTGTAGTACTAATTGTTTTGCAAGATGCTTTAGTTGTTTAAATTTTGAAAATCTTTTTCTGCCTGAAATAGTTATTTTAACACCCAGAAATGTGCATTTTTCGAAATTTTAAAAAAATTTACAATTATACACCAGTCTATTTTAATTTGCAACACAGGAGTGCACAGGGCTGACCGGTGGGAGCTGCACCCCATGTGCTGGCGCGGCCAGCAAGGGGGAGCCACGCCGCCTACTGGTGGGCCCCACCTGGCCCTCCACTCACTCATCCACCTACCACTCCACTCCTTTCCACGGGAAACACGACACCATTGTTCAAACCGAGTTTCTTGCTATTCTTTATAGAAATTTTAGATCTCCTTTCGACCCATCTTTGCTGTGAGATTTGGAGTATTGCTCTCGGTATGTGACTCCTCAGATTATAAAATATAATTTTGAATAATAGTTGGGTATATCTTGAGTAATTTGCTGTTGTGTAGGTGACATATTAAGTGAGTTTGCATGCTTGATTCAAGGTGTAGAAATTAGTTTTGATGCATGTTTAGTACTCTATCAAGTTCCTATAGTGATCTCCCTCATTTATATGTCTCAAAATCAACTTTTATAATGTTTGTTGAAAAATTTCAAGAAAATGGAGTGGAATAGACATCAACTCAATCAACATAATGTAGGTGCATGAAGTTATGAGAGTCCACCGTGAAGGGGGGGTATTCCCCTCCTACTACCCACTCACCGATTTCATGAAGAGTGCGGGAATTTTTCGGGATGTTCAAAATCTAATTTCTAATGCGGGGGTTAGAAGATTTTGTTGTTGGAGGTGAACCTTACCAATATGCCAAAACTAACCATGTCGGTGGTGCAGGATTTTGAATACCATTGGTCCCAACCTAACCCCATGGTTCAATACAAAATCTACAATAAAACTATCAACTTGCCCTTTGATAATTTTTGTGCAGCTATTAAAGTACCATAGTGGGGATTACGCGAGAAGATTAGGGGGCTGCCACCGCAACTCTTGAAACTATACGAGATGATCTGTCAAGGGAGAAGCTTCTCGGATGAGGGTGGTAAAATTCGTAGTATTCAACTCCCATCTGTCGCTATTTTGCTTACTTTATCACCAAGTGCGTTCTTGCCTAGAAAGAATGCAAATAAGTTATCCATCCATGATTTGGTTTTCTTAGCTGCTGCATTGCCAACGTGATAGAACTTATAATTTGGGTGCTTTGATAGCTTTTAGGCTTGCTACTAGCCGTGAAAGGGGGAATTTGTGGAGGTCTCATTGCTCTCGTTTGCTAGCTATGCATGGTGTAGAACCTCACCCTCTTGATGTTCGGCTCTCAGCAGAAACTTGATATTGTTTCCATGATAAAACATGACTTTGTTTCCAATTGGTCTAACTCAAATAACTTGTCCTATGAGATAGCCTTTTTCAAGAAAAAGTGGAGAGTAATTAAATCTGAAAGACTAGTTGGACTACCTGCACCTGTTCTATTTAACCTTGATTCCGGGGAAAATTGGTCGGTCACGGAAGATGAACTTGATGCATACATAGAGAGGTGCGGCCATAAATCAGGGGACGGCTGGAGGAGGCCGAGGACCCCCTCGTCTTGCCATCCGGCGCAGCAAGTTCTTCACATCGATTATTCGGAGCATGTGGAACCTTCATCCTTTTCTGCACAGGGATCTTATTACAACCACGCCATGTATGATCCACCGGCGTGGAACCCTGACCCTCGCTGGGGTTGACCTCCACTTAGGCCAAAAGCCTAAGCTTGGGGGGGGGTACGCCGGCATCACTCATTCATTGCATATTACAATTGCCGGTCATTTGTATATACTTGTTTCGCTTCTTTTGGTTGTTTCTCTTTTGGTTATTTTTATTTCAGTAGGTTCTTATTTTAGTTTTGAAGGTTGTTACTACTGTAGTAACCTTTACTTTTACTTTTTATTTCATTTGTGTGCCGATGGTTGCCTCTAATATGAGGATGATATTTGGGGAAGTGCTGTCTAAAAAACAGATTCTGGGCTGTTACTAAAAAAATTCCTATGCATAGCCAGAACGTTATTTTGAGCTGCCAATTTTTGTGCATACTCCCCGTTTATTATATAACTTTCATTAGTAGAGCACTTCGAGTTGAACAGCGGAAGATTTTAGAAAAAAATAATTACTGTACTTTATTGTCAAGTTTTGGCAGATTTCTGCCACTTTGCTTTTGTGATTCTTTTAGTTTTCATTCTCTTGTTTTTCTTTGTTTCTTTTCTAAAACACAAAAGACCAAAAAATATTTCTGTTGTTTCTCTTTATCATTTGTTTATTTTGTTTCTTGTTCCTGTTTTGCTTTGTTACTATCGTTGGTTTGCTGTAGAAAATCCAAAAGATTTTGCTTTGTTCGGTGACTCCAATATCGAAAACGCCAAAAATATTTGTTGTTCTTCTTAGGTTTTTGTAAAGATTATTAGGGAGTTCAGCGGTCTCCAGGTGGTTGGAGCTTAGTTTTCATTCCATATTAATTAAGCCACACAAGTGAAAGCCAATAATGACGATCTACGACAATAGGATTGTGGTGAGAGGTGGTATGAACTCTATTTGTTTTCATTTTTGTACATATACTCATCCATGTGAGCATACTTAGTTGGTTCATGTGAGGTATATGTCATTTGTGAAAGTCTAGTAGTTCATGATCTCTCATGTTTAGCTCAATTTATTAATAATGAGTAGCATGTCACAAATATATGCTTGCGTTGTTTTATTCATAGATAGGTTTAACATTGTGGTATCCTCCTCTGAATAATCCATTTGGATTGAGTTGGCACATGCTCACACATGCATATGACTGAAAAACAAAAAGTCAATTAAGCCTTGATGATTTACTTTGCTTCAGAGTTCTTGTATCACTTTTATGCCTCCGTTAATTTTGATACAGCCATAAACATGATTATAAACGATGTGCTCTCTTGATTGTCGCTTCCAGTCTATTGCCAGCCCTTCACTTGAGGCGGCGGGAATGCTGCTCGTGCCTCCAAACATCTGAAAATCAAGTTATTCCAAAGTGTCCACCATAAATACCTATGCATGGCATTTCAAACCATTCAAGTAAATTTTCATGTACTACCTTTAAAACCTTCAAAGTATTTCTCAATTTGTGTCAATGTTTTATAGCTCATGAGGAAGTATGTGGTGTTTTATCTTTCAATCTTGTCGGTCAGACTTTCACCAATGGACTAGTGGCATATACATCCGCTTATCCAATAATTTTGCAAAAAGAGCTGGCAACGGGTGCCCAGCCCAATTAATTAGCTTTCATTAATAATTCTCTTCACATGTTTTGCCCTGATTTATCGGTAAGCAACTTAACCTGCAAATAGACACTCCTCCATAGTACATGTGAATGTTGGAAGGCACGGGATTCGGTTAGCCACGGCTTGTGTAAGCAAAGGTTGTGGGAGTGTCATCCATAATGAAACTAAAATACATGTGTAAACAAAAGAGAAGAGGATGATCTACCTTTTTGGTAGAGATAACGTCCTTCATGGGAACGCTCTTGAGATTCTGGTTGACAATTAGTTAGAGTACCCACTATCATTCGTTGACAACAACAAACACTTCTCAAAACAATTTTACTTCTGTTTTAAAAGTGAAAAGCTCTAGCACATGTTAATCCTTGCTTCCCTGCGAAGGGTCAGTCTTTTACTTTTATGTTGAGTCACCATCCTTTCTTTGAGCACCTTCTTGAGAGCATAATTGTCATTCTTAGTGTAATATGTTTGTCCCAGAATATGGTTAATTGTGGTATAACTTTGATGCTTTTATCTTTGATAGTCTTACCTCTAGTCTTCCCATGAACTTCAGAGGTGCCTGGGCATTTATGTTTTGCTGTACAATTGGTATCTTTTTCATGATTGACACAACTATTAGATGACTTTATTTGAATTTATCTTATTATGAATTGCCTAAGTACTCTTCCATATAATGAGAATATTTACATCATATGAGCAAATGTGTTCATGAAAGTTCTTTTATCGCACTCGGTTGTTAACTAGATTGCTTGAGGACAAGCAATAAGCTAAGCTTGGGGGAGTTGATACGTCCAAAACGTATCTACTTTCCGAACTTTTACTATTGTTTTGCCTCTAATTTGTGTATTTGGATACAACTAACACGGACTAACTTATTTGTTTTAAATTGCCTACTGTCTTATTTTTGTGCAGAAAATCAACTTTCAGGAAAATCCCCGGAAATAATTGCAATGGGCCTATTTTCCAGAAGACCCCACGGAGCAGAAGATGTGACGGAGGGGGCAACGAGCGCACACCACGTGGCGGCGCGGCGGGGCCATGGCCGCGCCGCCATATGGTGAGGCCACCTCGGCCAGCCAGACGCTCCCTGCGGACTACTTAAAGCTCTTGACCTAAAAACGCACGGGGTTCGACCACTTTTCCAGAAGCATCCCGAACTCCGCCGCCATCGCGAAACTTAACCTCGGGATCGAAGCTCTTCGGCACCCTGTGCGGACGTGAGTGGAGGAGATCATCGCCATCATCGCCACCCACGCCTCTCCATCGACCATCCATGTTTCCCCATCCATGTGTGAGTAAATCCCCCGTGGAGGAGAGGGGATGGTAGGGATTGGATGAGATTGTTCATGTAATAGCCATAAGATTGTTAGGGCATAGTGCCTAGTATCCGTAGTTGGTACTTTTATGATATTGTTGCAACTTGTTATGCTTAATGCTTGTCACTAGGGCCCGAGTGCCATGATTTCAGATCTGAACATGTTATTGATTCATGATGATATTGATTGTTTTATGATCTTACAAGTTGTATACACATATTGCTGTCCGGAACCGAGGCCCCAAAGTGACGAAATTGGGACAACCGGAGGGGAAGGCTGTGATATGAGGATCACATGTGTTCACGGAGTGTTAATGCTTTGCTCGGTATTCTATTAAAAGGAGTAAATTACCAATAGTTTCCCTAGAGGCCGGCTGCCAGGGCTGGTAGGACAAAAGATGTTGTGCAAGTTTCTCATTGCGAGAACGTACGACTTATATGGAACACATGCCTAAGGTTGTTTAGTACTTGGATACTGTTTATTATTATCTGCAAATGCCTAGTCTTGATTATTACATGAGTTATCTTATCCATGCAGCCCGTTCATCCATCCTATGCACTACGGTATTTTAATCTGCTGTTTACTATAATCACTCTTATTGTCTTTATTACACTGCTGCTTATATTTCCCTTGCTACTGCCATAAAGCTATGGACTATTTTGCCTTTGTCTCCACCTTGAGCTGAATTGACAACTCATTGTTAAGGCTTAAAGATATTCTTTGGCTCCCTTAATCAATAAATTGGGTTTTACTTCCCTCGAAGACTGTTGCGATCCCCTATACTTGTGGGTCATCACTCCACGCCTCATGCGAGGTTTTGGCGAAGACGACGATCCCAGCCACCGCCGGTGTGTGAGGGAGCCCTGGATCGAAGAGAGGTTGGCCTGATCCTGCCCAGTCCAGACACGGTGAGCCAGATTGATGACCGGTCCGTGCACGCCGTTAACCAGCGCGGGAGGGCAAGGTAGGGTGCCGTCGACGTAGCCCATGAGGTAGTGACTCCGAAGGAGAGGAAGGACCTGCGCACGCCAGAAGATGTAATTTTCCGGCGAGAGTTTGATGGTAATATGATTACCGAAGTGGTAGGGCGCCGGGAGCAGGCCAGCTGAGTCCGGCGCCGATGACTGCGCAGCTGGCGGCGCGGCCACCGCGGAGGCATTCGGCTGAGAAGCCGACATCGGAGGGTCTGCGGACATGCCGAGGACCTGAAGCTGCAGCGAGGACGGGTCCGCGGACAACACGGCCGACGGCGGATGCGAGAACATCGAGCCGACGGCAACGGTCCCGATCGACGGGCCGGTCATGGCGGCGTGGTCGAGCGGCCTGTTCAGCAGCGCGGCGAGGGAGGCTGGCAGGTAGCCGGCGGAGGTGAGGCCAGGTGGTCGAGGAAGAACTCGACATGGCGGGGCGGAAGCGTTGGATCGAAGACACGGCGGCGGCCTAGGGTTTGTGTGACCTAGGGTTGGGACGGCGCCGACCTAGTCTGATACCATGTAAGGAATAATGATTTGGGGGAACCGGCACTACTCCAAAGGGAGAGGCCTATCTCATATATATATGGGTATACAAGATACAAATACAAGTGTCTATACCACATACTGTATGAAATACATATACATCTACTATACATGTCTAACAGAGCAGCGGGGCGTTGTTGGAGAGGTGCTGGGGCGCCAACAGACAGCATGACGGCCTCCCGAGCCGTACTTGCGGTGGTGGCCATACCGCCGAAGGAGTGGAGAGGGAGACAGCAAAGTTCCCGTCGGACACAGATGGACGGGGAGTCAGCCGGCGACATCGCCAGTGCTGACGGCGGCGACACAAGGAGGGAGCAACATCAGGTTCGGGAGCGACGCTCGGTGGTGGCCATAGATTGGGGATTGGAGAGGAAATGAGAAGAGGGTAGGTGGATTATTTCCGGGGAAGACTTTGGGTAGGATAAGCCTTTAGATAAGATCTATGAGAATAAATTTGCAGTTTCAAAACATATCTAAATATTCTAAAAAAAGTAGTATACATCTGTGTTACATACACAAGGCCAAAAGTTTGCAGTTTTAAATTCGACATACACTTATAGAACCAAAAATGATAAATTTGGGTGTGAATAGTGTGAACTACTCCCTTCGTATCGGTTTAACAAACGCGCATGCAATTCAAGACAAAGTCTGACCACTAATTTAATCAATAAATTATAAATTATTTGTATAAAAAATCTATACCATTAGATTCATATTAAAACAAGGTTTCCAACAATATAATTTTTGTGACATATATTCTATATTTTAATGACCAAAATAATGGTCAAAACAAAAACTTAAACTACGTATGCATCTGTTAAACCGATGCGAGGGAGTCCTATTCAACCAAATCTGACAGTATTCATAGTTGGATTTGTGTTTTTTGTTTCTCCAAATGTAGATCAAACTTTGAGCTGAAATGTTTTGGAGTTGTAGATACAACCAACCCATAGGCATGTTGTATGTTATTTTCAGATTTTTTGCAATTTTAAAATATATTTTCTGTGAGGTGATACTATGATCCCACCTAATAAATAGATCCTATACAAATATCTCCCGTATTATTTGGATGCACACTGTGCCAGCGGTAATGCTGGACTTACGGAATCCTGCTTACGGAAGACCCTTACGGACAGACGTGGAGAAAATTGATTGGTGTACTTCGCTAGCCCTCCTTGATTATAGGCGCGTGACCCCTCCGGCTGATTACCACGTGTTTCCGTAACCTGATTTTCGTAGAAAATATCCGTAGATGTAGCATTACTCCTGTGCCAGATACGTGGTCACAAAAAACGACAATGCGAGTCCGTTACGGACTGGCCATGTTGTGAAATTGGTCTTAGGTCATGATTGACCTTTCGCGTATGGGATAACCAGGTGGCCCGATGCATTTTTAGTTTGCAAACTTTTTTCATTGCTTTTGGTATATATAATTTAAAACATTGCAAGATGGTTGTGCTGGCTTTCGTCTTCTTCCCTGCGAAGAAAGAACAACCAGTCAGCCAAATGAGAAACACTAAAGGGTTCTATGTGTCCTCCTGTTATTGAATGCGCTAGCTAGTGATGTCAATTGGTATTTGCCATCTTCGCTGTAAAGAAAGAACACTCTGAAATCTACAGCCGGCTGTCGTTGTCTTCGTCGGAGTTGTCGCTCTGGTAGTGCCTTGATGCGTGTAAAATGCATACATGAACTTTGTAGTTTATTGATACATATTGCCACATATTTGCATATTATATAATGTTATAATCATGTTTTATATTGATTGACATATATTTTTTTCAACGACTCCCCTTATTTTGGTTATAACTCTGCAGAATAGGAAAATCCTGTTTTGTGTATTTTTAACTTTCAGAAACCTAAACGATGTTAAATTGATCGAGGATTTTTCGAGGTTTAATATTTCACGAAGACAAACACCTGGAGAGTTTAGACCCCAAGGGGGGAGCTAGGAGGCTCAAAAGAGAGGTGGTGGCGCTACCCCTGCCCTAGGCCACGCCACCCACCCTCTTTTTTCCTCCTCGAGCATCGTATGCCGTCCATCTTCATCTCCAACTCATCAGCTTGATTTAAAAACGCCAATAAAAAAGGTCCCCTACGCATCTTGGGAGGAGATCGCCGCCAAAACACCAAAACAGAGACATAACCTACGAAAATTGGAGGGAAAAATCCGTCGGAGCCGCCGCGGAAGGATTCTCTACCTTCTCAAACATCTCCACCATCATCACCATGATAATAAAGAGGGAATAGTCCATCTCCGAACTATGAGTTGTCCATTCGCACATGGGAGCCAGCGGTGGCACGTATTGAAACATTCTTTTTCGAAACAAACATAAACGCAGACCACAAACACTTGTCTTCTAATCGCACGCTGCTGCAATTGACAGAGACCAAGAGCAAATCCAGGAACCATGCATGCTTATCCCATCACGTTTTTTTGTTTCGAGAACGATATCCCATCACGTTTTTCTTGTTTCAAGAACGATATCCCCATCACGTTTCCTAGATAGCCAATTGCATTCTCGTTCAATCACGTCGACATTTGCGTCCTTAATTTGCTTTGTTTTCCACCGATCGTGTTTGCGCAACAAGAGCCCTTGCACTGCGATCATCGATCCTATATATTTAGACGACGCATCCAGATAGCCAACTAACGCTGGACCATCGTGGTTGCATATGCCGGCTCTTCTATTCTCTCCCACCTAAAGCAAGTAAGCAAACGCGGCATATACATCCCAAAGCTATACATTTACATGGCGTCCGGCACTGCTGAGCCCTCACTGTGGGGTGACTTCTTCATTACATACCGGCCAGAGCCACTGCAGGTATGTGGGACAAGTCTTCTAAAAACGTAGTATATGTATTTTATACTGTATCATACACTAGAAAATCTAGACACTGATCTACCCGCTGACTGGAGAGTCGTGTCACGGACAGGGCTCAGAGATGTAGACTATGAATAGGAACTAGCGAAAAGTCCGTGTGTTTGTAGTATGTGCTAGCTCATCGGCTCATTGACTCAAATATTATAAGACTGCTATTTTAATTTCCATGTATATATATTCTACCTTTACAGTTCGATCTAACTATTGCATGCACACATATGTGCGTAAATGCAGAGGTCAGAGGAATGGATGATAACGAGAGCCGAAAAACTGAAGGATGAAATTCATATGTTGTTTCAGAGTTGCAAGGGGGTGGTGGGGAGAATGTTCTTAGTGGATACAGTCCAGCATCTAGGAATAGACCACCACTTCAAAGATGAGATTGACACCGCATTAAACGAAATCCTAGAGATCGAGTTTCTCAGCTCCAACCTACATGAGGTTGCTCTTCGGTTTCGCTTGCTCAGGGAGCATGGACATTGGGTATCCTCAGGTATCCGTTCATGGGCACGCATGAACACCAAGTTTTCTAACTTTTTCTTCACACAAGTGATGTTCTAGCTGTGGTAATATCAACTCTTTAGACTGATTTACCAATTCTGTTGGCTAGTTCCTACAAATCACCTATTCATTTGGATGCATTGCGTCACTTAGAAAAATTCTAAGGAGTGCATGTTTACTCTGCAAGATCAAAGTGAATAACTTTCTGTCATAGCATCCTGCTACACACATATTGGAAAGAGTTACCAATATACCTAGATGATGTAGGTCTCTTCAACCCATTTTGAAATTTTAGAAATCATTTTCTCAAAGTAGAACCGAAACTGAAATGAAAACAATAAATAAGTAAACTATTAGCGATAATACAAGCAAAAGTGGGCAAAACATAAGATTACACGTAGAAAAAGTTAAGGAAACCACTAGCTAGTAGTCATAATCACTCACGTGCTTACTCTTATGTTTCCTGTTTACTTGTCACTAAGCAAGTCACTAGTGACTGAACCTTGCCATCTCTTCATCTAGGTATGATCGATCTCCTCTTGGTGCTCTTTTTAGAGAGATCAACTGTTTACTTCACTTGGGATTCATCGAGTACCGATTAGAACTCTCTCCTCCTTTATGTAATAAACCAGCACATATGCTGGCGAGTATCGGTGTTCGGGAGAACCTAATTGACCATTCGTTGTAGTTATCTTTCCGATGATGTATCTCGTGCAGTTGTCGACGATTTTGTCGCGACCACAAGTTAATAGAATGCAAGGTGTTCCAGCTAAAATAAAAAAGAGTAAGCGAGTGACTTGTCTGCAGGTGAAGCCATATTAACGTACAAACTAAAAAATTAAATACTTATTTCGCAAACAAATTGCACTAATGTTGCGCACTGTTTAAAAAAACATTAGCTATTAGTAATAAGCACCCATATGCTTATTCTTAGGCACTTTAACTTGTTAATGAGCAGTGTCTTGTCTCCCGATAACTCCATATTTAATGTAAGAGCTAAAATTCCATTGGCATTCTGTAATAAAAATAAACTTTATCATTAGTATTGTGTATTTGTTGGTGATTAGAAATTGATATTAACAAAAACGATAAATGTTAGTCCCTATGTGATTGAAAGCCAGCTATGTATATGTCAATATCAAGAATCACCTAACATTTTATTATTATAGATGTTTTCAACAAATTCAAATGTGAAGACGGGAGCTTTGTCAAGGATGTAATTCATCAGCCAAGGGGACTACTGAGTTTGTACAATGCAGCTCATCTTCTCACCCATGGTGAGCCAACACTAGAAGAAGCAATCACTTTTGCAAGACATCATCTTGAATCAATGAACGGGAGTCTTGAGTCCCCTTTAGCTGAGCAAGTGAAACGTTCCCTTCATTTGCCACTGCAAAGAACCTACAGGAGGATGGAAGCAGTATATTATATATCAGAGTACAAACAAGAGGAAGATTACACCCCTGCTCTATTGGAGCTCGCAACGCTGGACTTTAACCTTCTGCAATATGTCCACTTGAAGGAGCTCAAGGCTATTACTAGGTTTGCCCTTCATTTATACTCTCACTCCGTAAAATACCTGACGTATTTTGGCTTCATATAATCTCATCAATTACTAGTAATCTTTACAAAATGGAGTCGTACCATAAATAACTATTTGGTTCATAGGTGGTGGAAAGAACTTTCTGGATACATCAAGCTGAACTATGTTCGTGATCGACCGGGCGGTAGAGAATTATCTTTGGTCCTATGTGGTCTACTATGAAAAAGGTTTCGACCTCGCACGGATCATCTGTGCGAAGATAAACATACTACTTACCATCATGGATGATACATTTGATAGCCATGCGACTATAGAGGAGTGCCGGAAGCTAAATGAAGCCGCACAAAGGTAACATTTACTAGTTTGGCTTTATGCCCTTATACTTTTATCTCTTTGTTATGTACTCATTCTGTTCGGGATTGCAAGACCCTTGGCGTTTTTAGCTTATGGGGGGAATAGAAATAGGCTTTAATCCCCTCGCATGCATGCACAACTATTTTCTTTTTTCTCTTGTTTTACTAGGAATTTATTGGGTCATGAATAGGAGCCTTGATCATCAATAGAGGGACTTCATTGATTTACGAGGAAAATAGTTCTATGTATACCTGAGAAAGCAAAAGTTGTTATTTGTCCCTATTTGGGAAAAAAATCTGGTGGGACCATGTTACCATTTTTCTTATATTTTTTTTATTAATTCTAAGATAGATATACAATATAGGAGAGTTGTGTCTAAATTGAGATTTTACCCTTGCAAATAAAATACATTGTTTAAGCCGTAATCATGCATGAAAGACTGCACATAAATAGGGAACCAAATCAAATAGCAGAAGATTTGGCTATCACAAGGAGTGATCAGATAGGAAATTTTTTTGGTTGTGCAAGGAATGATCAAATAGAAGATCAACGGGCCTCAGCCCCCATCGATTTTCATAGAAAATGAAATGTACAGAGTCAGCATTACATATCTAGACACAACGAATGGTCTAACGACAAGGCTACAACCAACCATAACCACTACTGCAGATTTAGACCACAACTCAGCTAAAAAGAAATGGTAATGAATACCTCAGTCCATTTGAGAATTTTCCCATGTTGCAATGATAAGATAAGTGGGGTAGAGGATGAGATAGAGATGGACATTGCAGGGCGAAAGATCGCATTTTTTGCATTTATAAAAATAAATGAAAATTAAAATGAAATATGATTTGAAGCCATCATCTAATTACGACCGATTTTCCTTGTTGTGTTCCCACATCAGAATCTTTGGAACTAGATTCTATTTGATTGACTTTGAAAAATCTATATTTTAAAATATAGTATATATGTACTTTGTGTGTTAGCATATTTCTACTGCACCGGAAAGTACATGCATGGTGCACCACGAAACAAGCATGAGGAAGTACAAGCATGCTGCACTTAGAAATACACAAAGCACTAGGAAGTACACACACGTTGCATTGCAGAGTACACCGGTGAAGTACATGAGCATTGCACTTTGTAGTACACAAAGTGCACCGGGAAAGTACTGCAGCGTGAAGTCCACACGCAGTACAAAAATAAAGTACGGAAAGAAAATACACGTATAAATAGACATTGCATGTGCAGAAAAAGTACCAAGAAAATAATAAAAATAAATGAAAAATCCTCTTGTGCAGGATGTTCCTCGTTCCACACATGTCAGCATGGGAGCATCCTCGTGTTGCACGAACTAACCTTCCCAAATACCAGTCTTTTACCTAACGGGGGGCATTGATGTGGAAATGCCCAAGCGCAAGCAAATCCCAAGATGGAAGAAAACCGCCTTGAATGAGGGAAGATGGGGCTTACTAGACTTGGTGGTGAACCAAATTTTACAAATGTATCCTTCCACCTACCAGTCATAAAGGGCAACATTGGTATTTTTACAAGCCCTCAAGATAAGGACACCAAGGGCATATACTACATTATCTAAAACCCGAATCAAACAAAGTGGAGAACACCATAGATCTAGGATTCATTCAGCTTTATGGTCGATTCCGAGGAGTATTGTATGACTCAAATTAACGTCAAGAAAGGGAAATTTGGAATTTGTCTCGGCAAGTCTTGCATTACTCATGTCAGCGATCAAGCCTCTGTTCATGTATTCTTAACATAGGACCGGGTCAAGCTCCGTTCGAGACGACAGAACCAATGCAAGAACGATCAAAGTGTCCGTTTTGTGAATGCACAATGACCGTTTTTGTAAGACCGGATTACACACTCTGTACTCTTTGTTCTGTCTTCATTATTAAATACATCACCTAACTACTTGTTGTTCCATAAAGATATCTTATAGACTCGTATGTGAGATTTAAAATATTTATTGACTAAGAGTTAACATCAAATGTAATTGAACATGAATGTAGATGGGATGTGAGTGCCGTTTCCCTTCTACCGGAGTACTTGAAGAACTTCTACAATGAATTATTGAGGAATATTAACGAGTTCGGGAGTGAAATGGAAATAAATGGCAACTCCGAGATTGCCTACATCAAGAAAGCGGTAAACACAAACTTTTTCTCACAATTCACCGGTCTTCCTCTTAATCTCCTACTTTACTTGCGTGCAGTTCCAAAATCAGTTTATTTATTATCTCCAAGAAGTTGAATGGTCACACAAGAATCACAAACCAAGCTTTGAAGATCTGGTGAATTTGACCTCTATGAGCATAGGTGTGTCAACTGTGTTTGTGTGTTTTGTTGTTGGCATGGGAGATGCAATACCCAAGGAGGCACTCGAGTGGGTGGCTGGTTTCCCAGATGTTGTCATGGCATCCGCAAAGATTGCACGTTTCATGAATGACATTGCTGCACTAAAAGTAAGGATGCTATGATTTATCTGAATTGCTTATTTGCTTTAATTTATACTCCTACATCTTAACTTCACTCTTTTGAAGTCAAATAAACTTGTGGATCAACATCTAATCATGATTGTTTGGCCTCACTGGCTCCATGTATAACTCATGCATGGACTAGATATTAGAATATTGTTTGGCTAATGCACATAGTCAATACTGCTGTTTAAGTATAATCAATGTGTGCAATTTCAAGTGATCGAGACTCCGCAATCAAGACTCGTGAAAAAAAACCCGGATAACCAAGTAAAGTCATCAAATTTTGGTGTATTGGACACATTTAACCCTCACTCGACATGTTTCTTGAGCATGTTTATCTGCATGAGAAAGACAACTAAGAGCAATTTCAATAGTATAGCCAACTGTTGGCTATAACAAGATGTCATATCATTTGTAGTCATCATATAGCTAACATGTACAATAGTTGGCTATAAAAATGTAGTACTTTACTAATATATGGCCCACCTTTCACTCTCACAAGGTGCATAGAAGCACGTCTGAGCTGGCTATTAGTAGCCCACTCTCTCTCTCTTCTCTCTCCTCCAACTCATCTAAAATATATTATTTAATGTCTTATAGTCAGCTGACTGGACTCTATTGTACTTGCTCTAATATTGTTGTGGGTATAACTAACTATACACAGCGTGGAAAGAGCAAGACGGAACCGACAAGCTCCGTGGAGTACTACATCCGTGAGCATGGGGTCCCGGAGGAGGTTGCCATTGCTAAGATCGAGACACTGATTGAAGACGAGTGGAGAACTCTGAACAAAACTCGTTTTGGGGATCGCAGAATGCTCCCCGCAGTGCAGCGGCTTATAAATTTCACCGTTAGCTTGCCATTATTCTATTCTGACGGGAACGATGGATTCACTTTCAGCAACCATATTCAGAAGACTGTTGAGGCTCTATTTGTGAACCCCATTCCCATCTAGCTAGTAGCTAGCTTATTTCCACACTGTTTATCATTACAAATATTTAGTATGTATATTTCGCAATAACCATATTCATTTGTCGGTTCAAATCATGAACATAAATCGTAGGCATTGCCCTCTTTTTCCACAACAACGAAGACAAAAGAAGTTACTTGTATATTGATGATTATCAAATGATATCAATAAAACTCGGTGTGTGTTTGCTTTAGTATTGATTAATTTTCACTTTGAACTAGCTATTTAATTATAAGGTGACAGCTTGAAACATATTTTATAATTTTAAAATTCCGCTAAACCAGATTTTTGCTTCAAAATTACTCACGGAGTTAGATGTATGACTACCTTGATTAGACGGCCCACCAGCCAGGCTATGTTCTAAGGATCCATGCCTTCGTGACCAGACCCTAGCCAAACACATCTAGCTTCGCCTGTAGAAGCCCAGTGTCTGGTGTGCCGATGAAACACGCTTCTTCTTGAATAGTAAAGGAGATCTAGCTTCTTTCCATCTAGCCATGTGAGGCAAAACTTTTTTCTCATCTCCATAGAGGTTAATTGGTACATGGGTCTAATGCCCATCTATAATCCAAACAACATTTCAAAACTGAGGAATAATAATGGTTTGTAGATGCCCATCTATAATCCAAACAACATCTATAATCCATATTATTATTGCCACCTTTGTAGATGTTACCGGTTTGAGTGCAAATTTCCAAAAAAATACCTCGTGGCTCATATGTGGTGTACCTTACCTTGAGAATATTCTTCAGCTCTTGCCATCAATAAGAACCGCCTTCCCAATGCGCTACTTGGGACTACCTTTGAGTGTCTCTCGACTTAGAAGAGCGGACCTTCAACATCCTGAAGATAAAAGAGCCAAAAAAGTCTGCCTCCATAAATTAGAAATAAATAAACATGGTTGCCCGCAGTGCCTCGGTTCAGGCCATCCCCACGTCCCCAGCAATCTAAAATAGTACTCCTATTGATCTTCCAAAGGAGGCCATAAAGAGGATCATTATTATTCTAGGAGCTTATTTGTGGGCCGGAGGGACAAAGTCACCGCTGGAAAATGCAAGGGTATTTGGGATAAAGCTTGTCTCCCCACAAAGCTTGGTTGGTATGGTATACTATATCTTGACAAGTTTGTTGTCGCTCTGAGGATAAGATGGCTATGGCTTGAATGGATAGGTGATAACAAGTCATCGATTGGATTTTGGAAATCTTCTAACGAGGCACACCCTACGCTCTTTGTTGCGGCCACGGTGGTCATAGGAAATGGAGAAAATGCCAAATTTTTGAACTCAATTAGTCTTGATGGCAGGTTCGAAATATAAGAGAAAAAATTGTATGGTTTGGCCAATCAAATAAAGGCTCAAGTTAGTTTTGACATGGAACATATCCAACAATTTGTCACACTATGGGAATTTTTATCCAATATCAAAATTGACCAACAAGTCCCCAATAGTATTCTTTGGAAATTCACAAATAGTGGTAAGTATTCCGCCTATTCGGCCTACAAGATGACATTTGAAGGGCTCATTTCAACATCTCTCAATACTTCGATCGGTTTGGAAGGTTTGGGGTCCACCAAAGTGCATTTTTTTCTTGGTTGATAGTGTGGAATAGGGTTTGGATAGCGAATAAACTTCAACAGAGGGGTTGGCCAAATTGCTGAAATTCCCCCCTTTGCAACCAAGTGCAAGAATCTACGGCGCATATTCTATGCAAGCGTAGATTCACTATTAACATTTGAAAGGAGATCATTGCATGGTGTGGTATTCATGACATGGCTCGAGAGCTTTTGGTCAATGAACATTGTGTCAATGCTTGGTGGACAAAACTTGCGCTTCAAATAGAAAAGCCAAATGGGGGAGTGGCTGCCGCATTCTAGCCAGAGTAGGCGAACCACCGGCGGCGAAAAGGGAGGCGAGGGAGTCTGCCATCGTGGCGGAGTCCAACACAGATGAAGTATTGCGTCGGAGATGGTAGACGATTTGAACAGCGGTGGAGGGGTGAGAGGCGAAGGAGAGAATGCACAGCACGAAAGAAAGGCGTGAAGCAACGATGTTGGCTATGGTCGCTGGCTAGTAGGAACCCACGCGGAGTTTCGTTCTGTCCGGAGTTCCCGCAGCATCCTCTCTGTAGCAGGGACGGGTTCGGGGCACCAGACACCTTATTGGGCTAGCCGGATGAAACAAGGCTTTGGGGCGCGTGGCTCGGGGAGGTCAAACGTTCGGCCTGTCCCAAATTCCTTGGAAGATGGTTTGGGGGACGCAACTGGAGATGCTCTAAGCCAATGCACATTCTTGTGTAAAGTTCTCCAGAATTTTGATCGATGTTGTTGTTACCATCCATGTACTTGTTTTTTAGAATTTGAGAGCTCACATTTTGGCTCCACGTTGCAGCTTACAAATCCATCTGCTCAATATTGATTGTAATTGGGTCGATGAACTTCCGAGGTTTCTTTTGGATGATCTAGGTATGGTTAAATATAATAAAACATTGAATTAAGTTTGAGTGCAGCACCTGCTCGCAGGTCTGTACACATTCTGATAATTAACTTCTTGGATGTCCGTCTACAGCTCCAAGTCGTATTTTATTTGACGTTGTACATGTTGGTATACTACCTCCATCCTATGGCTTAAGGCCTATATTTTTTCAGAAAGTTAAACGAAGTAAAGTTTGACCAAACTTTTAGAATAATTTATGAACAATTATGATATTTTGTAGGTACCATAGAAAAATATATTTCATTATCTATCTAATGATATTAATTTTGTATTTTTCATGTTAACATTTTTTGATAAAAACTTAGTTAAACTTAACATAGTTTGAGTTTCTGGAAAATATAGGCCTTAAGCCTTGGGATGGAGGTAGTATTTTTCTAAATACTTGATTAAAATATCCATTGTTTGACTTTTGAAAAGCTATGCACTACATTTTGGCATAGATACCGTTATTTACTTATAACATGGGAGCAAATATTTTTTGACCGTAAAGTTTCAGAATTCAGAGTACATCTCAGGGATATAAAGATCAAAAGGTGGAAAAACATAAAGACTAGGTGCATATGCATCATGTAATCTTCTAAAAAGCCGACACCCAAAGACTAGGTGCATATGTATCATGTAATCTTCTAAAAATCCGACACCCACCCTGGTTATAGATATCTCGTGCAAACATCTCCAGACAGGTGCATCCATAATCCAGAAACGCTTGTTGCGCCTCTGGCAATATCATGTACATAATTACATCTACATGAGAACTATCTTGATTCTCGTTTAGCTGCAAACCATGTGCAAATGAAAAATCTAAGTTGTAAACTATGTTCAACTCCTACCAGCATGAATCTTGATATAAAGCCAACAATTGAGGACTTGACTGTGGTTTAACTTAATTCTCATTTTGTCTTACAAGTGTGCCATTGGGTAAAAAAAAAAACTTAGTTTCTATTCATGTGCAACTCCCAGACTAGCATGGATAATCCAGCTACCGAGTACTTGATGAACTCTAACTTAATTCTCAACTACCAATCCCGCAAAAATCGATTCCTTATCAAGCCAATGCATATTCTTGTGCCAAGTTTTTCAGAACTGCGACCCATTTTGTTGTTACCACCCATGTATTTTTTTAAGAATATGGCAGCTCACATTTTGGCCTTGACGTTTTAAATTATAAATCCATTTGCTCAATATTGGTTGTAATTGGGTTGATGAACTTCTGAGATTTCTTATGAATGACGTAGAGTAGCTATGGTTAAGTATGATAATGCTCGCCATGATGGGCTTCAATAATTTTTTTAATTCTGTGGCATTATTAATTCCTCACTCAAAATATTGGGAAATATTATTGTACCTCCAACAGATAATGAAAGGGTACCCGGCTGCTTCAACACCAATAATCTATATAGGGATAGATTTGAAGTCTTTGTTTATCTCGGAATATAAAAGTCTTCTTGATGATCCCACTGTCATAAAAAAGTCTTCTTAACCGCAAAAAAGTCTTCTAAATGATACTTATTAATTAAGAGCTTTTAAATGCATCCAGTTGAAACATGCATGGCATTATATTGGATGAACACACTGCTACAGAAGAGGGATGGCCACAACACCGCCCGACAGCCCTTCCACACATGAGTTTAGCTGGCCCGCAGCATGCCATGATGCCAAGAGCGGATCGAACCCCCAGAACATCGTGTGCACCACCAGTTTTCCAACGTGAACACAACCATGTGTTAACGGATGTTGCTGTATCGATCTAAAGTTCCAGGCACAGAATGTGCAACCATATATATGCAAGTAACGAAGCAAAACTCTAACACACCATCCGATCGCATCTAGTACTAGCTAGGATCAACATATATATCAATCAATGTCGATAACTTCCAGCTTGGCAGCTGCACTGCTGCTGCTAACGCTGCAGCTCTATGCAGCGGCGGCGGCCGACGTGCCTCCACCGCCGCTGAACTGCACGCGTACCTGCGGCAACGTGAGCGTGCCGTACCCGTTCGGCGTCGGCCCGGCCGGATGCTACTGGCCGGGCTTCAACCTCACCTGCGAAACAAGCGACCTCCAAGGGATGCCCTTCCTCGTCGCCGCGTGCAGATCGGCGGCCGGATCCCCACCTCCTCGATGCTTGGCGGTGCAGACGCGCGTGGGATGGGCGACGGCGGCGGCGGCCCTCCTCCCGTCGGCTGTCCCCTGGCGGACCGGTCGGCGCGGTGGGATGGGGCGGCGCTGCGGTCTCCCTCTTCTCGTCGGCTTCCCGCAGCACTCCGGCAGGGGTTGGTGGTGGGCGGCGGCCAGACCCTCGGTCTGCGCCATGCCATCCACCCCCGCCTCTCGTTGGTGCGTGGAGGCGATCTCGGGCATCTTCCGCGACACGAGGGCGTCGGGGCAGCAGCCTTGGGTTTGACGGAGGAGGTGGCCTCTTCTTCGCCGGAGAGGGTCGGCTGCGGTTGGTGGTGGTGGATTTTTTGATCTATCATCGCCAGCCGGTGAGATGGAGGTGCATGGAAGCCGGTGATGGTGTCGCCGGTGGAGGGTTGGGTTGGCCAGCCCGGGATGGTCGCCGACGTGGGGGTCCGGCCTGCATAAAGGCGGCGGTCCTAGGGCCTCTGTTGCGTGAAGAGGAGGACCTACCGGAGGCCTGGACTCGTGATCTGGCCGGAGGGTTGAGTTCCGGAAGGCTCCGCCGGCGAATGTGATGCTTTGCACGGAGTTTCTTTGGATCAGAGGTGATGGTCGTGCGCACCCATGCGTTTATTCCGACCGTTTGGTTCGGAGGGAGCGGCGCAGCTCTTTTCTGTGTTGACATCAAGTGACTATGGATCCATGATGAAAGTCGGAAGAAGAGAATTTCATGAAGGCCGGAGGAGAGGACTAGCTAAGGGAGGTTCAAGTCTCCGGCTGAAGAGCTTGCTTGGTGTCCAGGGCTTCAGGCGGTATGAAAGTGGGGGCGACAACACATGTGAAGCGCGAGTCCTACCTCGGGGTGAAAATCGAGTGCAGCCCTTTGGTTGTGCTGGCGGTGACCTTGGTGGAGGCATTGTTTTGAGAGTGGGGACTATCTTCGGGTGAAAACCTAAGATCTTTGATCGACGGCGACGGTATTGGAGCACTGTTCCCTTCTTGGAGCGTCGTTTTTGGAGATTAAATTCAGGTGTTGTCATGGTGGTGGATGTATTGCTGTTGTTAGGTCCGTGATACTAGCGGGACTTTTGTTTCTTAGTTTTCTTTTCGTTTTTTGGTTGTATGCATAAGTATCAAGTAGGGTGGTACGTTGTTCGGAGAGTTTGAGTGTAATTGGTATCTTTTTGATATTAATATATTAAAGCTTTATCGAAAATGCCCTTCGACAGCAACGCTAAGAACTGCGACAACATGGGCTGCTGCCAGGCGCCCATCTACGGCGGCCTGCCGGGCCACCTCCAGTTCACATGGTTCGGTTCGAACCGTACCATGGACGACATGGGGCCGCCGGCGAGCGTGCTCGAGGCGGAGGAAGGGTGGTTCGACCAGGCCGCTGTCTACGATGCTCTAATGGGATTTCCGGTTATTGGCAGAAGTCCAGATGCAGAGTATTCCCTTCCTGTGAAAGTTACAGTGCCAGTTCCCTTTATTCTCACCTGGACGGTTGCTGACCCAGACAGGCCAGCTGATTTCGCCGGAAATTGCACCAGGGAAGCTGCCCGCAACGTCTGCAAGAGCAGAGACAGCGTCTGCTATACATCTGACGGACGTTATATTTGCTCCTGCGAACATGGTTACCAAGGCAACCCTTATATCCCCGACGGATGCCAAGGTAAATTTATAGAACAACTGTTGAATATATAATTAAATTATCATATAATTTAATTCGAATAAACAAATGATAAAGAAACAACATGTAAACTAAACATTCAAACCACCATAGTAGATGAACAAATCGTATCTAGACAAGAGTCACAAGACGAACCGGTTGCATCTAGCACATAAATTAGAACTAGAAATTCTAGTAGAGATTGAAATTAACATGGAAGACCGAAATACATACGGTCCAGCATTGGCCGCCGCAGCAGCAGCGATGTTGGCGGCTGCACAGCAGCGTCGGTGTTCTCGCCGATGTTGAGGCTGCTGAAGAGGTTGCCGATGTCGAAGTTGTCGTTGGGGAACTTGTCGTTGGACGACGTCGTGTTGCTAGTACCGCGCGTAGCTCCCCAAAACCAGATTGCCCCTCACTCGTACATGTATACGAGAGGTAGGGTTCTAGAGACCTACTGTCCCATCGGTCGGTGCATGCCGAAGGATGGGACGAGGAAGACGAAGGAAGCGGCGCAATGTAATGGATGAGGAAGACGAAGGCGACGACGCAATGTACTGGAAAGAGGTAATCACATATGGTGTCGCGTATAGACGGCTAGGGTTTACGTCCGAGTTTCCCATAACCCACGTCGTGGCGAGTCGGGCAGCGAAGGAGAAAGAGTGCACGAGGGCTCTCTCTCTCTTCTCACTCACTTACAAGGACTATAACAACCCCCTTATAAACCACTCAAATTCTCTCTCAACTAGCAAATGAGAATAAACTTTTAGTCCCACCCCGTCATATCCACATGGACCAAGAGAATTTCAGAATTTGTATTGAGCTATAGGCTAAGAGCATCTCCAGCCGTTGGGGCTCCCAGGCCAAAATCCGGCGCTAGTTAGTTCGGATGGATGTAAAATTTGGCCTGGGGAGGCCCATTTTCCCAGCGGTGACCCTAGGCCGCGTAAATAGCGACGGTGCAGTCACCGGGAAGGGGAACCGTCGCAGTGGCAACCACGTTGATAGACGCATTGAACCACCGTAATGGACTGCGAAGTGGACTGGGTAGCCCAAACGCCTCGTCGGGGAACTGTCGCAGTGGCCTCGACGCACGAACCACCTTAATGGAGCACGAACTCGACGGAAGAGCAACCACCGCTCTCTTCGTCGATAGATCCCTACATATACGTTTTCCGATCTACAACCGGCCGGCGCCATTCATCTCTTCACCATCCTCTGTCAGCATGAGCAATCTCTCTTTGCCATCGGACACCTACAACGAGGGGAAATTGCCTGGATGGCGCCATTGGTGGGACAACGATGATTCCCAGCCGCCGGACAACGAGGAGGAATGGGAGGACGACGAGCAGGACGAGGAAGAGGCTGAGGAGCAGGACGAGGAAGAGGCTGAGGAGGAGGAGGAGGAGGAAGAGTCTGAGGACGCGGCGGCCCGGGCAAAGGCGTAGGAGAATGAGGAAGCAAAGCCGAAGCCGCAGCCGGCGAGCACCTTCGACGATGAGGAGGATACAAGTTCCTCCGATACGTCGAAGGACACCGGCTCTTCGGAGGAGGTGACGAGCCGGAAGCGCTACCGTGAGGACGATGAGGCGGGGCCATCAAGAAAGAAGTAGTTTAAAATTTTTGTTCAAAGTTTTTATATGTATTGTTTATGTTTATCCTTAATTTGTTTATGTTGCACGCCGCGTCTACAAATTTCTTCTATCTATTCAAATAAAAATTTCCCCCAAACGCTCGCGCGTCGTATCTCGGGAAGACGATGCGACGAGAACAACGATCGGCCTTTGTGGCTGACACGTCGGAGCCACCAGACGATTCCCGCGCTATTGTTTCCTCCGAACTCCCCGAGCGCTCCCCGGGGGGCCGGGGTTGACATGGGCTCGCCGATGGATGAAAGCCCAAATTCGACCGAAAACGAGAACCCAGGGGCGCGACTAGACCATTTTTCACCGTACGGATGAAAAAGAGGCTGCCGGGAGCCTCGTCGAGGAGACGGCTCGAGATGCTCTGAGACCCAAGACCAAATTCCAACAACAACCTCACTGTTTCCCTCGCGTCCTCCTTTCCATCTTTAATTTATTTCGACCACATTTGACCCTAAAAGGTATACATTTGTGCATATGTGACAGGTTGCACCAGATTTATAATCACATTTTAAATCACCTATTTCACGTTGAAAACGGTTACATGTACAAGGCCTAACTGTTGTGACACGAGGTCCTAGTCAGGCTGTTACCTGCGCAACATCAGAGCCGCGAGGCCGGTCATGGATTATGTAGTCAACACTGGGGGACAATCAATATAATCTGGTTCAAAGTGAAACATGTGTTAAAAATGTGGTGATAAATCTTAATCTCGTTGCAACTTGTCACAAGTGAACAAATACCTGGTGCAAAGTAAAACTACGTATTCTTTCTTTTTCTGGAATACCTTAGTTTCTTTTGACGGGAACGCAATGTCTTACTGCTTACAATTTTGGCCGACAAACGATTTTGTTTCTTTCCGTCAGAACACCTAAAACTGTTGGTTGGTTATATGCAGATACCAACGAGTGTGACTTCCCCAAAGAAGATATTGAGTGCTACGGCGAATGCACTAATACACAGGGATCCTTCGAGTGCAGCTGCCCGCAGGGAACAGGTGGCAACTATACTCTCCCAAATGGTTGCGTCGAACCACCCAAGCCTTCAAAGACGAGAAACACAGGTGAGCATGGTGCTAGAACCCAAGATCGATATGTATCCTGCAACTATTTTTATTACTTGTCTCAGTCGAGAACGTCAACCTTGACATACATGAAGAACCTCTACCCATGTATATATATTCTCACGACACAGCATGTTTACATATTTTCAGGTTTGGACATTGGAATAGGACTTGGCAGTGGGGCAGCTGCTATCGTCGTTATTCTTTCTGTAATTTTCATGATGCAGAAGTTAAAACATGAGAAAGCAAGAAAGCTGAGAAGAAAGTTCTTTGAGCAAAATCGTGGACAGCTATTGCAACAATTGGTATCTCAGAGAGCTGATATTGCAGAAAGAATGATCATAAGTTTAGAGGAGTTAGAAAAGGCAACAAACAATTTTGATAAATCTCGTGAACTTGGAGGTGGAGGGCATGGTACAGTCTACAAAGGGATTTTATCAGATCTTCATGTCGTAGCTATCAAGAAACCTAAGATGGTGGTTCAAAAAGAGATTGATGAGTTTATTAATGAGGTTGCTATCTTGTCCCAAGTCAACCATAGGAATTGAAAGTTTTGGCCCAAGGAGGAAGAAGAAGACTCACAATATGAAGAGCACACAGGAGATTGGCACCGCACAACTTGTGCCTTTTTCTGTCTCACTTTCTCTTTAAACAAACTGAGCTGATTACAGAACTATAAATAGCACACACACACCACGGTCAGGCTCACAGTTGCCTGATCCGAGGATCACTCCACTAACTAGCTCCACGAGCCACTACCTACATGCACGCGCTAGCTTAAGTCACTCTCAAGTCTGCAGAATTACAGGAGCTTGCCAACAACGACACACTACGCACGATCTCAACTGAATGCGTCCACTTCTCCCTGCTTGCCGATCTGCCGCACGACTCGCTCGCTCTGACTCCACGGAGCTTTTGCATGTTCCAGCACATCCTATATGCACAATCTTACTCCTAATCAGCTAACTCTCTACTGAACTTTGCATGTACACACGTAATCTCCTTTTAACGTGAGTACATTGCCGCAGCCCAGCCTACTGATGCTAGCTTGGACCGAACCAACTACATGCATGCAGAAAACTTAAACATGATCAACAACTAGATAACAAGGTTAACTCCAACAGGAATGTGGTAAAACTCTATGGTTGTTGCCTTGAAACTGAAGTCCCCATGTTGGTATATGAGTTTGTATCCAACGGGACCCTTTATGACCATCTTTATGGTACATCACTGTCATGGAACAACAGGTTACGCATAGCAAATGAAACAGCCAAATCTCTTGCTTATCTTCACTCGGCCGTTTCAATTCCTATCATTCATAGAGACATCAAGTCTGTTAACATACTTTTGGATGATACCCTAACAGCAAAGGTGGCAGATTTTGGAGCTTCAAGATACATTCCCATGGAGAAATCGGGTGTGACAACAATGGTGCAAGGTACAATAGGATATTTGGATCCTATGTACTTCTACACCTCGCGCCTCACAGAGAAGAGTGATGTTTATAGCTTTGGTGTCATTCTTGTAGAGCTATTGACTCGGAAGAAGCCATTTTCATACATGTCGCCTGAAGGTGATAGCCTTGTTGCATGTTTCGTTGCCTTGTTTGCAGAAGGTAATTTGATGCACATATTAGACCCATGTGTTATTGAAGAAGGAGGCCCAGAAGTAGAAAAGGTTGCTATGCTTGCGGTAACATGTGTGCAACTCAAAGCAGAGGATCGTCCAACCATGAGGCAAGTAGAAATGACACTAGAAGGCCTTCAAACGACCAAGGAGCATGTTCCACATGGGGAATTTGAGTGTAGTGAAGTTGCAATAAGTTCTCCATCAACCAACAATGATGAAAGAAACAAGGAAGATTCAACACAACAATATAGCATAGAAGAAGAGTGTATTTTATCTGCAAGGTACACTCGATAGTTTAACTTTCAATACTTGATCTTCGAGGATTTTTGTGCATCCAAATGTACTCTTAGTGAAAAGGTAGTATCGATTCTTTTTGCTACCGCGCCTTCTCTATTTCTTGTGTAATAATAATATGTGTTAAAAATAAAGAATTATTTGGAAGGCTAGGGTAGTGAAATTTTCGCTCAAATGAAAGTATATTTACAATCCCGACGGAATTAATTTAACACGGCACAAAATTTTACACCGGAATTATAAACATCATCTATTGGGAAACAAAAATAATCATTAGTGATCATGATAATAATCAAAACACATATAACAAAATGCAGAACGAGAAACTCTGAAGATGGTTGTAGTCCGTCCGTTGAGCATCCGACAGCAGCAGTGATCCTCCCCTTTGCTCGCCATTGCAGTTCACCCGCGAATCTCGCAGGCAGGCCCGACACTCAACCAAGTCGGCGAGTCCACTCCCACCCAGCTCATGTGCCGTCCTGGTCGCGGCGCTCGGCCTCTGCGTTGCCGCTGCTCCGGCGCACGCCAGCCGCGACATCCAAGAGAAGGAGCGAGTATGAGTTAGGTCACCGAGCTCAACCTCAGCGCACGTCGGCCGCGTTCTATAAGCGGAGGAGAAGGAGTGGCATCGTTCGGGTCGCCGACCTCGTCTGTTGTTGCTACCGCCGTTTCGCATGCTGCTCAAATCCTTCATCTGCTGCCGATTTACTGAAGTGGGCAAGGCTTGCTCGCGTTGTGTTTTCACATTCGCTGTGCTGCCGTCGGATGCTCAACGGACGGACTACAACCATCTATGTCAGAGGATCTCGTTCCCAAATTGCGAGGTGCCTTGGCCTCCGAGAATCATGGGCCTGGCCAATACACACTTGTAGATGAACCTACACATTATGATGAGGCTCAGTGCCCAGCTACGCCCTCTTTTTGAAAGATCACGACTGACCAAGATACTTACGGAGTAGCTAGAAAATATGTTGTGCCCATCGGAGCATCTCCGCTTGTCCTCCTCAAAAGCCCCCAATAGCTGACTTGGAAGCCGGCTTGAAAACATGCGTGCAGTCGCGGCTTCTAAATATGTTTTTCCGCCGGCGCGGCCCAACTCTTCATCCGGCGTTCCCAGGCCGAACCCAATCTACAAGGGGGCTAGCGGGGGCACCGGCGGGGCGAGAAAACGCTACAGTCCAGCCTTGTCGGCGACCAGAGCCAAGAAAAACACAAACATTTTCCTCATTCTCGCCTCACGATCGTTGTCGCCGCTGCAACTACCCCTCGCCCCGACCGCCGGTAGGAACCCACTCCACCGCCGCAAACACTCGCCATCTCGCTGGCCCTTCCAACCGTCGCCGTTCACCCTGTCCCGCCACCACTGCTACATCCGTCCCCACCGCGCTCCCACCCTGCACGCGCGGTGTTCGGCCATTTGCCAAGGTGATGGACTCGGACGACGAGGACGTCATGGCTGCCCTCATAGACGAGGAGCTCGCTGTCACGGCTGCAACCAGGGACGCCGCTGGAGACGACGAGCATGATCGCCGGCATGGAGCCACCAATGACTGGCTTGTCCTCGTCGGCGATTAGAGTTAAACCATAGTGTGGACAAAGATGATTTCATTAAAATTATTTGCTAGAAGGAATGTGTTTTATGTAAGGAAATGTTATTTTCATATACTCCCACAAACCTCCAACACACCCACCGACGATGGCGCACAACGACGAGGCCGGCGGCAGCGGCGGCGTGCTCTGCTCGTTGCAGCTCAGCCTCGACGAGGATGACATACTGTACTGGCACCGCATCCCCGTGCTGGTGCAATACAAACTACCGCACGGCTGGCACGTCTTCAACGTCGGCTTCGTCGTGCCACCGCCACCACCGGAAGGAGCACAGACACGATCCCTCGCGAGGGAACGGCAGAACCGGATGACGCCGGCAGAGAGGAGCTTGCCGGAGAATGTCGTCCAAAGCCCGACCTGGCAGCGGCATTTTGAAGATGAGCGCGCCGTCGAGCTCGCGCGTGCGGCCGACCACTCCGTTGGTCGCTTTCAACACCGTCGGCCGCCGTGCATGGTGGTACGGCTGCGACGTCGACACCACGCTGCGCCAGTACGGCTACCGCCAGCGCGTCCGCGGCGACCCGGCTCGCGTCCCACTGCACTTCCCGCAGGTGGCCTGCATGGCGCCGTGGCGCCGACGTTGCAGAGGCTGCCGGAGAGGACCACGGCGTCCGGAAGCTCGCGCACCACATCGCCGTCTGTCGTCGCGCGCACGCGCTCGGCCGCACCCGTGCCTCCTTCTGGAGGCATCGTCATCTACGACGAGGCAAGGCGCGCGTCCTCTGCTCTGGCCCGTCGGACGACGGGGTCGGGCCGCCACCCCCGCGTCAAGGAGGAGGACGCCATGGCCTCGCCACCACTTCCACCGGCGAAGAAGAAATGGTGGGAGAAGGAGGCTGAGGCGCAGGCGGCCCTCCGTGGTGACGGCGACGACGAGGAGTTCCCCGCCCTACAGTTCATGGTCAGCCGCTCCGTCGACGATGACTACCGGCACATTACGCTGAACCCGCGGCAGGCCGTGGTGTGGTCCGCCAGGGACCATGGCGCCAACTGCGTCGACCTCGCCGGACCATCGGAGCTGCCGGCGCCAAAGGAGAAGAAGGCCGACGTGGACAACAGCTGGTCCTTCGGGCCATCCAGCGACGACGGCGACGACCTGGACTTCAGCGCCTTCGACTCCCAGCACCGCTAGATGTGTTTTTTTAGTTTTTTAGTTTGAATTCACGTTAAATTTGTACAAATTTCGTTCGAACTTCGTATGAATATCGTTTTCAAAATTTGAATTTAACTTTCTAAATCTATCGGGGCCGCCGGTGTGGGAGCAGCACCCAAATAGAGGATGCAGTGCCGACGTCCCCCATACGGAGGTGCAGCCTCTGCCGGTGACTATTTGGGGGTGCCGGTGTAGATGCTCTAAACACCCGTTATACAGTTGTACCTAGTATGTAGAGAATAGAATAGAACTTCTCCACGGTATCTTAACACAACTATTATCCATGATTGCCTTTCCTCGTAATACCATTTTTTACAGGAAACAGTAGAAAAATATCTACTAGTTAAAAAAGAAAGCAAGAGTATATACACAATGGGTAGTCTGCTACTTAAAAATAACAGTGCTAAAATGTGTGCTATAAAGAAGCAATACACCAGCACGCTAGCTCATAATTCAGATGAATCAAAGAAGAATCGAGCAAAGACATACTAAGTGCACGGGACATCAACGAATGGCATTCCGAAAAAATTACGGATATGTACACAATCTATTTTGCTTGATCAAGATATAAATCATTTTAGAGAAGAACTTGCGAAACAGATTGCTTGACAAATAGCTTTATGGTAGCCCGTAACCTACAACCAGGGCTCCCCATGACGACATGCAATCCAGTTGCAAGAATTTTTTGGGCTTCACGAATAGAAGTTTTTTGCAAGATTTCAGAACTGTAAAGTTGTTGCAAGGTTACGTAACATAATGCATCAGTCTTTCGTGTTCCAGATTGTGCTAGTCCCGAGTCCGGACTCACTTTAATCTGCAAGTTTTTGCTCTAGTGAAATACATCATATGAAAATATCTAATGCCAACAAATAGGTGGTTCCGTTGCCGACAAAACTTGCAACTATACAAAAAAATGAGTCATAGGAAAACAAAGCATCATCTTTAGCATCTAACAGGATCCAGTTTATATTAATCCCTGAGTCACAAAAATATGAGTCATAGTACTATTCGCTCCACCTAATAATTATAGGTAATTATAAACTATTCATCAACGAAATAAACCGAGAGAAGCAATTGATCTGGACTCAAGAGGACCTTACCGTAAAAGTTTGCAGTACAGGGTACATTCGACTGCATCAAATTTTGCAGAGGCACACAATAGAACACCTTCGTTGGGGCATCCTCCATGACGCAGAGCTCCCTACCCCCACCATAACGCAGAACTCCCTCCCCTCTTCCAAGGGCACGACCATGATGAGTTCCCTCCCCTTCCTCAGTCACCTTCGACCCTTACCCTCTTCGAGCTGGAGGCGCAACAGTACGGCGTGCAGCGACACATTGAGGTGTCAGCCTGTCAGGGAGAAGTGGTCGACCTGCAGCAGGCCCGACCATGGTTATGCCGCCGCCGCAAGGTACCTCCCCTCCATCTGCTTCTCTCCATGGATCCCTACCAGGTTGGGCCTCATTCTTCTTGACGCTCCCTCCAGCCACTGGCCATCATACATGGAAGCCGCCAGCCATGGAGACAAAGGATCTTAGGTTAGCAAGCCATCAACAATTTCATCTGGTATGTATGATCTCAGGGCGGTATCGGTAGCTGAGGTGTATACCATCACCCCATTAAGCATCTCAAATGCATATGACTAAGAAGATGGTTATTATGTGGGGTAGGAACAAACCTGAGGAAAAGGAAAAAATAATAAGAAATTGAAGTTGGAAGAAGCTAAAATTGTATAATACGCTTGTAGGATTCAGAAGCCTTAAAAGGATGAGCAAATAGGTAGTACAAGGCATTGCCAATCCAAGCTAACATTGACAACAAAATGATAAACTGATGTAGCCTGTTAGTTTCAGAGTTCAAGACTGTTAGAAACATCCATTATGTCAGATAAGCGGATAATATAACTAGCCATCAAATTAACCAACAAGAGCTAGCTTGCGTTAGTTAGGATTTTTTGTAAAAGTGCAACCAGGAACCATTCCAGCACCTTGCCACTAACATAGACACAAGCTCCGAATTTAAGATGTGCCATAATGGCAATCATCAAAACAGCCAGCAGAGGATAATGTACCTTGGGGAACAGGGCACACCCCAGGGGTCTAAACAAAAATCGTAAGGAAACATCCAAGAATTTTCTGTTGTCTTCTCCACTAAAAAAAATATGTTACTTGATGAATCATTCAAGTGCCATGTGTCTCTATACACGTAATCAACATTCTGAAACATAAATCATGTATTGTGGTTGTTCCAACACAAATCATGTACTGTGATGCAATTATACAAGTGGCTATTGGGCGGCAGATCAAAGAATATAATCTTTTATGACAATTAACTCCACATATATTCTTTGTGAAATGAAGTGAACTGGTTGAGATGGCAAACGTCAAAATCATAAATTACGAATAAACAAAAAATGGAAATCCTCATTAATAGAACCCATGAAAATAGAGAATGTTCAGTACAAGCACAATCTATGCTGCCCAATTCAGCTATACGTATACTATAAAGGAAAGCAGAGAGATTAAGACCAGACATGTTATTTATACATTGCTACTGAATTTCCTGTGCAAGACCATTTTCACATTCCAAAATTCTAAACTACTTAGCTGCACATCCAATGAGTGTTTTCGGCGCCTGCGTCGGTTGGATCATGCAGCTTTTCAACAACGTTGGTCGGGCCGTCGTCTTCGGTGCGAGGTAAGCTCGCCTTCTTCCTCTCCGGTGGCTTGCTGCTGGAGCTCGAAGGAGGTGTGCGGCGTGGTGGCTCCGATCTCGCCGTGTGGTGTGTGTTTCCTTCCTCTGTTCGTGCGTGTGCGTTCTTGTTGCTGATGTTGTACACGAACTCCCTTCAAAAAAAAAACATCCAATGAGTGTTTTAAAAACTGAAATAGCCGGTTATCAAAATCATGAAAGGATGCTACATTTCACTATATGTCCTGAATATTGGGCTCTTTTCACTGTTGTTTTGACACGCATTGTTCTGCATAGCTAATCACACATAAGAATACAAACGGACATTCTTATTTCCCTCCAGGCCCAAGTACGACCCCCAGAATTCTTTTATAATATGATATATGCTAATTCCTTGTTAAAATAATTTCTTGACTTCACGCTATATTCACTATCAGCCCAGATAAATTATGCATAGTATTATAATTATCATGTAGAGCAAATATTATAACATAAGCTGGTATCCAACTTTGGATATTTAGCAGAAAAGGTTCTCTTCTAAATTCTAAGCATTCATGAACTTACCTTCATTGTTTATTTCCAATTTGTATGTGCTGCGTGAATTTTATAACTTCCACTTACCTTTCTTTCTTTGCAATTTTGATGCACTGCATGATTATTTATTTATAAATATAATTATTTGGCAATATATGATCTGAACCTGAATCTAGATAGGCTTATGGTGAGTTATTTAATTTCTTAAATCTTACGGTGAGTGTTCAAGCTTGGTAGGTGGCAGAGCTTCAGATAATTGTTTGGTGCACACTAATTCAAGACACAACTATTTTGACTTGCCACACCTGTATGACTAATTGACTATACACCCAATTAGAATATATGGAATAGAATAGTCATGGAAGCCTGAAAAATGCAATAAGTGAAGTACTTTCATTTGCATTACCAACTGCGGAAAATATAATCCATCCATAGTTTAGCAGGCATAAGACAAAATATTTGAGTCAGACTTAGAATTTGGATCCATCAGGGTAATATTTGGGCCCAATTACCTAGATCTAAAAGGAAGTAGCAGTATATACATACTCGTAGAGCACTTTCTTCATTGGGTCGTAGTGGAGCAGAACTCGACAAACAAGTCTGCCACCGAGAGCCAAACAAATTAACAAAAAGCTAATAGATAAATCATTTGAAGGGATCATACATTGGCTGGTATACCACATAGAGCAATGATGACAAACTGAAAACTGCTTTATATGTGCATTGTAGATAAACAATCAATGAAGCATCAAAGGGAAAGAAACAAAAGATGAGAAAAGAATGAGGTGATACCTTAGGGCATCTCCAACTCGGGGCGACACATTTACTTGTCCGCGAGCGTCCGTTTGCGTCGCCCCGCGGACGCGAAAATGACCGGTTTTATCCGCGCGTCCGTTTGCGTCTGGGGTGGCTCCAGCGGGGCGACACATTTTTTCTACTTGTTTTTTTCCTCTTCTCCATTTAAACATAGTTCCAAACATTACATATTGGAACATGGTTTTACATAAACTAATACATAATTGGAAACATAGTTTACACAAACTAATACATAGTTTGAACCATTGTTGACACAAATAAAAACATTGTAAAAAAGCAAAGCCAGTAGTGTTGGTTCCGTATGTTCGCTGCCAACAAAGAACATTCTCAGGCACTCCCAGTGGAAACACCCGGATTTTCAATTCCAGATGCCTATTATGCCATACATCGCAATCCCAGGAATATTGTTTTTGCGAGACATAATAGTTGATATCACAGAACATCATTCATTACAAACCATGATCGTCTTACAACAAGGGATCACATGATCCAGTCTTACAACAAGGATTGATCTAATGATCAATTACAAAACACATAGTGGAAGAAACGTAGTAGCGGTCCATCTATTCCACAGGCAACGCTTGACGTCAGGGGTAATCCTAGTTATCATAGACGTCATGTTGTCCATCTTCCTGGTACTGGTGCTCCTCTTCATGGTCTGACCATTTGAATAGCCAGGGACAAAGCCATGAGTACTTTTAAAGTACTCGCAAACTATCACTAATAGAAGTACTAATAGCTTTAATCATGGTTCTAAGCCTTCTAGGTTTATTTGCACAAAGCTAGTTTTATTTCATAAATACTTAATGGTCAAAAACTCTTTAGTTGTCTAAATTTACTCAAATGGGAACATTAGTGTCATTCCCACAACTCTGTTGTGATCAAGTCAAATTCACCTTTCAAGTCACAAGTCATTTTTAGAAAACATCTGACAACGAACAGTATGGACATCCAACCGTCCATGACATGGACGCGGCTATTCGAATAGTTTAACACTCTGCAGAGGTTGTACACTTGTGCCACAACTTTTGATTACATCCGTCGAGGATAACCCCGAATAATCATACTCAGTATGCAGATCATCAACCATTAACCTTTCACTTACATACCCTAGTATAGGCACCTCCCCTATGAGCTTAGCCTCCCAGCCATGGCAATCTGCCATCCTAGGAACTGCACAGGGCTTGGGTAAGACTGGATCATGGCAAGCTATTCACCTCTATTTCACGTCATTTCACTTTTCACGGATGCAGCCTCGGCATAACCCCTATGATGCTTGTTCAGAGGGAACCCATACTAAAGCACATAAATTTCCAGCTAAGCCCTACCCATGATCAGTTATTGTGGGGGTACTCTAAAATTGGAATGGTATCGCATCCAAACCCAACCGACAGTTTCTGTCAAATTCACCTTGTCATTCAAAAGTCATATTCACCTTCAAAACTTTCAATAGAATGACTCATCATTCTAAGGTTTTCAAAGTCATTTGATTCACATGTTCCCATCTAGAGTAGTCAATTTTAGTTTTGGCACTAGCAACTAGTCCTGAGGGGTGCTAACTAAATTGTAGCTCTCTAGGCTAAGTTTGATGCTCTTGTAGTATTCTATCTCTAGACCAAAGTTAACTATAAAAATTAAGCCTTGATAAACAAAGTAAAATATTGCAAGATAAAAATTTGGACTTGGACAAATCTTTAAACAAAAGAGTATTTGCAAGAGTATCTTGCACTTTGCATTAGTAGAGCTTGCATTGGTAATAGCTTGCTCATGGCAATATCTTGTATTGGTAAATAGCTTGCATTAGTGGAGCTTGCCTTGAGTGGTATAGTGATCAAAGTTTTCCTCCTCTTCTTCGTAGAAGACCTCCTCCTCCTCGTAGCCTTTGGTACTAGTGTCTATACACGGATACGAGGTATACAATCACCAAACAATACTTAAGTATTCTATTTAACACACAAGATGATCTAGCATCATCACAATCATCACCAAACATAATACTAGGGTTTCCATTTATTTCTTTTGAAAAATAATTTCCTCTCATTGAAAAATGCTAAGATTTAATATCCTCAAATAATAAAGTATGAGGCCATGTAACAAAAGTCATCACCTCACCTCAAATTACTTGGGAAAGTGATTTAAATGAGATGCTACATCTCATATATTTTAAATACTATTTTTGAAATAATTTAAATGGGCTAGAAATAGCCACATAGCCATTATTTGAATCTATCCCATGATCATATGAAGCCAACCTGTCATATTTTTACATATTCAAATAGAGTATTTGAAATGTGAATTATGAGAGTTGGAATCAACTCAAAATAAATTATGGTTGATTTTTAATAAATGTTTGAAGTTCAAAAAGGTACTGCTTTGTTATTTTTATTGCAAGTGTTCTATAATGAATCAAGGGTTGAGACCAGTGGGGTTGGCTAGATCTTTTCATCTATTTTCACATAAAATTTGGAATCAACTCAAATGTATTTGTAGATTTGTTTTTATTCAATTTCAAACACAGCACCAGTATTTGAATTTGGATTAAACTAAATAACAAAATTCAAACTGTGGGCTTCGGCGGGAAACGCTAACGGGCCAAGGAGAAAAAGAAAGAGGGACAGCCCAGCAGCGCATCTCGCACGCGCGGGTGGCCTGACAGCGGGTCCCGCATATCAGCGACTCGTAAAAACCGAATCGGTATGATTTAAAGAGGGCCGCATGATTAGAACGAAGATCGACGGCTGAGGCTCGTCGTCATCGTCGACGGGCGCAAACCCTACTGGCGGCGAACCTAGGGGGTCGGAGGCCCACCTGGGCTCCGGCGAGGGTCGGTGGATCAGCGTGGAAGACGAAGGCGAGGCGAACGAGGGTCGTGGGAGTGGCGGAGGTGGTCGGAATCGTCGCCTCCTTCTGGCTACTGCCGCGGCGAACTCCGGTGAAATTGGGGCGGCTCCGGGGGCAATGTGGACGAGGAAGTGGTTGAGGAGAGCGAGAGGAAGGAGGGGAGTGGAATGGTGTGAAGATTTGAGGCCGGGGCGTGCTCCTTTTATAGCGGGCGAGAGAGGGCGGAGGTCACCGGCAGGTGGGTGGTGGTGACGGTGCTACAGAGGGGGAGGAGCATGGGCTAGGGTAGGGGACGGCTCACGGAGTCACTGCGTTCGTCATGGTGGTCCTGGCGCAGCAGGGGGTGGACCGGAGCGTGCGGGCGACGTTGGTGTCTGTCACGGGTCCGACGGTGGCGTCGGCTACATGACGCTCTGGTCCAAATGGGCGTGTCTGGGAGGTTGCTGGCGTCGTAGTGGGTGCGTGCGCGAGAGGAGAGAGTGAGGGGAGGTTAGCAGTGACGGGTCATGGCGACGCTCTGGCGTGCCCGTGGGCGTGCCCGTGCACGTCCTGGCGCGTCATGGCGTCACGGGGCACGTCGCGTTCCAGGCGCTGCAGTGCTCCTCTTCGACCAGGGCGAGTACAGTGGTGCTCAGGGGAGTTAGGCACGTCTCCTAGACATGGTGAGGTAGGCCAGAGGTGAGAGGAGAGGGGAGTTGGCATGGTGGTTGGCATGTGAGTGACATAGGCATAGTTTGGTCCTTTTTCTCCTTTGAACAATGGTGCAAAAGCATGGCTTGGTCCAGGGGATGCAAGAGGAGGCTGAGGTTGACAATAGCATGGACGGTTTAGGCTAAAACCTGCTGGACATTAGAGTGTATGCACATTTCCAATTGATGCACATAAGGTGTTTGACAAAATGGCCGCAAGAAATTTAAATTTGAATTTGGCCAAAATATTTTAGGGGTGTGATTCAATTAATGTTTGGCATCTCTGGGTGGTGTTGGTTTGCAAAGTGGAGTTGGTTTGGTCAAAATCAAAAATGAGATGATCTAGAATCTGATTCAATGTTGCTACTTTGAATGCTTATTATAAGAATTTGTAAATGAATCAGCAAGGTTGGTCAACACCAATGTGATAACCTTGATGTGTTCTTGAATGAGGAGCAAAGAGATGAGAAAGTTTAGTTTAGAAAATGTTAACCACAAGGGCTCAAAGTAGGCATCAGGCTAAAATTGTCAAAAAATACCATTATCATATGTGACTTGGATTTTCATTTTCTTTTGATTTGTTTTGCTTTTCTTTGACACCAATGGTATTATTTTGAGTTTAGTAATGTTTTCAAACCATTTACACAAAGTAAACATGGCCTAATTTAAGATTTGCAAATATGCCATAGGCTCATATATGAATTTATTTTATTTTCTTTTGCTTGTTTCTCTTTGATCCAAAGGGGCATGGTTTAGGGTTTAGTGACATTGTCAAACACCTCAAAAAAACATCATGGCACATCACAACATACATGCATGAGCTCTATGCACACAAAGCAATTCAATTTAAGTTTTTTGTTGGCTCCAAATTTTGGAAAAGGGAAATTCATTTTCTTCTTTGTTTTAAAATTTGGGATGTTACAAACCTTCCCCCTTAAACAAAATCTCGTCCCGAGATTTAAGAAAATTAGGAATCCTAAGAGAGATTGGCAATTCAGTCTTAAGAAACGGGTGCGATGCTCTGAGTTAACAGGAAAACATACCCTGCATGGCATTGTGTGCTTCCTGGGCTTCTGTTGCACTCATGCGGTAGAAACGACCATTGCGGTTGTTCGGGTTCCTTCCAGTTGAGAAACGGCGCTGTTGTTGGGCAGGTGTAGCGGTATTGGGGGCTGTCTTTGCAAGCTTCTTGGGGCAGTCATTGGAGTAATGCCCAGTAACTCCGCATTCATAGCAGGTCACAGTTGACTTGTCCTTTGGGGAATTGGGTACAGCGTTGCTTCCAGTCCTTGAGTCCTTGGGTCAGTGTTGGTGTTGTTGTTGTTACCATTATGGTTGTTGTTGTTGTTGTTGTTGTGGTCCGGGCTTCGGGTGTCCTCCATTGTTGTTGGTGAAGTTTGGACGGAACGTCGGAGCAGGTGGCTTGTTGGATCTTGGTGCAAATCCTGCAGGTGAATTGGTGCGGTACTTCTGTGCATGGTTGGGTCCATTCTGGTGCATCATTTTGCGCTTGCGGTTCTCATTGGCTTGGTGGAGCTTTCCTTCCATCTGGATGGCAGAATCCACTAGGGCTTCCAGGTCAGCAAACGAAATATTCACGAGCACTGTCTGCATCTCATCGTGCAGTCCATTCAGAAATCTTTCCTTCTTCTTCTCATTGGTGTTGGTCTCATCCGGGGCGTACCTAGACAGAGTAAGAAACCTGTCACGGTATTCCACCACGGACATCCTTCTTTGCTTGAGTTCTCTGAACTCGTCTCTTGTCTTCTTGATCAAACCCGGGGGCACATGGTATCTGCTGAACTTGAGCTTGAAGTCCTCCCAAGTCATCATCTGTCCTTCATTCATTGCACGGACACTGTTCCACTAGGCTCTGGCAGGTCCTGACAGATAGTGGGTGGCAAACAACACCTTCTCAGCAGCTTCAACTCCTGCAACTTCCAGGTTGTTCTCCATTGATTGGAGCCAGTTATCTGCATCTAAGGGCTCTTCAGTCTTGCTAAACATTGGAGGATTAGTATTCTGGAAATTCTTCAACTTCGATCCAGGATGATCCTGATGTTCATGTCCTTGGTTGTTCTGGGCTGCTGTACGACAAGGTTGGCTTGCCGCTCAGGCTCTTTCGACTTCTCTATCTGCCACCAACATTTGTAGAATCAGCATTGCATCTTGGTTGCTGCTGCGGGTTGGAGGGGCCATCTGAACATTGAGATAGATCATAAGATAAGAGGGAATTTTCTATGGTTTGTTTGGGTAAAGTTTGAAAAGTTCAAAACTTGAGTAGTGCTGAGGTGGTAAAAACCAACAACACTTTTTCATACACTCCAAACAACACACATTACAAATTAACACACCAATGGTTTTAAGAACCATTTCCTCGTTTCTACGATACATAGGGGACAAATACAAACTTACACCTACGCAGGTGCTCTAGTGATACTACTCTTCATCTGAAACGGTGGGTTCTTCGTCTTCATGGGAAATGTGCTTGGCGAAAGGCGCGGGTGTTGTCCAACTCCTTGCCGGTCTTGTACAACATGAAGTCCAGGTGTGCCACATAGTGGTTCATCTCTGGGTGCGGTGGCATGGTTATTGGCCTTCCCACGGGGTCATGTCTTGGGTAGTAAAAGTGTGTGTTCTTGATCTTGTTCACATTCTGTCCACACAGACGGGCGAGTGCTTCCTGCATGGCTTTGGCTATTCCATCCCTCCAATTGTCCCCCCTTACAGAAAACCATATGGTTTCCCAAATTGGGGCTCTCAGCTTTCCTCTCAGATCTGCAGTAACTTCCCAGGAGGTTGTTTTCCTGACTGATTATTGAGTGGTACTCCAAAGAACTCGGGATACGGACGTCCTAAATATTCAACTAGTTGCTCCAAATCCTTCTCGAACATTAGGTCTCCTCCGTGACCAAGCTGATAGAACTCATAGTTGTACTCCATCTATGTACAATTAGGATGAGTAAGTTAGTGAAGTGATCAAGTGTGCCAAATTTTATGTAGAATTACAAGGAAAAGTAGAGCATGGATTTCTTATTTTGAAGAGATCTCAAGGATAAGAGTGAGAATAAGTTTTCATAAATATTCACTTCATTTGTTTTGAAACTAAGTTTTTCAGACGTCCATTCTAACTAGGGCCTCCTAAGGTCAAACAATGGCTCTGATACCAACTTGTCAACACCCGGATTTTTAATTCCAGATGCCTATTATGCCATACATCGCAATCCTAGGAATATTGTTTTTGCGAGACATAATAGTTGATATCACAGAACATCATTCATTACAAACCATAATCGTCTTACAACAAGGGATCACATGATCCAGTCTTACAACAAGGGTTGATCTAATGATCAATTACAAAACACATAGCGGAAGAAACATAGTAGCGGTCCATCTTTCCCAGGCAACGCTTGACGTCGGGGGTGATCCTAGTTATCATAGGCGTCCACATCCATCTTCTGGTCTGGGTGCTTGATACGTCCAAACGTATCTACTTTCCCAAACACTTTTGCTATTGTTTGGCCTCTAATTTGTGTATTTTGGATGCAACTAACACGGACTAACGCTGTTTTCAGCAGAACTGCTCTGGTGTCTCGTTTTTGTGCAGAAATCCAACTTTCGGGAAAACTCGGAATTTATGCGAAGGCCCTATTTTCCCAGGAAACTAACGGAGCGAGAAGGGCAATTGAAGTGGAGGCCCGAGGGCCCCACCATAGGGCGGCGCGGCCGGGGCCCCGCGCGGCCCGTGGTGTGGCCCTCGGCCGACCTCCGACGCCCTCCTTCGGACTACTTATTCGCCTCGACCTAAAAACGCCGAAGAAGTCGAAGTCGCGAAACCCTCCGAACGCCGCCATCACGAAACTCCGTCGCGGGAGCAGTCTCCGTTCTGGCACTCCGCCGGGATGGGGAATTGGAGGAGATCATCACCGCCATCACCGCCAACGCCTCTACATCAACCAGCCATGTTTCCCCATCCATGTGTGAGTAATTCCCCCACTGTAGGTGAAGGGGATGGTAGGGATTGGATGAGATTGGTCATGTAATAGCATAAGATTGTTAGGGCATAGTGCCTAGTGTCCGTAATTGGTACTTTGATGATATTGTTGCAACTTGTTATGCTTAATGCTTGTCACTAGGGCCGAGTGCCATGATCTCAGATCTGAACATGTTATTGTTTCATCATGATATTCATTGTTTATGGTCTTACCTATAAGTTGTATACACATGTCGCTGTCCGGAACCGATGGCCCCGAAGTGACAGAAATCGGGACAACCGGAGGGAATGGTAGTGATGTGAGGATCACATGTGTTCACGGAGTGTTAATGCTTTGCTCCGGTACTCTATTAAAAGGAGTACCTTAATATCCAGTAGTTTCCCTTGAGGCCCGGCTGCCACCGGCTGGTAGGACAAAAGATGTTGTGCAAGTTTCTCATTGCGAGCACATACGACTATAATTGGAACACATGCCTATTGATTGATTAGTACTTGGACACCGTTTTATTATTATCTGCAAATGCCCTGCTATGATTGTTACATGAGTTTCTCTCATCCATGCAACGCCGTCATCCGTCCCGTGCCTACGGTATTTTAATCCTGCTGTTTACTATAATCACTACGTTGTCTTTGTTACTCTTTGCTGTCATTTCACTATCACTATAAAGCTGTTACTCGATAAACTCTTGCGAGCAAGTCTGTTTCCAGGTGCATTGAATTGACAACTCCGTTGTTAAGGCTTCCAAGTGTTCTTTGTCTCCCTTGTGTCGAATCAATAAATTGGGTAATACTTCCCTCGAAGACTGTTGCGATCCCCTATACTTGTGGGTCATCAAGACTATTTTCTGGTTGCCGGGGAGCATAGCTTTATTTGGAAGTTCACTTGGATTAATATTGTTCGCTGCAAATTCTCCATCATGGGTAAACCTCGCGATACTAAGATCGCCATATTACCATCCACTACAAGAAAAGGTACAATTCTGAGTACCTCCGCTACACTTGATTCACCATCTGTGATTGATAAACTTGTTTCACCGCCACATGCTTCGCATGCGGGTACATCTGCTGAATCTGAACACTCTCATAATATTGATAATGTTTCTGCTATGCTTGATGATAGTGGTTCATTGGGATCTTTTCTAGATGCTACAATTGCTAAATCTAGACAAATTGAAAATACTGAAACTCCTAATGCTACTACACCTGTTAGTTCACCTGAATTTGAATACTCTAGTGATGATCTTGAGGAAGATTATGTGGAGCTTGATGATGATTTTATTGAAAAATGCAATGCTACTACTGATACAAGAAAAATTAAAAAGTTGCTTGCAGAACACACTGTTAGATATAAACTGTCTCCTGATCCTAAATTTGCCACATCTCCTATAAACATTAGGGATAAAGATTATGATTTTTCTCTTGATCTATCTCATATAGCTATTGTTGAGAAAACACCTTTTTGTGGTACTGAAAAAGAAAGTGCTGTTGAACACATGACTGAGTTATCTACTTTGAGTAGCTTGTTTTCTGATGATGTTAAGAAGCGTACTTACTTTGTTGCTAAAATATTTCCATTCTCATTGAAGGATGACGCTAAAACTTGGTATAATAATTTGCCACCTAATTCTATTAAAAGTCCGAAAGAATTGCTTGATGTTTTCTTCCGCAAATACTTTCCTGCTAGTGCTCAACATGCTGCTTTGAGAGAGTTTATAATTTTGATCGGGAGATGAGGAGAAATTGCTGAGGCTTGGGCGAGATTTTGCTCTCTTATTAGAGCTTTGCCTGACCATGATTTAGAAAAGCATGATTTACTTGATATATTTTATAGTGGACTAACCATTGAGTCTAGGGCATACCTGGATAGTTGTGCTGGTTGTGTTTTCAGGAAAAGAACTCCAGACGAGAAGAATTATTGGCTAAAATAGGCCGGAATTATGATGATTGGAATACGCTGAACCAACTCCAACGCCAATAGTGAAGAAGAGGGGTTTAATTAAATTGAATGATGAAGATATGAGGGAAGCCAAGAAGTCTCTCAAGGAGAAAGGTATTAAATCTGAAGATGTGAAGAATCTACCTCCTATAGAAGATATATGTGAGATAATTCCCCCTTCATCCATGATTGAGGTAAACTCCCTTCAACGCTTTACTAGGGAAGATATTCCGTATTCGAAACCTCCTGCACAATGCTTAGATGAGTTTGATAATTATATTGTTAAGCAAGAAAATTTTAATATGAGAGTAGAGAATCATTTAATGGAAAATTCTCAATCTATTAGTCAATTGCATGATATTGTGAAGAGAACCTCCAATGATGTTAAGATGCTTGTCAAACATTTTCAAATGATTCAGACTCAAATTGATCAACTCACTAAAGTGCAAAATGACTTGCTAGGAAATAATTCTAAAGAGAAACATGCTTATGAAGTAACAACTAGAGGTGGTGTCTCTACCCAGGATCCTCTATATCCTGAAGGGCATCCCAAAAGAATTGAACAAGATTCTCAACGCATTGAACCTAGTGCTCATTCTAAGAAGAAAAAAAAAAGAAACATAAAAATGTTGTAGAATCCTCTGAACCTGTTAATGATCCTAATAGTATTTCTATTTCGATGCTGAAACTGAAAGTGGTAATGAACATGATAATGATAAGAATGATACTCCGATAAAGAAGAGGTTGAAGAAGAACCAGAAAAGCATGCTAAAAATAAAAAGTATACTAAAGAAGATTTTATTGCTGAGAAACATGGTAATGAAAGAGAACCTTGGGTGCAAAAGCCAATGCCTTTTCCTGCTAAGAAACTAAAATCAAAGGAAGAAGAACACTATAATAAATTCTGCGATTGGATGAAACCTTTATTCTTGCAAATCCCTTTAACTGATGCTATTAAATTGCCTCCTTATTCAAAGTATATGAAAGATATTGTTACTAACAAAAGGAAAATCCCCAATGAGGAAATTTCCACTATGCTTGCTAATTACTCTTTCAATGGCAAAGTTCCAAAGAAGTTGGGCGACCCAGGTATACCGACTATTCCTTGTTCTATTAAGAATAATTATGTTAGAACTGCTCTATGTGACTTGGGAGCCGGTGTTAGTGTTATGCCTTTTTCTCTTTATAAGAGACTTTACTTAGATAAGTTGATACCTACTGATATATCTTTGCAAATGGCTGATAAATCTACTGCTATTCCTGTTGGTATATGTGAGGATGTTCCTGTTCAAGTTACTAATAACTGCTTGATATTAACTGATTTTGTTGTGTTGGAAATGTCTGAAGATGATAATATGTCTATTATTCTTGGGAGACCTTTTCTTAACACCGCAGGGCTGTTATTGATTGCAATAAAGGAAAGGTTACTTTCAATGTTGATGATAGGGAGCACACCGTCTATTTCCCCAAGAGGATTGAAAAAGCATGTGGAGTTAATACTATTTCTAATGTGAGAACTATCAAAGTTGGAACTATTGATTGTCCAATATATGAGCCTAAAGAAGAATATCAAACTCTTGTGATTGGATCCATATCAATACAATTCAAGGTAACATGATTGATTTGAGGTTTACTTCTTCATATGCTATGTAAAATTTATTTGGTGGCAAGACTTGATCAACCTTGTTAACAAATTCATTTTATATGCATAGAGGAACTAAACAACATATCTTTATTCCTCCACTTATTTTACTTACTGTAGCAATACATTTGTATCTTTACTTTATTGCATTATTGTGCTAAGTAAAGTCTCTAATAGAAGGTTGATGCTAGATTTGGATTTTTGCACAGAAATAGATTTCTTGCTGTCACGAATTTGGGTAGGGTTCTCTGTAGGTAACTCAGAAAAATCTGCCAATTTACGTGAGTGATCCTCAGATAACGCAACTTTCATTAGTTTTGAGTTTTCTGATTTGAGCAACGGAAGTACCCCTTTAAAATTCGTCTTTACTGGCTGTTCTGTTTTGGTAGATTCTGTCTCTGTTTTTTGCATTGTCTCTTGTGGACTTTAAGTAAGGCTTTCTAGACGTGGAGAGCTGTAGCTAATGCTTTATTGAGTTCTTGCAATGTGTCACTACAGGACCAAGGTGGATTCAAGTTTTTGAGTACTAACCCCTCTAATGAAGTTTATGAGAAGTTTGGTGTGGCAGAAGTTTTCAAGGGTCAATAGAGAAGGGTGATATAATGTGATCAGGAAGAGTCAAAAGCCTAAGCTTGGGGGGAGGTATACCAGCATCACTCATTCTTTGCATATTATGGTTGCTGGATACTTGCACATACTTGTTTAGTCTCTTTGAGTGGTTTTCTAATGAGAGGGAGATGATTTGGGGAAGTGCTGCCTGAAAACAGATTCTGGGCTGTTACCGTAAAAATTCGTGCGCACAGCCAGAACGTTATTTTGAGTTGCCAATTTTTGTGCAGGTTCCCCAGGTTGTTATCTAACTTTCATTAGTTTAACACTTTTCGAACTGAGCAACGTAAGATTTTTGTAAAAATCGATTTCTGTACTGCTATCAGGTTTTGGCAGATTTCTGCCATCTCGCTTTTCTGTGTTTCTTTTAGTTTGCTATTTCTTGTTTCCACTTTGTTTCTTTCCTAAAACACAAAAAGACCAAAAATATTTCTGTTGTTTCTCTTCACCATTTGTTTATCTTGGTTTCTTGCATTTGTTTCGCTTTATTTGCTATTGCTAGTTGGCTATAAGAAAACCCAAAAAGATTTTGCTTTGTTTGCTTGTTTCCTTTTGTTCTTGTTCTCAAATTCGAAAACACCAAAAATATTTGCTGTTCTTCTTTGGTTTGTAAAGTTCATTATGAGTTCAATGGTCTTCGGTGGCTGGAGCGTGATTTTCATTTCATATTATCCAAGCTACACAAGTGAAAAGGCAATAATGACGATCTACGACAATCTGATTGTGGTGAGAGGCTGGTATGAACTCTATTTGTTTTCATTTTTGTACATATACTCATCCATGTGAGCATGCTTAGTTGGTTCATGTGAGGTATATGTTATTTAAGAAAGTCTAGTAGTTCATGATCTCTCATGATTAGCTCCAATTTATTAATATGAGTAGCATGTCATGGATGTTTGCTTGCATTGTTTTATTCATAAGTAAGTATGGCATTGTGGTATCCTCCTCTGAATAATTCATTTATATCGACTTGGCACATGCTCACGCATGCATATGACTGAACAAAAAGTCAATTAAGCCTCGATGATCTATATTGCTTCAGAGTTCTTGTATCACTTTTATGCCTCTGTTAATTTATTTTGCCGCAAGCATGATTATGACATTTTTGCTCTCTTGATTTGTCGCTCCCTAGTCTATTGCTAGCCTACACTTGTACTGAGCGGGAACGCTGCTCATGCCTCCAAACACATGAAAACCAAGTCATTCCAGTGTCCACCATAAATACCTATGCATGGCATTTCAAACCATTCCAAGTAAATTCTCATGCGCTACCTTTAAAATCTTCAAAATGCTTCTTAATTTGTGTTAATGTTTCATAGCTCATGAGGAAGTATGTGGTGTTTAGCTTTCAACCTTGTCATTTACTTTTGACGGACTCTCATATGGAATAGTGGCACATCCACTTATCCAATAATTTTGCAAAGAGCTGGCAATGGGATTCCCAGTCCGAATTAATTAACTTAAATAGACACTCCTCCATGGTTTGTGATTGTTGGACGGCACCGAAGGATTCGGTTAGCCATGGCTTGTGTAAGCAAAGGTTGGGGGAGTGTCATCATCATAATAAAACTAAAATAAAAAGGCACTCCTTCATGGTATGAGATTATTGGCAGGCACCCGAGGATTCGGTTAGCCATGGTTTGTGCAAGAAAGGTTGGAAGGAGTGCCAAATAAATATGTAATAATTCATGGGAGCCGCTCTTGAAAGTCCGGTTGGCGAGGTAGTTGGTGTACCCATTACCATTCGTTGACAACAACAAACACCTCTCTAAATAATTTTACTCCTGCTTTACAAATGAAAAGCTCTAGCGCATGTTAATCCCTGCTTCCCTCTGCGAAGGGTCAATCTTTTACTTTTATGTTGTGTCTCCATCCTTTCTTTGAGCACTATCTTGAGAGCACAACTGTCATTCTTAGTACAATATGCTTGTCTCAAAATATGATTGATTGTGGTATAACTTTGATGCATTTATCTTTTGACAATCACTACTTCTAGTCTTTCTATGAACTCGAGTGCCGGGCATTTATGTTTTGCCAATCAAATACAGGCAAGCGAGATACCACTTTGTCATACTCTCTTATGAACATTGCAATCTTGCTTATGTACATGATTCTTGATGCTTATTATTAATTGTTGGTACCTCTCCATGATTGACATAGCTGTTAGATGATCTTATTTGCATGTATCTCATTATGAACTGCTTAAGTATTAGCCATATCATGAGAATATATACATCATATGAACAAATGTGTTCGTGAAAGTTCTTTTATCGCTCGGTTGTTAACTGAATTGCTTGAGGACAAGCAATAAGCTAAGCTTAGGGGGAGTTGATACGTCCAAAACGTATCTACTTTCCCGAACACTTTTGCTATTGTTTGGCCTCTAATTTGTGTATTTTGGATGCAACTAACACGGACTAACGCTGTTTGACGCTCTGTGTCTCGTTTTTGTGCAGAAATCCAACTTTCGGGAAAAACCTCGGAATTTATGCAGAAGGCCCTATTTTCCCAGAAAACGGAGCCAGAAGGGCAATTGAAGTGGAGGCCAGGGGCCCCACACCATAGGCGGCGCGGCCCGGGGGCGCGCGGCCGTGGTGTGGCCCTCGGCCGGCCTCCGACGCCCTCCTTCGGACTACTTATTCGCCTCGACCTAAAAACGAAGAGAAGTCGAAGTCGCCAGAAACCCTCCAGAACGCCGCCACATCGCGAAACTCCGTCGCGGGAGCCGAGAAGTCTCCGTTGGCACTCCGCCGGGACGGGGAATTGGAGGAGATCATCACCGCCATCACCGCCAACGCCTCTACATCAACCAGCCATGTTTCCCCCATCCATGTGTGAGTAATTCCCCGCTGTAGGTGAAGGGGATGGTAGGGATTGGATGAGATTGGTCATGTAATAGCATAAGATTGTTAGGGCATAGTGCCTAGTGTCCGTAATTGGTACTTTGATGATATTGTTGCAACTTGTTATGCTTAATGCTTGTCACTAGGGCCCGAGTGCCATGATCTCAGATCTGAACATGTTATTGTTTCATCATGATATTCATTGTTTATGGTCTTACCTATAAGTTGTATACACATGTCGCTTGTCCGGAACCGATGGCCCCGAAGTGACAGAAATCGGGAGGGAGGGGTGGTAGTGATGTGAGGATCACATGTGTTCACGGAGTGTTAATGCTTTGCTCCGTACTCTATTAAAAGGAGTACCTTAATATCAGTAGTTTCCCTTGAGGCCTGCCATCGGTGGTAGGACAAAAGATGTTGTGCAAGTTTCTCATTGCGAGCACGCACGACTATAATTGGAACACATGCCTATTGATTGATTAGTACTTGGACACCGTTTTATTATTATCTGCAAATGCCCTGCTATGATTGTTACATGAGTTTCTCTCATCCATGCAACGCCATCATCCGTCCCCGTGCCTACATATTTTAATCCTGCTGTTTACTATAATCACTCTTGTTGTCTTTGTTACTCTGCTGTTGTTATTTCCTACTCTTTGCTATAAAGTTTACTACGATAAACTCTTGCGAGCAAGTCTGTTTCCAGTGCAACTGAATTGACAACTCCGTTGTTAAGGCTTCCAAGTGTTCTTTGTCTCCCCTTGTGTCGAATCAATAAATTGGGTAATACTTCCCTCGAAGACTGTTGCGATCCCCTATACTTGTGGGTCATCAGTGCTCTTCTTCATAGTCTGGCCATTTGAATAGCCAGGGACAAAGCCATGAGTACTTTTAAAGTACTCGCAAACTACCACTAATATAAGTACTAATAGCTTTAATCATGGTTCTAAGCCTTCTAGGTTTATTTGCATAAAGCTAGTTTTATTTCATAAATACTTAATGGTCAAAAACTCTTTAGTTGTCTAAATTTACTCAAGTGGGAACATATTAGTGTCATTCCCACAACTCTGTTGTGATCAAGTCAAATTCACCTTTCAAGTCACAAGTCATTTTTAGAAAACATCTGACAACGGAACAGTATGGCCATCCAACCGTCCATGACCGCGGACGCGGCTATTCGAATAGTTTCACACTCTGCAGAGGTTGTACACTTGTGCCACAACTTTTGATTACATCCCTCAGGGATAGCCCTGAATATTCATACTTAGTATGTGGATCATCAACCATTAACCTTTCACTTACATACCCTAGTATAGGCACCTCCCCTATGAGCTTGGCCTCCCAGCCATGGCAATCTGCCATCCTGGGAACTGCACAGGGCTTGGGTAAGACATTCACCTCTATTTCACGTCATTTCACTTTTCACGGAGGCAGCCTCGGCATAACCCCTATGACGCTTGTTCAGAGGGAACCCATACTAAAGCACATAAATTTCCAGCTAAGCCCTACCCATGATCAAATATTGTGGGGGTACTCTAAAATTGGAATGGTATCGCATCCGAACCCAACCGTCAGTTTTTGTCAAATTCACCTTGTCATTAAAAAGTCATATTCACCTTCAAAACTTTCAATAGAATGACTCATCATTCTAAGGTTTTCAAAGTCATTTGATTCACAAGTTCCCATCTAGAGTAGTCAATTTTAGTTTTAGCACTAGCAACTAGTCATGAGGGGTGCTAACTAAATTGTAGCTCTCTAGGCTAAGTTTGATGCTCTTGTAGTATTCTATCTCTAGACCAAAGTTAACTATAAAAATTAAGCCTTTATAAACAAAGTAAAATATTGCAAGATAAAAACTTGGACTTGGACAAATCTTTAAACAAAAGAGTATTTGCAAGAGTATCTTGCACTTTGCATTAGTAGAGCTTGCATTGGTAATAGCTTGCTCATGGTAATATCTTGTATTGGTAAATAGCTTGCATTAGTGGAGCTTGCCTTGAGTGGTATAGTGATCAAAGTTTTCCTCCTCTTCTTCGTAGAAGATCGACGACTGAGGCTCGTCGTCATCGTCGACGTGCGCAAATCCTACTGGCGGCGAACCTAGGGGGTCGGAGGCTCACCTGCTCCGGCGAGGGTTGGCGTTGGCGGCGATCGGCGTGGAAGACGAAGGCGAGGCGGACGAGGGTCGTGGGAGCGGCGGAGGTGGTCGGAATCGTCGCCTCCTTCTGGCTACTGCCGCGGCAAACTCCGGTGAAATTGGGGCGGCTCCGGGGGCAATGTGGACGAGGAAGTGGTTGAGGAGATCGAGAGGAAGGAGGGGAGTGGAATGGTGTGAAGATTTGAGGCCGGGGCGTGCTCCTTTTATAGCGGGCGAGAGAGAGCGGAGGTCACCGGCAGGTGGGTGGTGGTGACGGTGCTACAGAGGGGAAGGAGCATGGGCGAGGGTAGGGGACGGTTCACGGCGTCACTGCGTTCGTCATGGTGGTCCTGGCGCATCAGGGGGTGGACGGGAGCGTGCGGGCGACGTTGGTGTCTGTCACGGGTCCGACGGAGGGCGTCGACGGTGGCGTCGGCTACAGGACGCTCCGGTCCAAATGGGCGTGTTTGGGAGGATGTTAGCGTCGTGGTGGGTGCGTGTGCGAGAGGAGAGAGCGAGGGGAGGTCAGCAGCGACGGGGCGTGGTGACGCTCTGGCGTGCCCGTGGGCGTGGCCGTGCACGTCCTGTCGCGTCATGGCGTCACGGGGCACGTCGCGTTCCAGGCGCTGCAGTGCTCCTCTTCGACCATGGCGAGTACAGTGGTGCTCAGGGGAGTTAGGCACGTCTCCTAGACATGGTGAGGTAGGCCAGAGGTGAGAGGAGAGGGGAGTTGGCATGGTGGTTGGCATGTGAGTGACATAGACATAGTTTGGCCCTTTTTCTCCTTTGAACAATGGTGCAAAAGCATGGCTTGGTCCAGGGGATGCAAGAGGAGGCTGAGGTTGACAATAGCATGGATGGTTTAGGCTAAAACCTGCTGGACATTAGAGTGTATGCACATTTCCAATTGATGCGCATAAGGTGTTTGACAAAATGGCCGCAAGAAATTTAAATTTGAATTTGGCCAAAATATTTTAGGGGTGTGATTCAATTAATGTTTGGCATCTCTGGGTGGTGTTGGTTTGCAAAGTGGAGTTGGTTTGGTAAAAATCAAAAATGAGATGATCTAGAATCTGATTCAATGTTGCTACTTTGAATGCTTATTATAAGAATTTGAAAATGAATCAGCAAGGTTGGTCAACACCAATGTGATCACCTTGATGTGTTATTGAATGAGGAGCAAAGAGATGAGAAAGTCTAGTTTAGAAAATGTTAACAACAGGGGCTCAAAGTAGGCATCATGCTAAAATTGTCAAAAATGACCATTATCATATGTGACTTGGATTTTCATTTTCTTTTGATTTGTTTTGCTTTTCTTTGATACAGATGGTATTATTTTGAGTTTAGTAATGTTTTCAAACTATTTACACAAAGTAAACATGGCCTAATTTAAGATTTGCAAATATGCCATAGGCTCATATATGAATTTATTTTATTTTCTTTTGCTTGTTTCTCTTTGATCCAAAGGGGCATAGTTTAGGGTTTAGTGACATTGTCAAACACCTCAAACAAACATCATGGCACATCACAACATACATGCATGAGCTCTATGCACACAAAGCAATTCAATTTAAGTTTTTTGTTGGCTCCAAATTTTGGAAAAGGGAAATTCATTTTCTTCTTTGTTTTAAAATTTGGCATGTTACACCCAGTCATCCAAACTGGAAAATCCAGCTGGTGACGGTACCCTGTTGGTTCTTTCGAGGAAGAACAATCAGAAACCTTCACTTGAACTGGCCCGTAGCCATATTCGCTGCAAAGAAAGAACACTCTAAGTTTTAACTATCGGTGTTCGAGCCGGATTCGCCGGTGTGGTAGTGCCTGCGGCAGGTTGTGTCGTCGAACACCTTGACGATCATCTCGCCGTCCCCCTCGTAGAGCAAGGTGAGCTGGCAGCTGGGCTCGAGCGAGAGGTCGCGGGCGAACTTGTCCCACCCCGTGAGCAGGTACATCTTGCCCTTCCCGTCGAACAAGACCTCGACAGTCCGCCGTGAAGTTGCGGTGGCCTCTAGGCTGCAAGTCCGCCGCTCGACGCCATCAACGAACTCGGCGAACTTGTCCGAGAGCCGCTTGATGCCGAGTGGGTCATCGTCGATGCGGAGGAGGAACTCGAAGCAGCGGTCCTCCTGCGAAGACGAGGAGGGCACAGGCGAGCGGCGACCGTGGGGCCATAGCTACTCCACCACGGCGGCCCGGCCCCGGGGGCGCCCAGACCCGCGGCCTCGACCTCCTCGCCGGCCACCAGGACCCGCCATGGACTTCCTCGCGGGCATGGCTGCGTCGCAGGAAAGGTTGGCGGTGCTACGGTGGAGCTTGTGGCGGCTAGGGTTTCTGTGGAGGAGTGGATGAGGAAGAAGAGCGCGCGCCCTATTTATATAGGCCGGAGGGCCGCGGCCGTGGCGCGTGGCGTCGCCATTCGGCGGCGGAGGTGGCGGCGGCCGCTGGCGGCGAGTGGCGCGTGGCGAGAAGCACGGCGGCCAAGCTGGCGCGATCGACGAAGGGTCACTGCCAGGCGGGCCCGACGAAACGTCCGCAAGACGCGAGCGGACACTTTGCGCGTCCGCGTAGCGTCCGCAGATACGCATCCGAGACGCATATTTGAGCTAGGTTTGCGTCGCCGCAGACGGCCCGACACTTTGCGTCGCCCTGCTGGAGAGACCCGATGCATTTTTCGGCCCGACGGACGAAAACTATCACTCGACGCCGGTTTACGTCGCCCCACTGAAGATGTCCTTATCATTAGTGTACGTAATACAAAGCAGTCAATTATGGGCAGCATCACCCAATTGCGGATACCCTGTCAACGGGATCCTCCCGATGCTAGAAACATAATGCATAAATCTTTACTATTAAATTCGGATCCATTGTTCGTACGTGTATCTTTACTTAGTATTAAATTACAAAGAGACGTGATGGTTGGTGATGGTACGTCCTTCCGCGTCAAAATTTTTGTATCTGAAATATCGTCCCAAACTCCTGCTAAATAACCCGCACGCCGTGTCTGATTCCTAAAACATTGTTCAAAAAAAGTTTGCCTTATACACGCCCCTTAATTACCACCTGATACGCCTCGTATTCAATTCCTAAAGATCGTGAATACAGCCGCGCTGCTTCTTGCCTTGATTATTAGCTAGCTCAAATGAGACGAGAGCTCCCAGTAGAAACGTTTGGTTGAATTTTTCTTCCCAATACCGTAAACAAGAAATCTTCCAAAAAACACTTTGGCTTCTAGGTTTATATGCCTCATTGTCTAAATGCATATTTTAGAATGTCAAAATCCGAAAAAATAATTCTTTTGTGTACATTCGGATATTTTATGCTTTTAAACAAAGTTATGGGAAAAGTATTTTTTATGGGCATGCGTAAAAAAGATAACATAAGGTCTGATTTGTTTTTTCGTGATGTGTGCAAACATAAAATGTCCAAATATACACGTGAAATTAATGTTAGAACCCATGACCATGATTTCTCGTTAGCAAGCCGCTATGTCCTTTGGCCACAGATGTGTCCTATTGTCCATGCCACTTTTTCACCCCTCGCTAGGCAGCTCATAGAGTGCATGTTGGGTTCGTCATCGCATCCTTGATTATTCATGCCGTCCTCGATAATTCCTACTCGCCCGAAGCCATTTACCACCTCGGCCCCCACTTAGGTTGCAATATTCTCGAACATTAATCCGCTCGACTCCCGAGGAGATCTCCTCAAGTTAGGGAAGGAGGAAGATATCGAGGACAACGTATGCATAGCAAAAATTAATTGGAAATTAAAAAGGAGATACAAAAATGGCGTGCATCAACAGTAGCTAATTTTTCGAAACAGGCCTTCTCGTCTACCTACCTGAAGCAGGCCTTGCAAAATATTGGTGGGCTGGGCCTGGAGGCAAACTGCCACTCCCGATCCCCCCATCCACGAGACCACGACTCTACCATCGCGTGGAATCCCCGCAAAACCAGATATTGAGAACGGCACTCGTGCCTGAGCTCGAGCCCTGCCGCCAGCCGCTCGCCGTACGCATCGAAATCGCCGAAGTCGACTCTCTCCTTCCTTGCCCTCAAGCGGCGCATCCGTTCCCCTCCATCTGCTTCGCGAAGCGCCAACACCGCCTAGTATAGACTGCCGCGAGCGACTGCGTAGACTCCCGACAGCGGCGGCGTGGACTCAGCATGTGATGCTTTTTTGCTTTAGACTTTCACAAGAGCCCTCGTTCCTCATTCTTCAAGCTCCATCGCCTCAGGAAAAAAAGCCTGTTTATCTCAATGAGATTCAGTTTTTTGAAATCTTACGAAACCGCACTGTATACAAAAGATACCAAATTTAAGGTATTGTTAATTTGTTATTGCACGAGGACGAATGTAACACATTTCTCTTCACTTGCACATGCAAACTAGAACGGTTCTTGTTCTTGCTCCAGTGATTTCCTGAACCTTGTAGGAAGCTCGCTGATATAGATGTGTTTAATATACTACACTGTCCATCAAAGATTAACTTTGTTATGTGGGGCTCCTACCAGCCTCTCGTGCGCGCTGTTCCAATCCGCGCCAGGCCGGAGAACGTGGAGGTCAAGACGTACCCTGGGTACTTTGAGGTCTTCGTCTCTGGAGAGAACGGAGAGAAGGGCTTCTACCGTATCCCCATGCAGCCGCGGGGATCTGATGGGTTGCTGGTGGCGAATTTCGCTACTTGCTCCATCGGCAGGATCTCTCGCGTCGCCACGGTGGGCCACGAGAAGAGCCCGGTGCATCTGTCGAGGTAATCTGCAGAGACGAGGAGGTGGCCGCGGCTATGCAAGTGCAGTTCGGTGCTGAAAACCTGGCGGTGGAGACGATCATCGGCCCGGCCAACCCTCCGGCCAGGGCTGTTGTGCCCTCCAGGGCGCAGCCTTTGGCCTTGCTCGAGGACTGTGGTCCTCGCCGCAGCCCTCGCAACCTCCTAAACGAGAGTGCCTGCCGCTTGACCATGCTCGAGAAAGCCACTCTGCGCAAGAAGAACATCATGGAGGGGCCTGGGAAGCGAGGCGGCTCTACCGTTCTGCCAGCCAAGGAGCTGCTTGAGCTTGCCGAGGACTGCCACGACCCTCTTCCTCGTAAGGACCTGGACCAGTTTGCTGTAGCATGTGATGTGCCTGTCGCGATGCTTGATGAGGTGCCCCCGTCCGTGTGATGCTGTGCACAACTTCCTTCAGCTGCTACTCCGTCATCTCCTTCAAGCTGGACGCTGGTTGGGTGGCTTGCTGCCTGATGAAGCGTAGCTTCTATGCTTTAGTTTTTATTTTTAACCACCTGGTTATCAACCCTCCACCACTTGTAGTCTCCTCTCTCTGTTCCTCTCAGTGTAATCTCTTATGTGCCTGTGTTGAGCTTCCCCAGTTATGTCATGCTAGTCGTTCGGGTAGTATCTGGTGTCTTTTCTGTATCCAATGTTAAGCCTTCTAGAGTTTGTCTCCTGGAATGCCCGTGGCCTGGTAGACAGGATAAATGCACTGATGTTAAGGCGGCTCTCTCCTTCCCAGCTCCAAATTTTATTTGCCTTCAAGAATCGAAACTGCAAATGATTGACTCGTTTAAGGCTTCATCTTTTCTCCCAAACCAAGTTAGATCCTTCGTTTTCATTCCCTCACTAGGCGCCTCAGGCGGGATTATCACTGCCTGGAACGACTTGGATTTTTCTTGTGATTCTACGATTGCTAAAACCTACTCTCTAACCACTAAATTCTCTTCCAGAACCTCTGATCTGCAGTTCACGTTAACTAATGTCTATGGACCTTGCGAATCGGCGCTTAAACAGGATTTCATCGACGAAATTTTATCCTTGCTTCCCCTGGTCTCTGGGCCTTGGGCCGTCCTCGGTGACTTTAACATGACTCTTAGCCCGTTGGACCGCTCGAACGATAATTTTGATGCAGCTGAAGCTGCGAGGTTCGCTGCCCTTGTGGACTCTCTAAAAATGATGGAAATCCCGCTGCTAGATAGACTCTATACTTGGTCCAATATGCAGCATTCCCCGATTCTTGTTAAGCTCGATCGTGTCTTTATCAACACGGATTGGAACTTTGCTTTACCGGACTCGACCCTTTCTTCCCGCACGCGCTGTACTTCTGACCATGTCCCCATCTCTCTGTCTGCTTCGGCGGCGATTCCTCGACCGGATGTGTTCCGGCTAAATAACTACCTCCTAAAATCTCAGCATTTCAGAGATGTCGTCCAACAAAATTGGCTTAGTGTCGGCCGCTCCCCAAGTCACTCTGATCTTGGTGTCTCTGGGAAACTTTGCCTTAGGTTAAAAAGAGTGAGGGCGGCGGCGAAGTCTTGGTGCAAGCAACATCGGTCTCCGCTTCAAATTGCAAAAAATTGTGACATTGTTATTTCTCTTTTAGACAGGCTTGAGGAGGCCAGGCCGCTTTCTGTTCTAGAAGCCAGATTACGCGTCCTTGTGTTAGACTCTCTTCAGAAACATAATGGTGTTAGGGCGAGTTTCTGGCGTCAAAGGGCAAAGATTAAGAACTGCGTTTTAGGCGATGAAAACTCGGCTTACTTCCACGCTTGTGCATCCAATAGGCTGAGAAGGAATCAGATCAAAGTCATTGAGGTTCAGGGCGTCCCGGTTTTCTCACACTCAGGAAAAGAATCTATTCTCCTGAATTTTTTTAAACAGCTGGTGGGTACAGTTTCTACTGTCTCAAGCACCTTAAACCTGCATCTCTTGTTCCGGTCTTCATCAATTTCTCCTTCGCAAGCCACCTCTCTTGTTGCCCCTTTCTCCATGGACGAGATCAAGGCTGCCACGCTTGGGATGGACGTTAACTCCAGCCCTGGACCGGACGGCTTTGGCCCTGCTTTTTTTAGAGAAAACTGGAACTTAGTTAAGGATGATCTTTTTTCCCTTCTTGGTGCTTTCCATGCATCAAACGCGGACCTAAGGTGTCTTAACAAATCATATATCGTTCTGCTTCCCAAGAGGCTCGGAGCCACTAGCCCAGACCAGTTTAGGCCGGTCTCCCTGCAAAACTTTTGTGTAAAACTTTGCTCCAAATGTCTTACAAATCGCCTGCAACCTCTCATCCCCTACATTATCAACCCTGACCAGACTGGCTTCATAAAAGGACGCTCAATTGCAGAAAATTTCATCTATGCTGCTGACATCGTACAATCTTGCCACAAGCGCAAGGCCCCAGCCATCGTGCTAAAGCTAGACTTTAGGAAAGCCTTCGATTCTATTTCTTGGGAAGCCCTCGACAGGATTATGAGGGCCATGGGTTTCCCTCCTCTATGGTGTGACTGGGTTGGGGACCTTAACTCATCCAGCCAGTCTGCCATTCTTCTAAATGGCAAGCCTGGTCCTTGGTTTTCTTGCAGGAAAGGACTAAGGCAGGGTGATCCACTTTCGCCCTACCTATTTTTGAAAGTAGCCGAGCTGCTGCGTCTTTTACTTAGGGCTGCTTCGGATCAGGGGGATCTTTCTCACCCTTTGGACGACTCGCTTCCGTGCCCCGTCCTTCAATACGCGGACGACACGCTTATCATTGTTAAGCCTGACGATCAGTCTATCATGAACCTTAAGGGGATCCTTCTTGCTTTCTCTGAGGCGACCGGGCTGCACATTAATTTCGACAAGAGCACCTTTGCTCCCATCCATGTGGCGCAGGATCTAGCCTCTTCCCTCGCTAGCATCTTAGGGTGCTCGGTCGCGTCTTTTCCTCAAACCTACCTAGGCCTTCCGCTTTCTACCCATAAGTTGCGTTTGTCTGCTTTTCTTCCCCTTATTGATCGGGTATCTCCAAATCTTTCTGGTTGGCAGGGAAAGCTACTTTCCATTGCAGCTCGTGCCATTCTGGTGAAGTCTTGTATACATGCCATGTTGGCCTATGCTATGGGTGCTCTTCTCATCCCGGTTGGCACTTTAGAGGCTTTTGACAAACGTTGTCGGGCTTTTTTCTGGGCCGGCGAAGACCACGTTTCCGGCGGCCAATGCAAGGTGGCATGGGACGAGGTCTGCAAGCCCTTTGACAAGGGTGGGCTGGGTTTTGCTTCTCTTAAGACTAGGAACAAATGCTTGCTTCTGAAGCTTCTTGCTAAAGTGCACTCTCCTGGCTTGGCCCCTTGGGAATCTTGGTTTAGTTCTCGCTATGGTTGGCACGGAAACCACGACCTTGGGGATTGTCACCGTCTAGACTCTATTGTTTGGAAAGATCTGGTTGCCTGCCTCCCTCTGTTTAGATCTGTAACCTCTGTGCAAGTTGGCTCTGGGTCTTCTACCTCCTTCTGGCTTGATCTTTGGTTCGAAGGGAACACCTTAGCGGATAGGTTCCCTGCTCTTTTCTCGCACTCCTCCAGGCCTAACTGTAGTGTTGCTTTTGCTTGTTCGTCCCCTAGCCTTGAACTTGCGCTGCACCCAAGGCTATCGACCGCAGCCTCCATTGAGCTTAGATCACTGCAATCCTTGCTTGCTTCGGTTGGTCTTGACATGGTTATTCCAGACATCAGGGTTGGGCGTCTAAATGGCAAAGCTTTAACTACTAAATCGGCTTACATGTTTACTTTTCACCACCTGCCTTTGGTTCCTTTTGCAACTCCGACTTGGAAAATTTTTGCAACAAATAAATGTCGGCTTTTTATTTGGTTGGCTGGCCGGCGACGGCTGTTCACAAATTTGCGTCGTTTCCGGAAGGGTTTAGACAGTTCAGATGCTTGCCCTTTCTGTGCTATGTCCGAGTCGTCGGAGCACCTGTTCCTCCATTGCAGGTCGATTCAACAGTTCTGGGCTGCCATCCCATCGCTTCACCATGATGTCTCTGGATGCTCCTCTATTCAGGAGTTGTGGGACGGAGCTCAAGTATGCAAGGTTCGCTCAACTGTTCTAATCGCTGCCCTCTGGAACATTTGGAAAAGAAGAAACGCCAAGGTCTTCGACAGTACAGACCAACCGATCGCCCACGTCCTCAGCAGATGTGCTGCTGACCTTTCTCTTTGGTCACACCGCTGCGGAAATGAAAATCAAAAAGCTATTCTCCTTGACTGGAGTGTAAGATTTCGCAATCTGGCTGCCTCTGTATAGTGTGCCAGTTTCTTTCTGTCTCTGTACATGCTTCTGTAAAGTGTAGCTTAGCTTAGTTCTACATGTTCTTTCTTTTTTGGGCTTCAGGCTTTTTCTTCTCTGTATTTCGGATTTTGACTTTGAAAATTAAAAAAGGTTCAGGCAGGCTTTTGCCCGCCGTAGTTGCCCTCAAAAAAAAATAAAAGATTAACTTAGATTTGACAAAAATTGAATGAATGTACACACTATTTACCGTACATACAAATCTAAATTTAGATAAATCTAAAACGTATTTTTATGTACGGAGGGAGTAACAACTCAGCCAGTGTTTTTTGTGCCTCCCTCTCTAACATGACATGCCATGCTGAAGTTTCTTTTTTGCGTGATACCCTGTTGAACTTTTACTATGCATGTTCGTAGTCCAATATGTAAATGCTGCTGTGAATTTTTTTAAGCTATTAGTTATGGAACAACATGTCTTTAAAACATATATATGAGATGTGGGAGACGTTTAGTGAAGCGGGGCATTTAAGTTAATCGAATTTTAATTTTAAATTTCATTTTCTCATTTATAGTACAATTACAAGTTTTAGGGTGATTGGCATTTTTAATAACCGTCCATCTGCCCCCATCTAACGGTGATAATTAGACGGAACCAAACTGACGGAACCAAAATTATGGGACCGGAACCAAATTTGGTGGGACCGGAACCTCATATATATTTTGCGAATATTATAAAAAACAACCGTCCTTTTAAACGGCCAAATCATCCGATGATAATACACAAATCTTAAAGCAACAAAAATTTGATCAATTCCCCATGGTGCTACAGAAATTTGAGACAGTTAGCTGGCACATCTCCGGCTCATCCTCTCCGTGTGACCGTGTCCATCTCTCGCTCTCTCTCATCTTTCACTCTCTCTGGATGAGCTCTCCCCAGCGACGGAGGAGAGGCCATGGACCTTCCGGCGAGCTCCGCGATAGAGGGGAGGGGCCACGTTGGAGGGTAGGGCGACGGAGAGGAGGGGACGGCGACGGACTGAAGCGGCTGAGACGGCGTCCACGGAGGTCTCTCCCGTCGATCTCCGCGACGGAGGGCAGCGCGGGGTGGAGGGGACGGCAGAGGCGCTCGGCTATGGGAGGAGCGGCGGCGCGGGATACCGGAAGTTGCCGTACCCCTGAGGCCTGGGCAGGTTGGCAGGGAAGAGGCCTGCTCCTCGTATCTTGCCAAGGCGTCATCCATGCCCTCCTCGTCCTCGCACATCGGGGTTGCTGGTGCTTCTGCGTTAGCCTGCCCTTTCGGCGTTGGTCGAGGCCAGCGTGGGGAGGAGCGGCGGCTGCGGCGTTAGTCGAGGCCGGCGAGGGGAGGAGCGGCGGCTCTGGTGTTGGACATGGCCGGCGAGGGGAGGAGCAGTGGCGGCGATAGTTGGGTTTCGGCTACCATATCCTATAAGTATGTCCTCTCTCGCTGAAGCTCTTCATGGCTAGCACGCGGTACTGCTAATCCATAAGATTTTTCAGTATTCTTTGCTGCTATGTTTCTAGGATCATATCACCATCAAAATGCATTCATATTCAACAGTTTGAGCTATGTGAAATTCCTCTTTGATCAGCATGATGCCCATATGCATAGGCAACACGGTAGAAGCTGGGCCAATCAAGAGAGGAAGGAGCGGGCGGTGGCGGCGCAACTTCACATCTCCGATAAGGTTGTCCTCCTCCTCTGGTTCTTTCCCATTTTCTTGATTTCAATTCCCATATTAGTCACTGTTGTGAATAACTGACGATGAGCCCCTATTCCATGTCCATGACCTAGGGCCGAGGGTTCAATTGGAGGAAGTTAAGTTCCTCGACACAAATTGTTTAGTTTTGCAGTTGTTCTTCTATTGTGATTCTGTCGAGTCTTCCCTGTTGACCCTTTGGAACCAAGTCATTTGAAGCCATAGAACACTAGATATGATGCTCAAATCAGTGTATTTGAATCTAAGCTTCGGAACAAATTGGAGGAAGCAAAAAATCGTTATGGTTGTTATGGGGCACTTGAATGTGAATTTTTGAAGAACCCGACGCTAATGGGTATTTCTTCTAGTCAGAACGAAAGCTGACTGTGACAGATGATGATGTTATTGAAAGGAGCAATCTGAGTCGCTAGTTCCTTTTCCGCGACTGGAACATTGGACAACCAATGAGCCAAAGTCCATGGCTGCTACTATTGCTGCTATGGGAATTAATCCTAAGTTTCATGTTGACTTGTTGATCGGCCCTTGAAGACAGAGCAAGTCCGGATACTGAAAATGTGTTTACTGATGCCTTCTGGGAGAACCTTGATGTTGTTGTCAATGCCCTTGACAATGTGACTGCAATATTGTACATAGAGTCCAGATATCTGTATTTCCAGAAGCCACTGTTGGAATCTAGGACTCTGGGTGCTAAATGCAATACACATATGGCATACCTCAGTTTACAAAGAACTATGAGGCGTCAAGGGATCCACCTGAAAAGCAAGCACCTATGTGTACTGTACATTCATTTTCTCACAATATTGATCATTGTCTAACCTAGGCTATGGCTGAGTTTGAAGGTTTACTTGAGAAAACTCCACTGAAGTAAATGATTTTATGTCAAGAACTGTTGGCGATGCACAAGAACTTATTGCCAAGTTAGAAGACATTTGCAAAAGACTGCCATCAGAGTTCCGCATGAACCCAATACAGTTGGAGAAGGCCAACATATTATATTAATCCTTGTAAAACTTCAGTGGTTTACTATGAATTATTCCTGTCAACTTATATACCTGGTAAACGCTTAATTTTCATGGTGGAACATGAATTCCTAATTTCCTTGTTTTGCTTTTCATTTGGTATGGCGGCAATGCATCTCACTCCTATGCATTCTGAAGTTTCTTGTATGAAGAGTCATTTCATAGTGGCAGCTACTTTCAGTAATTCCTGAGAAATGTTTCAGTTTGCACTTGTGAATTTTACTGTTATTGCTACTCATAACGATACTTGGAATTTGCTCTTGTATTATTCATGTTTTCTGGTGATTTGCAAGTGTTGATATACATGTATAAGATCCCTAGCTTGTAAGACGACCAAGTACTAAAGAAAAGCAAATCAGGCTTCTTGTACGAGTAGAACCACCAGGTTTCATAGACGAGTAGATCCATCAGACTTCTTGCACGAAAATAATTTCTCGAGAAACTTCTAACGGCAGGACCACATCTAATACCAGCAACAACATATTGTACCAAAAATAACAATAATAATATCCTAATCTGCATGGACAATCAAGGTTCTGGAAAGCATCACATGGGACTGATGTTGACATACACTCGTCTTAATATGCTAAAGGCCAACATCAAATGCTATCTACTAACAATCTTCTCTTATCTCTCGTACATGCCCTCTCCCGTCATCTAGCAGTTTCACTTCACATGCTGCCGTAGACGCCACTGCTGGAGGTGGTGTCGCCAGGTGCACAGATGGACACAGCATCGACATTGTCTGGTGCATCACCATTGGTCTCTCTCTTGCTTCTCAGCTTCGGCACACAGGTATAGATGATCAGCCTCTCCTTGTTGCATCGGCTGCAGCATCTACAAACATTCACAAACAGCAGGTCATGCATACAACTACACATATATGCACATGCAAATATTCACAACATTACGAGTAATCCAAATCATGAAAGACAACGAGCAGTCAATCAAATGTAACATACTTTCACAATCATTTCTCAAATTAACGGCTAAATGAAGCAGGCATACTTATCAACACAACCAGCTACAATCCCGGAGCTTATAAGTACCTGCACTACGAGTATAAATCAATATACAAGACATAGCAGAAGTGATATCTCCAAGTACAAATCACAGTAATGATCTACCAGCAAGCTGTGGAGAGAAGGCAAACTATATAATCCAATGCAACTAATCTGGTTCGTCACTACTGCAAGTTTCTCCACTCACAGTTCATTTTCTTATCAGCTTTCATCAAGCCTACAATCAAACCAATATGAACCCATTCGTCCAATGATGCCCAAACTGATCTTTTTATCACTGGGCATACAACGAAAAGCTAAAAACTGCTACATTAGAATCATAGTAGCTGGAAGCCTGGAATTAAATTCTACTTTGCAGCCAAAACTTCAAACAATCACTAGAACTACAGCTGCAAATCTACAAGCATACTGCAGACCTTCATTTGCACTGTCGTTATGGAGTAAATTCAAACTTCAGGGAGTAGCATCTCTCCATTGGCAAACATTTTCTGCATTTCAAAAGTAGGTAACGACCATCAGGGACCTATAAATTAGTGACATTGACTCATAGCTACATGAGCTGGAGAATCTTCCGAATTCTGATATAATGATGGTAATTATGCGTATCACTACTCATTGACCGGTTTATAGATTAATTAGCAGGACGTAACTGTGTATCAGTATACAGAAAGGCAGCATGCACTAGTGGAAAACAGGGCTTCCGTGGGAGCCTTTTGTCGCGGGCGCGCCTGCACCCGCGACAAATGGCCTGGCCACGTCGCCCCGAAACCATGTGGAGCGGGCAGGGCCTTTTGTCGCGCCCTTTTGTCGTGGGCCGTATTACGACCCGCGACAAAAGGGGCTGAGCTGGCGCCTCTGTCGGCACCCCTTTTGTCGCGGGTCGTAATACGGCCCGCGACAAAAGGGCCATGCCTATATATATAGAAGCAGCCAGCCCCCCTCATTTTTTCCTTGGTGGTGAAGGTGGAGGTGTATGCTAGCTCATTTTTCTACATGTGCACAAGAGGTGTTTGATGGAATGCTTGTGAGAGGGATGCCACTTGGTTTTATTTGATAAGATTTCTCCTCTTTTTGATCCTAAAAGGTTAGCAACTATTTTCTCGACTATATATATATGCATAGTCCGTACAATACTAATTTTAGCAAGGTGATTGCATCTGATACATATATAATTGTACTTATGATGCGGATGAGTCATCCATGGATGTACGGTAACCGATGTGCTCCCGCTTTCAGAGGGCGTGAATTCTTTCCTGCTTGTGGCCGAGGCCAACAAGTCGAAGCAAGGTTTTATGTGCTATCCATGTCTAAAATGTAAGAACGAGAAGGATTACTCTTGCTCAAGAGACATTAAGAGCCACCTGCTTCGGTTTGGATTCATGTCCAGCTATAATGTTTGGACCAAGCACGGAGAAGAAGGGGTTATGATGGAAGACGGCGATGAGGAAGAAGATAATGATGACCAGTACCGATCTATGTTCTCTGAATGCTTTGATACCGCAATGGACGACAATGAAGAAGAAGGAGGTGAAGAACAGGCATCAGATGATCCTGTTGATGATCTTCGTCGGGCCATTTCTGATGCAAGAAGAGACTGTGGCACGGATAAGGAGAGGTTGCAGTTCGACAAGATGTTAGAGGACCACAACAAATTGTTGTACCCAGGTTGTGAAGATGGGCATAGAAAGCTGGGTAGCATATTGGAATTGCTGAAATGGAAGCGAGGTGGGTGTGACTGACTCGGGATTTGAGAAATTGATGATAATATTAAAGAAGCTGTTTCCAAGAAATAATGAGTTGACCGTCAGTACATATGAAGCAAAGAAGCTTGCTGCCCTCTAGGATTAGATGTGGAGAAGATACATGCATGCATTAATGACTGTCCTCTACCGCGGTGAGAAGTACGAGAATTTGAATAAATGTCCGATATGTGGTGCATTGCGGTATAAGATCAGAAAAGATGACCCTGGTGATGTTGAGGGCGAGCCACGGAAGAGGGTTCTGCGAAGGTGATGTGGTATGCTCCAATAATACCACGATTGAATTTGTTCAGAAACAAAGAGCATGCCAAGTTGTTGCGATGGCACATGGAAGAACGTAAGAAAGACGCGATGTTGAGGCACCCCGCTGATGGTCGGCAGTGGAGAAACATCAGAGAGTTGGATTTTGCAGGTGAGGCAAGGAACTTATACTTTGGTCTAAGTCTGGATGGCATGAATCCTTTTGGGAGTGCAGCTGCAGCCACCTGGCCCGTGACTCTATGTATCTACAACCTTCCTCCTTGGTTGTGCATGAAGCGGAAGTTCATTATGATGCCGGTGCTTATCCAAGGCCCAAAGCAACCGGGGAACGACATTGATGTGTACCTAAGGCCATTAGTCGATGAACTTTTGGAGTTGTGGGCCAAACCAGGTGTGTGGATGAGCACACGGAGCAAGAATTTGACCTACGAGCGTTGCTATTCGTAACCATCAATGATTGGCCTGCTCTCGGTAACATTTCAGGACAGACGACAAAGGATACAATGCATGCACACACTGTTTAGATGAGACTGAAAGTAAATATTTGGGAAAAAGCGAAAAAGTTGTGTACCCGTTCAATCGTCGTTTCCTTCCGCGCAAGCATCCCTTAAGGAGAAAAGGCAAGAATTTCGATGGCGAGGCAGACCGCCGTCCGAAGCCTGTCCCCCGTAGTGGTGTTGATATATTTGACATGGTCAAGGATTTAAATGTTATCTTTGGAAAGGGTCCAGGCAGTCGACCTGTTCTGAAAGACGATGACGGACACGCGCCCATGTGGAAGAAGAAATCTATTTTTTGCGAGCTAGAATATTGGAAAGTCTGGAAGTCCGCTCTGCAATCGACGTGATGCACCTGACCAAGAATCTTTGTTTGAATATTCTAGGTTTTCTCGGCGTGTATGGAAAGACAAAAGATACACCGAAGCACGGAGGACCAGGAACTTCATAAAGGACGAAACGGCAATCATCCGGGCAGTTTGTAGGGCCTGCCATACGCTCTTACCAAACATGAGAAGGAGATCTTTTTTGAAGCCCTATTCAGTATCAAGGTTCCGTCTGGTTTCTCTTCGAATATAAAGGGGATAGTAAATATGAAGGAGAAAAAATTCCAGAACCTGAAGTCCCATGACTGTCACGTGCTTATGACACAATTGCTTCCGATTGCATTGAGGGGACTTCTACAGAAAATGTTCGACTAGCCATTGTGAAGATATGTGCATTCCTCAACGCAATTTCTCAGAAGGTAATGGATCCAGAAACTTTGTCAGGATTACAGGAAGATGTGGTCCAATGTCTTGTCAGCTTCGAGTTGTTGTTCCCACCATCCTTCTTCAATATTATGACGCACCTCCTCGTTCACCTAGTTGAAGAGATTAGAATTCTCGGTCATGTATTTCTACACAATATGTTCCCCTTCGAGAGGTTCATGGGAGTCTTAAAGAAATATGTTCATAACCAAGCTAGGCCGGAAGGATGTATCTCAAAGGGCTACGGAGCGAGGAGGTCATTGAGTTTTGTGTTGACTTTCTTCGACCTTAAGCCGATTGGTGTTCCTGATCTCGGTATGAGGGGAGGCTGGAAAAGGCACACTAGGAAGGAAAGCAACGGTGTGGAGGGACAAGATTTCTTTCAATCAAGCACACTACAGGTTCTATACAATTCCATCTTGGTGGCTCCGTACATCGAGAAACATAAGAATGCTTTACGAGAAATAAACCGGGCCAGCCCGAGTCCTTGATTACACGTCAACACATGAATACCTTCGGCAGTTGGTTGCAAAGACATCTCATTAATGACCCATCTGTTGTGGAGCAGCTGTTCTTGTTGGCCAGGTTACCATCTTCAAACATATGTACATTCCAAGGTACGAGATAAATGGGAATACATTTTACACGATCGACCAAGATAAAAGAGCACCAACCAAAACAGCGGTGTCCGCTTCGATGCAAAAGATGAGAATGGGCAGACCACCACATATTATGGATACATAGAGGAGATATGGGAACTTGACTATGGTCCCACTTTTAAGGTCCCTTTGTTTCGGTGCAAATGGGTGAAGCTCAGCGCTATACATATTGACGATAAGTACGGTATGATAACGGTGGATCCCAACAATCTTGCGTACCTAGACGAGCCTTTTGTCCTAGCCAGCGAGGTGGCTCAAGTTTTCTACGTGAAGGACATGTCTAGCAAATCAAGAAAAAGAAATCAACAAAAGAATACATCAACCGAGGAGCCAAAGCGCCACATAGTTCTTTCGGGGAAAAGAAACATCGTGGGAGTGGATGACAAGACAGACATGTCAGAAGATTATAATAAGTTTAAAGAAATTCCGCCCTTCACGGTGAAAATTGACCCAAGCATCTTGCTAAATGATGAAGATTCTCCATGGCTACGGCGTAGAAGATCACAACACTAGATGGCGATGTAATAATGTATTCTTCATATATAGTTCCCAAGACAATCTCTACATTTATGTAATAATGAGAACCCTTTCCCCAACACTGTTAGAGGAGACGGAGTATTCTTTCATATAATGTATTCTTTCACGGGCTTGCGGGAAATTTTCCGAGGAGGAAGATGTAGGGCGTGTGCACCAACGACATCTTCGAGAAGCTGCGCCACGGGAGATTTCCCAACCCTTTCCTTCATCCATGGGAATGAAACCGTGCTTGGCTTGTTGATCTGCTTGCAGGCGTATTGATGCTCCTTTTATAGGCACGGCACCGCTTCTACTTTGTCTTGTTCCTTCGACGGGCGTCGTGCGCTACATGCTTTATCTCATCGAGCGGTGCGTCCACCCACGCTTCCTTATCCGGCGACTTTAGTCCCGGTTGCAGCCACCAACCGTGACAAAGGTTACCGACATCCTTATCTGCCGACAGCTTTAGTCCCGGTTGCAGCCACCAGCCGTGACAAAAGGTTACCCGCACATCATCCCCCAGATAAGGCCCTCCTAGATAAGCCTCCCCCAGTCTTTGTCCCGGTTTGAGCCTCCACCCGGGATGAAAGTTTGCGCCACCCCCGCTATTTTCTTCCCGCATTCCCGCCATTTTTCCACTATATATTTGTAGGCTTGGACTCATATCTGCAAACCTCATCACTCTCTCCCATGGCTTCCATCGTATGTCTAACACCCGGGAGGCGGAGGCGCTTTGCGCCTCGAACTACCCCTGCCCGCCCGGCTACCGCGTCCCGACCGGCTGGTTGAGCGTCGGAGGCGTACCGGTCCCTCCTATCCCTGTAGGTGTGCCACGCGAGATGGCCATCACGAACCACTACTATTTCGAGCTCACGCAGAGCAGCGGAGGAATCCCCGTGGCATCCCGACTACAGCCCGACTTGGGACAGCTTCTTCATCAATCGGCGTGAGAGGGCGGTTGCAGGTACGAGGAGGACGGCCCGCCTCCCGAACTTCAACGAGACCGGCCGTCGGATGTGGTGGCGCGGCCGGACTCTCCGGAGCGTCATGGCCTATCGTGGCCCCGCTGCGCTACCCTCATTCCCAGCCCACGCGTGGTCATCCGCCGAGGTTCGACAACCGCGACCCCGATGCTAGCGACGATGACGTCGGCGACTTTGATGACTACAGTGGCGACTATTATAGGACTAGGCACGACTATGATTGAATGGCTCCAACATTCGAATCTGGCCATGTATCTTATTTTTCAGTTGAGCTCTGTACTTTAATTTCAGTTCAATCGTAATAAATTTCGTGTCAACCACTTTATTGAACAAAAACAACCGACAACGACTTTATAAACTAAATTTAAACTAATAGAACCGACAACGACTTTATTGAAATTACAATAAAATAGATAAATTACTAGTCTAGTCTCTACTCGTCGTCGGAGGTTGTCTCCGTCCAAAGTTCATCCGAGGGTCGTTTTCGGTCCAAGTTGTATTCGGGTTCTCGAGCTCGAAGGCGGCGACGCCCGCGGTGGCGCTGTTGGACCTGCGTTGTGCCCTAAGGTTAGCAAAGAACGCGTCGGGCTGCGCCCTCCATGGCGCATCAACGCTCGTCGCGCTCGGCGATGGCGATCTGCGCACTGGCGATGCCGGCGACGGTCCTCGTCATCGACGAGGCACGGCGATGGCGCGAGAACTCCGCCTCCTCTAGCGATTCAACATCCGGGAAGTTCATGTCGTGCCGGCCGCCGAAAGCGCCACGCCGCCGCGTCGCGCGCGCGCCGCCTCCTCCCGGCGTGTACGTGCCGAGGGTGAGGCGGAAGCCACCGGCGCGTATCTCGGCGGTGAACCTACCGCTCGGACGCACTCGAACGCCACGGAAACCGGACGCCCCTCGACGACGTGGAGGCATCCCGGAGATGAATGAGCGGAGGCGGTGGCGACGTGTGGTTGCGCCCGTACTCGTCGCTCTATATAGCGCCGCGGGGCATGGCACGTGTAGCGGTGGCTACACGTCGCACGCCGGGTCGGCGGGCGAGGCACGTGGTAGCGGTGGCTACACGTCGCACGCCGGCGTCGGGCGAGGCACGTGGAAGCGATGAAACGTTTGATATGATGCGAGATGCAAATAGTTATATGGATGTCATATTCATGTTCATTGGATTTTTCTGATCAACTTTCATATATAAAACTTTTCTATTTGAGTTACCATTTAAAAGTTATTGAAATAATAGTTTTATTAAGTTAAAATAGATAAAGCAGGGTTTATTTTTAAAACAGAAAAAAAAACAGCTCAGGGGCGTCCAACGCTCCAGGCCGTTGGATTCAAACGGCCGGAGTCGTTGGATGCACATGGCGCGGATCGGCCGCCTCCCCCTCCCACCCCCTTTTGTCGCGGGTCGAGCCACGGCCCGCGATAAAAGGCCCCCCTTGCGGGTGGTGGCACGACCCGCGATAAAAGGGGCCTTTTATCACGGGTCGTGCCACCACCCGCGACAAAAGGGGTAGGTATAAATACCTAACCCCGCGGGCGGAGCCCCACCCGCGACACCCGGAGGCCATTCACTTAGGAATTTTGCGCCGCCAGGCTGCCAAAATTTCCAACGCCGCCGCCGTCTCCGCCGTCTCCGCCTCGAGCTCCTCCGCGCCGCCACCTCTGCGCCTCCGGCGCGCCGCCGCAGCCACCTTCCCCATCGTCCTCGGCGCGCCGCCGGCCTCTGCCGCTCCGCCGCGCCGCCGGCTCGATCTGCCAGCGCTCGCGCCGCCGCACAGCCGGCCTCACCGCGCCATCTCTCGCCATCTCCTCGGCACCACAAGGTAAGAGTTAGCCCTTTTTTTATATATAGTTAAGTTTAATTAGTTAGGTATTTGTAGTTGGTTAATTAATTAGTTAGGTATTTTAGTATATATAGTTAATTAGTTTGGTATTTTGTTTTAGAATTGAATTTTTTTATATAATTTAGTTAATTAGTTTATGTTTTTGTTTAGTAATTAGTTTTAAGATATTCAGTTTCGTAACTTTCGGAACCGACGCCAAACCCTAGTAGACGACTCCTCCACCTCCTCGCAAAAACCTAGTGGCGCCAAACACGCGCCTCTCCTCCCTCTAAACACGCGACACCCCTCTCCCTCTCGCAAACACGCGCGAGACCCTCTCCCTCTCGCAAACACGCGTCGCCGACACCCCTCTCCCTCTCGCAAACACGTGTCGCCGACACCCCTCTCCCTCTCGCAAACACGCGTCGCCAACACCCCTCTCCCTCTCGCAAACACGCGCCGAGACCCTCTCCCTCTCGCAAACACGCGTCGCCGACACCCTCTCCCTCTCGCAAACACGTGTCGCTGATTAGGGTTAGGGTTTGGTTTCTGTTTGATTAGGGTTAGGGTTTGGTTTGTGTTTGATTAGGGTTAGGGTTTGGTTTGTGTTTGAACATTTACTTATCGATTTAATTCTTTTGCAGAAACAATGGATCAATTCGAACGGGACTTGGAACAGGAAGACATATTCGCGGACATAATCCGCGATGGTACAGAAGAGGCTCGGTGATGGAGAAGCCGCGGCTCCGGTCATGGAGAAGCCGACGGCTCCGGTCATGGAGAGCCGACGGCTCGGTGACGGAGAAGCCGCCGGCTCCGGTGAGGCCGACCGCTCCGGTCATGACGGGTATTAATGGAATTCTATATGTACATATGTATTGAGGCATTAGTATAGAGGCATTAATGCAATTCTATATGTATTCTCTTAGGCCTCCGAAGATAAGATAGAGAAACGAGGCCCGGCAAAGAAGTTGACCAAAAAAGACCACTTCACAATTGAAGCTATATCACCGGAAGGCCAACCGGTGGTACCCGCGAATGTCGGAGTGTGATGACCCACAAGTATAGGGGGTGTATCGTAGTATCTTCGATAAGTAAGAATGTCGATCCCAACGAGGAGCAGAAGGTGTTGACAAGCAGTTTTGATGAAGGGTTCACTGTAAATGCTCACAGAGACAAGTATTCGGGGGTTTTGATGTAACAGATGAATAAAGTACGAGTAAGTAAAATGCGAGAGAAATAATTGCAGCGAGTGGCCCAATCCTTTTTAGCACAAAGGACAAGCCGGTTTGTTTGCTTATAATGACCAAACGTTCTCGAGGACACATGGGATTTTAGTCTAGTGCTTTCGCTACATACAGCTGATTAATCTTCATTGTTTTGATAAGTGTTGTGTGGGTGAACCTATGCTAATGTACCGCCCTTCCTAGGACTAATACATACTTGTGATTATACCCCTTGCAAGCATCGCAACTACAAGAAAGTAATTAAGATAAATCTAACCACGGCCTTAAACTCGAGATCTGCGATCCTCACTGCATCGATATACCAACGGGGGTTTAGGTTTGTCACTCCGGCAACCCGCAATTGGCAAATGAATACAAGATGCATTCCCCTAGGCCCATAAATGGTGAAGTGTCGTGTAGTCGACGTTCACACGACACTAGAAGAATAACACCACAACTTAAATATCATAACATTGAATATTACTCAACCATAGTTCACTACTAACATTTAGACTTCACCCATGTCCTCAAGAACTAAACGAACTACTCACGAGACATCATATGGAACACGATCAGAGGTGATATGATGATGAATAACAATCTGAACATAAATCTTGGTTCAATGGTTTCACTCAATAGCATCAACAACAAGTAGAAATCATACGGGAGAGTTTCCCCTATCAAACAATCAAGATCAAACCAAAATTGCTACAGCGGTGACGATGTCCAGCGGTGGAGATGGTGGTGATGATGGTGGAGATGATGATGATAGTGATGGAGATGATGTCCAGCTCGATGGCGGTGACGATGGCGTCGATTTCCCCCTCGGAGGAATTTCCCCAGATTCCTGCCCGCCGGAGAGCTCTTTTCTCTCTGGTGTTCTCCGCCCCGCAGGCGGCTGTAACCCTTCGTGAGGATTCCTCTGTGGCTTAGGTCTTTGGGACGAAGGGTTTCGCGAAGAAAGGAGGCGAAAGGGGCCGAGGGGCTCCACACCACATGGTGGCGCGGCCGGGCCATGGGCGCGCCACCCTATGGTGTGGGCCCACCCTGGGTAGTGGCTCCCCCTTCGGCTTCCTCCGTCATCTGGAAAATAGGATTTTTGGTAAAACTCCCTTCCACAGTTGATCTTCGAAATATTGCATCTGACGGTGCTTTTTCCATCGAATCCGCTCCGGTGCTCGATCCCCAAATAATCATGAAACATGCAAAATAGATGAAATAACATAAGTATTGTGTCCCAATATGAAATATATCAATGAATAACGACAAATTATGATATAAAATAGTGATGCAAATTGGACGTATCAACTCCCCCAAGCTTAGACTTCGCTTGTCCCCAAGCGAAACTGAACTCTAAACAGGACCACATGTTTATGGAGTGAAGAGTCGATAAATAAAATACGGACAAGAAGCATCATATTCATCCACACAGGATATTATAGTAAACAACTTCCTCATATAACTCAACTTGAAACAAGTATAAGGTAATCACAAATAAAGGTGCATAAGAAATCATAATTGGTGATGGCAAACTTTGTTCTTGGTCAGAGAACATTTAACAGATTATACTTATCTATTGAGCAGCGCTCTCATATTAAAAGGGAAATAGGTTTGCCCAACTCAACATAAAGTAAGGAGAAGGCCCTAAGGGAAGCGAGGATTAAATCATGTGCTAGAGCTTTTTCAGTTTGAAATCATATAAAGAGAATAAAAGTAAAGTTTTGAGAAGTGTTTGTTGTTGTCAACGACTGGTAGGGTACTCTAACCCCTTGCCAAACAGACCTCAAAAGAGCGGCTCCCATGAAGGACGTTATCTCTACCGGCAAGGTAGATCATCCCCCTTCTCTTTTGTTTACACATGTACTTTAGTTTATTTAAGGATGACACTCCCCCCAACCTTTGCTTACACAGCCATGGCTAACCGAATCTCGGGTGCCTTCCAACAATCTCATACCATGGAGGAGTGTCTATTGCAAAATTAAATTGCTTACTGATAAATCAGGGCAAAACATGTGAAGAGAATTATTAATGAAAGTTGATTAATTGGGGCTGGGAACCCCGTTGCCAGCTCTTATTGCAAAATTATAGGATAAGTGGATGAAGCCACTAGTCCTTTAGTGGAGGCTGCCTAACAAGACTGAAAGATAAAACACCACATACTTCCTCATGAGCTATAAAACATTGACACAAATAAGAAGTAATAAGTTTTGAATTGTTTAAAGGTAGCACATGAAGTATTTACTTGGAATGGCAGAAATTACCATGCATTAGGTAGGTATGGTGGACACAAATGGCATAGGTTTGGGTTCGAGGTTTGGATGCACGAGAAGTATTCCCTCTCAGTACAGGTCTTTGGCTAGCAAGGTTAATTAGCAAGCATAGGAGTTGAGGAAACAAACAAATATACATGTGATAGAAACAATCATGCATCTTACTTGTAAGCACAAACAATTTAACTTCAGAATACTAAGCTAAGAACTGATAAGGAAGATAATAACATCTTCTACATGTATTTTCTCTATTCTCCTTAAACTCAAAGTGTTGTTGCTATTGACCATTGCTAAGTTTGCCAAAACCAAATAGATTTACTTAATGCTCCCAAAGTGGTACCAATACTAAAATCAAGATCAATCATATAGTAGAAATTGCAAACTAAAATAAGGTGTGCAATATGTAAATAATAAGACTTCTTTAATATTCCATAACGATAACTCACACGAAGGGATACATAGACAAACTAAAGGAGAGATACTTCCACACTGCAACCCATCTTATACGATAACTTCCCTACTCATGATATGACACTACTTGATAATAAAAAGTAAAAGGTAATGATAATGTGATACCGCGGCACTCCCCAAGCTTGGAACAAACCAAGGGGATGCCAATACCGATGATGAATCACTCCTTTGGCGATGGTGGTGATGAATTCCTGACAAGCTTCTCAATAAGCTCCTGAAGCTCATCAATCATGTATATGAGGTTGCGAATCATCTCCGAATTGTGCTCGACGCGGTTAAGAAGTCTGTCCGACGACGAGTCCCAACTCTTGGAGTTATTTCCCCAACCTTCAGCTTCGGGCTCCGTTTCCTGCATTGTTAGAACGATCTATATCCCAATTGCTAGGCAGTGCTGCCTTGGGAGTCCTTTCAATTTGATTGTTGTAGATTAGATTGTGGAAAGGATGGTGAATGCCTGAAGAAGATGTCCTTGGAGCTAGGTAATGGCGGGGAAGTCCTCCTCCGGTCCTAATCCGTGCGCTCTTCTTGGCGTTGAGCGAGGTTGTCACCACTCCGATGCTTGCAATGGTGGTGCGTGGGTACTCTTGCGGAACTTCTTCGACTTCTTCTTCATCCTCCTTTGCTTCTTCCTTGACGCTCTTGTCCTCTTCCCTCCACTCACGATCTTGATTATCTTCATCCGGAAGCTCCTTGCCCTTGTTCTTGGAGACCATGGTGCCTCTAAACTGAAAACAGATCCTGGCAGAAACAGCTCGAAACAAAATACGTCGAGAAAACAATATACGGACCTCCAGGGGTCCGGGGGATTTTATAATAAAAATTTTAAGAACAAACGGAAAGTACCAATCGAACCGAGTCGGAAAGGGCGCGAGGCGGCCAGACCATGGGCGGCGCAGGCCCGGGCCGAGCGCGTCGGCACGTGGTGGCACCCCTCGTGCGTCTTTTCCACTCCGTTTCGATCTCGTAATTTTTCATATTTTCCAAAAACAGCGAAAATATTGTTTGGAACTTTTCATTACCGTACTGTTACCTATTCAAAGTCGAGTTCTGGCGGACTGTCAATTTGTCCTTTGATGAAAGCCTCCGGTGTTTCCACTTCAATAATATCAACATCAACATTATAAGAATCACCTGAGATATAATGCTTGAGTCTTTCTCCATTCACCACTTGCGTAGCATTGCCTTGGAGAGAGCTAATTTTAATTGCTCCTGAACGATACACCTCCTCAACAACATACGGTCCTTCCCATTTCGAGAGTAATTTCCCTGCAAAAGTCTGAGACGAGACCGATACAATAGGACTTTATCCCCAATATTAAACTCTCTCTTGATAATCCTTCTATCATGCCATTTTTTAACTTTTTCTTTAAAGAGTTTAGCATTTTCATAAGCTTCACTTCTCCATTCATCTAGAGAACTTAATTGCAGCAACCTCTTATTACCGGCAAGTTTAGGATCTTTATTTAACTCTCTAACAGCCCAATAAGCTTTGTGTTCTAGTTCTAAAGGTAAATGACAAGCTTTTCCGTAAACCATTTTATAAGGTGACATTCCCATGGGGTTTTTGTAAGCAGTTCTATAAGCCCATAGTGCATCCTTCAATTTACTAGCCCAATTCTTTCTAGATTTATTAACGGTCTTTCCCAAAATAGATTTAATTTCTCTATTTGATAATTCTACTTGACCACTAGTTTGAGGGTGATAAGCGGAAGCAATTCTATGATTAATACCATACCTAGCAAGAGTCTTTCTAAAACCTCCATGAATAAAATGAGAACCTCCATCAGTCATAATATATCTAGGAACTCCAAATCTAGGAAAAATAATATCTAAAAGCATTTTTAAAGAGGTCTCACCATCAGCACCTTTTTGTAGGTATGGCTTCCACCCATTTAGTAACATAATCAACAGCAACAAGTATATGCGTGTTACCTTCTGAAGAGGGAAATGGTCCCATGAAGTCAAATCCCCAACAATCAAATGGTTCAATAACAAGAGTATAATTCATAGGCATTTCATTGCGTCTGGAGATATTACCAACCCTTTGACATTCATCACAAGATAAAATAAACTTCCTTGCATCTTTGAAGAGAGTTGGCCAATAAAAACCTGATTGTAGAACCTTTTGCGCGGTTCTATCTCCGCGTGATGTCCTCCATAAGCACTGCCATGACATTTACTCAATATCTCTTGTTGTTCATATTCGGAACACATCTTCGCATAATACCGTCCACTCCTTCTTTATATAAGTGTGGGTCATCCCAGAAATAATGCCTCAAGTCATAAAAGAATTTCCTCCTTTGCTGAGCTGAAAAGGTTGGAGGCAAGTACTTGAAAACAATAAAGTTAGCATAATCAGCATACCAAGAATTGTCTCGCGAGCTCACCTTTATTACAGCCAATTGTTCATTTGGAAAACTATCATTAAAAACAGGATCATAAGCAATATTTTCCAATCTAGACAAATTATCAGCAACAGGATTATCGGCACCTTTCCTATCTACAATATGTAAATCAAATTCTTGCAAGAAAGTACCCATCTAATAAGCCTTGGCTTAGCATCTTTCTTTGTCATAAGGTATCTAATTGCAGCATGATCAGTATGAATCGTAACTTTTGAATCAACAATATAAGATCTAAATTTATCACAAGCAAAGACTACGACTAACAATTCTTTTTCAGTAGCATAATTTCTTTGAGCAGCATCAAGAGTTTTACTAGCATAATGAATAACATTTAATTTTTTATCTACTGTTGTCCAACAGCGCCTACGACAAAATCACTAGCATCACACATAATTTCAAAAGGTAAATTCCAATCAGGAGGTTCAACTACAGGAGCAGTTGTTAGGGCTTTCTTTAGAGTTTCAAAGGCTTCCTTACAATCATCATCAAAAACAAAAGGTACATCTTTTTGAAGAAGATTAGTAAGAGGCTTTGAAATCTTGGAGAAATCTTTAATAAATCTCCTATAAAACCCGCATGACCAAGAACACTACGAATACCTTTAACATCCCTCGGATAGGGCATCTTCTCAATAGCTTCAACTTTAGCTCTATCAACTTCAATACCTCTCTCGAAATTTTATGTCCCAATACAATTCCTTCATTAACCATAAAGTGGCATTTCTCCCAATTAAGAACAAGGTTAGTTTCTTCACATCTCTGCAAAACTTTATCAAGGTTTCGCAAGCAACTATCAAAAGAATTCCATACGGAAAAATCATCCATGAATACTTCCACAATACTCTCACAAAAGCCATGAAAAATAGCAGACATGCATCTTTGAAAAGTAGCGGAGCATTACATAAACCAAAAGGCATACGCCTATAAGCATAAGTTCCATAGGGACAAGTAAAAGTGGTTTTCTCTTGATCTTTAGCTTTAACAGCAATTTGTGAAAACCCAGAATAACCAACAAGAAAACAAAAATGAGTATTTTTAGACAATCTTTCTAACATTTGATCAATAAATGGTAAAGGATAATGATCTTTCTTAGTAACCTTATTAACTTTTCGAAAATCAATGCACATTCTATAACCTACAACTACTCTTTGAGGTATAAGCTCATCATTATCATTAGGCACAACAGTTATTCCTCCTTTCTTAGGAACGCAATGCACAGGACTAACCCATCTACTATCAGCAATAGGATATATAATACCAAAGAAGTCGTAATACCTCATTTCTTACCACATCCTTCATCTTGGGAATTAGACGACGCTGAGGTTCAACAACGGGCTTCGCATCATCTTCCATATTAATGGCGTGTTGGCAAATAGAGGGAGAAATCCCCTTCAAGTCATCAAGAGTATAGCCAATAGCACCTCGGTGTTTCTTCAATATTTGCAATAATCTTTCTTCTTCAAACTCTGTAAGCTTAGAACTAATAATAACAGGATATATTTTCTTATCATCAATATGAGCATATTTAAGATTATCAGGCAAAGGCTTTAAATCAAAAACGGGATCTTCCTTTGGTGGCGGTGTTGTACCCAAGTCTTCCACCGGTAAATCATGCTTGAGAATAGGTTGGCGAAGAAAAATCTCCTCAAGCTCATCTCTTTCTTTCCTAAAAACTTCACTCTCGCTATCCTCCAAATGTTGCTGTAAAGGATTATTAGGAACAAGAACAATAGATGCACTGCTCCATTTTAAAATCATTACTAGGCAAATCAGCTTTATAAGGAGTTTTGGTAAATTTAGAAATTTAAACTCATAAGATTCACCAGCAAATTTAGTCAAAATTTTCTCTTTCTTGCAATCTATAATAGCTCCACAAGTATTTAGAAAGGGTCTAAAAATGATAGGACAATAATCACCAGCAGAACCAAGTACCAAAAAGTCAGCATGATATTTAATCTTACCGCATAGAACTTCCACATCTCGAACAATACCAATTGGAGAAATAGTTTCTCTATTAGCCAGCTGAATAACCACATCAATATCTTCAAGTTCACAAGAATCAATTTCGTGCATAATCTCCGTGTAAAGCTCATAAGGAATAGCACTAACACTTGCACCAATATCACATAAACCATAATAGCAATGATCACCAATTCTAACAGATAGCATAGGAACACTATCTTGTTTGGGTTTATTAGGATGTGAAACAATATTAGAAGCATCTTCACAGAAAATAATATGACCATCCTCCACATTTGATCACAAGATCTTTAACTATTGCAACAGAGGTTCAACTTTTATTTGTTCTTTAGGTTCAATAGGTTTCTTTTCACTTTTATGAACCGCACTATTTATAACAGAGTACTCCTTCATTTTAGCAGGAAAAGGAGTTTTTCAATATAAGCTTCAGGAATAACATGATCAGCAGTTTCAACTACAACACATTTATTAATAGATGAATCAATTTTATCTTTATACGGTTCATGATACTTATCAAAATTCTTCTTAGGCAATTTATAATGAGAGGCAAAAGCTTTATAAAGATTTGCGGCAACTTGAGAATCAAGACCATATGTAGCACTCATATTACGAAATTTATCGGTATCCATAAAAGCTTCAATGCATTTATAATCATAAATTATACACGATTCTCTATCTTTGTCGTTCTCCCAACCTTCAGTATTTTCTTGGATCCGATCAAGAAGGTCCCTTTTAAACTCTTCTTTATTGCGTGTAAATGATCCAGAACAAGAAGTATCCAACAAGGTCTTGTCTTGAAAAGAAAGTCTTGCATAGAAATTATCAATAATAACATTACCAGGAAGCTCATGAATGGGGCATTTGAGCATTAAAGACTTCAATCTCCCCCAAGCTTGGGCAATACTCTCTCATCATGAGGCCAGAAATTATATATGCGGTTCCGATCTTTGTGAATTTCACTTGGAGGATAGAACTTAGAATAAAACCGGGGCACAATATCATCCCATTCAAGAGAATCCCCATTATCCAGTAATTTATACCAATGCGCCGCTTTACCAGACAGCGATAAAGAGAATAGTTTCTTCCTCACTTCATTCATAGCAATACCTGCACATTTGAATAACCCGCATAGCTCATGCAAAAACAGTAAATGATCACCAGGATGGACAGTTCCATCCCCTTCATAGCGGTTATCCATAACACGTTCAATAATTTTCATAGGTATTTTATATGGTGTCTCTTCCTCACCGGGCGCCTCATCCACTACCGTTGCAGTAGTAGTAGATTTCCCAAATAAAAATCGAAGAAGACCTCTCCATAATGACTTATAGCGGAGCAGAAATAAAATCAGCACAAACAATAAGGGTTTTCCTTACCAATTCCACTTACCAATAGCGCTTCACTCCCCGGCAACGGCGACAGAAAATAGTCTTGATGACCCACAAGTATAGGGGGTGTATCGTAGTATCTTCGATAAGTAAGAATGTCGATCCCAACGAGGAGCGAGAAGGTGTTGACAAGCAGTTTTGATGAAGGGTTCACTGTAAATGCTCACAGACAAGTATTCGGGGTTTTGATGTAACAGATGAATAAAGTACGAGTAAGTAAAATGCGAGAGAAATAATTGCAGCGAGTGGCCCAATCCTTTTTAGCACAAAGGACAAGCCGGTTTGTTTGCTTATAATGACCAAACGTTCTCGAGGACACATGGGATTTTAGTCTAGTGCTTTCGCTACATACGGTGATTAATCTTCATTGTTTTGATAAGTGTTGTGTGGGTGAACCTATGCTAATGTACCGCCCTTCCTAGGACTAATACATACTTGTGATTATACCCTTGCAAGCAACTACAAGAAAGTAATTAAGATAAATCTAACCACAGCCTTAAACTACGAGATCCTGCGATCCCTCTGCATCGATATACCAACGGGGTTTAGGTTTGTCACTCCGGCAACCCGCAATTGGCAAACGAATATAAGATGCATTCCCTAGGCCCATAAATGGTGAAGTGTCGTGTAGTCGACGTTCACACGACACCACTAGAAGAATAACACCACAACTTAAATATCATAACATTGAATATTACTCAACCATAGTTCACTACTAACATTTAGACTTCACCCATGTCCTCAAGAACTAAACGAACTACTCACGAGACATCATATGGAACACGATCAGAGGTGATATGATGATGAATAACAATCTGAACATAAATCTTGGTTCAATGGTTTCACTCAATAGCATCAACAACAAGTAGAAATCAGTATCGGGAGAGTTTCCCCTATCAAACAATCAAGATCAAACCCAAATTGCTACGGCGGTGACGATGTCCAGCGGTGGAGATGGTGGTGATGATGGTGGAGATGATGATGATGGTGATGGAGATGATGTCCAGCTCGATGGCGGTGACGATGGCGTCGATTTCCCCTCCGGGAGGGAATTTCCCGGCGGTTCCTGCCGGAGAGCTCTTTTCTCTCGGTGTTCTCCGCCCCGCGAGGCGGTGTAACCCTTCGTGAGGATTCCTGTCTTAGGTCTTCGGGACGAAGGGTTTCGCGAAGAAAAGGAGGCGAAAGGGGCCGAGGGGCTCCACACCACATGGTGGCGCGGCCGAGCCATGGGCCGCGCCACCCTATGGTGTGGGCCACAGGTCCAGTGGCTCCCCCCTGGCTTCCTCCGTCATCGGGAAAAATAGGATTTTTGGTAAAACTCCCTTCCACGGTTGATCTTCCGAAATATTGCATCTGACGGTGCTTTTTCCAGAGAATCCGGCTCCGGTGCTCGATCCCCAAATAATCATGAAACATGCAAAATAGATGAAATAACATAAGTATTGTGTCCCAATATGAAATATATCAATGAATAACAGCAAATTATGATATAAAATAGTGATGCAAATTGGACGTATCAGAGTGACATTCAAAAATCAGTGCGGAGTTGTGGTTAGAGATCGTATCCCGATCACTGTCAGAGAATGGAACAAGACCAAGAATGTGACCGAAAATCAGGTTGCCGATAGGTACAAAGACACACTTTTCGGCGACCTCATGGCACATTTCACTTTGCCAGATTTGGGATCGGAGTCTGAGAATGCTAAGCAGCGGGCGCTAGTGAAGAAATGGGCTCTTAAGAAGATGGGGGAACTTTTCCGGGCGTATAAGAACCGGTTATGGAAAAATTATAAGAAAGACAAAGCCTCCATTATTCGAGAACTACCTAGCGAAGCAGGAGCATAGCTGGGAAGAATTTGTGAGTACAAAGAATCAGAGGAGGCTGTGAACCTGTCAACGAAAAACAAGAAGAATGCAAGCGAAAAGAAATATCACCATCATACGGGGCGAGGGGGCTACGAAGTAGCCATGCCTAAGTGGGATGCACAAGAGGCTGAGATGGAGCTGAACGGGATCACTCCAGAACCCACGCGAGAAGGATGGGACACTAGGGCTCGAAATTGGTTCCTCGCGCATGGCTGTGAGTATGACATGAAGACAGGGAACATTGTTGAAAGTGACACCAGGGTTAGGGTACCCAGGCAAAAATGGATTGAAGTGACGCAGATATAAAGGCGGGAAAACTAAAGTTTGCTCCCGATAGAGAGAAAGACTTGCTGACGCTTGTCCTCGGTAATCCGGAAGGGAGGACGAACAAGAGGCTTCGGCCCTAGTGTTCCATGGTCGCTTGGGTTTCCGGCCGACGCGGAGACTTATAGAAGCCGGGCGAGAGCTAAACAACGCCAGGCGGGGTGCAGAATGACCGGATGGCCGGAGTTCTGCGCCGACTTGACCAGCGCGGGAGCTTCAGCAGCGGCGGAGATAAATGAACTAAAAGGACAGCGCCCGCCGGATAATACCGACATATCTCAGCGACGAGACAGCAGGCGTGGCCGACTCGGAGGCCCCTTCTACACGGATGATGATAGATGCCGGTCCGACCCCTTGGATGGAATCAAGGAGCAAACACCTTGTGATCTCCATGAGGTGTTCAGGAAGGTTTGTTAAGGTGGCGGTCGGCTATGTCTTACCGGCATTTGGACCTGAAGGTGAGCCGGCAACATGGCATGGCAATCCGATTCCAGCTGGCTATGCTCGTGTCGGGGTGGATTCAGTTGTCCCGTCGTGGGGGACATTGGAGCTCGATATCCCTGGAGGTGATGGGGGGCTTACACTCAGAGAGGTGCTGGGAGAAATCATTCTCTGGGAAAAGAAGAACATCAAGCTGCCAGGCTGGGTAGCCCCTAGTACCGGTCGTCGACAGGTCACCATCACCTCCTCCAGGATGATCGCAGGCCACCATCACCTCCTCCTACTGATCACATGTCGCCACCATCACCCCATGGGTACGACGTCGACCACGACATCGGTAGTCCATCTCCATCTCCAGCGCCGCCGCCGCCTCCGCCCAAAAAGACTCGGAATGCACCCAGCCGGAAGCGTTTCAAGAGTCCTGTCCCCAAGATGTCGCCCCTCCCAAAAGTACCAAAGGTTCCTCCCCCCCCGTCCTTACGATCGTACCCCGGAGTAAAATGATGCCATTGTTAAGAAAATCAATTATGATTTTTCATAAGCCAAAACCTCCTGCGCCAGAGCCATACACAGAGAAGCAAATAGCATATGCTACTAGTTTTCTGAACACACCATCGCAGTATGACTTACACGAGAAGAAGGATGACTATACATGCGCTCTTGCGAAGGAGATAGACAACATAGCGCCGCCTATGGCGACACCCTGTAAATATATTTGTGTTCATGTAGTGGATTGCTAGCAGCACGTAGGGATCCTCCACCGAGGGGACCCGAAGCTGGGTACGTCGTGTGCCTAATCTCGTCCCCGGAATCTCCATCGTCGCTCTCCCGAAACCCTAGTCTACAATACGTAGGCATTGCCGAGGTGTTCCCTCGTCAGTAATTGACCAAAAGAAGGCTGAAAAGGCTAAGGAGAAGGACATTGCTGGCACGAGCAAATCATCAGCTAGAAGTGCAGCTGAGAATAAGTCAACTGCAACAAGTGCACCCCTCAAGGCCAAGCCAACGACAAAAGGCAAAAAGAGAAAGGAAGTTCCCCTCTTCGGTGCTCAGCCCAAACAATCGATCCCAACACTCAAAGTGTTTAATGTTCCCAAGCTGTACCAGGAACATGGTGGTTTCGATATGGAAGAAGCTGCAAAGCTAGCGGCTGCCTGTGACGTTACCGTGGAGGAATTGCTTGCAGCGGCGCATCCCACTGCTGATATAGCTCCTAAATTTGTCTACGGGGCCGACTTGGTCAGCACAGAGCAGCTGCATAAACTGCCAACACATATGCGGAATTTGCATCAGTGGTACCTTGATGCATGCAAAGAGAACATAAGGTTCATCGTGGCGACTATACCATTTGAATATTACTACCGAAAGGAGGAGATCCATATTGAGATGAATGAACTCTGGCAGTTATTCAATTTAGAAGCCCTCGACAAATCTCTCATGAGTTGCTATTGCTTGTAAGTTGTTAACTACATATAAGTTCATTTTCATTCAGTTCATGTTCGTTTTCATTGCATATACTCATTATATCTTATGTGTTCTCTATTATGCAGACTGAAGATCAGTGAATGCAAAAGTAATAATATTATCAATATTGGGTTTGTTGACCCAGATAAAGTACATGTTCAAACGGTAAAGTATAATGCCCAAGACACGGGGGGAAACCTACTAAGGTTTTTGGGGGAGCAATATTTCTGTGATTCAATATTGTTTCCTTACAACTACGAGTGAGAGTCTTAATGATCTTTTATGCACATTCAATTTTTCTTACTCGATGTTAAGTGTAATTCCTGACGTATATACATAACATGTGCAGCTTCCACTGGATTCTACTAGACATTCAACTTGATAAGGGAATAGTTGAAGTAAGAGACCCACTGAGTAGAGGCGTGGACGGGTTCCACGACTTGCAGAAGTTGCTCCAAGTGTAATTTTCTTCATCGCCGCGCTATATCTTTTGTGAGATATCAATTAATTATCCACTCATTCAATCATTCTTTTGCAGCAGGGCTTGGACCGCTTTCAAGAGACATCGTAAGGACGGTACCTGGGCAGAGAAGTTAACATTTACTCCTGTACCGTGCCCTCAGCAGCCACAAGGGACGAATCTATGTGGATACTACGTTTGCGAGTCCATTCGCATGTTAACCACTGAGACGCAGAACAGAAATAAATTCAACGTAAGCAATAACACTCACAAACTTTATTTATTATCGTCAATATTTCGTTATCAAGATTGATATAGTCATACTCATCTCATTTTCGTATATAGGTCGACTACATGCGGGACAGACTCCAACCAAAGGAATACCTACTAGGAATTGCGGAGGAACTGGCGGGACTTTTGGTTAAAGAAGTACTAAACAACAAAGGCTTGTTTAGTCCAAATAGATGCTCTACCTCCAAATAGACGGTCGTTAGTACCGCTTGTCGATCGTGAGCTAAATGTATATATATATGTAAGGGGAATCTACATGTAAGGGAAATCGACTTTTGCTTCCAACATTTGTTTGATCGATCTATATATATATATATATATTGAATGAACGTGTACAACTTCTAGTAGCGTACAAATATATGCAACTTCTAGTAGCGTACAAAAATGAAATAACAGGCGGTCGGTGGCGGGGGGAGGGGTGCTGCACCCCTCAAACCTAAAGCAGCAGCGTTGTGCGCGCGCCACGTGTAGGGCCTTTTGTCGCGGGTGGTAACACCGCCCGCGACAAAAGGGCCCGTGCGCGCCCCGCAGCTGCCACGTGGTGGACCTTATGTCGCGGGTCGTAAGCGACCCGCGACAAAAGGTGGACCCTTTTGTCGCGCCTCCGTTGTCGCGGCTGGCCGCCCGCGACAAAAGGCCCTTACCACCCGGAACAAAAGGTCTGTTATCTACTAGTGATGTATCTAGCAGGAACAAATAGCTACTAGAAAGATGGATAGCATAACATGAAACAAACAATAGCTTAATATATGGAGAGTAATAAGTCGAATATAAGTACCATTCAGTGCTTCACCACCCTTGAAGACATAGAGTCTCCATCTAATATCTGATTTGCGTGCCCCTGGAGGAGTGGAGGTTCTGAATACAACAGAGCTATACATGGAGAGAGAATACAGCCGTATGCATCTTTTTGATGCAGAGGCTGGGGCACATCCCCCATTTCAAAAAAAAAAACATGGAGAGAGAATAAATTGCCGGCGACTGCGATGGAGGGCGGGGTGGCGGCGGCATGCATCTGCGATGGAGGAGAGGGGCTGGCCGCGGCGGCTGGCGGCTGCGACAGAGGGAGGGTGCGGCGGCGGAGGCTCGCGTCTACGATAGTGGGGAGGGGCTGGCCGCGGCAGCTGGTGGTGGCTCGCATCTGCAATGGAGGAGAGGGGCCGGCCGCGGCAGCTCGCGGCTGCGATGGAGGAGAGGGGGCGGTCGTGGCGGCCGGCGGCCGCGACGGTGGGAGGGGTCGGCGGCGGCTGGCGGCGCGATTGAGGAGAGGCGGCGGCCGAGCGGGTGCTCGTGGGAAGAAAGAGATTCGATCTGATTATGTTTTTCTTTTTCTAATTATAATTTGATGAGTTGATCTTAACAACGTACGTTTAGAATCATTGAAGTATTATAGAAGTTACACATCGATTTAATCAACGGCTACGAAAAAATACATAAGACGGAACCCAGATTCAATTAGACGGAACCAAAGTTCCGTGCCAATCACTGTAAAAGAGCTCTAGTACAATATATTTGTTTTTCCTTGCGATTCTTATAGTCGCAAAACCGTTATCTTCATTGATGTCAAAGAAAAAAAAATGACAAACATTATCGCTATACTATGTGCACATTTTCATATTTATAAATAAGATACTTACACCAACATTTCTTGTGAGTATTGTCTTAATTGTAAACTATACATACAATACACCATAATCTCTCTCAGTAGGTGAGGGTAATTTCATAGATTTGCTAAAGTCTAAACAAAGTGTTAAGGAGGAAAGAAGGGTGAGAGAATGTCGACATATTTTGTTGCATGGATAGAAAATATATAAACTATCCAAAGTCAAGTTTCACACATTTGTCTAAATTAGCACAAGGTTTAAGAAATATGTGTGTCATATTTTATTTCTGTCGTAACGAATGGACCACTTATTTTGATTCCTACGAAAACTAAAGACTGGCGCAGTCCATCTAGATCCAATAAAATATGAGTACAAGGGAAGCTAAAAACGGAATCTTTCATTTTTAAAATTTTCACAATTTTTTATTGTTTATTAATCCGTTGCAACGCACGGACACTTTTGCTAGTACATATAAATCCCCTAAGAAACAGTCACAATGGAAGAAACAAAGAAAAAACTTAGTCACCTTCATATATCTGTAAAGGTCTCCTATCTATCTGATCTGGATCCGTATCCTTTCCCATCTTCTCATGGTTTTCTAATTTAAGAAGGGTGACCAGGCTTGCACTTGTTGCATGTATACTGCAATGAGAATATCATTACCCGGCATCGTTGTTAAAGCATTAAATCAAGTATTAGTTAAACCAAAAGCATGGGCATCTACAAAAGTCTAATGCAGACAAAATGAAACAAAAGAAAACGGGTCATAATCAGCTCATTGTACCTCCCAATCGGCAGCGCGGTTATTCTATACATGCAAGACTTGTGTAACTGCTCCATTGAATGGAGAATAAGTATGAAATTTCCTTACCCAGCCATCAGGTGTGCCAGTACTAAAAAAATATCTATGCAATGCAGGGTATATGGTCATTTTTCCATGTGTAACATTGTCTCTAGGTTCAGATGAGTCCTAAGAAGTATTTGACTGCAGGTTTTGTTGCTCAGAACTGAGGCTAGATCCTTTCAAATTCATTTCCATTCTCTGTACTACAACTGCAAAAGGTAGACCAACCTGAATGAGTAAATTGGCTATTTGAGAAGCAAAACTGGTTTTACCGAAGAACACATAAGTGCAGAAACTCATCTTTGCTCGGGGCTACGAAGCACCGATACGGCAAGATGGATACATCGATACGCGATACAGCAATTTCAGAAATCAGCAATACGGCGATACGCGAGTATATATATATAAATAATAATATGCTATGTAAAGAAAGACAGAATAATGCGTGAGATGAGATGAAAATACTGCCCCATTTGTAGCCTTTCCAAGTCCTCACTGACCCAATTGATCCTGCAGATGCCAGGCCGGTATCTCATTTCCTCACCAGCCCCAACAATCAAAGCATCAGCGCACATCGCGCAACCTAGCAAGCAGCAGCAAGCATGCATGGATAGCACAGCAGCCCGAAGGTCTAGGTGTCCAGCAGATCAGCAAGCAAGCAGCCAAGCATGCACCGGTAACGCAGAAAGCAAGACAGGAGCAAGCAGGGCGGAAGCATTTACTTTGCTGATGGCGATGTGCGCCGGCGGAGGCGGCTCCAGGCGGCGGAGGAGCGAATCCAGGTGGAGCCGACTGGAATCCGGGCGGCGGCGGCGCGATTCTGGCCGGTGGCTGCGCGATTGCGGTCTCCAGGCGGCCGAGCATGCGACTCTAGGCGGGGCTACGCCGGGGGGCGTATCAGGTAAAAACACACAAGTTCTGACGATATGAAAATTTGTGTTCTGGTTCATTAGATCCAGTACCACCGGTGTAGATCTGGTATGAGCACCTCCAAGTCGATTTACAAAGAACCGCCCGCCACCACAACTCGAAGTTTGCATGGAGGCCCTCCATAAATGTTCCCTGGTGGAAAATCGGCCGCATCAAGTACCACAGCTCGTAACTTGATGGTTTTTTTCCTACTACTGAGACCCACGGCCGCATCTGCTGATGAATGAACAACGGCGTACACCCTGCAACTCAAACGGAGATGATCTTCACTAGTAGAAAAAGGGGTTCTGTCCAGGCCTTTAGTACCGGTTTCCTTACGAACCGGTACTAAAGGATACATTAATATCGGTTGCACTGCTCAGGCTGCCGGCAATCTTTAGTACCGGTTCGTACGGAACCTTTAGTACCGGTTCGTGTCACGAACCGGTATTAAAGGGTTAGCGTCCACGAACCGGTACTAAAGGTTTTCCTGCTCCCACGCACCTCCACCCCCCTGGATCGCCTTTTTTTGCTTTGTAAAATACAATGAAAATGATAGGAAATTTAAAAAATAAAATGTTTTCGGATTCTTGTATGTTATGCAACCTACTATTCGGTGAAATTAAGAAATTCGAATTTTTACTTTTTTGAATTTTTTTTGAAAAATGGTAAAACCGTATTAACTTTTGCATATGACGTCATAAAAAACGTATAATATATCAAAATCATCATGGGAAAAAGTTACATCCGAATTTACCGGGTTTACCCGGTTAGCCAATTTTTAGATTCTCAAAATTCCAAATGAAAATATGAAAGCAGGAAGATTTTAGTTTTTTTCCAGAAATTTAAAATTTTATATATTTTTAATTTTTTTAAAATTAAAATTAATAATTATAAGATTTTTTTAAATCCCATAATATTACTATTACTTTTACCAAATTATAAGATTTTCAAATTTTCAGGTTTTAGGTTTGGCAAAAAAATATTAAAAATTTAAAAATAATACAAATTAAAAAGATAATTTTATTTATTTATTTAACATTATTATTACATCATTACTTTTATTTATTATTTTTTTTTGGAATTTAAACAATAAAGAAGTGTGACATTGACCAACATGTTAATAGGATTGATATGATAGTACTATCAACAACATGTGTGCGGAGTACTTGGAAGTGGGACCGGAAGAAACTTGAAAGTTAAGCGTGCTAGTGCTGGAGTAGTGTGATGATGGGTGACCGCACGGGAAGTTTGACCACGGGTAAGTAATTTGACTAGAGATTAGTGTAGTTAGAGACTAACGGAAATACTAGAAATTCTGAAAAAAATAAATAAATAAAAGAGGGAGTGAAAAATAATTAGAAAAAAAATGGATAATTTCTTTTTAACAAAAAAGCCTTTAGTACCGGGTTCGTGTTACGAACCGGTACCAAAGGTTTCCAGCCCCGCGGGATCCTCCGTGCCCACGTGGAGGCACCTTTAGTACCGGTTCGTAAGGAACCGGTACGAAAGGTGGGAGGCTTTAGTACCGAAGCTTTAGTACCGATTCCAAAACCGGTACTAAAGAGGGTTTGTCTACTAGTGATTGGTGCTCGATGAAAATAGATCCCTCTGCTTCCTTCGATGGGTGCATATAGGTACTCCGGCGGCGGCATGAACCAAGGTGCACTCCGGCGGCACAGAACGAGGCTCAGAGCAACATCGAGCGAGAACCTTGTGGCGCATAGAGGTGGAGAAATGAGGCTATGAGCTGCGTCGGAGCAAGGAACCAGCCTGTGCATCAGTGGCCTGCTGGACTAGTCGGCTAGGGCGCTGCAGCCTGCAGCCATGGTGCTCCGGCTTAGATGGGGAGTAGAGAGCAGAGAGATAGAGAAGAAGGGGATTTTGTGGTTCCGTGTACTGTTTACCAGAACAAGAGTATTGTTTACCAGAACAAGAGGACCGGGATGGGATCAGGCAGTGAATAGATGTGTAGGCGTGTTTCTAAAAATTGCATGGTGGTGGACAAGAAGACGAGATCTGAGATCTGACCATTCCTAGCGAATCCGATGGCTCCGAGGGAAATTTTCAGATTTGCAGAATGTAGTCCATTTTTAGGTGATATGATCCCGGGCTACGCCTTCGATCCACTTTCGTGCCAATAGAACAAAGAGAGATAGAGGGTTCGTTCCAAAAAAAAATAAAGGAAAACCGGTTCGGGGAGGAGGACGAAAATAAGCCGACAGAGTGGAGGTGTTGGCAGAACGTTTTCGTCGTTTGACATAGCGAGAGGTGAACATGTTCCTCCTTTTTAAGTAATGTAGATAGATACTCTTCCGATATAAATTAACAGACTCCACTTTGTTTCGATAAGTATGCATGTAGTTTAAAATTTTAACTAAGCATACAAATCTAGATAAAGTTGATTCAATTAATACATTGGAGGAAGTATTTAAATTTTAACAAATCTATAACATCTTTTTATAGATGGAGAAAATATGTGTTTTATTATGCAGCTTCTAAGAGCATGTCTAACAGACCCCTTAAAAGGGCCAAACCCGTATAATAACCGCCGAAATAAGGGGTTGGGCGCTACCCGACCGTCTAGCAGACCCCGTAAAACAGGTCCCCGCGTCGATTTTTTACAGTTTTGGCTACGGGCCGGCTCTTCGCCCCTTACTTGTACAGGGCGGGAGGCTGAAAACAGGGCCAACGCCTCATCCCATTTCACTAGGGCGCGTGGACATTTCAGAATTCCGCCGCCGCCATAGCCACCCGCGCGCCGCCGCTGAAAACAGAATATTCCGTAGGATTCTGTTTTACGGGGTGGGGATACGGGGTCTGCTAGCTCGGACGAGTTTTCAGCCGGAAAGTGAATACAGGGCCCTCTACTCGTGATTTAAGGGGCAGAAAAATAAGAAGTCTGTTAGACATGCTCTAACCAAGTGAGCTAGCTGCCTTTCCGCAGGGAAGGAAGGCCAATAATCCGCAAATGTGCTTGCTCGATCGTGGCAACTGATCGACTAATTTAAGAGCATATGAAGAGAACCCTGGGCCAACGATTTCAGGAACGCCAATGGACACCAGCAGAGTTGACGAGGAAATTCTAGGAATATTCCTTGTATATCTTGACAACATTTTCCTGCAGCTCCCCAAGTGGCCGAAAATTGAAGCAATAAAGCTAGACCTACGGACTGGTGTGGCTACGGAAAGTTTACGGACAAACGTGGATTCAATTGGTTGGCTGAACTTGCTGATTAATAGGGTCCGTAAGACTTTTTTTGTAATACTTGCCCGTAGGTGTAGCGTTACTCTGAAGCGGCCAAGGAGGCCTGGAAATTCTACAACCATCATCCCACCCAACTAAGAGCACAGTCGCCTTCAGGCTAGCTGCAGGTGAGGGGATCGACAAAGAACAAAACAAAAGGAGACGCTACTCTGCTCGCAGCACCAAGATCGATCGCGAGCCGGCCGGCCTGTAGTCTATCGCGGCTGCCGGGCGCCGGAGGAGGCGAGCACGAAGCGCGAGGCGAAGGTGTAGTGGTGGCAGAGGTGGCCGGCGCCCGAGACGTCGTCACCGTGGCCGTCGCAGTCGAAGTTGCGGGCGTAGCTGAGCGGGTCGTACTGGTGGCAGTACCGGAACGCGGCGGCTGGCCGCGCGGCCGTGCACAGCATCTTGCTCCGCCTGCACCAGCCGGGCAAGCGCCAGGCCGCACCCTCCCGGACCCCGCCGGCACGACGACGACGGCCGCATAAACTCGCATCGGTCAGTAGCGTGCAGCTTGGTGAATCCAGACCAGGTGAAGTGAGCTGGCTTCTTGCCTGCAGGTCAGCTGGCAAGCGGCGTCCCGCATTTTCGCGGCGACCGGTGCGCGCGCTTCTTTTTCTTTGGTTTCGTTGACTTTTCGGCGCGTCAGACAGCCTCGCCTCTGTGAAACGGGTTTGTTTGACTCCTTCGGCGCGGGACTCGACTCCACCTCGCCCTCGCGCGCATCGCATGTCGCGTCGCTTCACGTGATTACCTCCTTTCTTTTCCCGTTTTCATTTTTCTTTTACTGAGCACGTACATTCCACAGACTTGCTCCGTTTCCAAACAAAAAACAACCTTCCTACCTACCTATCTTGTGCACAACCAGCTCAGCTCGTGAGATCGCGACTCCAAAGGAAATAAACGTGTCGTACGTACGTGTCAATGCTAATCAAGTAATCATCGCCGCCTCGCTGCCTCGCGCGCGACATAATAATAATAAAACACAAAGAAAACTTTTGCGCGCGTGCCTCGTGCGTTCGTTCGTACATCTACCTGACCCACGGAAATCGTGCAGCAATCACAGGCCGGCCGGCCGGCCATGATTTAATTATCCGTCCATCGCATGCCATCTAATCCGCCGGCCCCTCGTTCCTTTAAACCGCGCGCGTCTCACGCCATTTCCTTATACTACTAGTGTACTTAATAATAATCCGCGAGACATCTCCGCTCCACACTCGATCCACATCACCGATCCGCGCCATCGACCGTATCCGCCGTTCATCTCGGTGCACATCCACACAGATCCATCGTCTGATTCCCGCTCGAAAACACACACCTTCCTCAAACCATCTATAAAGCCAGGCCATGGTCGCCGCCGCGGGCGGCAGCGCGTGCCGTGACGACTTATGACTTTGGACTTTGGCGACAGGACGGGACGGGATGGGAGGCCACCATGCTTCGGATCGCCGGCAGGAAACCTCCTTCCCTCATACATCCACGGCGTCGATCCCCTTTCTATCTCTCTCCCCATCTCATCTGATGTCTCGCCAAAGCAAGGAGACAAATCCTTCTTTAATTTTTCTGGCTCACGCTCCGCCTACACGCGGGACAAATTCGCCGGTGCCGACGGACGCGCGGGCTAGTAGCGGCTTCCATCGACTCCGGCGACACTAGCTACCATTCTGTTCGTCGATCAACGGCCTTTAGTACACGCGGCAAGCCACAAAATCTTGCTCGGATCTGGCATGGACCTGCAAAAGTAGAAAAACTAGCTACGTTGCATCTGCATGCGAACCTGGCAGAACTAATCGAAACTAATCTCTGCTTGTGTGGTTCAATTAACACGGCATGCCACTGGGGGCTAGTACCTTAGCTTTGGAACTGCTTGAATCTCAATGGAGATGGGGAAATTAATTTGGACGGGAAGGAGGCAAATATGGGTTCAATCGATGAAAGCCTCTCAAACCTGTCAACATGGACGACTAAGATGCATGCAGTGTGTCATAGATTGCTGATATGACACTCCCTTAATTGCGCGGGATTGACTTGTTGACGACGGGATGGTTCCACTCCTGCCCACGAATTAAGTGTGTTGCCTTTTTTTTATCTCCTATTATGAGGCCACGTCCATTTTCTCTGCTAACCTCATAAATCGAATGCACATATGGCTCTAGAATTTCTGTAAACTACCAAGAGAATGCATGGTATGTACCGACGTTCTATCAGACCATTCAACTAACTCCAGAATTTCTGGGGTCAGGGGTGATCTTTGGCAGCAGTTATGGTTAGAGGGATGATATAACGGTTGCTTTTGGAAAGATGATATATGCTATCCCACGGATCGCTCAGGTGGAATATCAAAACCAGATAACCAACACCCCTTAATTACAGGATCGGAATCCTACCGGTAGTCAATCAAACAATTATCACAGCCGTTCCCGCCTTACTACCAAAGATGGTGATGGAGGACTTGATTGTTCCCTGCGTTGCTACTTAAGTATGCATGAATGCTCCCTAAATTCAGGGTTTGCCGCACTAGGCTAGCCATAGTGCTAGTATCATAAGGAGTATCATGCATACCACCTTGACAAAAATCTGATGTGGCGCTATGATTAATAAGGAGAGATATGCTAGTGGTATCATAATATGATACTGTATCATACCACGTGAAACTATTAAATTTAATGTCTAATACATCCTATACACATAATTGCATTGAGATTCTACAAATAATTAAATATCATGAGATTATGATACTACTAGATGATACTAACCATTATAGGGTAGTATCATAAACCAGTATCATTGGCCAGCCTTAGACCTGTATCTGGAAGAAAATGAGATCTGTTCTTTCTCATTTCTTATTCCTCTTGTCCCGTGGCTGGGAACTCTACCAAATTTTATTATGTTTTTGCTGATCGATCCAATATAGCTTCAGCTCGTGATGGCCACTCTTGCATATTTCATATGTCTCTCCTTATGCCCAAACATGAATGGCCCAACTCACTACCACTGGAGGCCACACGAGAAAAACATATTTGCATGTGTACGTGTTGGTCAATTATTTTGGAGATAATCCATTAGTAGTCATGCATGCACAATAAATATTCTTTTAGATTGAGGTGGCAACAAATACAAAAGCAGACAGTGACTAGCTTCATCGGAGTCGGAGCAAGAGATACAATATCTTTAATTGTGCGGGATTGACTTGTTGACGACGGGATGGTTCCACTCCTCCCCATGAATTAAGTGTGTTGCCTTTTTTTTCTTCTATTATCAGGCCACGTCCATTTTCTCAGCTAACCTCATAAACCGAATGCACATATGGCTCTGGAATATTTGTAAATTACTAAGAGGATGCATGGTATGTACCGGCGTTCTATCGCCCACAGATGTTGTACAGACTACATACCATTCAATTGACTCCATAATTTGTGGGGGCTAGCTATTTAGAGATAGAAGATGCCGCGATCCAAGGCAGCAAATGAAAGAAGGTTAGAAAATAATAGAGGTGAAATGAAATCGAGAATTCAAACATTGAAAAAGTAAAAAAAAATCATGGAGAACATGGATATTGCATTGAAGTAAGGTTAGTACAAACTATAAATATTTTGAAAAACACTAAAAGAGATACAATATCCTTGAATACCACGGAATATGGCAAATATACTAAATTAATTGCCATGTTTTTCTTTTGAAATTTCAAAATCTCAAACATTAGAATACTCCATATTTTATAGTGTTCCTTCGATTCTTTTTTTTCAAATCAAAGACAACAAAGGATAAAATAGTCTTGAATGCATTTAATTAAAAAAAATTCAGGATTTTTAAAATCCCAAAACTTTAGGATATTCTACATTTTTCAATTTTTATGGTGTTCTTACAAATATAATAATCTCCTTTTATTTGATTTCCTTGCAAATCTACATTTTATGCAAATAATTTGTTTTAAACCAATTTTCCTTGTTTTCTCAAAATAAACTCAACTATTTTGTTTCCTAAGTTGTTACTTATTTGATCTTGAAATGTAACCGAGTAAACATGCTTATTAGCCTGCCCCGTGTGAAAGGATCACCATGTCATCGTTAAAACCATTGAAATTTGGCAAGGACCAAGTTAAGATAATTTGTCACCCCACCCTGTTAAGCTTCATGCACTAGCCACTTGAACCAAAAGTCCGAACTGATGGAAAGGGCTAGGCAATCCACATATACACTTCACAACACCCCCACTCGCGTGTGACGGGAGAATAGAAAGTCAAACACGTGAAAGAAGAAGAGCACACCGCAACAGCGGTGGCTAAAGATGGGGGCAACAGCAATTTTTAGGCTTAATTGCGAAACCATGTGAAAGGATTTGAACTTGAGACCGGGCGATACCATGTTAAGCTTCATGCACTAGCCACTTGAACCAAAAGTCCGAACTGATGGAAAGGGCTAGGCAATCCACATATACACTTCACAACACACCCCAGAGTGTAGTGACCAAAAATTCTAATCATCGGCAAGTGCAAATAAAATTAAAGACTGAATCCTTATGAACTTGCACCCAATTTAATTCAGTGTCAGTAATAGACCATCATATGAACTTGCACCCATTTTCTTATAAACTTGCACCCAATTGCTCATGAACTCCTAAGTTGAGCACCCAATTGCTTATGAGCTCCTAAGTCAGGAATAACATGCATACAACGGATGGTCATACAAGTAACACAATCCAAAAAGAAATAATGCGAGAACTACATTAGGTATTTCATGGGCATTTCAGTGCAGTTCCTAAGACACCTTTCAAAGCACAATTCCTTCGGATAGTTGTTAACCGGGAGCATAGTTCAGTAATCAGCAACAATTTGATAGCACACAATGATAGGATTTAAGCTGCATCTTTTCCGAGCAGGACAGCTGGTATCAGAAATGCTTATTCCTAAATTTAGGTCTTAATACCTAAACATCATTGAGCATTGCAGCTGTTGAACAGCTGTTGAGCTTAATCAATTTATTGGCCACACTTAGAATCAGCTCGTGGATGAAATGCATGTCGCTACCATATGATCAATCTGTGCACTTGTTGGCAGTTGCTTCTAATTAACCAATACTGCAAGGTGAAGACGAATGTAATTTTATTTTGCTTCAGCTAGCCACATCACTTGAAGAAATCAATTCTAACCAGATGGCAAAGTGACACAGTAGAGTAGCCCGGCCCCAGCTACTACATGGGATCGACCCCAATTAACCAGATAGATTGGAGCTACCTAGTCATCATACTCCTTATGCCTTGGGTCGGATGGAGTACAAGATAAAGATACCATCAATATGGGCGCGGCAGCAGCCTATTGCTCCACCGTAGCGAGCAACTACCATTGCTCAAAGAAGATCGACTCGTACATCACCTACATCACCTGCACGAGAAGGGAGCAAGACATGTTCACCTCCACGAATGGCACAAGTAACTAAACATGATATACTTTAAAGCTAGGCCAGCCATCAATATGGGCGGGCAAAGGGCTACTACCTCTGTTTGAAAGAATAAAGCGTCCTTGTTTTATGTGTTTTTTGTTTGATCAAAAATTACTTCAAATAGATAAACATTGTTTGTATGAAATTAGTATCATTGAAAAGATCTTTTCAATATGAATCTAACGATACTAATTACATATAATATAATCAAGATTTTGTTGCTCAATTTTTATGATCAAAGTTCGCTTTTAAATACGTGTGCGGCTTATTCTTTAAAAGGAGGTAGTATTGAGTAAACGCGACGATTATGAGTGTTCGTAGATAGCCCTCCGATCCTCCAATGTAACATCTGCCCAGGGAACGTGAGAAGAGCTTCCTTCTACAGATGAATCGGAACCCATAATCTGCACACAGAGAATTAAAAAAAAAAAGCAAGCAACAACCTGAACGAATAAGAAAATAGGAGATGACATCGCGGGCATGTATCGTACGTAGTCCATATGCACATACCTGAACCAGCCATCGGGTTAGCAGCATGGACCTGCTCGGCCTCCTTGGTGCTGATGATGAAAAACCATAGCTAGCGTGCTAACAGCAGCAGCACACCACTTGTGTTGCTGAATCAAGTCAGTTTACAGGCTCGATGCCCATCCCAGACAAGGACATCATATCAAACTAGTCATGTCTCCACTTATTGGTCGACGGTAGTGGCCGCCAAGACCACCTCCAAGTCGTTCAAGGCCACGGTGAAGGCGGGGAAGGTGGACCGGCCACCACTTGCGTCGGTGTTGACTGAGCCGCAGGTGCGGAAGCCGACGGAGGTCATGTGCCCTTTCGCAGGCGTCGGAGGAGAAGAACAAAAGAAAGGCAGTATCCAAGCCAGCGATGAAGGCCGCATGCAAGTACGCTGAGCACCGCGGCCTCGCCTCTTCAGCGACACCGGCGGCGGCGGGACCCTTCTTCTTCAACGGTGGCCTCGTCTTCCTCCGCGACGACGGCGGCGTCTTCCTCTGCACCTGCGCAGGACGTCATCGACCTCTGCGACAGTGACGACACCATCCTACCACTGCTTCTGCTCCCACACGTCGCCGTCCTCCACGCCGGTGGAGCTGCAGCTGGAGTAGCTCTGGGTATTCCGCTCCTTGATAGCCTTGTAGATGAACGGGATGAGACCCTCCATTAGGTTGGCTGGCTGCAAGAAATGGTCATTGGCTTTTGAGTAACCGAGCTTAATTTGCCTCCGGCCTTCCGACCCAACTTTTCCCGAGCAAGAAATGGTTATTGGCTTCGGACAGAGAGCCGTTGTCTTATAGACCGCAGCTTCGCAAGCCGTGCTTTGGGCAATGACTTCTTATTGACTTGCGATTTTTCTCGTGTGTGGTGGTGTTGCAATTGGGGCTTTGGTTGCTTGTGAGATGTGCCTGAAAACCAATGGCGACGACGCTAGCCTTGAGCAGGACAACAACGTGGACGCGAACCTAGCGGGAGGTAGCAGTAGTGTTAGGCCCGTCGGACGTGGCTTATAGCTCTTGCCGGCTGAGGTGTAGCAGGGCAAGGAGAAGCTACTGGTCGAGGCACTAGCTATGGCACTACTGGTGGAGGCGAAGGTGGACATGGTGCTCCCGGCGGAGGTGAAGCTGGCCATGGCGCTACCTACGGCACGGAGGCGAAGCAGGGCGAGGTGACGGCGATCGCGGCGATGTACCTTGCCGGCAAGCAGGCCATCCACCTCGTGAGGCTCTTTTCCATGTTGAACCGTACCGTCTTCCGCGCCGGCCGTTCCATGACTAGTTCATCAACGGCGACACCACCAACTGCATGCATGCGAAAAGAAGATGAGTAAATGGGCATGCACAAACAATTCCATGCAATGATTGGTCAAAACAAAAACAACGCCATGAACAATCCACGCCATGCAAAACTGTACCGTCGGCCTTACCATGCTCGCGGATGTCGTCGCGGCCCTTTCCGACAAGTGACCCCGTGGAGTCCATCTCTCGTCCCACATGTAGAGGACCAAAACCAGCACGAATCATAATTCAAGCACGCACACCTCGACGTGATTCCTGGCTCTCCCCTACCAAACACTAGGACTCCACCGCCACCGCCGACATTGTCACCGCCGTCCTCGTCTAGGCCGGCCGTCCTCACTGACGCTGCCACCGCTCTCCACGACGAACTCTTGGTCACCATCGAAGTTGGGTATGAGCTCATCTTGGCTGACGCCAGCACCCCTCTCCACGTCGGCCAGTTGGTTGAGCTCTTCCATCCAGCTTTCGGTGTTGTTGTTTGAAATTTTTAGTCCACGCGGGGGAGATAAGATGATGTAGTCGATGAGTCGGACGGTGGGAGAATCTAGACATGTTTACCATGTATGTAAAGTTTCTCTTGAGTCACTCCCTGATTGTTTCCAAGATGGATCACTTGGTTGAAGCTGAACGAGAACTACTAGATTCAATGAGTGTTGCTGTTAGAACCAACAAGGCTTCTTGTAGATACGTGGGTGTGTCATCAACCAGGCAGTTTTTTTCCTAACAGCAACTTGGCAGGCATCGGGAAGTTTAGCTTGTGACACACATGATCGATCAGGCAAAACTACTTTCAGCTCCAAACCAACGATCCAGAGACCTTTCACTTTGCAACAGCAAACTACACAAAAAGATCGAAAATGTGCCATGATAATTTTTTCCTTCTTCATACATTCAGGTCACAGATCAAACAATCAAGAATTAAAGTGAATATATATCAGCAAGAAAATTTGCCAAGACCTTCCATCTTTTACAGACACTCACATCACACTGCAAAAAAACAAAGCCAAAAGGCTGATACAGCACAACTCATGCAACCTGGGACAGCAGCTATTACAGCAAAACACATGCTTTGCAACTATATACATCACAAAGATAATAATCAAGGAGCCTAGGTGATGTTGACGTCTCCATGTTCCTGTGTTCTTCCTTGTCAAGTGATGGATCAGCTGATCAGCCGCAGCGCTCCACCTGCCTGCCTTGACATTTATCCTCCAACAGGGGCAAAACATCACCGTTAGCTTTAATAAAGCAGATTTATCAAAGAAATAAACAGATTTCCAAGAAGGGTTTCACCTCGACAAGCACGATAATATACATGCACCTATCCATTGTTTCCTCAAAAGGCAGTCACCTATGTAATGTGGATTTACTACTGCACCATGGTTTTCGAGCTATTGGACAATAAACATTGAGATTTTTCCCTGTGCATGGACTAAATAGTGGAAGCACATACATATTGACGTGCATGTACATAAAATTTTCAGTAGTGTAAAAACCAAACGATTTGGCAGCAAGTCATGTGGAGTTCATTACAGAGAGCAACAGATGGCAATGTCAAACAAAAGTGTGATGTGAAAGAAAACAGCACATCAAGATACAATACAGTCTCGTTATCAAGTGCTAGCTTGCTGTTGTGCTGTTTATTACAGTAAGCCCTGCACTAGTTAAGTGGAAATCATTTGGTGAGAGAGGATTACCGTCTGTGATCAAAATATTAGAGCCCATTTGTACTCGGAGAGTTAAGTGCTCAACCAAAACATTCCCAGCAGGTATCACCACCTGCAGACACTTCATATCACAACCATTGTTACACGTAAACAGATTTAAAAAAAAAAAATCCAATCCAAGTCCAAGCATGACATTATCTTAACTCCTAAAAATTATATATGCTTTGATTAACTGATACAATATTCTACAGAAGAATTGTGATTCAACGATCTATCACCAACTCGAGACAGCTCACATGAAACATCTAGTAACTCGATAATCCAGTCTACATAGCCACTATAAATTTGAAGTGGAAGTCAGTCGCCACAAAATATAAGAGCTAAAAACAACATCAATAGCAACATAGATGTAATAGGGGAACAACACAACAGTAAGTTTTACATCCGAAAACAATTCTTTAGATTTAAAATCTATAAAGAAGTGCACCTATTTGAACAATACTAAAGTAACCATAAGGGTGTTACATGAACGAAAGCAAGATATACATGCAATTAGTTCTCTCATCGGAGAATCAATGCAAGCGGATAATACCAACACAATCCTTATCAAATGCATCTACAAATGAACTAGGTGATCATCAGACTCACTACCTACCTGTGGCTACTTAATCTCTACTACCACCTAAGAGTAGAGATAAATGGAATGTAAAGTGTCAAACACTACATGACCAGTTTCCAATAATAAGATCAAAAAGAATGGAATAAAATTTAGATGAACCTTCCAATGCCAATACATCCACAGTATCACAGAGCTCATAGAGGGGAAAAAAGAGAAACCCAACATCTTACCTAAAAGAAAGAGAAGCAATGAGATGTTGAAAGAAAACTTGAATAGCTGAATTCATATCTTGATTGTGATTTTCGGGAGAAGGAAAACTTGTCATAAAAGTAGTAATATGTACAGATTGATACATGTAGTGCTACTTCTGCCTATAAATGCAGTGGTACTAGTATTTGAGAATTCAAAAAATATATTTTTGTCAAAGGATATAAATTTTGTAACCAACGTAAGAAGAGGGCAGCCGATAAATCCGAATGAATGAATAGATCGCACCAAATTTCCAGATAAGTAGAGTTAAATGGCTGAAGCATTTTTTAAAGTTACAGTCACTAACTTCATAGGAAATTCGCTACTATTGCATCAAAATTCACTGGAAAAATGGCCAGCAACTTGCCAGACCAAAAGGACCTCAACCTGAAAAAACACTACAGAACGCACACAGCTAGATACCAAACTATGTTCAGGCACGACATTGCAGCAACCTGAAACTTCCAGGACATCACTAGGAGCAAAGATGTACATGCCACTGGTACCAAACAGGAAATGAAACACCACATCACTACATCGCAAACATCCATTAGCGGAAGAACCAAAAAGAACATAAGAGATGGGAGTTTCTGGACTCTTGACATATAAAACAGGGAGCAAATATTTTTGCCCAAATAGAAACAGTTCATGACCATCAACATAGCATCTGAGCATGCAGCGGTAACCATGCCTCCCTGGGCATGTAGAGGAGAGAATGGAGAACTAGAAACTCACTCAAACACATGGAGTCGACACCGCTATCCATGGCTAGGATGATCAGGCAGCCTGTGACATCTCGCAGGAATAGCACAACTGCGCAAAACATAAACATATGTTAATTTGGGGTAAAAAGAACCAAGTAACAAAAGACTAGATCAAACTGGGGTTAAGCTGGGAAGCATAAAAGAAAATTGAGAACAGGATTGGCATTGAGAATATTGTTTCATGTTGGAATCGAACATAAATATATTTATCATCTACTGCCATTTAGTAGAAATGTTTTGTTATTATGCTATTGTCTCAACCAGAAGTAGAGAAATGTAAAATAATGGAGCTATTCTCCCAAAACATGATCAAAACCACAATACTAAACATTAGTGTATACATTTCCTCCACAGAAAAAAAGCAACCTTTAGTAAGCAAATATTACATGACGGGGTTCCAATAATTTGAACAAAGAGAATTAAATACAAAGAATATTCCTGATCCCAACAAACCATGTACGCATGCATTTTACTGAATCAATGATAAAACAGAGGAGATAATTACTGCATAACACTTCCAACAACAGTTAGCACAATACCGGATCACCATTCACAATACTCATTCCCAAAGCACAGAATACTTTTCATCAAACTAAGTGACACTAAATCCTAAATATACAAGGTGCAATCATGCAGTGGAAACTACCTACGCCAGTCCAATATGTCGCTAGGCAAGCGGGCAAGCCACAATCAGCACCGATGTCTCCTGCAACCCAACCGTGGGTTACCTGGACATTGCAATAACAATGGAACCAAATTACACCGAACGGAAATGAACATGAAATTGGCAGCTCACTTTGCAGATCACATGCTACTACTTCTGGAGGCGCTACAGGCTGCCCTTGAGGCGAAACAGTAGGGAAAATATTTTCATATACTTTATTCTACTGATGAGCTCATATTGTGATGTCGTGACTTACAAAAGGACAAGTAGAAGACATTGAAAAACAGAGATCTCGACAAAAAGAAGATAAACTAATCATATCTACAGCCATGATGCAGTGGGAAGGGTGTCAGGTTGCTTGTCACCAACAATCCAAACTGCTCACCCAAGCATACAAGCAAAACACAGATAAAAGGAAAATTTAACACAGAGTCAGTGAGATGGATAATGTGATTGTCAAGTAAAAGAAATGTAGCAATGCACTCAAGGCCTGTGACTGCCTATGGGTAAAAAAGCATCAGAAACTCGATTTTGCATTTTGTCTGAAAGGGGAATCCGATTTAGCTTGTCATCTGCTCAAATGGGAATCTAAGAAACAGCAGATTGGTACACAACAGTTAAAGAAAACCACTGAAATGGGAACCAACTGATATACCACCCAATGTCATGGTGATGGACTGAAGAGGTAATCATGCCAACATGGCCATGTAAAGGTAATCATGCCAACATGGCCATGTAGACAAGAGAAGGGATAACTAGAAAATCACCCAAACATATGAGAGTCGAAGAGATAGCCACCACTTCCGTTTAGTGCTCCTCTTTATTCACCAACAAACACATACATATATATAGTTGCAAAAAAATGCATCAACAAAACATTCAGATAATCAACAACATAACAAGGACAAACACTAGAAGAGCAAGCAAATGAACTATACCATGAGGACCAGCACTGCTGCTACAATGTCCAGCCAAGACAGAGTATATGTGCCTGAAATAAAAGGTAGTAGTGATGCATCTGTTTTGCCAATAACTTGAATTGATTCACAGATAAAACTACAGATGGTTTGAGCGGCCGGCGTAGAGGCTTCCTTGATGCTGCTCCTACCTCTACTACTTCAGCAGCGGGTGGGATTCCCCAACAGCCTCCAAATCCACGGCACCGACATGCACACCGGTATAATGCTCTGAACCTGAAAATGTAGAGGCAGGGTTGAGCACTGCATATGTGTAATTAACTAAGCAGCAAACAAATGAAGAAACAAAAGCATCCTAGATGCACTGCCTATATATGTACACATCTGAACAACAGGAAAGAATGAAACTTTAGCAAACAAACTTTACGAACAAATATACATGACAAGTTTCCATTAATTTTTTTACAGAAAGAATGTAATAGAAGGAAAAAAAAAAGAATAAGCCGTTCTGATCATATCCAAGCATATATGCATGATTTTGAATTAATGAGAAACAAGGGAACAAGTTATTGCTTGCTCGGTTGGAAGCAAGTAATGGCAGCGTATCTACCTAAAGTGAACATTTTCAAGTATGGAGAATTTTCGATGAAAGCAAGAGGAGCTTGAGCTTTTTAGCTGCTACAAGATGCTCGTTGGCAGCCTCACAAAACCTGGCTGCACCTAGATGAATTATACCTTGAGGACCAGCACGGCTGCTATAATGTCCAGCCAAGACAGAGGATATGTACCTGAAATAAAAGAGACTAGTGATGCATCTGTTTTGCCAATAACTTGAATTGATTCACAGATAAAACTACAGATGGTTTGACATCAATCACCGACTAGCACAATACTGAAGGATCTGCCAATCTCAATAATCACTCTCAAAACACATAATATTTGCGTTGAACCAAAATGGCGGTAAATATATAATATGCAGAAAGTGCAATGAGTGGAAGCTACCTGCACCACTCTAGCATGTAGCTAGGCAAGCGGGCGAGGCATGACCAGCAGCGGCAGCTCCTTGCAACCCAAACCGAAGAGCGTCAGGACATTGTCCGCACATCAACGGAATCGAACCACGCCAGGAAAATTGGCAGCTCGCCTTGCGGGTCATGTGCTACTACTCGTTCTGGATGCGCTCCAGGCTGCTGCCCTTGCCGGCCACGGCCGATACCCTGGGCACACAAAGAAACTCGAATCAGATCAAGCGTACGACTAGTACCAAATCACGTCCTAGCAGTCGAATCAACTGGTCTACGGAAGCAAGGACAGAGATGGGGTATATATTGCAAGCTGCTACCTTTGAAGCCCCTGGACGGCGGCGCGCGTCTCCGGGACGAGCGGTTGGGAGGAGGGTTGGTTGGGGGAAGGCGTCGGCGGCTTGTCGGCCTGGTGCAGGGGAGAAGGGAGACGGCGTCTGATCCGGGCGAGCTGTCCGCGCGCCGAGGAGGAGGTGCCGGCGGCGGTGGTTGGGGAGCAGTGACCAGAGCGGTGGTGATTTTCGTTCTCTTTTGTTTACTCCCTCTCTCACAGTTTATAAGGCACGCGCGTACCCCTAGGTTGCAAATTTGATCAAGTTAGCAATAGTTATATGTTATAAAAATTATATCATTAGAAAGTTCAGATGTTCTATTTTCTAATGATATAATTTTTGTATTATATAATTTAAATTATATAGGTTAAATTGATGACCTAGGGGTACGCGCGCGCCTAATAAACTGTGAAGGAGGGAGTACTGATGATTTTGTTTGGAAAGAAGTTCAAATAACCCCCCTAACTATCAGGTTTGGGTCACTAACCACCCCTAACTATGAAGTGGGTCATTTAACCCCTCAAGTATCCAAAACCAGGCAAATTACCCCCTCAGAGCCTGATAGCCTGTTTTAGTAGCGGTTTAGGCCACTGTGGACAATGGTTTCAGCCACATAGGTAGTTGACTTCTATTCCCTCCTCCTTCATCGTCTCTCCTCCATCCCAATCAAACCGGCCGCCTCTCCCTAATCTGGCCGTATTCCCGCTGAGGGTGAGCTCGAGCAGCGCAGTGTGCGACAGACCCCGGACCGTGTCGGGCACGTCGCCGTAAAGCGTCTCTTGAACAGCCACACTCGACAAATCCTGTTTGCGAACAGCTGCAACTCGACGACCGACGCCGCATTCCATCCCCATCGTCGCGGCCTTTTTTTTAGTACATCTCCTCTTTGCCATGTTGCTGCTTGTAATCTGTTGCGGGAATAGCAAAAAAGATGGGCTTTGTATCTTGTCACTTCCTGCTGTCTCCTCCGTTAGCATCCAAGAGTTTCTAATTCTTGTTCTTTATGCCGTGAATCTCATCTTTGATGCTAGTCCATGGACTAAATTCTCTGCACCCTCTTTCCTCCCGCACCTCATGTTCTTGCTGTGATTTTACTCGACCTGTAGCCTGCCTTTCGCACTGCCATGGAATTGAATCGCCTTGATTGTCATCCTCATTCTCTCCTGCAATTCAATGGCCGATGTGGTTCCTGTTGAGGTTGAGGAACCAGAGGCGCAGGATATGGCGCAAAGGGGAACAGGCCGACGAGGTTGGCGCCCGCGAGGGAGACCTCCATCACGGCGCCGGCGTCGCAGGAGACGCCCGTCCAGCGGCAGGCAGAGCTAGGGCGTGGCATCACTGGGGTTCAAGTTCGCGAGCGCGCCGTCGGGCATGGTGAGCGCGCGTTTGGCGTCGAGCAGGTACAGGTCGTCCTGGTTCTGGCCGTGTGACGGCGTCGCCAGCAGGCCGACATTGACCGCGACGGCGAGCAAGAGGATGCGGAGGAAGATGCCCATGGATTTGATTGGTACGGAGGAGGCAGGCAACGGAAACGAGGACACGGGAGTGGAAGAAGAAACGAAGTGGTCAACTAGCCTTAGCCTATGTGGCTTAAACCAATGTCCACCGTGGACTAAACAACTACCAAAACAGGCTATCAGGCTCTGAGGGGGTAATTTGACTGGTTTTGGATACTTGAGGGGGTTAAATGACCCAGTTCATAGTTAGGGGGGGTTAGTGACCCAAACCTGATAGTTAGAGGGGTTATTTGGACTTCTTTCTTTTGTTTCCTGTTGATTAGCTGTCCCGATTATAGCAATTATTATTAATGACGTGATTAATGGCACGCAATTTGGCTACCTACAATTATGGAAGTCGATCTCCCACCAATAATATAGCTAGTACCTACAATTATGGAGGATTCCACGCGATTTTTTTTTAAGAAAGCTAATTAATCGAATCGTTCAAACTTCCTCCGGATTTGAAGGACACTAGGAGGCATTGGCGCGGCGGCACGCCGCGCCCGTGGCATTGTGTATGTATAGAAGGGCTATTTGGTTGCGTAAAACTAAGTTGTACAGTGTTAGGTGGCGTTGATCTATATTTCTATCAGCTGTTGTTAGCTATATGAACAAACAATGGTAGACCGATGCTGCAGACTTGGCATACCGCTGCAGCAATATAGCACGTCGCTTGGTCAATGGGCTCATTTGGTGGCCTGCACGAAAGCGAGTTAATCTGGGCAGCCGTAGGAGTGGGCTACTTTTGGTCGCCTACAGCAACGAACGCGGCCTGCACGTAGCCAACTCAGCAAGTGCTAACTTAGCAGGCTCTGTTGGCCATTTAGATGGGCAACGGTAGGTGTGGCCCCATAGAGGTAACTAATTCTATTGCTTCGAGGTGAGAGAAAAAAAAAGTATAATCCAGATTCCAGAGAAGGGAAATGGTGCTAGCTCTTTTTTTTTTTTTTGGAGAGTGCTAGCTCTTTGTTTCGAAGGTGCTGGATAGGAGGGGTCAGTGGGGAGCATCCTCTCCCGATTGCTCTTGGACGACAGTGGCGCCGCTGCGGCAGTGCCGGAGGCGGATTCTCCGCAGCCGTCGGAGTAGCTCCGCGCGTTGACAGATGCTGAAGCCCATTTGCGCGGCGCGCTGCGGCGTCGGCGGGATCCTGCAGCTCGATTAGATGGGAAGCACAATCGCTTGAGGATGAGCAAGGGCGACCATGGTTCCATCCCTCAAATATCGGTATGTCATTGCTTTCTGTAGTGTCTCAGTAAAGGCGATTCTATTAGCTACATCAACTGCGTACGCTTGAATGAAAATTGTTGTGCTGAATAAATCGAAGTGGAAAGATTAGAAGGAGAAACAACTTACAACACTGCAAAACGTGTAGTTAGTTTGGTCGGAAGGAGACTATAACTGTTGTAGACAGTTCTTTCTCAAAAAAAAAAACTGTCAAAGACAGTTTGATTCAGTTTGGCTGTACCGTAGGTATCGCATGTACTCCTTCCGTTTAGTAATGTATGACGTTTTAGCTACCTAATCATATACTTATAAACAGAGGGAATACTTTCGATAGCAATGGAAAGCGACATAAAATCTGGAAGCAGTGAAGGTAACTTTTTATTCATCTGTTTATCGCAGAGACGAAGCACAGTACACAGCACAGAGCAGACTTTGGGAAAATATAGTTATCAGATATGCACAGGAAACTAAGCTGAATGCAATTTAGCTAGTAAGATACAACCCAAAGATGATACAACATCGATCAGATATGACGATAGGAGGAGACTGATATGGCAATCCATGAACAGGCAGGTAAACCCTGTGGGCACCAAAAAGCTGAACATAAGTGGCACCAAAAAGCTGAACATAAGTGGCACCAAAAAGCTGAACATAAGAGAACACCAGTAAAGATAATTGTTAGAAAAGTAGATGAATGACATAGATTAAAGCAAAACGGAAGGGAGTACAATAACACAGAGAGGCGTATGGATAACCTGACACATTCAGCATCAATAATAGGATAGCGACAACAGGTGTACCAAATAGATAGTCATCCATTGAAAACACATAGCACATAGCATAACACCAACATGGAGAGGAAGGCCAACAATTTCACCAAGAAGAGATACCTGGGAACAAAGACACGGCGAGGAAAACCGGTAAGCAATAGGCCAAAGCAAGACACACAGAGAGGATGGAAGTACATAAGAAAATGAATGTCCATCAGAAAATGCAGAATCGTGGAAAAAATTTATCTATGTGAAAACACATGCATACCAGAAACAACGGCTAGAGATGACCAAGGGATTCTCGGTATACTATGTTTCTTGTCTGAGTGGTCACCTTACCAGATTCGTCGAGCGGCAGCACTTCCATTCCTTCCATGGATGTTACCGTTGATAGAACAACATAAAACTTCACATGCGAAAATGCCGGCTTTGGCAAGTAACGCTGAGCTTGTTAAGTGTTTGACCTTGTCTCTTGTCAATAGTGATTGCATAGAATAACTGAATTGGATACTGCCGGATCTGCAGCGTGAAAGGCCACTGTGTGGCTGGTGGTACAAAACAATTGTTGGTATGCACACATGTTCGCCAATTATGGTTGTTGTCATAATTTTAGCTTCTAGAACCTACTCGCTGAGCTGCGTAACCATTAAGCGAATACCATTGCAAAGTCCAATAGCCCGATTGATATTTGTCAATAGCATTACTGGAACCCCTACCTTCAGTGAAATTCTATGCTGCAGAAAGTTTGGAGGATCAACATGGTAGAGGAATTCCAGGGCATACAACAGATCCGCGTCAGCCACAAATAGCATCAGAGCCCTCGAAAACCATTTCTTCTCCTTGTACCCTTGAGAAAATAGAGTCGTAAACTTTATTAGCAGGAGAAACTATAGCATGCTATGCCAAGTAAGATGCGTCAGAATACATATCAGAAAATGAGTCATACGCTGCATAAACAATAGCAAAGACATGATCTGAATGAAGTAGCAGCGCTATGTCGGGCAGTAAAGAGATCCAAGATGGGGTAGCGTCCCCTGCTCGTGTATCCACGGGCACAGCTCCATCACCGACTTCAAGTACCCATTTTGCAAATTCCTCCAAACCATTCGGCTCCTCATCCGTCAGCACATGATTATACAACTTCATGTTCCTGTGTAGCTTAAGCAGTCACATGCTCTTCTTGTATAACCACACAATAACCAACTAACTACAGAAATATTATATGCTGAGCTGCCATATGCCTAACCCATATTTAACTGAATGCATTGTTCTTACTTACGGTAGCACATAACCATTCATCCGACCCTCATGCTAAGCTTGCATCTCTGTTAACTTGAAAGACTCGTGCACATACCGTTCTTAATCAATAATTTATATGCGCAGTAGAGTTTGAAAGTGAAGATAAACATTGTCATTTTGTTGTAACCAGGTTAACTTTTTTTTCACACTAAGATATGAAAGATCCACTACTGGCTGTTGATTACAGGTTAGTTAACGATACTGCAAGATGACCACCCATAACACCATGAACAACTTGGACAGATAATCTATTCTAGTATTCTTGGTGCATGATTAAACTACATTGCGTCTAGAAATTGACGTAGCTGAGATATATACTCCCACTAAACACCATTCAGAGCTATGGTTTGATGTCTAGAGAAGTTTCATTCTGGAAAATGTACAAAAGCGGTCATATTTCTGAAACCAGCGCACAAGGCTGCCTATGTGGCAATATGCATAAGCAGATTATGATGTTATATGACAGAACATTGATGACATGAACCAGGACTTTTGCGATGCAGATCGGTGGAAACCCAACCATTTTTTTGCTGGGCCCAAAGGGTAAACATGAAAACCCAAGTACTTACAATAATGGACATCTTTTAAGATGTGTTGACTAAATAGTTAGTGAGGTGTCTGGCTGGGCTTATCACGTTGGCGGCGAGTGGCAGATGTAGTTGTGGCCGTCTCGGTGTGTTGTAGGGGTGGTAATATGGCGAGGGGCAAAGCCTACTCCGGCGAGACAGCAAGCTGCAGCGGGTAGTCATTAGAGGAAAGCTGGAAGGTTCTGACCCATAAAAATCTTCTTAATCTGGCGACGGTGACCGACGGCCTCATTTATCTCCGGTCTCTAGATAAACTCATAGACAACAACTTTTCTGCAAGGATTCTTTTTGTTGTGGATAGGAAAGGGTAGGTAGGTTGTAGAAGGTGAATTTATGGTAAAGACAACAGAGAATAATATGTAGGCAACCGGTACGGGTACGGGGGGGGGGGGGGGCGGAAATTATTGTCCGACAGCAAGTGAATCAACAGCTTGAGTACATGACAGTAGGAATAGAGCGGTAGATTTTTTTTGCGGGTAAAATAACACGGTAGATAGAGCGCGGTAAAAATAGAACTCAGTACAACATGGAGAAAATGCATGAAATAAATAGAGCGTTCTTTTGGTTGGAAAACGGAGAAAACATATAACCAAGCATATCATAGAGATAATGCACGAAATAAATAGATGTAGGTTAAGCATTATTGATTGGAATCAGAACTGAACAATTGGGCTTACAGTCATGGAGCATCCTGGTGAAGGATTCTACTATGGCAAGATCTGGTTCTTCCCTGCACCGCCGCCGTTGATGACGGATTGATCGCAAGATCACATCAATTCAGGGTCACTTGGCTTCTCTGTTCCTCCCTCCGTCGGCGAACATCACGTCACGTATCAGAGACCGGTAGCTGGCCATCCACAATAACAGGCACATCGTCTTCATCATCTGCAACAAATATATTAATTATGTGTCCCAACAACCCAGGAACCACCATGAGCTTTATATGTAGCAGCCAGATTTTCCTTGGATGTGCCAGAGTAAAAAATGGTACAGTACATGGTGTAGGAGGAGGTGTAGTTTACCGGTCTAGGTAACTGAACGTTACCTTCTAAATATATAGGACATGGCAAATTTGAAAGTGATTAATGGCTCATGTTCAGACTCTTCCTTGGAACCTGTAGGCTGGATGAGTGGCTTGTTGGACGCATCTTCTTTGGTCCAGCTTGATGATCAATTATACTCCCTCTGTCTAGAAAAGATGTTTTAGCTCTTCTACAGATTCACTCACTTTTATTTGTATGTAGTCTACTTTTAGTGTGTAGGTGCACTCCTTTTAGTTTGTATCTAGTCTATTTTAAAAATATCTAAAACATCTTACGTTAGTGCATGGAGGAGTACATTTCACCACTGGCCATACTATTGCACTTTAAGATAATGTACAGTATGAAAAATGAAAAATGAAACGCCAAATGGAGGAGACAAACAATGAGTACTTATAATCGGAGTAAGCTAGTTGACATATGTGTTACATCCAAAACCAATGGAAAATTATCGGAATGTTTCTTCTATCAATATAGTAGAAAGTGGCTCCATGGCTGTATTGTGGTATAAAGTATCACATGCCCTGGGTCACAACAGAACCAAAAAGCGCAAACTGTTTGCAATCCAAATGAACATCCAGGCCAAACAGAGTTGTTCTTAGTGATCAACTCAGTGAGCGTAATATTTAGTCTGCAGGGTTCTCCCTGAAAATTGATATTTTGTGGAAGTGAGTGGGGAAGGTAATCTGGCCAACCAGGGATTTACCTACTGTGTTGCTAGACCTGTGCATTGGTCGCTGAACAAATTTGACTATTTTCAGAGAGAGCAGGTAATTAAAGTGGACTGCTTCAGTTAATGATTTTCTAAAATGAGATAACCAAACTGGATAGTAAGCCTCATGGATCTTTCAACCAAATACAAATACTCCGTACATAAATCGAGGAACTCATGAAAGATCAAATTGTAGAATAACACCTTAGATCAGCTTTGGCCAAATAATATGAAATCATCAACTGCAGACATGTCTGCATCAAGTCAAATATTTAAAATATATATCCATGCCAAAGGAGAACAAATATTTCCTTTAGTCCGTGGAGTGAAGGAGCCTATCACGTGATAAAAGACTCGTTCAACAAATACATAATGTATAGTTACTTCAAAAGAGCGCATTTCTTCAATCAGAACAATGATTTGTTTTTTTAACTTGAAGCTCCAAAATAGTAGAATCATCGTATCTTAAATTTATGCATGGTAATTTTCTCGTGTGAAGTACCTAACTCCCAATGATAAAGAAAATAGTAAAAATTACCTAATTTGGGGATAATCCACAGAACTAAGAACCTCCCTAAGAAACTAATAAATTAAGAACCATGTTGGGCAGAGTAAGCATCTTTTCATAGCCAGCCTGAAGCAAAAAAAAAAAAAAAAAAAAAAGAGAGAGAGCACTAACGCCTAGATATATCAGAAGAGCTACAGCGAACTTGAAGCACAAAAAAGTAGAGCACTAACGGTATCTTTCATAGCAGATATCCTGCAAAGCCTCCGGTGAGAGAATGGATGAGCATCCATGCGGCAAAGCAAGAGACGGGAAAGAATATCAGATAAAAAGGGGATAAAGGGTAGCAAAGGAAAATAAAAAATTGTGGTCTAGTAATGGCGTACACAGAGGACATGGCCACATATGGGATCCAGCAGCGACGGCTGCCAAAGCTTCTCTCCCTCCATCTTCTTTTTGAAGGTAGCTTCTCTTCCTCCATCGAATGTTGAACACCACAAAGCAGTGCAGCTTCACATAAAAGAATTCATCGTTGCTGCTCCGTAGTCCGCACTCAATTGCTGCTGTTTCTTATTTCCTAGATATATCAAAAGTATCTGATTACAGGGGAGAGGGAAAGTCACCAGAAAGAGGAATCTTGCTGGGCCGTTGCCTACGGAGAAGATGATGCCGAAATTCTGGGATGGTGCCGGAGGACGTAGGCATTGCCCGTGGCTGAGTTGGCGCGGAGGCTGGTGTCGGACATCTCCGGACGGCGACCTCTATGAGTGTGAGCTCGCCGGAGATGTCAATCGGAGAAGTACCACACGGTGGCCAGAACCTCGTCGAAGAGGCCGACGCGCACGTACACCGGGAGGAGGCGGGGACCACGGCGGCGAGGCAGAGCGACCGCTACACCGGCGACGATGTAAACGTCCTCTTCTCCTCTCGTCCACTTTAATCCGTCGAGAAACACGCCGAAGAGGAGGGCGCCGAGGTCCTCGCCACGCCGCCATCTATCTCGGGGAGAGGAGACCCCCGAGCCCCTCCTCCACGCAGATTGCCGCCTCGGTAGGAGGTATGGCGGCTAGAGTAGAAGAGGGCGCAGCCCTAGAAAAATAGGGGGGCGATGGCAACAGGAACGAAGAGAAATCGGGGGCGCCGCTTTGACCATCTGCCGCTTGACCCAACAAAGGCAATAAATAACCGGGAGCGATCCAGAAAAATAGCAAGGAGACCGGCCAACTACCGGTAGCCGGTTGCCCGTCCGTAAAAAAAAAGAAACACGTAACAACTAACGTAGCAAGCCACAGAAGATAAAATGAAAAAGGAGCTACGTGTCAGCCAACAATAAGACTAAGGAGTGGATAATTCACACATCAACAGTGCCTAAATCAATCTGGGTGCCATAATTTGTTCATCTTTTATATAGTGTATAAATGGTAAAAGGATCATGATTAATTACCCAATTTTCCCGGGAATTCTATTTACTGGAAATGATCTCGGGACTCGATCTCAATTATTTTGACTCGCTACTTTCAAGAAAAATGGAGGCGTGCGACTACAGTAAATCGCAAATTTTGTTTCGAGCCACAAGACTTGATTCATATGCTGGCCAGTCCTGATGGTTGTTAATCCATGCAATATTTATTATCATATTTCTAAGAGCGCTCTAGTAGTATTTCGAATCCTTAATCAGCCGCAACGTTGTCATAGCCATGCATGCACGTAGTAGCAGGAGCACGTGCTCCTTTATTGTACGAATAATAATGCCTATGAATTCATCTACTACTCCCGCTACACAAACTCTAGAATATCTAATGGTTAGGGTTATGCAACACCGCCCCGTGACCAAAAACACAACACCCCTCGCCATCCCACTCCCCCTCCCCTTTCTTCGTCGGTGCCGGAGGTCACACTAGGCAAAGCAAGGGCGATGACGGCGGCGGCGGGGTCTCTCCCGGTGGCCGGCGAACTTTTCCCCTTGCGATAGCAGGGGAGTGCTTCTTCTCGGCGTCGGTGTGCGTGTTGCAGCGGAGTCGAGATCGAGGTTCTCCACTATCTTCAGGTGGGGAACGGTCATGGAGAAGGGAGTACTCGACGTACCGTAACTTTGTTTAATACATGGTTGCACGTACTAGTAGTAGTAGTAGCAGCACGTACTCCTTTATTATAGGAGTAACGCCTATGAATTAAGCTAGTACTTCCGCTAAACAAACTCTAGAAGATCTATCGTGACGGGATTTGCGTTCGACACGTCTGAATCATTGCCCACGGGAGGCAAACAAAGCAGCACATGTTATAGCTAGATCAGTAGAGGATAATGATCATAGTGTTTGGATAGATGATCCTTCCCTTTTTCAGTATCCACAGCTGGTGGATGATGTAACCATTCTTTGCTGTAATCACTTTTTGAGGAGCAGCAGGTACCAGACGCACTCTTTTCCTTCCAGGGTACCTACGGGGACTGGAAGATTTTTAATGAGGCGGCCTGCTGTCTCAGTTATATAAATATAATTATTCAAAAAAAAACTCTAGAAGATCTAATGGTTAGGGTTATGCAAAATCGCCCCTGACCAAAAACGCAACACTACTCGCCATACCCACACTCTAGAAGATCTAATGGTTAGGGGGTGTACTTTGCGGATTCGGCGGCACGACGATGTGGGATCTCATTGCGAGGGCGGCGCAAATGGACGAGGCTTCTTCCCAACGGTGGTGTGGGATCTTGTTGCGAGGGCGGCACAAATTATCAATATCTACAATGGCGAATATGCACATATAAAATATACTTTGTGATGAATCAAACGGTATTGATCAGATACTTTAGGTGTTAATATTTTCTTGTATAAATTTGGTTAAAGTTCACACGGTTTGACTACTGAAAATCTTACACGCGCGAGCTTGTGGCATACAGGGACTACAACTTCCTTCAATTCAATCAAAAAGTGTCTGAACCTTAGTTCAATGTCAGTTTACAATTTAGCCCTTCTAAATTAAAAACGAACAACTACACCTCCCTCAAATATCGCACATCTCCCCCATCTTGCTCGCATGTCTCCGGATCTCTCGCTCTAGCTAGCTTCTAGCCGATCACCCACTTCTGGCTAGGTCTCTAGCTATCTTCTGACCAAATCGCTCGCTTTTGGCCGGATTCACTCCCTTTTGGTTGGATCTCCAGCTAGCTTCTTGCCAGATCTTCATCACGTCTTAGACTTGGCTGTAGGAGGAGCCTCTTCCCAGAACAAGCTCCATGCCATCGCCTCCTCCACGCCAAATCCTCCTATGGCCATGTCCTCCTTCGGCCAAGACTGCCTTCGCACCTCCGGCTAGATCCTCCTCCTCCAGCCAGCTCCTTCTTCGTGCCTCCCATTCCTCATGCGCCTATGCCCCTTGGTGCCATTAATTGATGGAACAATCTAGTGCAACGACATCTTCCTCATACGCCTTCGGATCTTCGTGCTCCTCTGGATCATCATCAGGTTCTCCTGCACATGACTGGGAACAATTCAAACTGCAAATCCAATTGATGAAACTTTAGTAATCCCATAGTTCATTATAATTCTATTCAATGTTAAAACATGAATAGATAAAAACTGTAACACCCCAAAATTTTAAAACAAAGAGAAAATGAATTTCCTTTTTCCAAAAATGAGAACCAACAAAAACTTTTATTAAATTAAGTTTGGTACATAGTGAGCATACTTATATGTTGTGATATTGCCATGATTGTTTATTTATTGCATTGAACCTAATTCCAAAACCCTAAACCCTAATCTTCTCAAAACTAAATAGTAACAAATAAGAAGGAACTAAAATAAAATAAAAAGGCATATGTGGGCATATAGCCCTAGTATGCAAATATTGACTAATACCATTCTTACCTTTATAAATAGTGGTGAACCATGGAGATACTCCACTAAACCCTAAACCTCACCCCTCTTCTCACCATCGATTATAAACAAAATAAAAAGAAATTAAATTAAATAAGAAAAAGGCCTATGTGCCTATGACTATTTTTGTGAAACTTCTAATTAGACCTTTCTATTTTTTTTAGATGTTTTGAAAACATCAACAAACTTCATCTAGTACTTCCCCAATCAAAACCAAGGTGAAACAAAAAGAAATAAAAGAAAATTAAACATATGCATAGAAGCATATGTGGCACTTAGCCATTTTATCACATCTTGTCCTATGCACTCCTACTTTGCCCAAATGGTGTGAAACCATCTCTAAGACCTAATCTAATACTAAATAAACCCTAAACCATGCCTAAGTGAAGCAAAGAAAAATAAAATAAGAAACTAAGAAAAATGCACTTCATCACATATGTGGCTATGGCCAATTTTGCAAATCTTTGAACAAGACCATTTGAATTGGTTTCAATGGTCTTAAAATGTTTCTAAACTAATAAGAACCACATTAGAGTCAAGAAATATCAAATAAATTGGAGAGAAATCAAATGGTGAGGAATCCCCAATTTCCCTCACATACCCATAACACCAATTTTGCAAATCTTCACCAAAGGCCACCATTGCTTGATCTATTGTTTGTAAAACTCTTATATATGATAAACAAACACAATTGCATCAAAGAAATCAAAATCAAATCAAAGCAAAATTCAAAACTTGCATACATGTGATAATGGTCATATGTCACATTTATAATTCCTTCCCCACTTTGCACCCACCTATCTTTTGTTTCTGCAACCAAACTTGGTCAACCATTGCCATGTCATCCAAGACCAAGTGATGGTGAACAACTTTCATGTTGACCATTAGTGCTAATGTTGACCAGGTTGACCAGTATAGAATTGACAAAATAGGACTTTGAAACAAAGTGTAGATAACCCCATTTTGGAAATGTTGCAAACCTTCACCAAAATGAACACCACCACCACCACCATTCTTTCTCTTTAATTATGTGTTTGAGTTGTACCAAAAAGAAATCCAAAATTCCACAAAAATCTTCATGCGGCCATTTCATCATACACCTTGCAGGCACAAATCTGGAAATGCCATACACCCTAATATCCTCTGGATTTTTGCCTAAACTATCTTTAATTCCGGATGATCATTGCTCCCCTATCACCCCTACACCAAGCCCAGTACTTGCAGTGGTTGATTAAAGTGGAGAAATGCCAAAACTTTGCTCATGCCGTGAGCATGCACACACACACGCCCCCTCCTCTCTGGCTCTCCCCTCTCTCTTTCACCTTGTCATCGAGCATCTATGTACTCCCCTAAGCACGCCTGTACCATCCCTACGCAAAGAGACACACACAATTGGCCGAACCAGGCGCGCCCAGACGCGCCAGAAACGTGCCAGGCACGCGGTGAGCGCGCCCTGGCACGACACTGGGCGCCGCAGTACAACCTCTCGCCAGCACGCTCTCGTCCTTCTCTCCCTCTCCCACTTGGCACGAATGATCATCACGACTACAGCTACCCCCTGGACATGCTCGCTAGCTCGCCCAAGCCTTGTCGCCGTCGCCATTATCAATCTCTGCCGTGCCCGTACCGCGAGGACGCCACCGTCGCTAGCACGCCACAGACCATCATCGGCCGTCCCTTCAAGTGCGCTAGCACCGCCTAGCCGTCGCCTACACGCCGCGCATCATAGCTTGCCCCTTCGCTCCCTGGAACGGCCTCGCCGTCGACGACCTCCACGGCACCCTTGCAGCACCCGTGCCCCTATAAATAGAGCGACCCCGAGCACCATCTCTTCACACTCACTCATTCTCCTCCCATCCTTGCTTCCTCCCGACCACCCAATTGGACACCAACTCGCCGGCAGATCAGCGCCGCCGATTGACGCCTCCCCAAGCCTTGCCGCCGGTACCAGTCGACGTCTCGTCATCGACAACGACGCCCAGCACCCAGAAGAGCACCGCGGGAACCTCCGTAGCGCCGCCGACCCCCTACCCCGCCGGCGCAGCGAGCTCTCCTCCCCGTCGACAACGACGACCCTCAGCCGTCGATCCCGATCTAATCTAACGGACGACGTTGCAGTACCGATTCGGTGTTAAAGAGAGACTGACATGCAGGCCCCACCATGTCAGTTGGCCCTCTGCGTGGGAAGCGCTAGTTGGGCCAGCCCAGTCCCTTCCCCTTCGTTTCGGCCCATTCTGTTTTCCCGCGTGGCCCAGTAATTCAAATATGATTTAATCTATTTGGTTCAAATCCAATACTGCTGCCCACTTCAAATTTGAATAGTTTGAAATCTACTACACCAAATTTAACAAATTTTATATATTTGGAAAGCTCATGAAATTATCTAAATAATGCCACTGGCCTCATGTCCAAATTCGTAATTAAATTCAAATGATAAAAATAACAAGGCAGGGCCTTTTCTAACTTCAAATAAATACTAGAAATTATCTATAAATGATTTTGAGTTGATTCCAACTCTAATAATTCACATTTGACATAATCTAATTGTTTATGCAAAAATATAGCATAGTTGTTTTGCATGATCATGGACTAGATTCAAATAATGGCTATGGAGCCATTTCTAGTCCATTTAACACATACACATAAACTTATTTAAATAGTATGGGAGCTTCTCTCTCATTTAAATTGTGATCCTAAGTAATTAAAATAGAGGTACTGACCTTGGTCTAATAAGCCTCATGCTTGGTTACTTAGAGATTTTAAATCATTTAGATGTTAGTTTTAAATTATATGAGGTGTAGCACCTCAATTAAATTATTACTCCCTCATAATAGATATGAAAGGTTGACCTGGGTCAACTTATATTTCATACCTTATTATTATTTGTGGAGATTAAATCTTGATAGGATTTAATGAGAGGAAATTATTTTCTCCAAAGACTTAAATAGCAAATCAAATAAATGCTCCTAATGAGAGGAAATTATTTTTCTCTTAAATAAGAACAAACCAAGTAACTCACCATACCATGCTTGAATTGATGTTAGAATAAGTTGTGTGGACCCTTTTGTGTGTTTTAGTCTAGCATGTAAGTATTATTTGGTGATTGTGTACCTCGTATTCATTTATAGACGCTAGTACCGGAGACTATCAAGAGGAGGAGGTATTCTACCAGGAGGAAGAGCCAGAAAACTTTGATCACCTCACCAATCAAGGCAAGCTATTACCAATGCAAGCTAGACTAATGCAAGTTATAATGTTGCAAGCTAATATTCTTGCAAGATACCCTAAGGCAAAGCTCTACAAGAGCAAGGCCTCATCCCCCTTTACTTTATGCTTAATGCTCCTATCCCAAGTTTTTACTTTACAAGCTTTTCTAAATTTTGTTTATCAAAGTTTACCTTTTTGATTCATGATTCACTTGGTTTAGATATAGAGTAGAACAAGAGCATCAAAGTTAGCCTAGAGCAAGACAAGCTAGTTAGCACCCCTCATGACTAGTTGCTAGTGCTAAACAAATAAAATTGACTACTCTAGATGGGATCATGTGAAATGAAATGACTTTGAAAACCTTGGAATGATGCTTCATTCTATTGAAAGATTTTGAAGGTGAATATGACTGGTGAATGACTTGGTGAATTTTACAAAAACTGATGGTTGGGTTCGGATGCGATACCATTCCAATTTGAAAGTACCCCCACAATACCCAATATGGGTAAGGGCTTAACTAGAAATTTATGTGCTTTAGTATGGGTTCCCTCTAAACAAGCGTCATCGGGGTTAGGCCGAAAAGCTGCCTCTACAACCAACAAAACGATGCGATATGACGTGGAATGAGGTGAATGTCCGGCCCAAGCCCTGTGCAGTTCCGGGTTGTTGGTCTTCACCGGAGGCCAAACTCATGGGGAGAGGTGCCTATACTAGAGTATGTAAGTGAAAGGTTATGGTTGGTAGTCCGCATACGGAGTATGATAAATCAGGGCCGTTAACACGGATTATTGCAAATATTGTGGCACAAGTGTACGACCTCTGCAGAGTGTAGAACTATTCGAATAGCCGTGTCCACGGTTATGGACGGTTGGAAAGGCCATACTGTTCCGTCATTAGACCATTTTCAAAACTGTGACATATGACTTGGGACTTGAATTTGAAAGGTGAATGGTGATTTTGAATTGAATCACAACAGAGTTGTGGGAATGACACACATGTTCCCACTTGAGTTAGTTTAGCAAATGAAGAGTCTTTTCTAAATGTTTATGAAATAAATTTGGCTTTATGCAAATAAACCTAGAGCTTAGTATCCCATTACTATAATTGTTGGTGCTTACACTAGTATTAGTTTGCGAGTACTTTAAAAGTACTCATGGCTTTGTCCCTGGCTATTCAAATGGCCGACTATGAAGGTGAACAGCGATACGAGGAAGATGGACAACAGACGTACGACAACTAGGACCGCTCGACGTCAAGCGTTGGCCTGTGGATTAGATAGCCACTACTACTTCGCTTCCGCTTTGTGATGTTCGTTGATCAATAGATCAACTATTATTGTAATATTGGATCATGTGATCTACCCTTGTAAGACGATTATGTGTTGTAATAAATGATGACTCTATGATATTCAACTATTATGTCTCGCAACAACAATATTCCGGGATTGCGATGTATGGCATAATAGGCATCTGGACTTAAAAATCCGGGTGTTGACAAGTTGGTATCAGCCATTGTTTGACCTTAGGAGACCCTAGTTAGAATGGACGTCCTAAAAACTTAGTTTCAAAACAAAGAAAGTGAATATTTCTGAAAACTTATTCTCACCCTTATCTTAAGATCTTTTCAAAAGAATAAATCCATGCTCTACTTTTCTTTATAATTGTACATAAAATTTTGCACACTTGATCACTTCATTAACTTACTCATCCTCATTGCTCCTCCACACGGAAACCATTCATAGATGCAGATCCCTCAACCTGCAGTGCCGCCGGAGCCTCACGGCCATCGCCACCAAGGGGCGGAGCACCGCCGCCGCGGGGACTAGCTCCACACCACCGCAGACATGCTCAGAGATCTCTGCCCTGCCGACACAGAGGACACTATCGGGGTCGGGGCCGTCGCCGGGACAACGTCGATGTTGCACCACGGAGCGCCAAATCCTCATCCAAGGCCACGCCCACCGAGGCCAGGAATGCGGGCCAAGGTCGCATGCCTTAGAGCCACGAGGAGTTGCAGAGCGTCCGCCCTCCTCATGCGAGCACGCCGTCCCACCCCTGAATCCACCAAAGACGGCGGACCTCCCCTAAATTAGGCAAAGACGCTAGCCCTCCCCTAAATTTGGCCGAGTCATAGGCCCCAGATGCTCCCGTGCCACCTAGCCGTCTTCCTCCTCATGCCCTACCCCCGAGCTCGGCCTCCTGTACGTGTCCCCCACCACCCGAACTCGGCCTCCTATACATGTCCCCAACCCACGAGGTCGCCGGCGACACACCTTAAATCCACTCCCTCGCCTGATCTCACGGTCCTCCCCCTCACAGCTCGTCTGCCATGGCTCCAAATCTGTTGCTTGCACGTTGACCGCTAGATATGAGGAGAGAGATAGTTCTGATAGGTGGATCCCACTGCTACCTCAGCATTCAACAATTTTTACTATTATTATGTGTACTGGTATTTCGTGCTGAGATTTGTAGTTTCCCAGTCCACCAAACAGCTCCAAGATTTAATTTAGACCGGGATTTAATAATTCAGGGTACAAACGACAGGGATTTAGAATTGAGGGTTTATTCCGTCGAACCTCTACAAATTGAAGGTTTGAAATGGACCTTTTCCCATTCTGCTCCCACGCGAACAATAATCAGCGTGGACGTGGTGCCGTCTCCCGTCAATAGGTACTCCAGAGATTATTGTACTCCAGAGATTCCTCCGTCACTGTGTAAGCGGGGCCGATAAACTCGCATCGGTCAGTGGCGTGCAGCTTCGTGAATCCAGACCAAGTGAAGTGAGCTGGCTTCTTGCCTGCAGGGAAGAAAGGCCAATAATCCGCAAATGTGCTGCCAGATCTTGGCAATTGATCGAACTAATTCAGGGCATATGAAGAGAAAACTGAGTCAACGATATCAGGAACGGTAATGGACACCAGCAGATTTGACGAGGAAATTTTAGAAATGTTGGTTGTCTATCTTGAAAACATTTCGTGCAGCTCCCCAAGTGGCCGAAAATTGAAGGGGCCAAGGAGGCCTGGAAATTCTACAACCATCATCCCACCCAACTAAGAGCACAGTCGCCTTCAGGCTAGCTGCAGGTGAGGGGATCGACAAAGAACAAAACAAAAGGAGACGCTACTCTGCTCGCAGCACCAAGATCGATCGCGAGCCGGCCGGCCTGAAATCTATCGCGGCTGCCGGGCGCCGGAGGAGGCGACCACGAAGCGCGAGGCGAAGGTGTAATGGTGGCAGAGGTGACCGGCGCGGGAGACGTCGTCACCGTGGCCGTCGCAGTCGAAGTTGCGGGCGTAGCTGAGCGGGTCGTACTGGTGGCAGTACCGGAACGCGGCGGCTGGCCGCGCGGCCGTGCACAGCATCTTGCTCCGCCTGCACCAGCCGGGCAAGCGCCAGGCCGCACCCTCCCGGACCCCGCCGGCACGACGACGACGGCCGCATAAACTCGCATCGGTCAGTAGCGTGCAGCTTGGTGAATCCAGACCAGGTGAAGTGAGCTGGCTTCTTGCCTGCAGGTCAGCTGGCAAGCGGCGTCCCGCATTTTCGCGGCGACCGGTGCGCGCGCTTCTTTTTCTTTGGTTTCGTTGACTTTTCGGCGCGTCAGACAGCCTCGCCTCTGTGAAACGGGTTTGTTTGACTCCTTCGGCGCGGGACTCGACTCCACCTCGCCCTCGCGCGCATCGCATGTCGCGTCGCTTCACGTGATTACCTCCTTTCTTTTCCCGTTTTCATTTTTCTTTTACTGAGCACGTACATTCCACAGACTTGCTCCGTTTCCAAACAAAAAACAACCTTCCTACCTACCTATCTTGTGCACAACCAGCTCAGCTCGTGAGATCGCGACTCCAAAGGAAATAAACGTGTCGTACGTACGTGTCAATGCTAATCAAGTAATCATCGCCGCCTCGCTGCCTCGCGCGCGACATAATAATAATAAAACACAAAGAAAACTTTTGCGCGCGTGCCTCGTGCGTTCGTTCGTACATCTACCTGACCCACGGAAATCGTGCAGCAATCACAGGCCGGCCGGCCGGCCATGATTTAATTATCCGTCCATCGCATGCCATCTAATCCGCCGGCCCCTCGTTCCTTTAAACCGCGCGCGTCTCACGCCATTTCCTTATACTACTAGTGTACTTAATAATAATCCGCGAGACATCTCCGCTCCACACTCGATCCACATCACCGATCCGCGCCATCGACCGTATCCGCCGTTCATCTCGGTGCACATCCACACAGATCCATCGTCCGTTTCCCGCTCGAAAACACACACCTTCCTCGAACCATCTATAAAGCCAGGCCATGGTCGCCGCCGCGGGCGGCAGCGCGTGCCGTGACTTATGACTGGACTTTGGCGACGGGACGGGATGGGAGGCCACCATGCTTCGGATCGCCGGCCGGAAACCTCCTTCCCTCATACATCCACCGCGTCGATCCCCTTTCTATCTCTCTCCCGTTCTGTTCTCGCCAAAGCAAGGCGAAAATCCTTCTATAATTTGTCCGGCTCGCGCTCCGCCTAGATGCTGGATAAAGTTGTTGCCGGTGTTGACAGACGCGCGAGCTAGTATAGTTATGTCCATCGACTACACCGGTCTCCGGTAGACACTAGCTAGCATTCTGTTCATCAACGGCCTTTAGTACGTACAAGCGGCAACTAGAAAAATATTGCTCGTATCTGGCATGCACTCACGTACAAAAGTAGACAAATCAGGTTTCTTCAACGTGCATCTGCATGTGAGCCTGACCGATCTAATTGATTCTGGAAAACTTCGTCTCTGTTTGTGTGGTTTCAATTAACGCGAGGGCCGACGCACGGCATGCGATTGGGGGGCTACTACCTGAGCTTTGGAACCGCTTGAATCTCAATGGAGGTGGTAAAATTAAGTTGGACGGGAAGGAGGCAAAATCTCAAGGCCTCTCAAATCTGTCAACACGGACGACTAAGATGCATGCAGTGTGCCATAGATTGGTGATATGGCACTCCCTTAAGAGCAAGTACAATAGAGTCCAGTCAGCTGACTATAAGACATTAAATAATATATTTTAGATGAGTTGGATGAGAGAGAAGAGGAGAGAGAAGGGAGGTGGGCTATTATGCAATAGCCAGCTCTTGCGTCTTCTGGCATGTGAGAGTGAAAGGTGGGCCATATATTAGTAAAGTACTACATTCTTATAGCCAACTATTGTACATGTTAGCTATATGATGACTACAAATGATATGATATCTTGTTATAGCCAACAGTTGGCTATACTATTGGAATTGCTCTAATTGCACGGAATTGATTTGTTGACGACACATGATGGTTCCACACCCGCCACGAATTAAGTGTGTTGCCTTTTTTTATCTCCTATTACCACGGCCACGTCCGTTTTCTCAGCCAACCTCATAAACCGAGTACACATATGGCTCTGGAATATGTGTAAACTACCAAGAGGATGCATGGTATGTACCGACGTTATATCGCCCACGGATGTTGTACAAACCACAGACCATTCAACTGACTCCAGAATTTGTGGGGTTAGGCGTGATCTTTGCCAGCAATTGTGGTTAGAGGGATTTTACGCTAGGGAATGGGGATCGGGGGGTTAAGGGACTAAATGGCTCTTGTATCAGACCGGATCAAAGAGTGCATGTAGCTAGGGATTAGTTAGTGCATGTTGGTGGGGTAGTGGGTCAAAGAGTGGCGTGAGTGGCGTGAGTGGCATGGAGAAGTGCCTAGTTCATGAATAGATATGTTGCATTTCTACTCCTTGATGGCCTTGTAGATGAACAGGATGAGCTCCTCCATTAGGTTGGCTGTTGGCTGGCTGCAAGATATGGTCGCTGGCTTTGGACAGAGAGGGAGACGTTGTCTTATAGGGCGCAGCTTCGCAACCCGTGCTTCGGCCTTCGGGCAATGGTTTCTTATTGACTCGCAATTTTTTCTCGTGTGTGGTGGTGTTGCAATTGGGGCTTTGGTTGCTTGTAAATTGTGCCTGGAAACTAAAGCACATTCGTAATTTCAGAGGGACCCGACAAGGCAACAACCCGTCCAATGGCGATGACGTCGGGCATGAGCAGGACAACAACGTGGACGCAGACCTAGCGGGAGGAGATAGTAGTGTCGGGCGCGGGCGCTGGCGAACGCGATTTGGACTCGCCAGACGTGGCTCAGCTCTTGCCGGCCGAGAAGTAGAAGGGCAAGAAGAAGCTATTGGTCGAGGCACTGACCATGGCGCTACTGGTGGAGGCGAAGGTGGACATGGTGCTCCCAGCGGAGGCGAAGCTAGCCATGGTGCTACCTACGGAGGCGATGCTGGCCATGGCGCCACCTTCGGAGGCGAAGCCGAGAGAGATGACGCCGGTCGCGGCGTAGTGCCTTGCCGGCAAGCAGGCCATCCACCTTGTGAGGCTCTTTTCCAGGACGCACCGTCTCCCGCACTGGCCGTTCCAAGACTAGTTCATCAAAGGCGACGTCACCTGCATGCATGCGAAAAAAAGATGAGTGAATGGGCATGCACAAGCAATTCCATGCAATGATTGGTCACACAAAAACAGCGCCATCATCAAGCTTGCGGTGTTGTTGTTTGAAAAAAATTAATCCACGCACGGTAGATAAGAGGATGTAGTCGATGAATCGGACGGTGGAAGCAGAGAGATTTGTTGGACCGTATTAGTCCAAGAACGAGTCAAAGTCTAAGTCGGTCACACGCGTAAGCCGCACGCGGTGCTTCCACCCCTCTCCGTATTTATAGACACGCAAAGGCCAAGGTGGGTTCATTTTCGTCAAGTTTTCAAACGGCCCCGCCATTTTTCCATCTCCGCTCTCTTAACTTTTTCTCCGCCGTCCCTCCTTTGAGTAGAGTACTATAGGAAACGCAAAAGGCGTCAAGTGATTAATCACTGGAAAGTAAAACCAGGAATCACCATTAATTGGGAGACTTTACTGCCCTGTACGAAGAAGCCAGGTTTTCATAATCCTATTTCTTGCCTCCTAATTGACTCTGACTGATTTTCCTCATCGTACCTGCTTTGCTTCCAAGAGTCGCTCCATGTTTCTAGGTAACCAGCCATTAATTACAGAATAACTTGTTTCGTATCACCATGAACGCATGAACGCATGATAGATATCTTATCTCTCTTTATTTCTACAACTTTTGATTAACTGAATCCTTGATGGAAATAATATTTCCATGGAAACAAGCTAGAAAAAAAAAAGGATAGGACATAATCACTCCACGTTTCTAGGTAACTATTAACAAAAAGAGTGCATATCTTATCTTGCTTTGTTTTCTACAACAGTACTTTTTATTAATAGAATCCTTGCAATATTTTCATGAAACAAACTAGAGACAAGGCGAAACAATTAAGTATCTCCAATGTACTTAGCTCGATTCATTTCCAACGATTTTGCAGGTTTGTTTTCTTCAACGATGCTAGTAGCCAAGGTGACAGCTGCTCTTCATTTGCTAATCAATTGAGTAATACCGTTAAAGTGAACCGATGTATGATGGTATGCATGCATTAGTTTGGCGCCTGAAATTTGTGTACATATCCACATGACAAAAAATTAGATGATATTGAAACGACTCAATGCATATGCCTTCATGCTGAGACTTAGCAACAACATGCATGCTGATGAGCCACTTTCGTCGCCACACATGCCAAGAAACCAATATTAATTAGATAATACAATAGCGATAGCAAATCACGTGAAGCAAAATCCAATGAAGATATTACATATCAAGGTGAGCGAGCGACCCCAGCAAGGTATGTCAACTACAAGACCTCGCATAAATTCCATCTACTCGTGTAAATAATTGCATATTCACATCAAGATCGATATAGTATAGTCAACAACAGCCTGAAACCAACATGACTCGCCCAGGGCATGCACTTCAGCAAACACTTACAGAAAACCAGACTTCTACATGAGGCATATACAGCACCAGCTACTAAGTCCAGAGATTACATGCAAGAATACATCATACAAGGTCGCTTAAACTTCAAATCGTAGGATCACTGGTCTATGCAGATCAATACATCTGCCAAGCCCCTGGATGCCCCTGACTCGATCAAGGTCAACTTCTCATGCAGCTCGTATATCTGATTCTTCAGCTTGTTCCCGCAATCCTGTGGGCAGTCCTGAAACCAGTCTGCAACAGATAATCCTCCACCACAAGTTTATTTTAAAAGAATTTCATGTTAAGTAATAAAGGATTACAAATGTGCAAAGGAAACCACTTCACTATTGCACAACACGTACACGGGAGTTGATAACATCATACTTTGTCCATGCTACCTAAAAATAGCACTACAGCTAGTAGTTAGTAGCTAGTGCTAGAAAAATGAATAGAGGGAAGTTTTTTTTAGCATGTTCCAATCTTTTAGAATCCGTAATAAACTGATGGGAGAGCAAAGATGCTGCCAGATTCTTGCACATGAATCCACTAATACCCCAGCAAAAGATGTTGCCAGATTTTTGAAGATACACAAGCTTCACAACTACATATACAATATTAAGAAATATTTGATTCTTTATGTTGCATACTTGCAATTGTGCATGACTGGAGTAGGCCTGGTTGATCATCGTTGAGCATTTAAGTTAGCACATGAGAAAATTAACATTGAGTGAACTTTAGGATCCAGTGAACAAGGCACATATATATATGCACAACAATGCATGTAGCATGTATGTATCACGTATGTAGGCTACTGAAGAAATGAAAAACAGAGGAGCCAATTACTGAGTGTTGTTTGCTCCATTGCTAACTACTAATGACAATGTAACAGTGCATATGAATCTACAGTGTACAAGCACCAGCGAAATCACAAGCAAACACCTATCTATGTCAAAACCGAACTAACTCCATCAACACACATAATTCAACGACAACTAATGCCCATGAGAAAAGACCATCATATTGAGGCCATGTACATAAGACGAACCACAAGAAACACAGCTGCAAGACATAAAATCTCTAAACAATAAGAACTAGCCATTATCAAGCAACCAAGCTACTGATCTGAAGCGATTTAATAACATAAAAGAAGGCAGCAGGATGAGGCACCTAGAAGCTAGCCGTAGCCATTCTGTGTCCCCGGCGTCGTCCCCGTTAATGGCGGGTGAGGTTCTTCATGTTCCCGTCTTGCATCATGTTCTTGACTGACCACGGCATACTTCTTGTAGTTTCTCTTCTAGTTGAGTCTCAAAGAAAGAGAAACAAGGTTCAATAAAGATTATAGGTTTAAAACAATAATATCGTGTTCTAAACAACAACATCAGTAGCACAAAACCCCCAAATACTGTATCTAGGTAAGCTCCATCGGTGGATTGGTGCAAGAATAATAATGACTGGAAAAATATGTCATAAACCAGCCAAATACATGTATAACCAGGAAGGCAACATTAATTATATAACCAAAGCTAAATACAACAATCAGCGTAGGTTGAACCATCTTACAAAAAGAATGCCAGGTATGTACCATGATAGATTGATTGCGAACTCAGGTTCTTATTTTTATAAAAACGTTGGCCAATGATCCACCAATTGGTGCAAATAATAACAAGATGCAGTTGTGGCATATGCAGATGCAGCAGATGCAACACTAGGTGTATATTAGCTGCAATTGTACTCAAATAAAAAGCTCTAGACAAATAGTTCGATTCACATGCAAGGCTTAGGAGCAGGCAAGCAGCTGCCTTGACATTTATCCTCCAACAGGGGCAAAAAAAGCAGATTTAGCAAAGAAATAAACAGATTTCCAAGGAGGGTTTCAACTCGACACACACAACAATGGAACATGCACCTATCTATTGTTTCCTCGAAAGGCAGTCACCTATGTAATGTGGATTTACTATTGCATCATGGTTTTCGAGCTATTGGACAATGAACACTGAGATTTTTCTCAGTGCATGGACTAAATAGTGGCACCCCTAAAAAGGTATTTTCAGTGGAGATGGACATGCCAGCAACGGATGCATTCACAAAGTGACCAGGTTGGTACTCTGCTAGAATAAGAGATTCAGAGACGTGCTTGTATAGGAAAGGATCAACCTTAGTGTGTTCGCAAAAAAAAGATCAACCTTAGTGTACCACCCAAGTAAACTCCAGCCATTTAGAAGGATTCTTTTACCTAACAAGTTATATCAAGCTGTAGTAACCAAGATGCATACCACACAAACCTGATGCATGCAAAAAATAGACTTGCATCAAATTATAGACCATCAGGTTTTCATATCAGCGTACTCAGATCCAAATTGAGAGCATCTGGTATTGTACTGCACATAAATTCCACAAAACTTCTCTTCCAGTTTTAAAAGGGTGCAAACAAGAGCTACAAAACAAACTTAATACTTACACCCACAAATATCTCAGCTATTCTATCTCGTTCACCAGCAACACTACTACGGAATTAGCAAATTGATCTTCCAATTTAGCTTGGCATAGCCTAATTATTGGCCGGTTCGTTTACAAAGGCCTCAAGTTAAAAAAAACAGTTAATTTCAATAATTCTCATTAAGAACAGAAAAGTAAAAGTTAGCTTAGATAATAGACTAAAGTCCAATAAAAATAGAAATTTTGGACTGGCCTTTGCTATTTTTCGGACACCCATATCATACAGCAAACAATATATACTACAAAAAAAAATCAATGTGTAAACAGCACGCCTGACGTGTCATTCAAACATAATTCATCGTTAGTGGCAGAAATCAATCTTTTGAGATAACCACCAGCAGCAAAACCATTTCAAACAACACAATCATCCTTAAAAGGTGGCAATGTTGTGTTGATTAAAAAAATCATCTACTTTGAACTAGTACTCCAGATCAGCTCCACCAAGTGCAATCAACAAATTAGAAGCTCAAACACAAATCAGAATTCTGGTTTAAGAAATAAAACTTCAGATTTAAGGTTGACATTGATTAAATCGACCAAACAAAACACACTATAAAGACGCATCTTTCCATCTAAGATATGTCAGCCAACATTGAGCATACAGCCTAACCGAGACACACAAAAAACTAACAGAGCATTTGAGGATGTAGAGGTAATCATGCCAACATGGTCATGTAGACAAGAGAAGGGATAACCAGAAAATCACCCAAACACATTTAATCGAATAGATGGCCACCACTTCCGTTTAGTGCTCCTCTTTATCCTCCAACAAACACATACATTATATAGTTGCACAAAAAAATGCATCAGAAAAAAATTCAGACAATCAACAACATAACTAGGACAGACACTAGAAAAGCAAGCAAATAAATTATACCTTGAGGACTACAATGTCCAGCCAAGACGGAGGATATGTACCTGAAATCAAAGGTAGCAGTGATGCATCTATTTCGCCAATAACTTGAATTGATTCACAGATAGAACTACATATGTTTTCAGCGGCCATCGTACAGGCTGCCTTGATGCTGCTCGCTACTGAATCTCCAACTAACCGATGTGGAGAGTCTAAACAATTACTGCAACCAAGTCTTAGTACCTAGGATCAGAACGAACATGCTGGCACCCCGTCCCGTTGCAGTCCAAGGACGTCTCTTCCTCTTCCCTTCCTCAACAGCTCCTACCTCTTCTACTTCAGCAGCGGGTGGGCTTCCCCAACAGCCACCAGATCCACGGCGCCGGCATGCACACCGGTATGCTGCTCTGAACCTGAAAATGTAGAGGCAGGGTTGAGCACTGCATGTGTATTTAACTAAGCAGCAAACAAATGAAGAAACAAAAGCATCCCAGATGCACTACCTATATATGTACACATCTGAACAACAGGAAAAAAAAATGAAATTTTAGCAAGCAAACTTTACGAACAAATATACATGATAAGTTTCCATCAATTTTTTTACAGAAAGAATGTAATAAAAAAAAGAATAAGCCGTTCTGATCATATCCAAGCATATATGCATGATTTTGAATTAATGAGAAACAAGGGAACAAGTTATTGCTTGCTCGGTTGGAAGCAAGTAATGGCAGCGTATCTACCTAAAGTGAACATTTTCAAGTACGGAGAATTTTCAATGAAAGCAAGAGGACCTTGAGCTTTTCAGCTGCTACAAGATGCTCGTTGGCAGCCTCCCAAAACCTGGCTGCACCTAGATGACCTATGGGTGGACGGATGCTGACCTCGACCTGCTGTAGCTCCTCGCGCTGCTGCAAGACGTACCGGCTAAGGCCACCGCTCTCATCAATTAACAATTATAGCTGCATGAAAAACCTTTTTGTGTTAGTGTGCAAAAATGAAACCAGGATGATAATTAGGCAGTATCAACTAAATAAACAGATAGCAGTAGTAATAAATGTAAGTGGGTATATGTCTTAAATCTGCCGTCCATTGGAATCCAACGGTTCCCGTTCCTTCGCCTTAATTATGTTCTTAGTTAAAGAAAACCACAGAGTCGCAAGATGTCATGGCGGCCGTGCTCAGGCAACCGCATCGGCCAGCTAGGTTCTCCACACCAGTGAAGCCGGCATGCCGGCGCTGCGCCGACGGAGGTTGCGAGCTCGCATGTCTCGTAGAGGAGCAACATGACTAGAGCACAAGACCATCGTCTAGCCTCTACCTATGATTCTTCCATGCATAAAGAAGAATTAGTTAACTAGGCGGTTAGATTGGAAATTACTACGCAGAGTTGATCAAGCAGTATTGTTATAGGTCGGGTGAAGCTTCTTTACTAGCGGCGGACGCGGCGCTCTCCAGGCTCTCTACAAGGTGAGAGTGAGCTCCTGACCCATGCCGGCGCCGGCGCGCGGACTTTACATGCGTGGCTGCGCGGACAACCGATTTGGCCGGTGCCGGCGGGAGGACTTAAGTGAGAACCACGTACCGCCGCAGAGTCTATGGCTTCTTGGCGTCTCCTACCGTCGGCCCTTGTTATTTTCCATTAGTAACAGAATTAAGGGAGATGAAAGGGAGCCCTTAGATTGGAAGTGAACGGTAGATTTTAAAAGCTACAGCACTTGTACAGTATCAACGCAACTGCAGAGGAGCCGAACCCGCAAAAGAAAGGGGCACCGCTAATCAAATGGATAAATCGCACAGCATAAAGGACATATCATCTTTTTTACTGGCTCATTTCACCAAAATACCTTGCCATGAATAACCAGATAGTACTCCTACGCTGTAAAAGGGAAAACAAAAGCACATCCATAACTAAATCAAGAAGGATCCATATGGTGAAACGTAATATATATAGATCTTACACAACATTTCCAGATCAATCAACGACTAGCACAATGTTCTGAAGGATCTCCCAGTCCCAATAATCATCGCTCTCAAAACACATAATATTTGCGTTGAACCAAATGGCGGTAAATACATAATATGCAGAAAGTGCAATGAGTGGAAGCTACCTGCACCACTCTAGCATGTAGCTAGGCAAGCGGGCGAGGCATGACCAGCAGCGGCAGCTCCTTGCAACCCAAACCGAAGCGCGTCAGGACATTGTCTGCACATCAACGGAATCGAACCACGCCAGGAAAATTGGCAGGTCGCCTTGCGGGTCATGTGCTACTACTCGTTCAGGATGCACTCCAGGCTGCTGCCCTTGCGGGCCACGGCCGATACCCTGGGCACACAAAGAAACTCGAATCAGATCAAGCGTACGACTAGTACCAAATCTCGTCCTAGCAGTCGAATCAACTGCTCTACGGAAGCAAGGACGGAGATGGGGTATATATGCAAGCTGCTACCTTTGAAGCCCCTGGACGGCGGCGCGCGACTCCGGGACGAGCAGGTCGACCTCCTGGCCGCCGGCGCCCCCACGGCTGCGTGCAGCGCCGCGCCGCGCGCACGAGGCAGACCGGCGTGATCGACGGAGCCGCGCGCGCCGTCGAATCGATGCACGTGGCGTTGAGGAGCAGGCCAGTCGCGCCGGCATGGTGGCTGCTGCGCGGGCGGCGCCTCCTCTTTCGTCTGCGGGAATGGGGCGGCGGTTGGGAGGAGGGTTGGGGTTGGGGGAAGGCGTCGGCGGCTTGTCGGCCTGGTGCAGGGGAGAAGGGAGACGGCGTCTGATCCGGGCGAGCTGTCCGCGCGCCGAGGAGGAGATGCCGGTGGTGGGGGAGACGAGGCTAGGACGGAGGGCGCGTGCCGGCGGCGGTGCTTGGGGAGCAGTGGCCAGAGCGGTGATATATCCCGAGACGCCGTGATTTTCGTTCTCTTTTGTTTACTGATGATTTTGTTTCCTGTTGATTAGCAATTATTATTAATGACGTGATTAATGGCACGCAATTTGGCTACCTACAATTATGGAAGTCGATCTCCCACCAATAATATAGCTAGTACCTACAATTATGGAGGATTCCACGCGATTTTTTTTAAGAAAGCTAATTAATCGAATCGTTCAAACTTCCTCCGGATTTGAAGGACATGGTAAAAGGATCATGATTAATTACCCAATTTTCCCGGGAATTCTATTTACTGGAAATGATCTCGGGACTCGATCTCAATTATTTTGACTCGCTACTTTCAAGAAATTTTGTTTCGAGCCACAAGACTTGATTCATATGCTAGCCAGTCCTGATGGTTGTTAATCCATGCAATATTTATCATCATATTTCTAAGAGCGCTCTAGTAGTATTTCGAATCCTTAATCAGCCGCAACATCGTCATATCCATGCATGCACGTAGTAGCAGGAGCACGTGCTCCTTCATTGTACGAATAATGCCTATGAATTCATCTACTACTCCCGCTACACAAACTCTAGAATATCTAATGGTTAGGGTTATGCAACACCGCCCCGTGACCAAAAACACAACACCCCTCGCCATCCCACTCCAACTCCCTTTTCTTCGTCGGTGCCGGAGGTCACACTAGGCAAAGCAAGGGCGATGACGGCGGCGGCGGGGTCTCTCCCGGTGGCCGGCGAACTTTTCCCCTTGCGATAGCAGGGGAGTGCTTCTTCTCGGCGTCGGTGTGCGTGTTGCAGCGGAGTCGAGATCGAGGTTCTCCACTATCTTCAGGTGGGGAACGATCATGGAGCTCGACGTACCGTAACTTTGTTTAATACATGTTTGCACGTACTAGTAGTAGTAGTAGTAGCACGTAATCCTTTATTATAGGAGTAACGCCTATGAATTAAGCTAGTACTTCCGCTAAACAAACTCTAGAAGATCTATCGTGACGGGACTTGCGTCGACACGTCTGAATCATTGCCCACGGGAGGCAAACAAAGCAGCACATGTTATAGCTAGATCAGTAGAGAATAATGATCATGGTGTTTGGATAGATGATCCTCCCCTTTTTCTGTATCCATAGCTGGTGGATGATGTAACCATTCTCTGATGAAATCACTTTTTGAAGAGCAGCAGGTACCAAACGCACTATTTTCCTTCCAGGGTACGTACGGGGACTGGAAGATTTTTAATGAGGCGGCCTGCTGTCTCAGTTATATAAATATAATTGTTCAAAAAAAACTCTAGAAGATCTAATGGTTAGGGTTATGCAAAATCGCCCCTGACCAAAAACGCAACACTACTGGCCATACCCACACTCTAGAAGATCTAATGGTTAGGGGGGGGGGGGATACTTTGCGGATTCGGCGGCACGGCGATGTGGGATCTCATTGCGAGGGCGGCGCAAATGGACGAGGCTTCTTCCCGACGGTGGTGTGGGATCTTGTTGCGAGGGCGGCACAAATTATCAATATCTACAATACCGAATATGCACATATAAAATATACTTGGTGATGAATCAAACCGTATTGATCAGATACTCTAGGTGTTAATTTTTTTTTTTATAAATTTGGTTAAAGTTCACACGGTTTGACTACTAAAAATCTTACACGCGCGAGCTTGTGGCATACAGGGACTACAACTTCCTTCGATCCAATCAAAAAGTGTCCGAACCTTAGTTCAATGCCAGTTTACAATTTAGCCCTTCTAAATTAAAAACGAACAACTACACCTCCCTCACATATCGCACATCTCCCCCATCTTGCTCGCATGTCTCCGGATCTCTCGCTCTAGCTAGCTTCTAGCCGATCACCCACTACTGGCTAGGTCTCCAGCTATCTTCTGACCAAATCGCTCGCTTTTGGTCGGATTCGCTCCCTTTTGGTTGGATCTCCAGCTAGCTTCTTGCCAGATCTTCATCACGTCTTAGACTTGGCCGGAGGAGGAGCCTCTTCCCAGAGCAAGCTCCATGCCATCGCCTCCTCCACGCCAAATCCTCCTATGGCCATGTCCTCCTTCGGCCAAGACTGCCTTCGCACCTCCGGCTAGATCCTCCTCCTCCAGCCAGCTCCTTCTTCGTGCCTCCCATTCCTCATGCGCCTATGCCCCTTGGTGCCATTAATTGATGGAACAATCTAGTGCAGCGACATCTTCCTCATACGCCTTCGGATCTTCGTGCTCCTCTGGATCATCATCAGGTTCTCCTGCACATGACTGAGAACAATTGTTATCACCAGAATTTGACCGGATCAGAGGTGGGCCGCGATTAAAGATGGGCTTGAAGAATATACATGGAAGAAATACATGAATCGGCCTTGTATACAAAGTTTGGGCTAGTTTGCCCGTGTATCTGTAAATATAGTAGGATACGTGTCGGTTAGATAGAATTTGGCTCGTGCACGGTTGGGATTATTCCCACGTTAGAAAGTCTACGGACTATAAATATGTATCTAGGGTTTATGGAATAAACAACAATCACGTTCACCACAAACCAATCTAGGCGCATCGCCAACCCTTGTTTCGAGGGTTTCTTCCGGGTAAGCATCATGCTGCCTAGATCGCATCTTGCGATCTAGGCAAACGTTTATTCGTTGTTCATGCGTTGCTCGTCGAAGCATTGTTGATGGCGAGCAACGTAGTTATCATAGATGTGTTAGGGTTAGCATTGTTTCATCGTATCATATGCTTTCGTCCATGCAACCCTTAGACGTCTAGCCGCCCTTACGCCTATCTTAGGTGTAAGGGGCACCCGCTTGATCGTTATTTAGTAGATCCGATCCGTTATGATTGCTCCTTGTTCTTCAAGGATTAGTTTAATCTGCATAGTTAGGCCTTGGGTTGAAGGATCCAGGTGGCGCGTAGGGTGGTTTGCTAGCCCTAGACAGGATGTTCCGGGGATCAACTTCATGTTGATTTTTAGGCCTTGTCTAGGGTCGGTTTATGATCACCGTGCGTGGCCGCCAGGCTCAATCACGCGTAGGATGTTCCGATTATGTGGTGAAAACCCCAAATCGTAGTAGGTCGTTTTAGCTTTATTTTGATCAAGCAGGACCACCATGTGACCGTATACCTCATACGGATAATGGGTGAATCGGCTCCTTGAGCCGATTCACGATAACCTGAGCCGATCGAGGCTCGTATTTAATGTTTACGTGTATGCCATGCAGGAAACTAAGCGAGGCAAATCCATCACCTTCCGACCGGGTATAGGTCGGTGGCACGCCACAAAGCATCGGACGTGCGTGCCGAGTCTTTGCGGGCCGTCGCTCGAGGGACCAGGGCCCCGCAGTCTTGGAAGCCTCCGGCTCTCGTGTTGCCCGTCGCTGCTCGCCGGTGGGTTTCTGACCGCAACACATTGTGGCACGCCCGGTGGGACAATCTTCGACATCAAGCGCATCGCCATCTACATCGAGATGGCGGAAGGTACTCCGGTCACGTACGAGGATCCCGAGGAGCTCAAGAAGAAGTATGACGAGGTCAAAGCTATCCTCGAAGCCGACCTCGGCTCTTTCCGAGAGAACCGCTCACACGGCATCGGTGGAAGGGGTTCTCGCAAGGCTCGATGGAGTGGACCTGTCTACCCTTCGAAGAACGCACCGGTCTCTGCGTCAGGAGATTAATTTCATGGTGGCTCATTCGCGCACCGCCATTCCGAGAGCCTGGTGAACACTTTGGAACGTGTCGCCCTTCGGGTGATCCAGGAAATCATGAGCCATCGTATTCTCCGTCGGGACCAGCTCTAGGGACTCACCAGGAGAGATTCCACTCAGTCCCGACCACCGCTGCCGTTCGCGTGGCGGCACCGAGGTGCCGAGTTCACCGGCATACGTCGTCTACAAGATCGGTGGTGACCCTAGTGATTACCAGTTCTTGTATGAGGCGCCTAAGGAGATCCCTCACGGATACACGTGCACATACGTGCCGGTGCCAGCTGGTACTCTCAAACCACGCAACGGCGGGACTTCTAGAACAGCGGAGGAACTTCCGGACAGATCTTGAGAAGCGACGTGGCTAGCTAAGTATGCCACTCCGACGAACCTCCAGGCACAACTCCGGTTGGCTCGAGCTTGAGAAGCGTGGCGGCTAAGTATACCACTCGGCGAACCTTCGAGTTCGACTCTGCAGCCATCACCGCGGATCGGATCGGTACAATCTTAGAGACCAGTTCGGCATGGTGCCGAAAAGGGCAATCGGCTATTCCAAGCCGTACCCCAACGAGTACGATTTGATCCCTACCACCCAAATATCGGCTCCCCGAATTTTCCAAGTTTGGTGGGTCAGATGGCTCCAGCTCAATCGAGCATGTGAGCCGATATTTGGCGCAGGGCACGATCTCAGCATCGGATGAACTACGTGTGAGGTTCTTCGCACTATCCCTCACAGGATCGGGTTTTGGGTGGTACACATCGCTGCCACCGACTCAATCCGGACTTGGAAGCGATTGGAAGAACAGTTCCACCTACATTATCACTCGGAGTCTTCGAGCCTGGCATTGCCGATCTAGCACAAGTGCGACAAGCGGAAACGGTATCGAGAATACATCCAGCGCAGGATGTTAGGAACCGATGCTATTCGGCTCGTGTGACTGAAAAAGAAGCGTCGAGTTGGCGGTGGTGGGTCTTGCATCACCGATCAAGGATGTGGCCTCCCAGCAGTACCCTTCACGCGCATATGGTGCAGAGATGTCGTTATATGAAGCGCCACCCAGAGGTATACCGGGATAAATTCAAGCGTGCGGTGGTCTGGTTGAGGCGGATGAAGATGAAGGCTCTGCGGGAGATCAAGAGGTGGCTGAATGGACTCGGGGGCAAGCCCGTGTCCCGCAAGTGGGTTAAGCCACAAGGTCCTCCAAGAGGGTTTGAATTCGACGTGACTAAAGCTGAGAGCAAATTTTCGACCTCTTACTTAAGGAGAAGCAGCTAAAGTTACCCGAGGACCACAAAATCCCACGGCACGGAGCTGAACGGAAAGCCATACGCAAGTGGCATAACACGTTCACCCATACCACCAACTGCAGGGTGTGGCGTCAGCAGATCCAAATGGCGATAGAACAAGGGCGGTTAATTTTTAGCCAGTACGCCATGAAAGTCGACACGCACCCCTTCCCGCCGTTAACATGGTGGAGTGCACTTACCCAGGAGGTGCCAGCCTTTTCTCGTTCACATCAACATGGTAGGACTGGGCACCTCGTGGGAGAGGTGAGGGCAGCTGCTCTCATAACAAGGACAAAGAGGAAGCCGCTCCACGCGATCGGCTCCGGCACGATGGCAAGCGCTACGTCACGGAGGGAGAAGTGAAGAATGTGCGATATCGCGACCCCTCTCGATCACCTCCTCAACAAATACGTGAGTCAATACGACCAACGCCGGCGATATGACGACGACGACGAAAGAGATCGTCGCTAGCAGAGACGCTAGGAGAGACCGCCGGCATGATCGCGACGAGGAGAGATATGAGCGCCATGCCAAGGAGAAGTCAAGGGAACAAGGCGACGTGGATAGCAGGGTGTCCTTTCTTCGGACAACTGGGATTCGGGAATGAGCCGATTGCCTACAATCGGCAAGCCGAAATGTAAAGAGAAGAAGTGCGGAGACGTGTCAGTATTCAAACGTCTAGGGCCGCTCCCATCTCAGAACAAGTACGCTGAGTCCTCTCGGGTGGAAGATATCGAGGAATTAGGAGACGACGATGAGGAAGAAGAAGACAAGTACCACCGGCCAAGGTGGTGCCCTGATGGACTCAGCCGTTCCCAAAAGCGTAGGGTTCAGCGGCTACGTGGTTTGGAGGAAGCTGAAAGGTTCTACCTGCACACGTTAAGGAAGGCGCGGCCGATCTGCCCGAAAATTCAGCGAACTGACGAAGAAGGTCGACCACAAAAGAAAGAGTGGCGTCCCAAACAAAGGAAAGCCGATGATGAGACATCGGCTGGCACAAACATGGTGTTCATCCTTCCAGCGGAGTTTTGTGCTCTAGGATTGGACGAAGCACCTGTGGCAAGCAAGACCAAGATATAAACCTTCATTGAGCAATTCAATCAACATGGAGGCCAGTTCCAGCAATCGGCCAAAATTATCCTCACTATACGTTATGCCTGTGTTCAACGTCGATCTAAAAAGCGGGGATACGGGTTTACGTCGGTGATGAGCTGGAAGAAGTCAACATAAGTCATGGCAATGCCGATGTTCAAGTGCCTTGGCTAACTACTGAGCCGATATGCTTGACAGATTCGGCTCGGGGGCACCTAATCGAGATGAACATGTGCGATACATGTGCAGAAATATTGGGGGCCGATAGAAAAATCGGCATGAAAAAAAAATGTACATACAAATCACAGCCGATGCGCAGACATCGACTTGATGCGAAGACAACACATGCAAGTCACAATGCACTTCATCGATTCAAAAAGCCAGTGCATAGCCATCGACTTTAGGCAAGTTCAGCAAAACATGTATTAGTTTACACAGAGAGACTCTACTGAAGAAACGCGTTGAGGGCATGAAGGGCGTCAGCACGGATACGATCCACCTCGGCGATTTCAGCCTCGTCGTCCTCGTCTTTGCCCATCACCAGCTGACTGCTCAGGGCGCGAATTTCAGACAGATCGGTCTTCAGATCGGCTGTGAGGCCTTTTGCTTCCTCTTGAGAACGGGCAATGAGGGTTTCCTTGTCTTGGATAAGTTGCTTGGTCTCCCTAACCCTTTCTTCAAGGTTCTCCAGCTCCTTGTGAAGGGTCTCGAGTTCGGCACTCTTGGCAGAAGTATCAGTTTTGGCGTCTAAAGCAGCCTTCTTCTCGTTGAGCCGTTGACACTTGTCTGCAATATCGGCTCTCAACGGGAGCTGGGCGCGACGAAGGGTAATTCTTTGACGAGCGGTACCCTTGACTGAAGACCGACGAGTCACAATGGCCAAAGCTTAACCCGTGTCACGGAGATGGGGCTGGATGTCTTCGAGGATGCCCTTGATCGCCTCGGGGTTTCGACCAGAGTCTCAACGGAGGAGGAGAGCAAAGCTTTGAGGCGCTGGAGGGACCGTGGACGGTGCTAGGGCTTGGCTCTTCACCCGGAAATAGCGGCTCGATGGATTCGGGGTCGAACGTCGGCAAGCTTGAAAGATCACAACCCTGACAGACGAGCAAGAGCCGTATTAGTATACAACAAAGGAAAGAGTAGAGCCGAGGGAGCGGAGTGTACCTCTCCCAAAGCAGGAGGAGCAGCCGATTTTGTGATAATCGGTTTTTCGGTGGACTTGGCCAGGTTAGCCACTTGGTCCGCCACGCTCGTCGAGGTGGCCAGGTCTAGCGTGGCGGATGGCATCAGTACCTCTTCAACGTCCCCGCTAGAAGTCTCATTAGTCTGCACAAGAAATGGTGAGGCGATCCGAGTAGCAATGAAACGGCATGAAATACGAACTGGTGAGGCAATTACGTCTGAAACCTCCTGGATTAGTGAGGAAACTCGTGGACCTTCTTGCTTGCAGGGAACAAAGGCCAATAATCCCCAAATGTGCTACTGGATCTTGGCAATTGATCGAACTAATTCAGGGAATATGAAGAGAAAAGTGAGTCAACAATTTAGGGAACTGTAATGGACACCAGCAGATTTGACGAGGAAATTTTCGAAATGTTGGTTGTATATCTTGAAAACATTTCGTGCAGCTCCCCAAGTGGCCGAAAATTGAAGGGGCCAAGGAGGCCTGGAAATTCTACAACCATCATCCCACCCAACTAAGAGCACAGTCGCCTTCAGGCTAGCTGCAGGTGAGGGGATCGACAAAGAACAAAACAAAAGGAGACGCTACTCTGCTCGCAGCACCAAGATCGATCGCGAGCCGGCCGGCCTACAATCTATCGCGGCTGTCGGGCGCCGGAGGAGGCGAGCACGAAGCGCGAGCCGAAGGTGTAGTGGTGGCAGAGGTGGCCGGCGCCGGAGACGTCGTCGCCGTGGCCGTCGCAGTCGAAGTTGCGGGCATAGCTGAGCGGGTCGTACTGGTGGCAGTACCGGGACGCGGCGGCTGGCCGCGCGGCCGTGCACAGCATCTTGCTCCGCCTGCGAAGCCTCCGCACCAGCCGGGCAAGCGCCAGCCCGCACCCTCCCGGACCCCGCCGGCAGGACGACGACGGCCGCGCTGCCGAAGCGGCATTGCCCTCCCCCATCTCCATCGATCTTGACTCTGCGAGAATGTGTCTTGGCACTTTGGCAGTGTGCGCGCGCGCGGTGGGCGGGTGGGTTGGACTCTTGCAGTACGTGTGCGGCGTTGGTGGGCGACTCCATGGTCTTGCTGGCGTGATTTATAGGAGCTGATACCGTGAGTGAGTGGAGTGTAGCTGTGGGGACTGGAATCTTGGACTGTGGAGAGAAACGGGGGATGGTGGCTACTGGTGACGGCGGGGAGCGGTTTCCCGTCGCGCATGTGGTCCGGACGTACGACCTCGAATAGAATACCAAGCTCTACTTCAGGGAGTGTAGAGTAGGTGATAGTTTTAATTTAGTTTGTTTGGCTTTTTACGTTGATAAAGTAAAGTGGAGTGGCTTGAACAATTAGGATAAGCCACGAGCCTCCTCTTTGCATCTAATCTACTACTCCAGTCTATAGCCTTGAGCTGCTTTTGCGAGTTTGTCGATCTTTGCAAAAGAGAGCTTTGTTTGTTGAGGGGATTTGCAAACGAGAGCTAACCGCTAGATGCATGAACTAGTTCATGAATAGGGAGCAGCTAGCTTGATGAGCTCCAGGAATCAAGGGATGCTGTGTGTGAGCTGACAGCCTCTAAGGGATCGATTAACCATTTCCTAACGAGATGATTACACAAAACGTAGTAGTAGGGTTAATAGAGTAGGCATAGGGACGGCGCGCGCCATATGCATGAACTTGCATGTGGGAGTTGACACAGTTTAAACGTCCGAGGAAGGAACCAGAACAGCTGGAGCCCCGCCATCATGGGGTAATGTAATTTTAGTGTTCCGAGGTGGAGAAGGGGGAAGAAGAAGAAAAGGAGACGGCGGTCGGCGGTGGGGCGGTGCGTGCGAGCGAGCGCCGGAGCCACCACGCCGGCAGTGTCCCCCGCGCGTACGAGGAAAGAGGGTGGCAAAGCGCGCGCACTTTGGTCCGATCGATATGCAGGCGGAAGTGGCAGCGCATTGGCGTGTGCCCCCAAGCGAGGTCACGAGGTAGTCTATCAGGTAGTAATATACTAGGACACCTTTCACTCGTGAATGTGTGTGATTTTGCAACGGGACGAGGAAATCCTTTCGTGACGTTTCTTCCATATCATGTGTACTGTAGTGAGTAAATCTACGAAAAGTAATTTTGTAATAAAAAATTCGAAAATTATATTCATATGTTAGAAAAAATATGTAACAAAATTCTAAAAGGAGTTGATGATGTATCGCACTAACGTACAAAATCTCAGTTACAAATGGTTTGTTTCTTGAGCTACACAAAAATGACAAAGCCTGATTTCTTTTTGGAGATTTGAATCAATATATATATTCAGATCCACACATTTGTTATTTTTGTGTAGCCCAAAATATACGTTATTTCTAAGTTTACACGTTTGTGGGATACAATACTAGCTACATCAAGATTTATTTTCAGATTTTTTTCAAACTTAGTAATATATTTTTAAATAATTTTTTAAAAAGGATCACTAGTGTCCATGTGCTCCAAATTTTTCTCCGAAAATCTATGTTGTCCTTGTTATACTACTGGACTGATTTCATTTTCGTATTTTGTCTCGAATAGAACAAACGGATGAGGCGAGAAACTACGTAGGGCGCATTTGGTAGCCTGGTCAGTTTTCAGGCTAAGTGGGGACAATTTTGAAAACGTGATGTGTGTTCCAGACAAGCCTCGGGCCAACTTTGGTCAGTTGTTTGGTTGATCATGATGCATGGATTAGGCCAAAAGGCTCCCTGTGTTTGGTTCACTGTGGTGAAGCTTAAATCGCGGCAGAGATGAGACATCGCTTGTTTGGTGCCACCCAGGCAAAACTTTCGGTGACCTCTTCTCTTCACTGGTGATCTTACTATACGATCACCACCATAACATATGATGAAGCTTCCATTGTCATCTATTCATCCTAACAGTGCGGTAGCTCATATGCATAGTCTCTATGGGCTCGTTTGGTAGCCTAGCCGATTTCTTGCATGACTGCGCCACGGAGATGGGAGTGCCTGCGTGTTGAGGATGGGCCATGGGCCAAAAAAGGCAGCTCGTTTGGCAGCCTGTGCAGATTTTTTTGCCCAACAGAAACAAAGGGCTCAGTCTGTTTGGTTTCTGATGAGCGCAGATTGCACACCGTTGGGGAACCCCAAGAGGAAGGTATGAGCACAACAGCAAGTTTTCCCTCAGTAAGAAACCAAGGTTTAATCGACCAGTAAGAGAAAGGCATGACTTCTGAAGGTGTTGCTAGCTAACTATTGGCATGGCGCACTACCGGCGTCAGCAACAACGTGGAACTTGCACACAACACAACCAAAATACATTGTCCCAACTTACAGTGAGGTTGTCAATCTCACATGTTTTGCTGAACACAAAGGATTAGATGTATCGAGTGGAAGGAGATAGTTTGCAGTGGAAATTAAAGAGAACCGTGCATGCAGTAAGTAAATAGAGCATGATTGCAGTGGATGAATTTATCAGTGTAAAGAAAAGGACCGGGATCTACAGTTCACTAGAGGTGTCTCTTCATAAAGATAAATAACATGCTGGGTGAACAAATTACAGCAGGGTAATTGACAGAATACCAACCATACATGACAAGATGATTACTATGAGATTCGTTTGGGTATTACAACATAATACATAGACCGTAATCCAACAGCGTCTATGACTAATAATTCTTCTTCCGGTTATCGTTCGAACCTCTTCCAGTATTAAGTTGCAAGCAACAGATTATCGCATTAAGCAATGTGTGTAAAGTAAACAATAGAATTATCCTTGGATAAAACATTGTTGTTTTCTCCCTAGTAGCAAAAGCACATCTACAATCTTAGAAGTTATTGTCACTCTTCCAGAAACTAGAGGCATAAATCTACTATCGAGCATAAATACCCCCTTTTGGAGTCACAAGAATCTACTTGGTCAGAGTATCTACTAGCAACGGAGAGCATGCAAGATCACAAATAACACATGACAAGAATATATAATCGATCTCAACATAGTATTCAATATTCATCGGATCCCAGCAAACACAACATGTAGCATTACATCAGGATGATCTTGATCATGTAGTGCAGCTCACAAGATCTAAACATGAGGCACAAATTTGAGAAGACAACTATCTAGCTATTGCTAGGGACCCATAATCCAGGGATGAACTACTCACGCATCACTTCAGAGGCGGGAATGGTGATGTAGATGCATCCGGCGATGATTTCCCCCTCTGGCAGGGTGCCGGGAAGAGCTTCAGAACCCTCCCGAGCTAGGGTCTGCAATGGCGGCCGCGACAGAACTTTTCATGGATGGGAGCTCGGGTGTTCAGGATTTTCCCGAGATCGTGATTAAATAGGAGGAGGGGCGGTGTCGGTGGAGGCCAGGGGGGCACACCACCCCTAGGTGCGGGCCAGGTCTAGGCTGCGCCTAGGGCTAGTATGGCCGCCCTGCTGCCTTTCTTCGACCCCTCCCCCCTCTGGACTATGTCTTCGTTACGGTAAAATATTGACTTTGGTTTTTGTTTTGTCCAATTCCGAGAATATTTTCTGTACAACATTTCTAAAATACAAAACGTCAGAAAATAGGGAACTGGCACTATGGCATCTTGTTAATAGGTTAGTGCCAGAAAATATATGCAACGAAGTATGAGCAAAACATATATAAATTGGTGTAAAACAAGCATGGATCATCAAAAATAATAGATACGTTTGAGACGTATCAGTTTCATACAAGCCCAGCTTTAGCCTCACTACTTATCCACATGGTGACCTTACCTCTCACCTCCTCACCTATCACAAAGCTTGACGCCGCTGTCATGAAGCTTGGCACCACGCCGGTGAGCGGAAAGACCAGCATGCCACTCTCGTCGACGATGGCCAAGGCGGCATGCGCAAGACTGGGCTGAATATGATAGACCGAAGCTTTCAGTGTAGCACAACAAGAATGTCGCCACCATGACACCGTCACTGCCTACACGGACACGATTACTGCCATGGATTACTGACTATCACATATCATAACCATCACCACCATGACACCGTCGGTCACATCTGTCACAAGCAACACCACATCAACGAACACCATCATGACACCGCCGTTCATGCCCGTCAGGGCATTACAATGTCACCGACGACGTCGCCGAACACCACCATGACACCGCCGGTCACGTCGATCACAGGCATCACCACGTCACCGAACACGAAGAAGAACACCACCATGACACCGCCGTTCATGCTCATCACAAGCATCACCATGTCGCCGAGCATGAAGCTGAATACCACCATAAGACCACCGGTCACGCCGGTCAGAACCACGTCGCCAACCACGAAGACGAACATCACCATGCCGCCACCACCATGGATTATCACCTCGCACTTGTCACCTATCATCACCACGTCGCCGTTCATGAAGATGGCAAGCGAGAAGTTGAGCAAGAGTACTCCAAACCTTACTCACACATACGTACACATTACAGTGTACTTGTGAGTCATTTATCTATCAGTGTATGTACACTGAAACAAAAACATGTCAACATGAAAGTCATGCGGAATGGTGAGGTAAACCAACTCCTCAAAGGAAATTTCAAACGGTTGAGCGTGTGCGATGAATTTGGCAAAATTTACTTAAAACTTCATACACGATATTGATGATTTACGACCGACGAAAACTCGAAACTGATTGTAGGAATTGGTTCATATCATCGACACGCATCTTTTTTGTGTACATTTTATTTCGATTTGGACTATGTTTGTGTTGATTTGAGAGAGGGTGTGTGGATTAGTGTAAGGGATAGTGAGCGTAAGCAACAGCTCATGCAACTGTTGCATCAGTGGAGCCAAGGAGGTGCGAGAACGGGCTTGGCCCTGGAGAAACTGTTAAACCATGGCGTTTCTCCGAATGCAGGCAAAGCGGTGCTTTAAAAACCGTGTGATGCAAAAAACGAGATCTAGCACAGGTAACCAAATGGGCAGTTTTGTTTCTCTACCCATGCAAAAAAGGCCTTCACACCAAAATGCACCCTATGACTAGCAGTTTATGAATAGCAGTTCATATGCATAGTTCCTATACACTGGTTTCACACCAAAATCGAAAAGGGTAGTTCTTCAGAGGGGAATCAAAGGAGAGTTTGTCTTCTTCTTCATGATCATCTTCTTCTTTTTCATCTTCTTCTTAGATGGGAATAGCAATTCATATGCGTAGTTCCTATAAACTGGTTTCACACCAAAATCGAAAAGGGTAGTTCTTCAGAGGGGAATCAAAGGAGAGTTTGTCTTCTTCTTCATGATCATCTTCTTCTTTTTCGTCGTCTTCTTCTTTTTCATCTGACCTCCCAAATTATTTTTGCTTAATGGAGCCTCTTGTTATTACCGATCAGAAAATAAGTGTTCCAAAAGAATATGAAGAAGACACAATCACCAAACTTCAAAGGTGACGATATTAAGTGACAGATCCATGTAGAATTTCCACTGATGTGCGATTGACACTTGATTGGAACATTTTGATCTATATGGCCGTTCCACATCTTGAAGATAACATACACCACAGCCGTAAGTTTGATAAAAATTGAATCTGTGCACGACTTTTCAACATTATAATTTGTGAAAAATGGTAAAACTTCGCTACAACATATACAACAACAAAAATTCTAAAACATTATTGACCTTAACCTCAAGCGGCGATGAGCTGCAAAGCAGAAACTCTATCAACACTCCAGTTATGATGAACAATGACGAAGTTGGGGACCCAAACCTTCTCTAGATTAAGGAGGTTACTATGATGTTGGGGCTCGAGGGTGTGAAGACACACTACAAATAACTGGGGCATCAATGACAGTACAGGGCTGACATTTGAGAAATCCGTCAGCGAATGTCTTTTTCTGTGACGGTACCGTAAAATCGTGTCACATGTGGCGTTTTGGGCCACTCGGCCCCAAGAAATCGTGACGGGCGAGCTCTAAACGTCAAGATTGTCCATAAATGAGTAACGCGGGAGGTGGGCGGCCCGAACTGCGGACTCGGGGAGGGGGGCGTCACAAGAGCTGGGCTTCGGACCGGTGGACACACCTGACCCAACCTCTGTACACTTCTTCTGTTCACCTACGTTTGTGTCTGCCCGCACAACAGTCCAAAGCCTACAGCACTGGGACCCATATTTGTAAGGGTACACAACCACTGTCTGCACACATGTACATGACTTGCAGCACTCGGGCCCGCATGTCAGGTACCGACACGTTCCTCCCGCGTGGGGCCGCACGTTCCGAGAGCCTCCCAACATGCGAAGTGAACCAGACCTGTCAGTACCACCAACATAGGCTCCACATGTTAGTTGTCATGCCAAAAAAAGTTGCGCAAGTGAGATCACAAATGTCTGCATGCCGTCAATTCTGGAAGCATGGCCCCGCATGTCAGAGCTTGGTAGGCCTACATAATATGTCAGGCCTACGTGGGTCCCATGTGGCATTCTCGTCAGGCTGACATGAAGATGTGCCAATTCTGGACACGTGGCCCCGCATGTCAGAGATTGGTCGGCCCCGCATGCCAGAGCTTTGTGGACCCAGCCTGTCAGAGCTTGGTAGGTCCACCTGTCAGAGCTTGGTGGGCCCCGCCTTGTCAGTGTTAGGTGGGCCCCGCATGTCAACGCTTGGTGGTGGGTCCCGTATGTCCGAGGTTGGTGGGCCTACATAATCTGTCAAGCCTATGTGGGTCCAATTTGGCATTCCTGTCGGGTCCACATGGAGATGTGGGACCTACTGGATTCACTAGGTGTCCTACCTGACACCTACGTGTCGAGGTGTTTTTGGGCCCATCTATTGGTTGATTAAAGGCCCAAGGCCAATTTATTTAGGTCGAAACAAGACACGCAGAGGAAAACCAGAACAGCTGGAGCCCTGTAGTAATGGGTTAATCTAATTTTCGTGTACGGAGGTGATTAAAAAACTGAAACTCGTCGATCCTAACACAATATTATAATGTGTCTGGTCTTGCTACGCATCAGATCCGTGATCAACATAAACAGAAAAAAGCATGCGAAAGAACCTATACCTCCGGGAGACGGTGGAGCCGGCGAGGACGAGATAGCTTGACCGACGGTATTGGAGTTCGAAGGTGATGTTCGGTTGGCGTGATCGATGAAGAAGCCATCAGCGACGTCATATCGATTACGACGAGGCAGGACTGCAGAAGCTAGGTAGCAGCTTCCGAAACGCCAACTAGGTGCTCAAGGGGAGCAACGTGACATGCGTTCTCCGAAATCTAGAGTGGCGGTTGTCGTGAACTGAGTCCGGAGAGGAACCCTGGTGGTCCTTATATATTCCAAAAGGATGGAAGCCTTCCGTTCAATGAGCCCAAATGGGCCCCTAATCGCACAGAGTTTTCGCAAGGAAAGCCATGTGCTCTATGCACCTTCGCACACGGCCATATTGTGCAAGGTCATATGTGTTCTTTGTACACGATTGCTTTACACATGCACCTTCACATGCTTCACACATGATTTATTTAAACTGAGCCATTTGCTCTACGTTTGCACCTACATAAGTTCAGATCGCACACAATTTATCTTTGAAGAAGAGTTTATAATATATTTGGGCTTAGACCGGAGGGAAACCCAACTAATGAAACAAGGTTTCCATTCATTTTACAAAATTTCATCAATAATATTTGGGCATCAGTCAGAAAGTCAGAAGAGCACCAATGAAACATGGTTGCATTTCCTGTTAAAAAAGACTAGCGTTAACTTCACATTACATACATATATAGGGTCTAATAAAGTTTTTTAACTATGTCATGTACTAAATATCCTCTCATCACCAGAGAAGACGTAGACGACGCCGTCTCTGATGCATCTCCATCGTCAATGGCTAGGTCCTCTCTGGAGCCTGATTCCTCGGCATAGTGACAGGCACTAGCGAAACAAAGGAGGATCTGAAATGTCTGCACACCAAATGAAACGCCGACGATGCAGAGAACAAGAAACCTAGCGGGCGAAATTGTATATATGCGGATTTCCAAGCCAAGTTATCGGTTTACCGCAAAAAAAAAATCTAGACCGTCCACTTTGCAGTATTTGCTCATACCAAAAAATTGTGTCCAGAACCATAAAACGACAGTTATTTTGCGTGTGTTTCGACGCTTTCCGATATCTGGTACAAATGCTTTTACATATTATAATGTTTACAGATATGCCTTTATGTGGCTTGTCATTCTGTGGCGCACCTGCGGCATAGAAACGCCATAAGACATTCTGTGACGCACTGGTCATGGTGCGCCACAAAAATAAGCATTTCTCCATGCGCCACAATTTTTTTCAGCCGTCCACGCACCACCACACCCCCCTATCGCCTTTTTAGTGTTTAAAAAATCACAGAAATTTATGAAAACTTTAAAAAGAATATTCTTTTGAACTGTACTTATATTAAGTGGTATACTTGTAGGGGAAATTAACAAATTTAAATTTTGACTTTTTTGCAAATAAAGTGGCGAAAATCTTCAAACTAGATTTCTAGTTGCATACGAAACTAAAAAAAAAACGCATACTATATCAAAATGACCGGGATAATTCTACATCCAAATTCACCCGGGTTTACCCGGTTAGCAAATTTTTTATAATCGTCAAATTCGAAAAGAGTAAAAATTACATCAAAGTTATGATTTTTCCTGCAAAAATAAAAAAATTCGAAAGAATAATCTGTGGCACACCATATGCCCATGCGCCACATAATTGTTAGGCTAGAATTTAAAATCCGGCGGGTTCTCTCTTTTCTCCTCCTCCTCCGTTCCTTCTCCACTTCTTCTCCATTTTCCCTTCTCTCCTTCTCCACCTCCTCCTCCCCTTCTCTCTTTCTCCTCCTTTCCACTCCTCTCCTCCTACTCCTCCTCCTCCTCCTCCTCCTCCTCCTCCTCCTCCTTCTCATCCACTTCCCCTTTCTCTCCATCCCCTTCTCTCCTTCTCCCCCCTCCTCTCCTCCTCCTCCACATCCGACGACCTCCTTCTCCTCTGGCGACCTCCTCCTCCTCCACCTCCGGCGACATCCTTCTCCTCCGGCGACCTCCTCCTCCTCTTGCAACCCCTCCTCCCCCACCTCCGGCGACCTCCTCCTCCTCTTCTGCTCCTCCTCCTCCTCCCCTCCTCCTCCACCACCCACCTACCACCTACCGCCGGCCTCCTCCTACACCCACCCTGATGGCGCGTGAAACACACGTCCGTTGGGAACCCCAAGAGGAAGGTGTGATGCGTACAGCAGCAAGTTTTCCCTCGGAAGAAACCAAGGTTATCGAACCGTAGGAGATGAAGGCCACGTGAAGGTTGTTGGTGAAGGAGTGTAGTGCGCGCAACACCAGGATTCCGCGCAACGTGGAACCTGCACAACACAATCAAAATACTTTGCCCCAACAACGGTGAGGTTGTCAATCTCACCGGCTTGCTGTAAACAAAGGATTAAACGTATGGTGTGGATAATGATGTTTGTTTGCAATGAGCAGCAGAGAACAATGATTGCAGTAGATTGTATTTCAGATGTAAAAGAATGGACCGGGGTCCACAGTTCACTAGTGGTGTCTCTCCAATAAGAAATAGCATGTTGGGTGAACAAATTACAGTTGGGCAATTGACAAATAGAGATGACATAACAATGCACATACATATCATGATGACTACTATGAGATTTAATTAGGGCATTACGACAAAGTACATAGACTGCTATCCAGCATGCATCTATGCCTAAAAGTCCACCTTCGGGTTAGCATCCGCACCCCTTCCGTATTAAGTTGCAAACAACGGACAATTGCATTAAGTATGGTGCGTAATGTAATCAACACAAATATCCTTAGACAAAGCATTGATGTTTTATCCCTAGTGGCAACAACACATCCACAACCTTAGAACTTTCTGTCACTGTCCCAGATTCAATGGAGGCATGAACCCACTATCGAGCATAAATACTCCCTCTTGGAGTCACAAGTATCAACTTGGCCAGAGCCTCTACTAGCAACGGAGAGCATTGATGTCTACGGGAGCTTCTATTCTTGTAGACAGTGTTGGGCCTCCAAGAGCAGAGGTTTGTAGAACATCAGCAAGTTTCCCTTAAGTGGATCACCCAAGGTTTATCGAACTCAGGGAGGAAGAGGTCAAAGATATCCCTCTCATGCAACCTGCAACCACAAAGCAAGAAGTCTCTTGTGTCCCCAACACACCTAATAGGTGCACTAGTTCGGCGAAGAGATAGTGAAATACAGGTGGTATAAATAAGTATGAGCGTGGCAACACCAGAAAAGTGCTTTAGGAAGTAAACAAGCAGTAGTAACGCAGTAAAACAGAAACAAGCAGCGATAGCGATATTTAGGAACAAGGCCTAGGGATTAGACTTTCACTAGTGGACACTCTCAACTTTGATCACATAACAGAATAGATAAATGCATACTCTACACTCTCTTGTTGGATGATGAACACCATTGCGTAGGATTACACGAACCCTCAATGCCGGAGTTAACAAGCTCCACAATATTCAATGTTCATATTTAAATAACCTTAGAGTGCATGACAGATCAACACAACTAAACCAAGTACTAACATAGCATGCACACTGTCACCTTCACACCATGTAGGAGGAATAGATCACATCAATACCATCATAGCAATAGTTAACTTCATAATCTACAAGAGATCATAATCATAGCCTACGCCAAGTACTAACACGGATGCACACACTGTCACCATTACACCGTGCGGAGGAATAAAACTACTTTAATAACATCACTAGAGTAGCACAGATATAAATTGATACAAAACACATTGCAATCATAAAGAGATATAAATAAGCACTTCACTATGCCATTCATAACAGTGAATAAGTATTCATGAAATATAGCCTAAGAGACCCACACGGTGCACACACTGTCACCTTTACACACGTGGGACAAGGAGTCTCCGGAGATCACATAAGTAAAACCCACTTGACTAGCATAATGACATCTAGATTACAAGCATCATCATATGAATCTCAATCATGTAAGGCAGCTCATGAGATTATTGTATTGAAGTACATAGGAGAGATGAACCACATAGCTACCGGTACGCCCCGAGCCTCGATGGAGAACTACTCCCTCCTCATGGGAGACAGCAGCGTTGATGAAGATGGCGGTGGTGTCGATGGAGAAGCCTTCCGGGGCACTTCCCGTCCGGCGGCGTGCCGGAACGGAGACTCCTGTCCCCGATCTTGGCTTCGCGATGGCGGCGGCTCGGAAGGTTTCTCGTACCGTGGCTTTTTCGTATCGAGGTTTTAGGTCCAGGGGCTTTATATAGGCGAAGAGGCGGCGTCAGGAGGTCGAAGGGGCACCGACACTATAGGGGGCGCGGGCCCCCCTTGGCCGCGCCGGCCTAGGGTTTGGTGGGCCTGTGCCCCCTCTCGGCGGTTCTCGGGTGTTCTGGATGCTTCGGGCAAAATAGGAACTGGGCCTTGATTTCGTCCAATTCCGAGAATATTTCCTTACTAGGATTTGGAACCAAAAACAGCAGAAAACAACTGGCCCTTCGGCATCTCGTCAATAGGTTAGTTCCGGAAAACGCATAAATATGACATAAAGTATGTATAAAACATGTAGATAACATCAATAATGTGGCATGGAACATAAGAAATTATCGATACGTCGGAGACGTATCAGCATCCCCAAGCTTGTCTGTCCCCGAGCAGGTAAACGATAACAAAGATAATTTCTGGAGTGACATGCCATCATAACCTTGATCATACTATTGTAAGCATATGTAATGAATGCAGCGATCAAAACAATGGTAATGACATGAGTAAACAAATGAATCATAAAGCAAAGACTTTTCATGAATAGTACTTCAAGACAAGCATCAATAAGTCTTGCATAAGAGTTAACTCATAAAGCAATAAATCAAAGTAAAGGTATTGAAGCAACACAAAGGAAGATTAAGTTTCAGCGGTTGCTTTCAACTTGTAACATGTATATCTCATGGATATTGTCAACATAGAGTAATATAACAAGTGCAATATGCAAGTATGTAAGAATCAATGCACAGTTCACACAAGTGTTTGCTTCTTGAGGTGGAGAGAGATAGGTGAACTGACTCAACATAAAAGTAAAAGAATGGCCCTTCGCAGAGGAAGCATTGATTGCTATATTTGTGCTAGAGCTTTGGTTTTGAAAACATAAAGAGAGCATAAAAGTAAAATTTTGAGAGGTGTTTGTTGTTGTCAACGAATGGTAGCGGGTACTCTAACTACCTTATCAACCAGACTTTCAAGAGCGGCTCCCATGAAGGACGTTATCTCTACCAGCAAGGTAGATCATCCCTCTTCTCTTTTGTTTACACATGTACTTTAGTTTAGTTTTTCTTTATTTATGGATGACACTCCTCCCAACCTTTTGCTTACACAAGCCATGGCTAACCGAATCCTCGGGTGCCTTCCAACATTCACATACCATGGAGGAGTGTCTATTTGCAAAATTAAGTTGCTTACTGATGATCAGAGCAAAACATGTGAAGAGAATTATTAATGCAAGTTAATTAATTGGGGCTGGGCACCCCATTGCCAGCTCTTTTTGCAAAATTAATGGATAAGCAGATGAGCCACTAGTCCATTGGTGAAAGTCTGTCCGAAGTAAATGACAAGATCGAAAGATAAACACCACATACTTCCTCATGAGCTATAAAACATTGACACAAATAAGAGGTGATAAATTTTGAATTATTTAAAGGTATCACTCAAGCAATTTACTTTGGAATGGCGGAGAAATACCATGTAGTAGGTAGGTATGGTGGACACAAATGGCATAGTGGTTGGCTCAAGGATTTTGGATGCATGAGAAGTATTCCCTCTCGATACAAGGCTTAGGCTAGCAAAGTTATTTGAAACAAACACAAGGATGAACCGGTGCAGCAAAACTTACATAAAAGACATATTGTAAACATTATAAGACTCTACACCGTCTTCCTTGTTGTTCAAACTCTTTACTAGAAATTATCTAGACCTTAGAGAGACCAATTATGCAACCCAAATTTTAGCAAGCTCTATGTATTTCTTCAATAATAGGTGCAAAGTATATGATGCAAGAGCTTAAACATGAGCACAACAATTGCCAAGTATCAAATTATTCAAGACATTTTAGAATTACTACATGTAGCATTTCCGATTCCAACCATATAACAATTAACGAAGCAGTTTCAACCTTCGCCATGAACATTAAAAGCTAAGAACACATGTGTTCATACGAACCAGCGGAGCGTGTCTCTCTCCCACAAAGCATTTATTCAAACAAAAACAAAAACAAAAGCAAACAGACGCTCCAAGTAAAGTACATAAGATGTGACTGAATAAAAATATAGTTTCAAGGGAGGAACTGATAAATTTGTCGATGAAGAAGGGGATGCCTTGGGCATCCCCAAGCGCTTGAGTCTTCTTAAAATATGCAGGGGTGAACCACCGGGGCATCCCCAAGCTTAGAGCTTTCACTCTTCTTGATCACGTTGTATCATCCTCCTCTCTTGACCCTTGAAAACTTCCTCCACACCAAACTCGAAACAAACTCATTAGAGGGTTAGTGCATAATCAAAAATTCACATGTTCAGAGGTGACACAATCATTCTTAACACTTCTGGACATTGCCCAAACTAAGGTAATAATGGAACAAGAAATCCACCCAACACAGCGAAAGAAGCAATGCGAAATAAAAGGCAGAATCTGTCAAAACAGAACAGTCCGTAAAGACGAATTTTAAAGTGGCACCAGACTTGCTCAGATGAAAATGCTCAAATTGAATGAAAGTTGCGTACATATCTGAGGATCACTCACGTAAATTGGCATAATTTTCTGAGTTACCTACAGAGAATTAGGCCCAGATTCGTGACAGCAAGAAATCTGTTTCTGCGCAGTAATCCAAATCTAGTATGAACCTTACTATCAAAGACTTTACTTGGCACAACAATGCAACAAAACTAAGATAAGGAGAGGTTGCTACAGTAGTAACAACTTCCAAGACACAAATATAAAATAGAGGTACTGTAGCAAAATAAACACATGGGTTATCTCCCAAGAAGTGCTTTCTTTATAGCCATTAAGATGGGCTCAAGTTTTAATGATGCACTCGCAAGAAATAGTAGTTGAAGCAAAAGAGAGCATCAAGAGGCAAATTCAAAACAAATTTAAGTCTAACATGCTTCCTATGCATAGGAATCTTGTAAGTAAACAAGTTCATGAAGAGCAAAGTAACAAGCATAGGAAGATAAAACAAGTGTAGCTTCAAAAATTTCAGCACATAGAGAGGTGTTTTAGTAACATGAAAATTTCTACAACCATATTTTCCTCTCTCATAATAACTTTCAGTAGCACCATGAGCAAACTCAACAATATAACTATCACATAAAGCATTCTTATCATGAGTCTCATGCATAAAATTATTACTCTCCACATAGGCATAGTCAATTTTATTAGTAGTAGTGGGAGCAAATTCAACAAAGTAGCTATCATTATTATTATTCTTATCATCAAATATAGGAGGCAAAGTATCATCAAAGTAAATTTTCTCCTCAATGCTTGGGGGACTAAAAATATCATGCTCATCAAAGCCAGCTTCCCCAAGCTTAGAATTTTCCATATCATTAGCAACAATGGTGTTCAAAGCGTTCATACTAATATGTTCCATAGGTTTTTTAATTTTCGCATCAAACCATCCATGTCTTAAATCAGGAAATAGAATAAGAAGCTCATTGTTGTCCATTATGCCAAACTAGTGTAAACAAGAAACAAAAAGATGCAATTGCAGATCTAAAGGAAATAGTACTTACAACGGCGAAAATAGCTTAGTAGCCGAGATCCGGAGTGTGAGTACCTTTTACCTTTCCTCCCCGGTGGTGCGTAGTTGGCGTGGGAGTTAGAAATCTTTGTGGTGTAGCTTTTCTTCAGTTCCCCGGCAACGGCGCCAGAAAGAGCTTGATGGCGTGTATTTCACACGTTCGTTGGGCAACCCCAAGAGGAAGGTATGATGCGCACAGCAGCAAGTTTTCCCTCAGAAAGAAACCAAGGTTTATCGAACCAGGAGGAGCCAAGAAGCACGTTGAAGGTTGATGGCGGCGAGATGTAGTGCGGCGCAACACCAGGGATTCCGCCAACGTGGAATCTGCACAACACAACCAAACTACTTTGCCCCAACGAAACAGTGAGGTTGTCAATCTCACCGGCTTGCTGTAACAAAGGATTAACCGTATTGTGTGGAAGATGATTGTTTGCAGAGAAAACAGTAAAAACAAGTATTGCAGTAGATTGTATTTCATAAAGAGAATTGGGTCCACAGTTCACTAGAGGTGTCTCTCCCATAAGACGAACAACATGTTGGGTGAACAAATTACAGTTGGGCAATTGACAAATAAAGAGAGCATGACAATGCACATACATATCATGATGAGTATAGTGAGATTTAATTGGGCATTACGACAAAGTACATAGACCGCCATCCAACTGCATCTATGCCTAAAAAGTCCACCTTCAGGTTATCATCCGAACCCCCTCCAGTATTAAGTTGCAAAGCAACGACAATTGCATTAAGTATGGTGCGTAATGTAATCAACAACTACATCCTTAGACATAGCATCAATGTTTTATCCCTAGTGGCAACAGCACAACACAACCTTAGAACTTTCTGTCACTGTCCCAGGTGTCAATGCAGGCATGAACCCACTATCGAGCATAAGTACTCCCTCTTGGAGTTAAAAGTAAAAACTTGGCCAGAGCCTCTACTAGAAACGGAGAGCATGCAAGATCATAAACAACACATAAGCATAACTTTGATAATCAACATAACAAGTATTCTCTATTCATCGGATCCCAACAAACGCAACATATAGAATTACATATAGATGATCTTGATCATGATAGGCAGCTCACAAGATCCGACAATGATAGCACAATGGGGAGAAGACAACCATCTAGCTACTGCTATGGACCCATAGTCCGGGGTAGACTACTCACTCATCACTCGGAGGCGACCATGGCGGTGTAGAGTCCTCAGGAGATGATTCCCTCTCCCGGAGGCGATCTCAGGATCCCCCGAGATGGGATCGGCGGTGGCGGCGTCTCGGAAGGTTTTCCGTATCGTGGTTCTCGTACGGGGTTTCGTCACGGAGGCTTTAAGTAGGCGGAAGGGTAGGTCAGAGGCGGCACGAGGGGCCCACACCAGGGCGCGGCCGGGGCGCCTAGGGTTTGGCCACCCTGTGGCCCCTCTTCGTCTCGTCTTCGGTCTTCCGGAAGCTTCGTGTAAAAATAGGCCTCTGGGCTTTATTTCGTCCAATTCCGAGAATATTTCTTTACTAGAATTTAAACCAAAAACAATGAAAACAAGCGGCACTTGGCATCTTGTTAATAGGTTAGTTCCGAAAATGCACGAATATGACATAAAGTGTGCATAAAACATGTAGATAACATCAATAATGTGGCATGGAACACAAGAAATTATCGATACGTCGGAGACGTATCAGCATCCCCAAGCTTAGTTCTGCTCGTCCCGAGCAGGTAAAACGATAACAAAGATAATTTGGAGTGACATGCCATCATAATCTTGATCATACTATTTGTAAAGCATATGTAAAGAATGCAGCGATCAAAACAATGTGTATGACATGAGTAAACAAGTGAATCATAAAGCAAAGACTTTTCATGAATAGCACTTCAAGACAAGCATCAATAAGTCTTGCATAAGAGTTAACTCATAAAGCAATAATTCAAAGTAAAGGTATTGAAGCAACACAAAAGAAGATTAAGTTTCAGCGGTTGCTTTCAACTTGTAACATGTATATCTCATGGATATTGTCAACATAGAGTAATATAATAAGTGCAATAAGCAAGTATGTAGGAATCAATGCACAGTTCACACAAGTGTTTGCTTCTTGAGGTGGAGAGAAATAGGTGAACTGACTCAACATTGAAAGTAAAAGAATGGTCCTCATAGAGGAAAAGCATCGATTGCTATATTTGTGCTAGAGCTTTGATTTTGAAAACATGAAACAATTTTGTCAACGGTAGTAATAAAGCATATGCATCATGTAAATTATATCTTATAAGTTGCAAGCCTCATGCATAGTGTACTAATAGTGCTCGCACCTTGTCCTAATTAGCTTGGACTACCTGGATTATCCCCAATACATATGCTTTAACCAAGTTTCACAAAGGGGTACCTCTATGCCGCTTGTACAAAGGTCTAAGGAGAAAGCTCGCATTTGGATTTCTCGCTTTTGATTATTCTCAACTTAGACATCCATACCGGGACAACATAGACAACAGATAATGGACTCCTCTTTTAATGCTTTAAGCATTTGACAACAATTAATTCTTTTCTCATTAGAGATTTGAGGATGTTTGTCCAAAACTGAAACTTCCACCATGAATCATGGCTTTAGTTAGCGGCCCAATGTTCTTCTCTCACAATATGCATGCTCAAACCATTCAACTCAGTGTAGATCGCCCCTTCAGACAAGACGACATGCATAGCAACTCACATGAAATTCAACAATGAGTTGATGGCGTTCCCCATAAACATGGTTATCGCACAACAAGCAACTTAATAAGAGATAAAGTGCATAATTACATATTCAATACCACAATAGTTTTTAAGCTATTTGTCCCATGAGCTATATATTGCAAAGGTGAATGATGGAGTTTTAAAGGTAGCACTCAAGCAATTTACTTTGGAATGGCGGGAAAATACCATGTAGTATAGGTAGGTATGGTGGACACAAATGGCATAGTGGTTGGCTCAAGTATTTTGGATGCATGAGAAGTATTCCCTCTCGATACAAGGTTTAGGCTAGCAAGGCTTATTTGAAACAAACACAAGGATGAACCGGTGCAGCAAAACTCACATAAAAGACATATTGAAAACATTATAAGACTCTACACCGTCTTCCTTGTTGTTCAAACTCAATACTAGAAATTATCTAGACCTTAGAGAAACCAAATATGCAAACCAAATTTTAGCATGCTCTATGTATTTCTTCATTAATGGGTGCAAAGCATATGATGCAAGAGCTTAAACATGAGCACAACAATTGCCAAGTATCACATTACCCAAGACATTTTTAGCAATTACTACATGTATCATTTTCCAATTCCAACCATATAACAATTTAACGAAGGAGAAACTTCGCCATGAATACTATGAGTAGAAACCAAGGACATATTTGTCCATATGCTACAGCGGAGTGTGTATCTCTCCCATAAAGTGAATGCTAGGATCCATTTTATTCAAACAAAACAAAAACAAAAACAAACCGACGCTCCAAGAAAAAGCACATAAGATGTGGCGAATAAAAATGTAGTTTCAGGGGAGGAACCGATAATTTGTCGATGAAGAAGGGGATGCCTTGGGCATCCCCAAGCTTAGACGCTTGAGTCTTCTTGATATATGCAGGGTGAACCACGGGGTGCATCCCCAAGCTTAGAGCTTTCACTCTCCTTGATCACGTTGTATCATACTCCTCTCTTGACCCTTGAAAACTTCCTCCACACCAAACTCGAAACAGCTCATTAGAGGGTTAGTGCACAATATAAATTGACATATTCAGAGGTGACACAATCATTCTTAACACTTCTGGACATTGCATAATGCTACTGGACATTAGTGGATCAAAGAAATTCATCCAACATAGCAAAAGAGGCAATGCGAAATAAAAGGCAGAATCTGTCAAAACAGAACAGTTCGTATTGACGAATTTTAAAATGGCACCAGACTTGCTCAAATGAAAATGCTCAAATTTAATGAAAGTTGCATACATATCTTAGGATCATGCACGTAAATTGGCATAATTTTCTGAGTTACCTACAGGGAGGTGGACCCAGATTCGTGACAGCAAAGAAATCTGGAACTGCGCAGTAATCCAAATCTAGTACTTACTTTTCTATCAACGGCTTAACTTGGCACAACAAAACTCAAAACTAAGATAAGGAGAGGTTGCTACAGTAGTAAACAACTTCCAAGACACAAAATAAAAACAAAGTACTGTAGGTAAAAACATGGGTTGTCTCCCATAAGCGCTTTTCTTTAACGCCTTTCAGCTAGGCGCAGAAAGTGTGTATCAAGTATTATCGAAGGGTGGTACTTCTACGGCGGGGTGTGGGCTCTTCTCAACCAGGCATATTATATTAGATACATAAGTTTTAGCATCTCCCTTTTCATTAGTTTTAGGCGTGCTACTCTCATCAAACAAATTTTCAGGAACAAGCCAAGCATAATTATTTTCTAGTGCATCATTCATAGCTAGGAGCTTGCATGGTATTGGTGCTTTGATCTCCCCACCATCATCAATATTATTAGTGTATCTTATTCTATCCATATCCATCTTTTCAAGGAGACTAACAAAATTAGTAGGAGAACCAAGCATATTAAATTTAGCAAAGACCTTTCTAGCTTCTCTTGCTAGACCACCAAATTCTCTAAGAAGGGTTTCTAAAACAAAATCTTTCTTTTCCCCTTCTTCCATATCACCAAGTGTGAAAAACATGTGTTGGATTATAGGATTGAGATTAACAAATTTGGTTTCCAACAAGCGGACTAAATGCGCAGCAGCAATTTCATAAGTAGGCGCAAGGTCTATCAAGTGTCTATCTTCAAAATTTTCAATGGTACTAACATGGTTGAAGAATTCTTCTATATTATTTCTCCCAACTATAGACCCACGTCCTACCGGTATGTCCTTTGTGGTAAAATTAAAAGGAAACATGATGAAATAAGTAAAGTAAATGCAAGTAAACTAATTTTTTTGTGTTTTCGATATAGCAAACAAGACAATAAATAAAGTAAAGCTATCAACTAATTTTTTTTGTGTTTTAATATAATGCAGCAAACAAAGTAGTAAATAAAATAAAGCAAGACAAAAACAAAGTAAAGAGATTGAGAAGTGGAGACTCCCCTTGCAGCGTGTCTTGATCTCCCGCAACGGCGCCAGAAAAAGAGCTGGTGCGTAGTTGGCGTGGGAGTTAGAAATCTTTGTGGTGTAGCTTTTCTTCCCCGGCAACGGCGCCGGAAAAAGAGCTTGATGGCGTGTATTTCACACGTTCGTTGGGCAACCCCAAGAGGAAGGTATGATGCGCACAGCAGCAAAGTTTTCCCTCAGAAAGAAACCAAGGTTTATCGAACCGGGAGGAGCCAAGAAGCACGTTGAAGGTTGATGGCGGCGAGATGTAGTGCGGCGCAACACCGGGGATTCCGGCGCCAACGTGGAATCTGCACAACACAACCAAACTACTTTGCCCCAACGAAGTGAGGTTGTCAATCTCACCGGCTTGCTGTAACAAAGGATTAACCGTATTGTGTGGAAGATGATTGTTTGCAGAGAAAACAGTAAAAACAAGTATTGCAGTAGATTGTATTTCAGTAAAGAGAATTGGACCGGGGTCCACAGTTCACTAGAGGTGTCTCTCCCATAAGACGAACGAGCATGTTGGGTGAACAAATTACATTGGGCAATTGACAAATAAAGAGAGCATGACAATGCACATACATATCATGATGAGTATAGTGAGATTTAATTGGGCATTACGACAAAGTACATAGACCGCCATCCAACTGCATCTATGCCTAAAAAGTCCACCTTCAGGTTATCATCCGAACCCCCTCCGGTATTAAGTTGCAAAGCAACATACAATTGCATTAAGTATGGTGCGTAATGTAATCAACAACTACATCCTTAGACATAGCATCAATGTTTTATCCCTAGTGGCAACAGCACAACACAACCTTAGAACTTTCTGTCACTGTCCCAGGTGTCAATGCAGGCATGAACCCACTATCGAGCATAAGTACTCCCTCTTGGAGTTAAAAGTAAAAACTTGGCCAGAGCCTCTACTAGAAACGGAGAGCATGCAAGATCATAAAAAACACATAAGCATAACTTTGATAATCAACATAACAAGTATTCTCTATTCATCGGATCCCAACAAACGCAACATATAGAATTACATATAGATGATCTTGATCATGATAGGCAGCTCACAAGATCCGACAATGATAGCACAATGGGGAGAAGACAACCATCTAGCTACGCTATGGACCCATAGTCCAGGGGTAGACTACTCACTCATCACTCCGGAGGCGACCATGGCGGTGTAGAGTCCTCCGGAGATGATTCCCCTCTCCGCGGGGTGCCGGAGGCGATCTCCGGATCCCCAGATGGGATCGGCGGTGGCGGCGTCTCGGAAGGTTTTCCGTATCGTGGTTCTCGCGGGTTTCGTCACGGAGGCTTTAAGTAGGCGGAAGGGTAGGTCAAGAGGCGGCACAGGGCCCAAACCACAGCCGGCGCGGCCGGGGCCGCGCGCCTAGGGTTTGGCCACCACGTGGCCCCTCTTCGTCTCGTCTTCGGTCTTGGAAGCTTCGTGTAAAAATAGGCCTCGGGCTTTTATTTCGTCCAATTCCGAGAATATTTCTTTACTAGAATTTCTGAAACCAAAAGCAGTAACGACAACGGCACTTCGGCATCTTGTTAATAGGTTAGTTCCGAAAATGCACGAATATGACATAAAGTGTGCATAAAACATGTAGATAACATCAATAATGTGGCATGGAACACAAGAAATTATCGATACGTCGGAGACGTATCACCCAACCCCGAGTTAGCTTGATGTCTACGGAGCTTCTATTCTTGTAGACAGTGTTGGGCCTCCAAGAGCGAGGTTTGTAGAACATCACAAGTTTCCCTTAAGTGGATCACCCAAGGTTTATCGAACTCAGGGAGGAAGAGGTCAAAGATATCCCTCTCATGCAACCCTGCAACCACAAAGCAAGAAGTCTCTTGTGTCCCCAACACACCTAATAGGTGCACTAGTTCGGCGAAGAGATAGTGAAATACAGGTCGTATAAATAAGTATGAGCAGTGGCAACGGCACCAGAAAAGTGCTTTGCCCAGATAAACAAGCGGTAACGCAGCGGTAACGAGTAAAACGGTAAACAAGCGGCGATAGCGATGTTTAGGAACAAGGCCTAGGGATTAGACTTTCACTAGTGGACACTCTCAACTTTGATCACATAACGAATAGATAAATGCATACTCTACACTCTCTTGTTGGATGATGAACACCATTGCGTAGGATTACACGAACCCTCAATGCCGGAGTTAACAAGCTCCACAATATTCAATGTTCATATTTAAATAACCTTAGAGTGCATGACAGATCAACACAACTAAACCAAGTACTAACATAGCATGCACACTGTCACCTTCACACCATGTAGGAGGAATAGATCACATCAATACCATCATAGCAATAGTTAACTTCATAATCTACAAGAGATCATAATCATAGCCTACGCCAAGTACTAACACGGATGCACACACTGTCACCATTACACCGTGCAGGAGGAATAAAACTACTTTAATAACATCACTAGAGTAGCACACGGATAAATTGTGATACAAAACACATTGCAATCATAAAGAGATATAAATAAGCACTTCACTATGCCATTCATAACGGTGAATAAGTATTCTGTGAAATATAGCCTAAGAGACCCACACGGTGCACACACTGTCACCTTTACACACGTGGGACAAGGAGTCTCCGGAGATCACATAAGTAAAACCCACTTGACTAGCATAATGACATCTAGATTACAAGCATCATCATATGAATCTCAATCATGTAAGGCAGCTCATGAGATTATTGTATTGAAGTACATAGGAGAGAGATGAACCACATAGCTACCGGTACAGCCTCGATCGATGGAGAACTACTCCCTCCTCATGGGAGACAGCGGCGTTGATGAAGATGGCGGTGGTGTCGATGGAGAAGCCTTCCGGGGCACTTCCCCGTCCCGGCGCGTGCCGGACAGAGACTCCTGTCCCCCAGATCTTGGCTTCGCGATGGCGGCGGCTCTGGAAGGTTTCTCGTACCGTGGCTTTTTCCGTATCGAGGTTTTAGGTCCCGGGGCTTTATATAGGCGAAGAGGCGGCGTCAGGAGGTCGAAGGGGCGCCGACACTATAGGGGGGCGCGGGCCCCCCCTTGGCCGCGCCGGCCTAGGGTTTGGTGGCCCTGTGCCCCCTCTCTGGCGGTTCTCGGGTGTTCTGATGCTTCCGGGCAAAATAGGAACCTGGGCCTTGATTTCGTCCAATTCCGAGAATATTTCCTTACTAGGATTTCTGGAACCAAAAACAGCAGAAAACATGAACTGGCCCTTCGGCATCTCGTCAATAGGTTAGTTCCGGAAAACGCATAAATATGACATAAAGTATGTATAAAACATGTAGATAACATCAATAATGTGGCATGGAACATAAGAAATTATCGATACGTCGGAGACGTATCAAGCATGCAAAACATAAACAACACATATATGATAGATTGATAATCAACTTGACATAGTATTCCATATTCATCGGATCCCAACAAACACAACATGTAGCATTACAAATAGACGATCTTGATCATGATAGGCAGCTCACAAGATCTAAACATGATAGCACATGAGGAGAAGACAACCATCTAGCTACTGCTATGGACCCATAATCCAAGGATGAACTACTCACACATCATCCGGAGGCGATCATGGTGATGTAGAGTCCTCCGGTGATGATTCCCCTCTCCGGGGTGCCGGAGGCAATCTCCTGAATCCCCGAGATGGGATTGGTGGCGCGGCGTCTCTGGAACTTTTTACGTATCGTGGCTCTCGGTAATAGGGTTTCGCGACGGAGAGTTTAAGTAGGCGGAAGGGCAGAGTCGGAGGAGGCACGGGGGCCCCACACCATAGGGCGGCGCGGCCCCCTTGGCCGCGCGGCCTGTGGTGTCGGCGCCTCGTGGCCCCCTTCGTATCCTCTTCGGTCTTCTGGAAGCTCCGTGGAAAAATAAGACCCTGGCGTTCGTTTCGTCCAATTCCGAGAATATTTCCTGTGTAGGATTTCTGAAACCAAAAATAGCACAAAACAGGAACTGGCGCTTCGGCATCTCGTTAATAGGTTAGTGCCGGAAAATGCATATAAATGATATAAAGTATGTATAAAACATGTGAGTATTGTCATAAAACTAGCATGGAACATAAGAAATTATAGATACGTTTGACACGTATCACACCCCTCCGGCAAATTCTAAAAAAAATTGTCGGCACCATCTAGATCTGGCCGCAATATTTTTTTAAATTTAAAAAAATCCGTGGCAAATGTCACTTTCTGTGGCGCATGGGCTGGTGCGCCACAAAATTCCAATTTTGATGGCATGTATTCTGTGGCGCACCGCCCATCCATGCGCCATAGAATACCATTTTTGGTGCACCACTAATGAGGCTTTGCCTACTAGTGGGGGAAGGGGCTGGGAAGGGTGGGAGGCGGTGGGGTGAGGAGGGGCGACGACGGCGGGGTGGGAGGCTGTCGGGTGACGGCGGCGGAGTGGGAGGGGCTGCTGGAGATGCCTCTCTTCGCGTCAGAGAATAATGGATGGCATGCTAATAAGGAGACATCTTCAACTCAAAATAATACAACTTGAAAAAAAAGTTAAAAAAATAATAGTATGTAACTTTACTGGAAGGCTACTATGAATTTCCGTCTAACGAAAAATATTGCTTTTGGGAGCATGTTCATGTTTTAATCCAAGTCTGCAATGGTTTCTTTTCTCCATGTAGCTAAGGTATTAGGCTAGTCATAGTGGTAGTATCTTAGCTAGTACCATGCACATTGGTCCCACAAAAATGCTGATGTGGCAGCTAATTAAGGAGGAGAGATGAGTTTAGAGTATCATAGGTGGATACTGTATCATAGCGCATATCACGAGAATAGCTAATGCCAAACAAATCTTGTACATTAATTTGCATTGAGATTCTAAATAGCAATAAATATAGCATAACTATGATACTACTCCATGATAGTATCCACTATAGAGATAGTATCATACACAAGTATCATATGCATGATACTACTACTATATGATACTTAGCACTATGGCCAACCTTAGTGGGTAACATATGTGGTAACATCACACATCTCAAGGCATTTTGGTGACATAGCATGACAATAAAAGAAGAAAGAGAGTGAGATGGTAACTAGCTATGTTACCATAACATCACACATCCCAAAGCAATATGAGTCTATAACATAATTAATGGCACATTGCATAAAACCACATCTAAGTTACTACCCACTATGGAGATAGTAACTTAGACTACTAACATAACATATGGCCGTGGGCCGTGAGTTCTGGCTCCTAGGCCAGAACCAGAACCGATCGAGAGGGGTGCATTTGGATCTTCAGCTCATGCACGCCTAGTTGGGCAAGGATTTGTAGCTGGCTCGGTTACTGCCTACAAGTGCTAGAACTAGTTGTTTGGCTCGTTTGGCATGCTATTGGCTAACCACGGATTATTATCACGAGTTCATCTTTAGTTACCTCGACTGCAGCACTAAACACCATTTTTCTCGTTCTTTTGCAAGAAAACACACCACTTTTCTTGTATCTTGCAGACGGAAGCAATATTTTGTCCAACTTTTTGTATGTCAATTTCTTATTATCATATCCTTGGTGTGATTTGAGTTGGCTGGAAATCCAATATGTACTGATTGTTGTTAATTATATGTCCTTGAGGACGGCCTAATTCCTCGCTATGATCCAAGTCCACATATCTTAGCCTGTTTCCGGAGCTTGAACTAAGCTTTGATGCACCGACATAGTTTCTACGGGGATGTGATTCTTAAGTTCATCTAAATATTTGAAACAGTATCATCGACAGTGAACTTTTTAAAAATTTATCGACCAAAACCAGTATACACTAGCTGAATATAGTGCATTGCTACATGTATATAAAAGCTACTCCTAGTAGGACTTAGGAAATCTAACTACTTCGTATATTACTCCAACTCGGATTCGGATGGACTATGCATGCCTAGATCTGTATATTTGCAGAGAGCGGCACTGGAGACATGCATGCATGCACTGTTGATTACGTGCTGAATACACGAATTTAGGATCCTTCAACTGTTAAATCGGAAATTCTATACTGTAACAGTTAGATCCGGAGTAACTGGGGTTCGTTTTCTTTTGATATACACGGAATTGGCTAATTAAAAATCATTCTGCCAGTCCGTTACTGCAACCACCGCGCTAGCGCTAGGGCTCTGCGATCTTCGATGGGGCTGACACCAAAACGTCGCCGGCGTTCTGCCAAGCAGCCAGGCGGAGTGGACTACATCAGCGCTCTCCCCGACGACCTCCTCCTCCTCATCCTCGCCGGTCTTGGCTGCACCGCCGCCGCCGCGCGCACCAGCGGCCTCTCCCGCCGCTGGCGCGGCCTCTGGGCCCGCCTCGGCGACATCTCCCTCCGCGACGTCGCCTTCGAGTCGCTCGCCGCCGTGCTCAGCCTCGTCGCCCGCCCTCCGGCTTCCGCCATCTCCCTCCTCGAGATCCGGGTGCCGAGACAGAAACGGCGCGTGCCCAGGGAGCACTGGCCCGTCCGCGAGGACGTCGCCTCGCTGGCGCGCGTGGCCGCGCGGCTCGCGCCGGAGACGGTCGTCCTCGCGCTCCCGCCCAAAGGATCGATCCCGAACCCCGCCGACTTCCACCTCCCGTGCTTCCGCCGCGCCGTCTCCGTCGTGCTCGAGTCGCTCCCGTTCGTCCTTCGCGCGCCACCCGCCGCCGCCGGGGGCGACTTCTTCCCCGCTCTCCAGACGCTGCGCCTCCTGGACTGCATCGTCGTCGACAAGGAGCTCGGTGCCTTGCTCTCCCGCTGCCCGCGCTTACGCGTGCTCGAGCTCAGGCACAAGGTAACCACCTGGCCTGGCGTCCGCGCACGGAGGATAGTCCGCTCGGCGACGCTGCAGGAGCTCGTCCTGCACTCCGAGAGACCGTGGTTGAGCAGCGTCCACATCGTTGCCCCAATGCTCAAGCAACTGACCATGTCCTTTTGGGCACACAAGGAGGCCACCATCTCCGTCTCGGCGTCAACGATGCAAAAGGTCTCGTGGCGCTGTTCCTATGCCCAAAATGCTATTGGGTTCGGTCTTTGGAGCCTCCACAAGCTGAAACTAGCGACGGCAGAGACACCGGGACAGCTCCCTTCCCTGCAGATTTATGCCGGAAATGTACGTACGTGTGTCACTGCTCCTATATATCCTGCTCAATCTAATTACCAGAGCTAGTTTCCCCCTAACCCCATTTTTATGAATAATACATATCGTCCTACCAAATTGCCTTTTCAGAGCTCTCATACTATTTCCAACCAAAAAGCCAACCTTGCAAAGGAGATAGAAAAGCACACGGTTGTTGAATTCTCTGATATGGAGCTACATCTCACAACAGCGGGGCATGTCTTTGGAGCGCTTGTGTTGCATCTTCTTCAGATGAAGCGGATTCGTTCCGTTCTACGCGGGCTTAAGGTCGTCCGGCAGAGTTCGCCGGTAACTAATTTCCTACTCTGCTTCTATATAGCACATCTGAATAACATAATCTAGACTAATCCAGGTTGTATTTGCTTTTGATAGGAGAAAGAACCTTGCCATGCAAATTGTCCATGTGAGCCTACCGACTGGAGGACCCAGATTATCGCGTTGACGGCCCTTGAAGAACTAGACATATATGGCTTCCAAGGCGAGGATCATGAGTATGATCTGTTGAAACTCATACTCGGTTCTGCACCAATGCTTAGAAGAATGACCGTGAAGCTGTCACGGGAGTTATCATCAGCCAAGGACGACACTCGCACCAAAATATGTGACCTTGTAGCGTATTCTTCCATGGAATGCCTTGTTTATCATGGGTAAGTATATATTTTCTTCCATGCATGCATCATTAGCATAGCTCCCGCCAGGGTCTCCTCGATGCAGCAAGATTATCTTGTCAAACTGTTAGTGATTTTGATCTTGGATAGTATCTCTAGGGAAGTCCTCGAGAGCGGCGATTTTAAAGGCGCCAGTAGGTGTAGGTGTTACATCTACCGTCCACTCTCTGCTTTGAGATTGGTGAGGCTTTTGACATTTGTCTAATATAAAACTAATAATTGAAACACAAGTGAAACTTTTTTGAAACTAAAGTGATACATGGGAAATATTGTGAAACAGTCTGACAAAAAAGTGAAACTGATGACATCATTGCCTACGGTTTGTTTCACAAAAATATTAGTGTTTCAGTTATGTTTCAAATTTGTTTCACAATTTTGTAAAAAAATTGGTCAGCACATGGCTGACGTCATTGCTGACGTCACTCCGGTAGGTACCGGCGCCTGTAAAAACAAGTTTTCGGGAAGTCCTCATATTGTGCCATGCATTGACCAATTATGAGGTTTCGCTGTACATGGGCCTTTCAGTTTGGGGAAAATTATTATGTTCCACTTACATTCTCTTGAAGTAGTTTGCTGTTTTTACTCTCACCGGAACTTGTTTTAATTTGCCTCCTCTGCAGGGTTGATGCACCATAGCCAAAATTCCCCGCCGACATGATTCCCATCCTTACATTTGCTGATTCCTGGTGCTTGTCAACAAGATCACAAGAACATATCCATGTTTACGTTTCCTTGTGTCAAGATTTTTATTGGTCGCTTCAACCGATAAAACGAGGTGTGGCTTGGGCTGTGCACTGCAGCTAGCTAGGGCTGAACGTGTTGTGCTCTTAGCTATATTCAGCTGTCGATGTCAGTCATGTGTTCCAACTTCCAAGTGATTGTGAAGACTGCAGCCAAGTTTATTTGTAAGTAGATTGAGGAGCAGAGTATGCTCAAACTTGCTGAATAAAACAGCATAACCATGTCGGCATACACGAAAATGCCTTCCGTCCAGAGAAGTGCAAAGCTCAATCATCTAAGCTAGGCCTCAATTTTAACGTTTTGCCCAATCCGAGGACTTACCATGCGAATCCAACGGAACAGTTAGTTCATACATAGATATAAGGCTACACCAAACGGTGACTCGTAAGCAACCGAGCAAACCAGAAAGAGTCCTCGAATCTGGTCAGCAGGCTCATCATCGTCGACTCGTCGTACGAGCGATGAACTCTATACTGCAATCTTGTCCGATCTCTTGTCATATAATCTAGTACAGTGGAGTAGGTTTAAACCCGACCGAATACTGATTATGTGTTGAGTACGGATCAATGTACAGTACGTATTTGTCTGATCAAAATCAAAAGAAACAACTCGTGTGGTGGTAGGGCTTTCCAAGCTCCGATGGAGCTGGAACCCAGACGTCGCCGGCGTTCCGCCCAGGCCCAGCAGCCAGGCGGAGTGGACCACATTAGTGGCCTCCCGGACGACCTCCTCCTCCTGATCCTCGCCGGCCTCGGATGCACCGCGGCGGCGGCACGCACCAGCGGCCTCTCCCGCCGGTGGCGCGGACTCTGGGCCCGCCTCGGTGACATCTCGCTCCGCCACGTCCCGTTCCAATCGCTGACGGCAGTGCTCAGCCTCGTCGCCCGCCCTCCGCCTCCCGCCATCTCCCTCCTCGAAATTCGCGTGCCCAGGCAGAACCGGCGCGTGCCCAAGGAGCACTGGCCCGCCCGCATGGACGTCGCCTCGCTGCTGCGCGCCGCCGCGCGGCTCACGCCGGAGAGGCTCGTCCTCGCGTTCCCGCCAGGCCGCTCGAACCCGAACCCTTCCGATTTCCACCTGCATTGCTTCCGCCGTGCTGCCTACGTTGAGCTTGGCTCGTTCCCCTTCGTCCTCCGCGCGTCAGCCGCCGGTGGCGAGTTCGCCGCTCTCCACACGCTGCACCTCCTGGACTGTATCGTCGACGACCTCGACGCGTTGCTCTTGCTATGCCCGAGCCTGCGGGTGCTCGTGCTCAAGCCCAAGGCGACCACCTGGCTCGGCGACCATCGACTTAGGACCGTCCACTCGGCGACGCTGGAGAAGCTTGTCGTGGACTCCCAGAGAGCATGGGCAAGCCGCGTCGACATCGTTGCCCCGGCACTTAAGAAGTTGGCGGTGTCGTTTTGGGCCTACCAGGAGATGAGCATCTCCGTCTCAGCACCAATGGCGGAGAAGTTTTTGTGGCGCTGCCGCTATGCCACCGGGACTATTGGGTTTGGTCTTTGGGGCATCGACATGGTGACGCTAGAGACGACAGACAAACGGGCACAGCTCCCCTCGCTGCAGATTTATGCCTACAATGTGCGTCACCTTAATTGTACACCCGAGTTTTCAACTAAACTAAATTTTCCGAATTATGCATATATATCCCTATTGCCTTTTCAGAGCTACTATGTTTTCTCCGATCAAGAAGCCAACCTTGCGCAGGAGATAGAGAAACATATGCTTACTGAATTCTCCGATCTGGAGCTGCATCTGTCAGCAACGGGGCATGTTGTTGGAGCGCTTGTGCTGCATATTCTTGCCATGAATCGGATTCGTAATGTTATGCGGCGGTTTAAGCTCTTCCGACTGACATTTCAGGTAATTCTCCACTATGCTTATATATCTCAACAATACATTCGGATTCGCTAGTAGTAGTAATTCACATATATATTTGGTTTTAGGAGACAGAAGCAGCATGCCCTGCAAACTGTCCGTGTGAGCCTACAGACTGGAGGACCCAAATTATCTCGTTGACTGCTCTTCAACAAGTGGAAATACATGGCTTCCAAGGCGATGATCACGAGTATGATTTGTTGGAACTGATATTCAGTTGTGCACCAATGCTTAAAATAATGACCGTGAAGCTGCCACGTGAGGTCTCATCAAGCAACGATGGATGCACAAAATTATATGACATATTTAGATCGCATTCTTCCGTGGAATGCCATGTGCACCTTGCTCAGGTAAGTTTTTTTTATGCATGCATGATTAGCATAGCTCCAGGATATCTCTATGCCTGTCATAGTGTGCTTTTGACATGCCAGTAATGAGGTAAAGATTTGAAATATCCTTAATTACTTTAGTCGCCATTAATTTTGCTCTATGCAATCTTCTCTATTGATTGCGCCATTCTTTTTCGGCATATGTATCTAGTGTTGATTGGCTTCGGTTTGTTTTTTTTTGTTTATTGGTCTTCCGGTTTGCCGCAAATTAATTTTGTTCCAGTTACATTATCTTCAAGAAGTACTTTGCTATTCTATTCCTGTTATCAGCGTGTATTCTGGTTTATTTTCTAGCTGCAGTTAGTTGTCTTGTTTATGCTCTACTGATTGCATCCTTCTTTTTTGACATGTGTATCCGAATCCGGTAACTAAAGAAAAGTTTCTAGATTAGACTCGGTTAGTTGTCTTGTTTAAATTCCACTGGCTTTATCGTTGGTGCAAATTATTTTGTTCAAGTTACTCCCTCCGGTCCATATTAATGGACTCAACTTTATTTAGATTCGTAATATGGACCAGAGAGAGTACATTATTTTGAAGTACTTTCCTATTCTATTGCCTCGGTCAGCATGTATTGAGAATTATTTTTTAGTGACTTCAATCTTCATATATAGAAAAACTTATATGTGCGCGGGCCGATACTAACCAGAACTGGTTTTCATTTTCCTTTTCTGCAGGGTTGATGCACCATAGCTGAAATATGGTTCCTATCTTTACATTTGCTGAATCTTTGCGGTCATTGACAGGATCACCTTTTCCACGAGAAAAATTCCATGTATATATTCTCGGATATAATGATTTTTACTGTCTCTTCAACCGATAAAACAAGGTATTGTTTTGACAGTGCACTGCTGCTATAGGCTCAGAGTATTGAACTCTTAGTTATATTCGGTTGTCGAAGTTACTGGGTTGAAGCGATATATTTCAGTCTGGTGCTTCAAGTGATTCCAGTATGAACTACAGGGCTCTACTTAGTTTCTTTGCAAGCAGATTGAGAAGCTGAGAAAGTTCACTTCATGGTTCTCGATTTGACACCTATAAAGATTAGCCGGCCAACTCCCTTAACATGAAAGTTGCATTATATTTCCTCTCTTTGCTTGAACCTTTCCACTTCTAGATGATCGACATGAACCTTAGTTATTTTATATATGTCAGCCATGTGCTCTAGGTGATTCTGTTAAGCCAATGGTTTATCTTGCTTCTCGCTGTGCCATTTCACTTTGATGCCATGTTTCTTTGCCATAGAAGAACGTGGACTTCAGGAGCAGACAATTTTCACCGATGCTGGTTTTAATTGTCCTCCTCAGGATTGTTAAACCATAGCCGAATTTTTTCCATCCTCACATTTGTAGATTTTCTGTGTTCATGTACAATATCTGTTAAGGCAATTTGGAGAGTAAGAAATCATGCTGCACTCGAGTCTGTGCCTTCGTAAAGAAATCCGCCAACTGCAAATCTGAAGGCACATAATGAACCGCAACAACATCATCATGTATCTGTGCACGTGTGTAAAAAGCATCAACACCGATATGCTTGGTCAGCTCATGCTTGACCGGATCACGTGCAATAACATGTACTGTCAGACAAAAGTGGAGTGGGTGTCGTAACAGAGATCCAAAAATCTGCAAGCAACCACCGTAACCAAGTCACCTCAGCAATCAACAAAGTCATAGCCCGCAACTCAGCCTCAATACTCGAACGGGAAACTGCGACCTGTTTCTTCGTCTTCCAAGCAACAAGCGAACCACCAAGAAACACACAGTAAGCAGAAAGCGAACGACGATCCGTAGGATCACTCGCTCACATAGCATCCGAATAGCACTGGCTGGAGAGAGCTGCAACGGGGAAAGAAAAGGCGACGAGTGATCGTGCCACGAAGATAACGAAGAACACGGTGGAGATGACTATAGTGAACAGTGGTAGGAGCTGAGACAAACTGACTCAGAATATGAATAGGATAAGAAATATCAGGACGAGTGACAGCAAGATAAACAAGACTCCCAACAAGATGGCGATAACGGGTGGGATCAGGAAGAGGATCACCATCAGTAGGACGAAGCTTAAACTTAAGCTCCATAGGAGTATCGACTGTGCGCTCATCCCCAAGAGCAGCACGAGCAAGAAGATCCTGAATGTACTTTTTCTGAGAGATAGAAAAACCATCAGAAGTGGAGAAAACCTCAATGCCAAGAAAATAGCGAAGAGGACCAAGATCAGTCATAAGAAACTGATCACGAAGACGAGCCTTGACGAAGGCAATATACTCAGGATCATCACCAGTAATGATCATATCATCAACATAAAGAAGAAGAAGAGTACGTCCACGAGGAGAAGTGTGAACGAAAAGTGTTGGATCATGAAGACTAGGAGAGAAACCAGCAGCAGTCACCATAGAGGCGAAGCGCTCAAACCAGGCACGAGGGGCCTGTTTGAGACCATAGAGAGAACGTCGAAGAGGACAAACCATCCCATCGGGAACAGAATACCCAGGAGGAGGCTGCATGTAAACCTCCTCACTCAACTCGCCAATAAGAAAAGCATTCTGAACATCAAGCTGGGAGACAGACCAGCGGCGAACAGAAGCAATAGCAAGAAGGGTACGCACAATAGTCATATGAGCCACGGGGCAAAGTCTCATCATAGTCACGGCCGTGCTCCTGCTGAAAACCACGAGCCACAAGACGCGCTTTATAGCGCTCAAGAGATCCATCAGAGCGAGTCTTAATTTTATAGACCCACTTACACGTGATGGAACGAACACCAGAAGGGGGAGAAACAAGATCCCAAGTGTCAGTGCGCTCAAGCGCAGCGATCTCCTCAGCCATGGCAAGCTGCCATTCAGGATGATACTCGGCATCCCGATAAGAAGTCGGCTCGGAAACGACATAGAGACCATACTGACTAGGAGAGTAACGGGAGCACGACGCGACGAACAGGCTGTGAAGGGGGAAGCTCATCTGCAGACAAGTCATCAGAAGAAGAGGAAGAAGGGACAGCATCGGAAGGAGCCGAAGCCGGAGAACGAGGAGTACTAGGTGGACTAGACGAACGAGAGGATGGTGCCGAAGGGGGCGCATCAGAAGTAGGAGGGAGGGGAGGAGCGACAGCAGGGGGTGCATCCGGAAAAGAAGAAAAGAGATATCATCCACCGGGTAAGTACCCGAGGTGGGGCGAGGATAAAAGGGACTCGTCTCATCAAACGTGACGTCACGAGAGATGCACATCCGACGACCAACGGGGTCCCAACAACGATAGCCCTTATGCTCATCACTGTATCCGAGAAAACACACTCAACAGACTGAGCGGTCAGTTTGGTGCGTTCGCGAGGAGGCAGAAGGACATAGCAGACGCAACCAAATGAACGGAGAGTCGAGTAGTCTGGAGAAACACCGGAGAGACGCTCGAGAGGAATACCATCCTGTAGAGCAGCGGAAGGCTGAATGTTAATGAGGTGGGCCGACGTAGCGACAGCCTCAGCCCAGAAATGTGGCGGAAGAGAAGAAGCAATCATCATAGCAAAGGTGGTCTCAAGAAGATGACGATGCTTACGCTCGGCGACGCCATTTTGAGCATGCGCGCCGGGACAAGAAAACTGAGCGAGGGTGCCCTCCTCAGCAAGGACACCACGAAGGTGCTGGGAGATATACTCACCAGCAGAATCAGCACGGAACACGCGAATGGGTGAGGAATACTGAGTGCGGATCATGGCTGCAAAATGCTGATAAATAGAGAGCACCTCACTGCGAGAGCGCATGAAAAACACCCAGGTGTACCGTGAAAAATCATCAATGGATAAGATATAGTATCGATGGCCCCCTTTCGAAGCGAAGGGAGTCGGACCCCAAACATCTGAATGGACTAAATCGAACGGCCGCTGAGAGACAAACACACTAGTAGGATAGGGAAGCTGAATCTATTTGCCTAACCTACAGTCCCTGACAGTGTAACGACCCATCTCCAGAGACAGACCCCAGAAGGCCACGATGAACCAAAGACGACAGGCGAGAGTCACAAAGGAGGCCCAAAGATAAGGCGGGATCAGCGGAAGAAGACATCGGGTAACAACAGCCCACAACAGTATTTTATTTTATTTTTTATTTTAGATCGAAGTCAACTCAGGAGAGAGAAAACCGATCGGGGGCGGCGCGAGCGGGACGACGGCAGCGAGCGGGAGACGTGCGCGAGCGGGCGGGGCGTGCGGGGTGGGGCAGAGTGGCGGCGGGGCAGATGGGGGCGGACGGCGGGGACGCGCGCGGCGGCGCGGCGGGATGGCCGGGCGTGGGGATGGCGGCGAAGCGAGAAGCGGGCGACGGGGATGGCCGGGCAGAGGATGGGGACGGCCGGGCGACGGAGAGCAGACGGACGGGAGCGGCCGGAGGAGGAGGCCGGCGGCGGCCGGAGCAGAGGAAGGCGGCGGCCGGAGCAGAGGACGGCGGCGGACGGCGGCCGGAGGTGGGAGGCGGCCGGAACAAGCGACAATGACGGCCAGACTAGTAGAGGACCAATTTTGGCTCTGATACCATGTTAAGGTAATATGCTTGTTGTATTACCAGGGGGCAAAGGCCACAATATATAGTACATGTACATGTGCACATATGCAGAAAGCCCCCTAACATATGGGGAAACTACAATAGACAGATATATACATCTAACAATATCATCTTTTCCCATGGAAAGCAACTCCATATATAATCTGATTTCACTGATTGTGTAATAAAAACGGTTACCACAGGAAAAGTACGAACTCAAGTGAATGATGAGGTGGGACCCTATTTCAGTACCCATCATGCACCGAGAAAAGGGGATCCGCTATCGTCTTTAATCTTTGACACAATAGTAGATGTCTTATCTACCCTTATTGAGAGGGTACAAAATATTTCAGTGAGGTGCTCCAAGTGATTTTGGAACATTGGACCCTAGATTGTGTATGCTACGATTTCTTGGATGGAAGGAATGCATAGTAGACGGTGAAATCAATGATTTGTTTTTGGATTATATATTGGAGGGAGAAGGCAATGGGTTTTCTCTCGGCTAGGAGGGAATGAAAAGAAGCCCGCCGTGGTTGGTGTCTTTGGGTGAAAAACAATAGATGAGTTTTCCAAGATTGACGGTACGTAGGTACATGTCTAGTCTTAGGGCATATACAATGGGGTGATGTCAGCCTTTCCTTAGAAATGCCACGTCAGATTTTTGCTTAATTGGAAGAGAGAGAATGAAGAGAGAGAAGGTTGTCTTCTCTTAGCTAAGGGATCATCTCTTAGAAAATAAGGGAAGACTATTTTCTCCATTGTATCACATATGTCTTCCCTTAGCAACAAATTTCCTACCAAAATTTAATTATTCATATTAATTGCTATAGATGGCTGTAAGAGATAATGCATTGTATGACTTATATCTAATCGCCTTCTCTAGCTGATGTGGCGAGGTAAGGGAAGACATGCCTTCTCTACTATTGTACATGCCCTTATGTAAGAGCCAACTCTATCACGTGCTCTTAGGCACTTTGTGAGATTAAATGGTGGGCCATGCATTGATAAAGTAGTACAATTGTATAGCTCACTATTGTACTACATGTTAGCTCTAGATTACCTATAGATGATATGGCACTTGGCTTATAACCAACAATTGACTCTACTATTAAACTTGCTCTAAGGAACAAAATTTAAGGATTAAATACCTAGCACTTGCTCAAGAGACCGTGCTTGCAATGCTGAACGCAACAATTGGACGCTTGCACAATTTGAATGAAAACGTCCGCTTTGTCCATCTTAGGCGTTGACGTAACCAAATTCCCCCCCGATCGACCGGAATTCAAGGAAAACAGCCAGGATTTATTCCCTAGCACCTGCTGTTAGCGTTTACATTGTAGATGCTCTAAGAAATCAATGCATATTCCATTCATTCATATACGTAAAGAGTACTACGGATCAACAAAAAGTCTAAAACTAACAAGTTTCTTCCAAAATCACTTTAAAGCTATATATTACTCCGTATATACTAAAAAGATAACGCACAAAATTAGCAACTAATTCCCTCAAAAAAAACTTAGCAACTAAAGCTACCGCGCCCGAAAATAGGCATCATCCGCTGTGTCGTGTGGCTGTCGAAGATCAAGGAACATATTCTCGATCAAGAAACTCCTTCAAAGGCTCTTCTAGCGCCTTCATCACGGCCTTCCACCCAGCATTGGTCGGGTGCATCTCGTCCCAGTAGAAGAACTTGTCGGGATTCTCGCATAGTTCGTAGAGGCGCTCCCCTGAAGGGCTGCGCTGCCCACAGTACCCGTTATCGTAAGCGCTAGCACAGCACGGGGCCAAATTGCGGTTGAACTTCTTGGCATCATCGGACAGTCCACCTGCATATATATATGCACAAGGAGTTTGCATATATGATCAGATGCAATTTCAGATGTTGAATCACATGCGTTCATGAATAGACACTTACGGGAGGCGTGGTTGACGATGTCGGTGAAGACGGTGTAGAGGTCTAGTATGTGGGCGTTGTTCTTCCTGCCCATTAGCCTTTCCAGGTTGCTGTTGTGCAGAGCTGCGCCGTAGTTGCCGAGAAGGTCGCAGGAGGTGTAGTTGCTGGAGCTAGATTGCAGAGGCGTGCAGCCGATGGGGTGCAGGTTGTTCACGATCACCTTCCTCAGGCCGAGCCTCTGCAGCCGTTCCACGTTCTTCACGATCTCAGAGGTCACGCCCGCAATGTAGGTATTCATCTGCAGGAGAAGTTGATTAGTAAGGTGGAAATATTTATGTTTGTACGTGTGAGGTACTCGATCTGTTATTACTCACGTCGCTGAAGCTACTCAAGTGGGCGTGGTCGACGTCGGCGCCGCTGAGGTAGTCGTTGCCAGAGATGGCGACGAGCGCGACGGAGCGGCGGAGCTGGTCCTTGGAGATGACCCCGTCGTTAACTAGGCTTACGAACATGTTGACCTGTGCGTCGAGGGTTGGCGCACTCTTCGACATCGTGTGCACGCCAGCGCCACCAAAAGCAAAGGTCATCCCCGATGGATCGCAGGATTGATCTGGGGTGAGCACGTACGCCGGAGGGGCTTCAGTGAGACCCAAGAGCCTTGCTGCAAGGACAAAACCATATGTATTAGGATTTAGAAGTAAACATTAGCCATCAGAAATCTAGAAATTAAATTTGCTAGCTAGGAATCTGAGTATAGCGTACCGATGAAATCTGATTGAATGTGATAGTTGGAGAAGCGTCCTGTCGGAACAGGGGTTGGTCCCCGAGAGCTAAGATATGAGCCGTAGGGATAGCTCCACTGACGGGTGGTGTCTTCACCGATGGATTCAGATGGAGTCTGGCCGCGCTTCAGCTTGGGGAGATTGCCGTTGTCGGCGAAGTCATCGCCGAAGACGAACATGCTGGTCCACTGGTTCCTTGACCCCTGAGCCGAAGGCGTGCCTCGGGCCTCCACACGAGCAGCTGTTATACACGTATACACATGGTCATATCACATGGATGCAGAACATAAACGATCCCTTGACGATTGACCAGATCGAAATAGTACTTTTTTTTTGTGAAAGATTGAAATAGCACTACAGTAGCTAGCAACGCAGCATAAATTATATCGATCTAAAAGAAGAGCAAAGTAGGCAGCTAGCAAGGCAATATCAAATATCGATCTAAGGAAGGGCAAGGAGGGCAGTAGTGCGTAATGCATGCATACCATCGAAAAGGAGGACGAGGACAATGCAGCAGACAGCGGCTGCCGGAAGAAGTTTCATGGTTGCTAGCTGGCCAGCGCCCGGCGAGGAAGAATATCGGTCGATATCGTATGACCGTACGGTGGGCTATAGCTATATTTATAGAAGATAGTTACCGCCATCACACAGTCCTAGTACTCAACTGCACGTATGAGTACAAGGTAGGAGTATACAATATATAAGGACTCTGCAAGCATATATACACTCCCGTGCGTTTACAGGGTTAGCACGGGGCGGCTAACAAACAACAGCTGCGTACGCCCACGCGTGCAACGGGATCGATCGGAACAAAGTAGAGTTGACGCGCAACGTAATTGAACTATTATCCCACGCGCACTACATCACGGTATAAAATTTGGGGCATTTCAAAGTGCCCCAAATTTGAACCAAAGTGCCACTAATTAGCTATAGGGGCACTTTTTCAAGTGCCACCTTTACTTGCGTCTCTAAAAGTATTTGGGGCACTACCTAGTGGCACTTTGCCAAGTGCCACTAAATGCAATTATTCTAAAAGTGCCACTAAATCCAATTAGGGGCACTTTGTGCCACTAAATGCAATTAGGGGCACTTTGCCAAGTGCCACTAAATCCAATTAGGGGCACTTCTAAAAGTGCCACTAAATGCAATTAGGGGCACTTTGCCAAGTGCCACTAAATCCAATTAGGGGCACTTCTAAAAGTGCCACTAGATCCAATTAGGGGCACTTTGCCAAGTGCCACTAAATCCAATTATGGGCACTTTGCCAAGTGCCACTAAATGCAATTAGGGGCACTTCTAAAAGTGCCACTAAATGCAATTAGGGGCACTTTGCCAAGTGCCACTAAATCCAATTAGGGGCACTTTGCCAAGTGCCACTAAATCCAATTAGGGGTACTTTGAGATGTGCCCCATATACTCAAATACCATTTCATATACTCAATTAGGGGTACTGTCATACAAGAATGAGCACACAACATGAACATTATGTCATACAAGAATGAGCACATACTGTCATACAAGAATAAGAACAAACAGTACCAACATATATACTGTCGTACACACTGTCATACAAGAATCCAATACACTTTGTCGCGTCCAACATAATATCTCACTATGTCTCACAGAGCAAAACGGAGACGGAAATTATGACACTCTCAGTTTGTATACTGTCAAATCATCACCATGTTTCAACTTTTAACATCATAACTGATCAATATCATCTTCAGTTGTACCCAGACGAGGCATCAGTGAGCAGCATCACCTTGAGTATTGAGCATTGTACCTTGAGTATTGAGCATTGTACCTTGAGTATTGAGCATTGTACCTTGAGAGAAATAGTAATATGATTAAACCAAAAAGTAGATGAAAAATAGAAGTGCATTGTCCATGCTCAGATGACAGTAAGTAGTTAACCAAGTAGTAAAAGATAGATACCCAATATCTCCATCTACAGTATGCATTTCTTCAGAAAAGTAAGAAGAGAAAGAGGGGCTTGGATTAATGCAAGTACCAGCCTGCCCATGTGAAGTACTTTTTCCTAGCATGCAAACTGAGGGTCATTTAATAAATGCTTTTTTCGGTATTTTTCTGCCCGCTGTAGTATGCAAATATGCAGAGCAAGGGTAGTGATGCTGGACATGCTAAGGGCTTGTATGTTGGGTTACAGAGAAGTGAAGATGTTATTAAAATGGATGGATGAAGTACTTGATCCAATAAGTTCATGCAAAAGCAAAACACTATAGGAACAATCTGTTGTTTGGACAAAAAGCAACTAGTCTGTCCATCTGAGCTTCAAGAAATGTACATACACGACAATTTTCGATTCTTCACTTAACTAATATAAATTCAGTTAACAGTTCAGGGTAGTGATGTTGGGCTTGTATGTTGGTTTCAGAGAACTCAAGTTAGTGATGCTGGACATGCTTAGCCCTTAGAAATGCTGTCATAAAGAACACACAGGGTGTTTAAAAGAAGAGGGCTGGATTAAGAGGAGGAGGGGCTGGAGGTGGATCAGAAGCACCCAGATGGTTTGTGGAATGGTCGCAGGGCGAGGGACTGGAAGAAATGGAATGGTCGCAGGGCGAGGGACTGGAAGAAAACAAAGCTTGCAACTTGGCAGTGCAAGAGTCAAGGGCAATGGGTTTGGAAGTCCTTGAAACAGCATTGTTTGTCAAGAAGAAATCACAGAGCGACGGAACAAACAGGAATGATGCCATGGACAGTGCAGAGGATAAGAACCAGAGCAAGGCTTAATCCTAGTGCTGAACTAAACAAGTTGTATTTTTGCAAGCGCATGTTTTTACGTGCAATAGAGCATAAAAGAATAAACTGAATCTTTCTTGTCAGAAACAATCTGGACATTATGCATATTGAAACAAATACATTTGACAACATAGTAAATACCATACTTGAACCAGAGCAACAATGTATTTTTTTCAATATGGTTAGGTATGTTTTCTAGATTATGAATGCTAAACTAAAAGAATAAACTGAATCTTTCTGGTCTGAAAGACTTATAAACTCCACGTATATCTGTACTACGCCTATATATACTAAGAAGTGGTATTTATATATTCATTGATGCATGTGATGGGCCCCTCCTCTGAACCTTGGCCAATGACTGTTACATCCATTTGTTGTAGTTTGCACACTTGGACCATTTCTATTTATTAACTTTATGAAATATGTAGAGCAAGGGTAGTGATGTTGGGCATGATAAGGGTAATAAGACTGATTATCAAGTTTGGTTGTCTGTAACAGGCTGTAACTATTCACATGTGACATGTGGGACAGGTACCAGGTAAATGCATAGATAATTGGCATGCAGCAGATAAATTATGAGGGGGAAATCAGGAATCAATAATGACAAAGCAAGAAGTCAAAGCAAGGTTCAAAAATAATGCAGTGAAAATTATCTAGGAGATAATAGCAGGGCTAATATTCTGCATAGCATTGTTTTAGATGGTCATGGTATGTGCACAAATCTACTAATAGTTAAGTGACATTTGTACCTTGTGGTTTACTACTTCTCCTCTTCTTGCACTTCACATCTCGAGGGTCATTTTCCCACAGCTCTTTCTCCACCTTTCTCACAACTTCTTTATTTATGCTATCCAGTTCTAGCTCTGTCAGCTGCAAGTCAATGTCAGATAGCTAAAAGTTTGTCAGCCATAATTTTGTAAATGTGTCATGGCAGCATTTAGATGTGAAAAGAATATTTTAGTGCAGTCATTGTCACCTACATGTTTTTTTTGGCCAACGTATGCAGTGCGCTTCAGCTTGTCCTACATTTTTTTATCCTGCCTTTAGCTTTAGGCAGTACTGTGGTTTTCTTGTAAACAATGTTAACAAGAACTTCAACAAATTCTTCGCTTTCTACATCTTGTACTGTTCCTAGTGCAACCAACTGTAAGCTGTTTGGTGAGGTCAATCCCACTTCCATCCCTGTTTTGATTTTGTCAACCTGACCATTAAGATAAAACATAACTATCTATACTCATATCAAGTACTACTCAATAATTTCAAGTTTTAATATTGTAAGCTTACCTTCATTGCTTTTCTTGGTGGAAACCAAGCTTTCTGCTTCTTACTTGCAATGATTTCTTCTACCTTCTCTTCCTTAATTTTGATCGATTCTTCGCAGCCTTCTAACAACTTCTTGTATGATGTCTTGGGTTTTGGTTTTGCACAGTCTGGTGCAACCACACATTGTAGTTCCCCAACTTGAGAATCAATGATATTCTGCAGTTTCTTAGTCTTGGGTGGTGCTGTTGCTTCTTGGCTTGTTTCATCTACTTGTGTATATGCTTCTCCTGTTATCTTCAAGCAATCAGTTGTTGTTGACTTGAAGGAGTCAGCTGCACTCCTTTTCTTTTTCTTGGGTAGTGTTGTTGCTTCTTTTGTTGTTGCTTTGCTTGATTCCATGTACTGAATACTTGCTGCTGTTCCTCTGACTTGACTTGATTCAGTTATTTCTGTAGGTCCTTTTGCTTCTACTGCTCTCCTCTTGTTTAGGCCAGCTTTGTTGCTCTTTTCTATGGTTCCTGGTAACTTTATTTCAGTGCTTTCCTTGACGGTTTGTTTCGGTTGGCTTGCTGCATTTGTTTGCTGCGAGTGCTTGCCTCCTCGGATTGCTTCATCTTTGTTAGCTTCAGTTGCTTGTCTGCACCTTTTTATTGATGCTGATGCTGCTCCTTCAGTTGCTTCCACTTGCTCAGTCTCGGGAAACATTTGCTCGGCAATGGTTGCCTCTTCTTGTGCTGTAGAGGTGGATTTCAGCTCTTGAGTTGATATGAACGAGTGCTTCAACTGCTTCCCTAGAAGTTGGCTTGCTGCATTTGTTTGTTGCGAGTACTTTTCTCCTTGGCTTGCTTGAGCTGCTTGTTTCAAGTGCTTGGCTCCTCTGATTGATTCCTCTGTTTGCTTCAAGTGCTTGCCTCCTCGGATTGCTTCATCTTTGTTATCTTCAGTTGCTTGTCTGCACCTTTTTATGGATGCTGCTGTTGCTCCTTCAGTTGCTTCCACTTGCTCAGTCTCGGGCAACATTTGCTCGGCAATGGTTGCCTCTTCTTGTGCTGTAGAGGTGGATTTCAGCTCTTGAGTTGCTATGAATGAGTTCAATTTATCTTCTATTAGTTGACTCCTCTCTGTTAGAGCTGCCTGGCTTGCCAGTAGTGTTTGTACCAGGCCTCTGAGTTGCAGGTTCTCTTCTTTTGAATCTCTAAATGCAGATACAGCTTCACTTAGCAGTACACTTGACTTTCCACCAACCACTAGCCCGAATCCATGCATTCTTGACTTGCTGGGATTTGGGAAGATGTGAGAATATAGATCTCCTTCTCCGTGTTCTTCACGGATCAGTGATGGTTTCACATGGAAAGCAGCAGTTATCTCCTCCTGTCAACCGAAGCACGCAACGACACTTTTTAAAAATTTCTTGTCAGCCAACAATGCTATCAGTTGTATACACAAGAGAATGGTACATACAATTTTAGCTGCAGAATAATCGTCTACTGGAAGTCCATCTTTGTTTGTATGGACAATACGGTACAGTTGAGACCTAGATACAGGTTGTCCTTGCTTAATTTCCTGTAATTTGCACAGGACAACAACTTCAAATGAAAATTGCTTCTCAGATTGCACACAATTATATGGAAATTGCTTATCAGTAATAGTCCATACTTGCTGGGAAATTGCACACATGTATGGATCAACTATACCACCAAAAAGCACACATACCATAACCAGGAAACCTACCTCCTGTTCATGCACAATTGCGAAGCTCCTAGTACCAGCAGTATGTCGAGCATTGTTCTGATTTGCCCTTGTTGCTTTATTTACTGCCGACATTGCCTGTAAGATTATGTAAGTCCATGGACAAGCACATGTGAACAAGTTAAATAAGCATGTAGTAATACATCAGAACTGACCATTGTCTTTTCCTTTCGCCAATACTTGCATAGCTTCTCCCACCGGTTCTCATGAATCCTACCCCCACAGCCATTTGCAATATTTTGTTTCAAAGTCAATCTTGCATCATAAAATGTAATCTTCAAGTAGTACTTGAATGATCTCCACTTTTTTGCTGCTGATTTCATTACCCAGTACTTGTTTTCTTCAGAAAGGTTGAAGTAAGCCTGACAAGCAGAAGGTTAGAGCAATTTCCTTTTACACATGAATACTGTCTTATGAAGTTGCACATGAATGAATGAATCCCAATCATGATTGTTACCTTCAGTGTCATCCACAATTTATTTTTCTCACAGTCTGGCACATCCCTCCAAGTATTGGCACCAAGAGAGACGTCTTTTCCTTTTACCAAACTACTCATGAAGTTTGATAGCTTGGATGTCTTAACACCACAGGGCTGTCCCAAATGGTTAAACTGCTGTTGCACCTTGTTGTTAGGCCCATGCTTTGCCCAGAACCTTTTCATGTTGGTAGGTCCTCTTGTACTTTTCTCTTCCTGACCTGCAACTTCATTTTTAATCAAGAGCAAGGTAAAGATTATTTGTTCAGTTGCAGTTTCATTTTTTCATTTTAGATGCAATCGTATTTCGTACCTTGATGATGTACTTGTGCATGATCACCAGCAATGTTATGTACTTCATTCTCATCTCTGGTTTCATTTTCAGATCTTGCCTCATCCCCTGTCTCATCATCCGAGGCATCATCTTCTTTGTCACGTTCTTCATCGTCATCGTCTGATTCTTCATCATCATCGTCTGAATCATAAACCCGGGCAGACTACAAATTCACAAGTAATATGTTAAATTGATCAAACTTTAACATTCATCACTGATGCAGACTACAAATGCATATAATATTTTCAAACATTGCTAGCATTTGCAATGTTTAGTGAATTTAACATTAAAACTTACTTCTAAATGCTCATAATATATCTTTCTTAACTTCTCGTCTTTTAGTAGACTTATTCTCTCATATTCAGATGCTTCCATCTCTGCATCCGGTAAGGCAAGAATCTTGTTCCTCCAATCTTGTCTTCCATTCATCACTGCTCCTGAAATAAGAACAAGATTTTTTATTTCACCTCAATTAATTTAATGATGATGAAAGCATACTTCCAATTACACTCACACTGTTCTGGTCAGGTTCCATATCATAATAATCTCTTGTTGTAGGAAAAACAACCGCATTCCAATCAGTATCTACAGGGTCATTTACATAATACACCTGTTTGGCTTGACTAGCTAGAATGAAAGGTTCAGAATGTATGTCCTGGGAATTATAAATATGATCAAAGTTAACCTCTGTTATACCAAAGTTGTCTAATTCCCTCACTCCATTTTTTTTACCCAATCACATTTGAAAAGGACCACATGTACTTCGTTTGAATAGTTCAGCTCTATGATATCAGTAATTCTACCATAGTATAAGACATCTCCTACTGCTGGATTATCATCTTTCGCACTAGAAAAACTACTAGTGCTTGCAACAACAGCAACACCATCACACTGGGTAGATTTGCCTACACCATACGAATGGGTATGATATGTGCAGCCATTAATAAAATAGCTATTGTATCTTCGGGCCATCATATATGGTTGTTGAGATAATGTAATGACATCACGAGGCAGATTAATTCCCTGTTCTCTGAGTTTTTGTACCTAAAAGAACACACAAGAATGTAAAAATGACAGTGGCATATATTAATATATATAGTAAATTCTCATTCTATAATTTATAGATTGAAAGTCTTACATGCTCAACAAACCAAGTATGGAATGTTCTGTGATGAGCATTTTCAATCTCTCTCTTTGATTTCCTTCTACCAAGTGAAATGTATTTTTTGTGCTCCCTACACGATTTAAACGGGTTTAGAGCCATGTATGGTATTTTGCTAGTAGAAAAGATAGGACAAAAACTCACTCGGCATATGCTGTAATTTTTGGATAGCATACAAGTACACATCTTGCAGCTTGTGTCCATGAAACGAAATCCAGTTGAGTTACGGCAAAGGCTGACAGAGGCTTGCCGATTGTTGTCAGGTAGGATTCCCCAGCAGTTGAAGGACCAGGGTTTTCATTATGCCTTGGCGCTCTAGTAAGCTTGGTAGTACAATCATGCAGATATCTTGAACAGAAAGTCAGACTTTCATCCAACTGGTAACTTTCCGCAATTGAGCCTTCTGGGTGGCTTGTGGTCCCAACCATGTTTTTAACTTTACCCATAAACCTCTCTGGTGACCACATGCCCCTGTAATGCACTGGCCCGGCTATTCTTACTTCAGCTGCAAGGTGCATAGTTAGATGGACCATTATGTCGAAGAATGAAGGGGGAAATATCATCTCCAACTGGCACAAAATCAGAACAATTTCATCTTCCCATTCTTCAATTTCCTTGACATCTATCACCTTTCCGTACAACACCTTGAAGTACTTGCATAGCCTTATCAGTGGTATAGATACAGTCTCAGGCAAAGATCTACATAGCGCCAAAGGCATCAAATCTTGCATAATAATATGACAATCATGGCTTTTCAAGCCAACTAACTTCTTAGTATCTAAGTGCACCTTGGGATAAAGATTGGATGCATACCCATCAGGAAATCTAGCATACTTGATAACCATGCAGAAAATATGTTTTCCATCGGTATTCATCTGATAAATTGCTTTAGGGAGTGTAGGTTTAGGTCCGGTCGTATCAGCATGTAGATCAGTCCTTATTTTCATAGCCTCAAGGTCCTTTCTAGCATTTAAACCATCTTTTGATCTCTTATCTACATCAAGTATGGTATTTACTATGTTGTCAAATGTATTTTTTTCAATATGCAAAATGTCCAGATTGTTTCTGACAAGAAGTTTGTCCCAATATTCTAATTGGAAGAACACACTTCTCTTTTTAAATGTTGCTTCGACAGGGTGAACATAAATGTCAACATTTTCATCTTCGTCGGACATTTTCTTCCTTTTCCTGTCTCCCCTTTTTTGTTTCTGCAACTTACCATAATCTGTATGCAGACATGCAGTCATAACAGATATTTCTTTTCCGGATGGTTGCTTTGGAGGTTGTCTGAACTCAGTCTTTCCATTAAAAGAAGCTGCATCTAACCTGTACACATGATTATCATCTAGGAATCTTCTGTGCCCTAAGAAGCATGACTTGCGCCCATGCTTCAAATACCTTCTGCATGTGTTTAGTAGACAGTGAGAGCAAATGTTCAAGCTCTCACCACTTATGCAGCCTCTTCCGAGCCAGTCAGTAATAGTCCAAAGCAACGCAGCACGCAACAGAAATCTCTCCCCAGTACGTGCATCATGTGTCCACACTCCTGGTTTCCAAAATTCTTGGAGATCATCAATGGTTAGCTGCAAGTATACATCCATTTCCTTTCCAGGACCCTTCCTTCCAGGCACTATTACACTCAGTATGAAATTGGATTCCTTCATACAGATCCAAGGAGGCAGATTGAGTGGAATGAGAAAAATAGGCCAAATGCTATAGGACAAGTTCATGTTACGAAAGGGATTAAATCCATCTGTTGCCAGAGCAAATCTTATATTCCTTGGATCATTACTGAACAACTGGTGGTTGGAGTCAAATGATTTCCATGCTGGAGAATCTGCTGGATGCCTCATCATTCTATCTTTAGTTCTACCATCATTGTGCCAAGTCATGTATGGTGATGTTTTTGAACTCATGAATAGCCTTCTAGCCCTAGGCTTCAATTTGAAGTGTCTAATAACCTTCTGAGGAACCTTGTACACCCTTTTTCCATCTACCCCTGTGTTCACACTCTTCCATCTACTAGTCTTGCACACTGGGCACTCTTGGAGGTCAGAGTATTCTCCCCTAAACATGATGCAGTCATGTTCACATGCGTCAATACTCTCATACCCAATGCCAACATCTTTTATGTACCTCTTGGATGCATGAATTTTTTTTGGCAGGGTGTGGCCTTCTGGTAGTGCATCTTTAAACAATGCCAAAATTTCATCGTAGCATGTATTAGGCACTTTCCAGGTATTCTTCAAGTTTAATAACCTAACTAGGAATTGTAGTTTTGAAATTTTTTTGCAGCCGGGGAATAATTCTTTGCTGCCATCTTCTACTAGTTTTTTGTATGCTTCTTCATCAACATCGAAATCACTATCATTAGCCTCTGAATCTTCATCTTCTGCTTCCCCATCTTCATCCAGTCCTAAACTTCCAGTGTCATACATTCCGAAGCCATCGAGCAACATTTGGTCCATCTCATCATTGTCAGCATGTTCTTCATGATCACTGTTTGTGTCAACTGCAGCAGCTCCAGGTTGAGGTAAACTAATGTTGTCAGGGTCCGCAAAAGCTTCTCCGTGTAGAGCCCAAGTTGAGTAACCATGCATGAAACCATTACATACCAGGTGTTCACTAACCAGGCTTCTATTATTCCAAAACCTATTTGCACATGTTTTACAGGGGCAAAGTACTCTGTTAACCATTCCAGCATTTTCAGCAGCAAATTGCAAAAACTTTGTAACCCCAGCAGCATATTCAGCTGTGGATCTGGGTGCTCTCATCCACTGCTTATCCATAATGGCCAATCAGTTAACTAATTAAGCAGACAATCAAACAGAACCTGCATAATCCCATACTACCGTCGTTAATTTACCTAATTAAGCAGACAACAAACTACTAATCTTCAGATATACACGCAATACAAGTCTATGTTAGCTAAAACTTTCATCTACTGGAATCCAACACTTCAATCAATTTAGTAGTACAATTGTAATGCCAATTCGTTGAGAACTCATGAAATAGCAACAGCAACATCAATCAACAATAGCAGGGAACTCATCAAGCAACAGTAAGCAGCAGCAAATTCCAGGGAAGTCATGAAATAGCAGGGAACTCATGAAATAGCAGGATCTGGGAAGGAAATTCTCACTACCGTTGCTACTCTCGCCTGTTACATATGTTGCAGGGCGGGTGAGAACGAGCGGCGCGAATCCATTCACGAGGAGGAGCGGGTTCCAGGCGACGACCTAGGGAACATTGAGTTTGTTAACGTATGCATGTTGCTCTAAAAAAGGAAAACAAATCCAACTAAACAATAAAATGAATAATCGTGTTTGCCTACCCAGCATTTTTTTACATTGCTATTTAAAAAGTTGCTTTGCCATTTCAGTGTTTGGCTAGCCAAATTTATTTATGCATGTGTGGCTCTCATGAATCCTACCCCCACAGCCATTTGCAAACAAAAAACACTTAGTTAGAACAAATCCAACTAAACACTTAGTTACTTTGCCTTTTTTTTTTTGCAGTGGATCAGTTAAGTAACCACAAACAAACTGTATTAGCCCGTAAGTGGGAAGCATTCGGCTGCGGTTTCTGATGAGGCTGAATTAATTTGAGCAGAATAGAGATTACGCAACCGGCTTGATTCATGAACTGACTACGACACAGATCTACGTGCGGCAGCCTCTGAATTTAGCCTCTGAATTTAGTGCGGGAGAAAGGGACCTTCAAAGCTAACCTTGCACGCAGGGAGAAAGGGAGGCACACACCGGGAACCTCGACGACCTAGGCAGGCGAGGCGCGGCTGGGCCCTCGACGGTGAGGCGCGGCGACGGCGATGGAGCGCGTGGCGCGTCGACGGCGATGGCGAGGACCACCTCGACTGCGACGGCGAGGCGCGGCTGGGCTGTCGACGGTGAGGCGCGGCGACGGCGATGGAGCGCGAGGCGCGGCGACGGCGCGGCGACGGCGAGCGCGATTGGAGCGCGTGGAGTGGGCGCGATTGGATGGAGTGAGCGCGTGGAGGATACGCGATTGGACCCTGATTTTTAATGTGTCTGATGGCGCCTGATTTTTCAATGATTTTATTTATGTCTGATTTTTCAACTAACCTGGTTTTTAAACACATGTTTGATTAATATGCCTGATTTTTTCAATGATCCCTGATTTTTTATTAATAATAATTATTAACATTGGCTAAATAATTACAATTTGTTTGTTTTGTTTGTTTGTTTTGTGTGCCATTTTACAATTTGTGTGCCATTTTACAATTTGTTTGTTTTGTTTTACAATTTTATAATTATGGGTGCCATTTTACAATTTTATAATTATTAACATTGGCTAAATAAATAATAATGGCCTGATTTTTCATTTGTTTCTTTTGTTTTTAATTTAAAAACTTTATGCAAGTTTATTGAACAAAATCTACTAGTCCTAAAAGATCACTAATACTCATCTTCTTTGTGGCGTTTTACCCGACCGACCTCCGTCGACACATTTGCGTCAAGTCGGCGTTGTACAAAATACTAGAGGTACGTGGTTGGTACAAATTATGTCAATTTTGGGTAGTACCAAACAACGGGTAAGTTGACGATTCATACAATTTGGAATACAATATGGAATAAGGTAGATATGTGGGAACTACTCATAAACCTTGAATAATGATGAATAATTTGAACTAATACATTTAAAAAGCAGGGACAATATATGGTGCCCTCACTAATTATAATTTGAACTTTCCAAAGAAGATACAAATCAAATACCTCACTATATCATATGTACCAAAGGAGTGTATATCACCAAAGTTGAACATGTCATGTCATATAAGCTACTACTAGCATCATATATCTACCAAAGAAGAAAAACACTTCAGCCCAAAATAGATTCAGTACTACCAGCAGCATCCAGAGAAGAAAAACAGATTCAGTACAACCAGCAACATTCAGACAAGAAGAACACTTCAGCTAGTCCCTCATTACTCTTCCTCAAGCTTCAGGATCTCCATCCTCAACCATGAGAATGGATCTCTCCGGCGCACTGGAACTTCCCTGTCATCTATGAACGTAAACATGCAAACATCTCCCTCCTTTAAATTGAATGCCTTCACTGCATATGTCCACGACTTGTTGTAGATCATAGTCTTCCCAGAATCTTGCAACTTCATCCGACAGTACTTCTTTAAATTACTTGTAGGTGTGCAAACAGCCACACTGACTTCTTGTGCTCTTGCTGTGATTCCAAGTCTTACGCAGTGACTGTCCATCATGAACTTAAACAGGAAGGAACGTGTGTACTGCGCGGTAAACTCCTAGAAAGAAATATGTTGAATTAAGTCAGAAACATTTATAAATCAAAGATCATATACAAGAAAGGACAAGCTAAAGGTCAGGCTATTTATGATCTTGAAACTAACAGTTATGCATACATATCAGCTATTTCTAGGCCAGGTTAATAGAAAATTATCAGCTATTTGTTAATAGTGAAGGTAGCATGCTATATCTCACTGTAATGACGAATAGCTGACAAATAACAGGAACTAACCAAGAAGCACTCTCCAGATGGTGTCACATTGGTTTCGTCAAGTGTGCAAACGTACTCCTTAGTGGTTGGCCTTGGTAACACTTCAGTGAAATTTCTAAGAGTCATTCTCTGATGAAAGTTCAATTCAACAAAATTTCCAAAGATGCAGTAATTGTCAAATGGCTGATCAAACCCTGGAAATCCTGGACCTGCATGCAATTTATGTGTAAGATAATGTTTGGAATATTCTTTATAATCAGCCGATCCATGTGTACGAGAACAAACCTCTTACTATGATTTCTTTCTTCTCATCATACTCATCTTCTTCGATGAGCAATGCTTCATCATCGCTCATGTATGGGTCTCTGAAAATAAAATAGTCGTCTTTGTCGCTCACATAGTCATCCTCCTCGCTCACATAGTCGTCGTCCTCGCTCACATAGTCGTCTCCATCATCACTGATATCCTCATCTAAATCACTGAAAAATGTTCAATCAAATGACGAATAGGCTTATCATTGAAATGTTACCAAGCCTTATCATTGAAAAATGTGAAAATAAGCTTTAAAAATGCAGTACTAAAAACTTCAGAGGTGGACACACCACACTCTGAAATTAACACTCCACTGTCATTGTGTGTGTGACTTGACAAGGGGAGGCAGAGTGGACATGTGAATGCATGGATGCAGCATTGTGCGGAAAAATTGTTTAGTTTCAGGAGATCATAAAGAGTAAGTTTGTGATGTACCAAAATTAACACATGATCATTAGGAAACCTAAGAAGTGACCAATTAACTCAGTCCCCTTCTCTCAAATCAACTGAAAACAGCATCTAATACTACAGCTGGACAAGTGCTACTACAGCTACAGCTACAAGTTCAGGTTAACACTCATACTTTTACCATATGCACACAATATTGGCCAAGCTACTGCAGTAACTCACAGCCTGGTCAATCATAATATGTGATTCTATAAAACCTGACAGTACAACATAGCAGATTGATTTTCTAGTAAGACGTTGCTTATGCCATTGATAATATAATATGATTCTCCAAAATCTGACAGAGAAATGACAACTAACTGAATGTGTGCTGTACCAAAATTGTGCTGTACCAAAATCTGACAGAGAAATGACAACTAACATGATCATTATAGGAGGATGGAAGGGAGGCATACATCGTTGGCGGACGACGCGCTGTTGGAGTAGGCTGCGCAGGTGGCTGAGGGAGCGCCGGTGGCAGAGGACGCGCCGGTGGATTAGGCTGCGCAGGTGGCTGGGGGAGCGCCGGTGGAGGAGGACGCGTGGATAGCTGAGGGAGCGCCGGTGGTTGATGCCGCGCCGGTGGCTGAGGATGCGTCGGTGGCTGAGGATGCGTCGGTGGCGGATGCCGCGCCGGTGGAGGAGGCTGCGCGGGTGGCTGACGACGCGTCGGTGGCGGATGTTTAAATTCAGAGGTGGGCACACCAAAATCTGAATTGCTATACAGTAAAGAAATATGGTTCAGTCAGTACCACTAGTACTGTTTAACTGATCAACTATAAGTTTGTCTAGTCGAACAATCATTTGTTATCTTTTTTCCTCTTACATTTTTATTCAGTAATAATGAAGCGGTGGGAGTAGTCACATAAGAAATAACAACAAAGTTTGAAATCTAAAGGAATGTTGCACTTTAGCAGGAGGAGAGAAGGGAGGCATACATGATCTCCTGCGCTGTTGGAGTAGGACGCGCCGGTGTAGGATGCTGTGCAGGTGGCTGGGAGAGCGCCGGTGGAGGAGGCCGCGCCGGTGGAGGAGGATGCACGGGTGGATGAGGACGCGTCGGTGAAGGATGCCGCGCCGGCGGAGGAGGCTGCGCCGGTGAAACCCTGCATTTTTCATTGTCATGTCAGCTTCTTTTAAGTGCTGCTGAATAGAAAGTTATGCCTTAAATTTGTTTCTAAATCAGCCCAAGTGCTGAATGCATGTCATAGGAGAATATGCATGGGTGAGCGACAAAGAACAGTGATCCAGAGGTAGCTTTACAGTAATGCAAAAGGTGATCCTTAATTTTTGTACAACTTGCTGCATTGCACCACTTTTAATCTGTTTCTTAATTAGTTTGTGCCCCAGAAATCAATTAATTAAGAATTAACCATGAAGGGGTTATGGAGAGTGTAAACATATATCAAATCAAGTTCTAGAAGTTGTCAAAACACTGGTACACAAGAATCTACTTATATGCCTAAGGACAATGTTCCTCTTATAAGTTGAACAGTGCTATACATATACAACTCTAAAACATAAACTACATAATATTTAGTGCTACAAGAAAAAACATAATTCATCACAAACAACAGCGGCACAAGGGCAAGGTGGAAGGGAGTTCACAACAGATGCTACAGAAATAGTCTACAGGGATATGGTCCTTCTGCATTTCCTTGCGGATGACAGTTCTTACAATTCAACACATGCAAATAATTCACCTAAAATAGATACACAACTAAAAAGTACCTCCATGGATAAAAAAATATGTAAATAAAATCCAATGGCTAAACTTAATTAGATGATGGTTGTAGAGGCAGTTCTATATGGCTAAATGATTTAACTGTTGCAACACATCTAGGGAATGGTTTGATGGTATTGGTATTCACGCATCCTTGAGGAAACCAAACAATGTGTCCAATCATTAATCTAACAAAACAACATGGTACCAAACATGATCAATTTTACTACCCAGCAAGGTGAACAGCTGTAAAATGTAAATAATCAAAGAATTACAGCGTGGAAGATCCCGGAGCCGGAGTGGAAGACCCATGCGGTGGTGGAGGAGGCTGCGCGGGTGGCTGACGACGCGTCGGTGGAGGATGCCTCACCGGTGGAGGAGGCGTAGGTTGCTGAGGCCGCGACGGAGGCGGATGCTGCGCAGGTGGCCGCGCTGGTGGCTGAAGCTGCGGCTGGGGGAGGCCCTGCGCCGGCGGCGACTTAAGGCGTGGAGGATTCCATGGAGCATGTAGGTACGGGTGGAACCGACGCGGAGGTGGCGCCATGGATTCCTGGTCGGAAATTGGGAAGGTGACACGGAGGTCGCGGAGAAATTTGGGGATTTCTGGTCGGAAATTGGGAAGGTGGCGAAGTTTGCAATGAAACCCAGAAACAATAAGGAAAATACCTGAGGGTTTTGTGGAGGGTTTGTCTAGTGGAAGGTGAGAAGGTGGAAGGTGAGAAGGGTTTGTTTGCAAGAACGAAAATATATATACTGGCCACCGCGAGGGTTTGTCTCTTATCCCCTTTCATTTCTAGGGTTGCCACCGCGACATCGGTGAAGGGGAGAAGGCGACATCGACGACATCGGCGCCACCGCGACATCGGCGCCACCGCGACATCGGTGCCAACGCGACATCGGCGCCATCGCGACATCGGCTCAGGTTGGCTCTCTCCACTCGATCCACTTTGTCTCTCCAAATCGATTCCCCATCCTAGGCTCATCCACATCCTTGGTTTAACGGCATTCAAGATTTGGGCCGATTTTGGTTGGCTGCTCGTCCCCATTGTTGGCTGCTCATCCCCATTGTAGTACATTACTTGGTTGCTAGATTTGGACTGATTTGGTTGGGTATATTGGTAGTAGCACCAAAATGTGTATTGATCATAGGGTACTGGTGGAACATTTTCACTCTACATGTAACTACAATAGATATGGAAAATATGAATAAAACAAAGACCAAGATCCCAAGTTCTAACTCAAAGGTGGAGCAAAGGGTGAGTCCAAAGAACTACAACCTAGGAAATACCAGGCACAGAAACAAGACACCACAAAACAACTCTCTGCCTTCAAACAGAGTTACAGTTGTTTCAGTCTACAGAGCTTTGTATGTACAAACAGAATCTTATACATGAGATTCACCTCATACACAAGATGTTTACTGAAATACAAGATGGGCTTTGTATGTACAGACAAAATCTTATACAGAATCATGTTTTATTACCAACTAGTAATATATGTAGGTTCTAAAGGGTATCAATTATAACACTGCTCCTTATAAAAAACTATTAACAATTGGAGTATTGGTTAGCGATTAGCAAATAATTTAAACAATTCAAATAACCTTAACTTGATGGCCACATGTTATAGTTTTTTGAATATTTTTACTAAAGAATAACAACTTGTTATGGCATCTGATTTGCAGATGGTGTGGCGGTGGGTGTTTCTGTACTGTTGTTTTATTAGATTTCCTAAGCATCTGATTTCTGTCTATAATGTGAATTGCTACATGCCACTCAAATCTGATTAACAACAGAAATCACTTAAATCTAATTAACTGTCCAGATTTTTTTTACCTGGACTACAACTTGTTATGGCATCTCGTCATCGGCGCGGCATCAACCACCAGTGTTCTTCTAGGGGCTGTGTTTGGATACTCGCATTGTTTTTTTCCCCTGTTTTGGGTTTTGGCCTGGTGACTGTTGTACAAGGAAAAACGCAAACTGGACCTATTTTTGCACTACGATTGGTTGCCATCAAAATATTTGCATGATCTTGTCATATATATGAATGCATCTGCTCAATTTAATCTTGCATTTCCGACAGTATAATCTAAATAATTTGCTATTTATATCATAGTGTGTACTTGCTGGCCACATGGCAACCTTAATGTTCTCTGCATGTATATCATTTCTTTTGGACTGTGCATCTTTAAAATTATTTAATACCTTGCTACATTTCAGAGATGGAGGTGGGGAGCACGATGTTAAATCCTATCGTGCTCTCTGATGGTGAAGAGGAGATGCAGATGGACATGAGTGATTCGGACATGGACGTCCCGGTGCAGCAGCCTGTGGTGGTTCATAGGGGTATGTGTCTTCACATGCCTACAAATATGTCGATTACGAGATAAACGGATATGTCTCTCACATGTACAACTATTATCTGCAGGACCGCGTATAACTGGCAACGAGGAGTTTGATAAGCACTGTGTTTGGGGAAACAATCTAGTACTCAATGAAGACCAATGCAAGGCCCTCACAAAGATGGTTCGTCAGTTCCCAGGAAAACCAATCAAGTACTATGTGTACATGATGAGCAAATCTTCTGTCATTCAAAAGAACTGCAAATTGGTGTGTACTAATTTTAACTCCTTGCATAATTTCTGAAAAAATACTAGGTACTGCTAGTTTGCTACTTTGTGGTGCTTTGATCTGATTCATGCCCCCACTCTGTATAAAGCTTTTTGCTTCAAAAATGTTTATATTGGGCATGCAGTTGGAGATTTACTTTTCTTGTTGGAAGCAGACATTGGTAATGTTATTCCTGTGTTAGTATGTCATCTTGCTTAAATATAGATTTTACAAATCCAATATCGATTAAATCTATATTTGCCTTGTGCATGTTTAATCATCACTTACTAATTACTAATTTACTACCAGTAGTTATAACTGCCGCTTTACACTCAGCTTTTGTAGGGTTTGTTAGTGTTGATGTTTCCTTAGGTGATCATGTGCTACTTGTTGATCTGTTTTGTTTCCTTAGGTGATCATGTGCTACTTGTTGATCTGTTGTTTTCTTAGGTGACATTGTTCTAGTAGTTTATATATGACAGACAATCTCTATTTATATAATCTTGTTTTTTCTTCAAATTGTGTAATTTTAGTTGTGCCTCTTCTCCTGATGTAAAGAAGCAGACAAATATACTAGTACTTTAGGAAGAATACAAATATTCTTTCCTAATGATTCTCAATTGTTTCTATTTTGCAAGGAATTTTCCGCAAAGTTCACAGAGAGGTACCTCAAGAAGTTCCTCAGTGATGCAATTGAGCTACCAGTCCAATGTGCGGGATATAAAAAGTACTACAATGTCAAGATGAGGCTAGGAATAGATCTAAAGAGGGCAATGCTGACAAGTGGCTGGGCGAAGGCTGTAAGGTGGTTCGGCTTAGAAGAAGGTTGCGTCTACATCTTCTGCTTCTCTGTCGATAAGAAGGGCCATTACCCTTGGCTTCTCATCGACCCCCTGGAAGCATGAAGACGGTGCCAACGGTGCCAGTGGTAACATTTTGGTTTGGTGGTAGCATTTCTCATAGCACTGTTATGCTAGTTTGAAATGTTGGACTGTTAAGTAATCTAGTTAAGTAATGGACTGTTAAGTAATGGACTGTTAAGTAATGGACTGCTAAGTACCGACTGTTAAGTGACTGTTAAGTACTGCTAAGTATGGACTATTAGAAATGAACTGCTATGTGTCTATGCTACTGTTAAGTACTGCTACTATGCAATGTTAGTATATATATGTATGGAATGTTGCTTCCATGTGCAGCTTTTCCTCTTTCTATCAGCTTTGAAGTCTTAATGAACTGCAATGTTAGTATATAGTTGACAATCCCTGTTAACTATAGGATTACCAATGCTACTGGTGGCTGATATAGGATGTTTGTATATGCTAATGTTATGTTTATATCCATGTTAACTATATGCTAGCTATAGCATTGTTTTATCCTAGTAATGAACAATTGTGGCATTTAAAAGTGCCCCAAAAGGTATACATCTATTGGGGCACTTCAAAAAGTGCCCTAGTAGGTGTACACATATTGGGGCATTTGAAAAAGTGCCCCAAATGATCAATTGTGGCATTTAAAAGTGCCCCAAAAGGTATACATCTATTGGGGCACTTCAAAAAGTGCCCTAGTAGGTGTACACATATTGGGGCATTTGAAAAAGTGCCCCAAATGATCAATTGTGGCATTTAAAAGTGCCCCAAAAGGTATGCATCTATTGGGGCACTTCAAAAAGTGCCCTAGTAGGTATACACATATTGGGGCATTTGAAAAGTGCCCCAATAGGTATACAATTAGGGGCACTTCGGAAAAGTGCCACTAATTGGCTACTATTAGGGGCACTTTGACAAGTGCCACTAGGACAAGTGCCCCTATATCTATACCGTGGTGTAGTGGCGTGAACAGGTTTCTGGAACTAGCGGCTTAGCTTGGTCACTCCTCAGTCTTCATCGTGGCGGTGTCGTACCCTCCGTCCTATTAAAATTTCTCTCCGTTCCATAATTTTTTGCGTGATTTTTCTTTGGATTTAAATACCACTTCGGCTTCCGTGTTTCACCCTTGGCAAAATTTTGGCCATGATATAAACAAGGACGGTGGAGATCTTTCCATACCCCTTCGGAAGCGGGTGCATGATTATAAAATTGAAAATTTTGACATATACGTACAACTATGTAGTGACTCGTGTGACCTGCGTTGTCTTGTAAGAGTAATTTCTGCACGTATAGCGTAACAATATGATCACGTGCGTGTGTGGTGTCATGGTTACCTGGTCACGTGATCTCTCTTTTTTCTAACGCAGCGTATAGATACTATGTATACCGACAGATATACATGGTCTGGATATGGCTTTCGGCGGGTCTAAGATAGGAAAAAACCTAAATATAACCGCTCAACTTTGGTTAGCGAGCGAATACAATTCGGTTATTGTGGTTCTTTCTCTCCTTGCTTTCTCTCATGCTTGCTACCGACGATTCACATTGTAAGAATTAAGAAACGGAGAGAGTATTTCTCAATAGTTACAAATCAAAACAGATCACTTCTAAATATAAATCCAGGCCCTTGAAGAAACAAGAGGAAGAGTTATAACACAAGGGTGACTTGAGGGTTTGATATTCAACATAATGTTATAGAAATAAAGGCGACATACTGGGAAAGGAAACTTACATCTTCAAGGAGATGAATTAACATGCTCCCAGTAGCAAAGCTCCTGTTTGCCAGCAGCCCTGGTTTTAGCTTTCTTCGGCTTCGGTGCTCGAGGGCTGGGCGATGCCTCTGGATCAACTTGCGGGGGAGGCGACGCTTCTGGCGCGGCACGCTGATCCTCAGAGAGAACCAACGTGTTGGAGGTGCTCGTGTTAGCGGACCCATGAGTTTCGGGCTCCATTTCTTCTTCGTCAACTCTACCAATATAGCAGCAAGATAAATAAAAGGAAATTAAAAGAAAGAAGATAGGAAGAAACAAAAAAAGAACTTACGAGCTAACAGCGCCAGTCATGGCGTAGGGGTCGAAGTTTTCCTGCTCTTCGGGAGAAGATTCTTCGGCGGCTGGTTCGGTGAGTTTGGACGCACCGGAATCTTCTTCATCATCGTCTCTCTTCCTCTTGCGTTTCTCCGGAGAAGCAACATGAGGAGGAGAAACGGATTGAGCAGAGTTAGAGCGTTGCTCTGATTCTGAGTCTTTGTCAGAGGAACCCGCAGTTCTTTGAGATTACGCGGGTTCGCTCTCAAGAACGGAGGATTCTTGCGAGTCGTCGTGAACGACAACTTGCTCATCCACTTCCACACCTTTAGGTAGTGGGGGAAAAGAAGAAAGATATTGATGGTTCTACAGGCAAAAAAGAATGAGAACGAAAGGGAAAATTACCAAAACAAGAAGAAAGAATAAGTGCAGTTGAAAAATGGAATACAACTCGAAAAGATAGTACTTACTTCGGGAAGGGTGTGGGCACCGCTGAATGGTTCCACGCGGCAGGAAGAAGAAACTTCATGATTTTTGCTCAAGGAGGTAAAGCGGTGGACAAGCCTCTCCAAGTCCTTCAAGGAAAGATCATCGGAAATCTTGTCAACGTCTTTAGCACCCGAGTACATCCACATGGGATTTTTGCGGGCTTCCAAAGGCTGCACTCGAATCCGTAGAAAGTGTGCGATGATTTGCACACCCATTTCTGCCCCATCGGTGTTCTGAAGCTCTTGGATGCGAGCAATAAGAGCGTCAGTGGCTGCCTTTTCTTCGGCTGAAGCCTCTGCGTCCCAAGACTTTCGCCTTTGAATATCTTCGGAAGCATCAAAGGGGGAAAGCCCGTACTCCTGAGCATCTGAAGATTCGTCCATGACTTAAAGCCACTTCCGACGCCAGCCTTGGACGGAGTCGGCGAACTTCACATGAAAATAACCGACTTCTCGACGGACGCAGATGCAAAAACCACCTAGATTGTAGATGACATTCTTCGAGTTGTTGCGTCGGAGGTAAAAGATGCGCTTCCATAGGCCCCAGTGGGGTTGGATGCCCAGGAAGCACTCGCAAAGAGTGATGAAAATGGAGATGTGAATGAGAGAATTGGGGGTCAGCTGATGCAGCTGGATCCCATAGATAAAAAGGAGGCCTCGGAGAAACACGTGAACGGGGACAGAAAGGCCGCGAGTGAGGAAGTCGGCGAAGGTTACCCGGAAACCGATAGGAGGATGGGGAGAACTCTCGTCTCCTGGCATCTGCATAGCTTAATTGTTGAGTAGGCCCATCTTCTTCAGCATCTTCTTGTCTTGCACGGAAAGTTTTGACCTCTCCTATCCGGAGATCTTGGCCTTTTTCACGCACTCCTCGGTGCCTGGGGCGCGGTTCTTGCACTGCTTGGAGCGCGGACCCATAGCGGAAGTGCGGCCGAAGAAACAGAGCGGCAACAGAGGGCGTGTGTGCGATGTGCTCAAGGAGGAAGAATAACAGAGAGAGAAGATGTGCGGCGCAGCGAAGGGCATGAAAATTTTAACTAGAGTATAAATATTAGCCCAATCGAAGTTACCAGTAACAAAACAAAAAAAAAATTCTTGAACGGTACCGTGTGGAAATCTGCAACTCCGCATATGTATTATCAACTTCATGATCCCAAATTTGTAAAACTTGGTATTTTATTTAAAAAATCCAGTAGAAACCAAAAATGAAACTTTATATCAAAACAAAAAACCAAATAAAAAAATCAGGTTGCCTCCCACAAACTTTACATCCATATAGCTAGATTTCATACCTTGTTTTTAAGAGGGACTTGGATATAATGGACAATGATTGATTTTTATTCCTTCCTCCTTCATTCTTGAAAAGTTTTCCATCACAAAATACCAGGGTCCCATGGCGTAATCTTACCAATAGAATTAATAATCAAAATGAAGCATGGAAGAGAGAAACACAAAGCATAAGACATGCAACCACTACTAGGAAAAGGCCTAGCCGTAAGATGGGTGTTAGTGGCGCAGGAGGGCAGTGCGCCACTACTACTTAGCAGTGGCGCACCGGAAAGTGGTGGGCCACTATAAAAAATGTAGTAGTGGCGCACCTCTTCTGTGGTGCGCCACCACTAAGTTTGACCATGGGTTTGACCCAGCCTTATACATAGCAATGGCGCACCATGTAGAGGTGCGCCACAGCTATTTTATGTAGCAGTGGCGCACCTCTACATGGTGCGCCATTGCTATGTAAAGGGGATGATGGACATGTTTGGGCCTTTTCGGGTTTGGAAAAAATAAAAGAAATAGATAGAAATTTCAAAAAATAAAATCCTTCGAGATGCCCATGTAATATGTCATCTAGGTTTAGTGAAATTTTAAAAAAATGAATTTTGATATATTATGCAAAATGGCGTCATCTTTCGGTAAAACGGGATTTCTGGTTGCATACGACCTCCGATGAAAAACTTTTTTATATCAAAATCTATCTACGCGAAATTTCCTATTCGAATTCAACGGCCTACGGCCGTTTGGACAAAAAATGGATTCGTCAATTGGACAAAAAAGACTTTTTCAGGTTTTAGATTTTGATGAAAAAATTTCAAAAAATAGAAAAAAATAGCGGTGGCGCACCCATGCCTTGGTGCGCCACAGCTAAGCTTCCCGCCCACGAATTTCAAAATGGCCGGGATTCAAAGTGGAAGGAGCCAGCCACTTACCCCCTCCTCCTCCTCCTCCTCCTCACATTCTCTGCCTCATTCTCTCTCCTCCTCCTCTCCTCTCCTCCTCTCTTCACCTCTCCTCCTCTCCTCTCCTCCTCTCTTCACCTCCGGCGACCTCCTCACTATGTCGACCTCCGGTGACCTTACTTTCCGGCGAGCTCCTCCGCTATGGTGACCTCCGGTGACCTTACTCTCCGACGATCCTCCGGCGACCCTCCGGCGACCCTCTGGCCTCCATTACATGTAGCCTTCGTCCTCTTGTTCATCCTCTTCTACATCCTCCATCTCCTCACCTCTCTTCACCTCTCCTACCTCTCTCATCCATCCTCACCGGTGGCTAGGCTAAGAAAAATGAGAATGAACATTGCACAAATAATTCTAGCAACAAAAACGAGAAAAATAACGAGCCAAAAAAATTCGAAAAAAAATGTGCCAGATCCAGATCCAGATCTAGAAAATTTCAAATTTTAGTAGTGGCGCACCTTGTTTCTGTCCAGTGGCGCACCTCAGACATTTAGGAGTGGCGCACCATGAAGCTAGTAGTGGCGCACTACCTGGTGCGACTGCTAAGCCAAATAGCAATGGCGCACCACTAGTGCGCCACTACTAAAAGTTAGCAGTGGCGTGATAGTAGTGGCGCACCAGCAGTGCGCCACTGATGGGGAATAGTGGTACGCCACTGAATAGCCATTTCCTAGTAGTGTGCAAAATTTAACTTTCTTCCTATGCATTGGAATTTTTTTATTTGAATAAATCATAGTCAATAGAGACATTCCATTTCATATTATCAGTATTTAAATGCAACATAAAATTATTATTAACATAAAGAGGGCATTATCACAACCTCTTTCATAATAGTTGCAAGCATGAGAAGCACACTCAACAATCTATCAATTTGAAGAATGTCACTTGGCATTAATAGGAACATAAAAATAATCTTTAAATATATCTTGATAATTATAAGCATGCTTCCCACTCTCAAAATAGTTGCAGGAATTAATATCATCACTAACATCATGGTTGTAAGTAGGATTTCCATAGGATAATTTCAAACCATGCACATATTTCTTATGTAAAGCATATTTCTCCTCTATGGTGTAAATAGGAGAACTCAAGAATGATTTATGGCTATCATGAATGACTGTATCATCACAACTGACAAGTTAGTCATTTTTAGCCTCCCTTAAGATAATAGAAAATTTTAAGCATGGAGGATTACCCAGCAAAATACAACGACCATCTAAAGCATTATCATATTTCATATCTAAAACATACTCATTATCAAAGTCATTATTTGAAACCATAAAATCAATGATATGCATATGATCACAAGATTCGTCATAATAAAAGTTCCGTGAAAGACTAATGAGTTTTTCCCTTGAGAAATACTATCATATTTGGGAGGTCCCCATTCTTGCTTTTCTTGCTCCTTTTTCTCTTTCTCTATCTCCTCTTTTTTTGAAGATGCATGGACATCCCCAAGCTTATATTTTCATATCTTATTGATTTTTCTTATTACTCACCTCTTTTTGGGGTGCATGGGTATCCCAAGCTTATGCTTTTGTCATCTTCTTCTTGCAAAATATTAGTACCCTCCATTGCACCCTCAACATAATTTAGTATATTTAAAACACTACTACTATTAAAGCACTAGACGCCTTGCACTCAGTAGCCTTTCCATCACTTTTGTGTATGTGTGCCGCAGTATTTCCATCACCCGTGTGCCGGTATGCTAATGAGTGCATTTTTAATCATATTTATTTAATTATTTTGCATTACTAGTGATAGGATTTTGGTATTTTACCGCGCACACGCGCACCTTTTATGTTAGTTTCAACAGGATCCCTGAATGGAAGAACATAATGGAAACAATCAATGGAGCAGCCATTTATGGGTGCAAATATGCTAATTGAAGGCCATTTAAAACAATAAAGATAACTGCCTTAGCACGTAGAAGAACCTCGCTAAGAAAATAGTCAAAACAAAGCAATCAGAGAGTTTGGCGACCATTGATACGGGCAAAGCCAGCTAGTACGATCTGATCATACGAGTATTCACCGCCTTTGTCTCTTCAAATAGTTTCACCCCGTGCAAACAGATCAGAGATCCAACATTCACAAACTCCAAAAAGCGCAAAAACTTCACCTCAGGAAGGGATCTGGCAGGGGAACTAGCAGAACGGCACCGATCTGGCAGGGGAACTAGCAGAACGGCACCGATCCTCACTAGTACTCGGATCCAAGGAGGCTTGGGCATCATCTTCATCACCATCAGCTGCACCAATACCATCATCATCTTCATCTTGTTGTATTTCTTGTACTTTGGTATAGATTTGAACAAGAATTCATTTCCTTTATGTATTTGGTCCATTTCGTTGCTATGATAATGTATCCTGCGTGAGTAGATTCCTTCGTTCTTGGAAATATGGTAAAACCCTAGTTATGGATTATAATAAGGATTTTTATTCATTATTTTATCTTTTTGTATTAATTGTCTCTCTTGGTATTGTATGAAGTCGACCATGCAATATTTTTCTTTAAGGACAAGAGAGGGCATTACCCTTGAACACGTGGTAGGGAGGAGGCGTCAAGTGACACCCTCGCGTCAATCCTTTATCACATGGTCAAGGGAGAATTAGGGGAGACTCATAAAGCATATATACATCCATAACCATGAGATCCTAGCAAAACCCTTAATAGTAATTTACTAAGGTGGATACCCCTTTACATTACTGTGGTTATGAGAGGGTGGTTGAACAGACTGGTCTGCAACCGTCCTATGTGGAGCTTCTCCCATACACGAGCATAAAAGAATGGCTAGAATATCCTAATTTGTTACACTCCAAATACTAGAGGTGAATCCAAGATTCCGCGAGAACACTTTAGTCCACTCCAGTTTCATTATATTTACAACAGTGATATGGGCACGGAGGCCTATGTGGAGCCCAATTTCAAGACTCCACCAAGCTAGGTGGTACGCCATCGAGGATTCAGGAGTGACACGCTAGGACGACCTACGCCATGTAATAATTAAGTCTAAGGTTGTGTCATTCATTCTATGTTAGGAAATAATGTAGCCAGGTCATGTGGTGGGCCAATTAGGGTTAAATTAGTGTTGCGTTTGGTATTGGGTCTGTCCAAGCCAAACCAGGTTAGGCCCAAATGGGGCGCCCCAGCCTAGCAAGGCTGGCCGGCCACCTCTTCCCCTCATATAAGGTGGAGGGACGGCTAGGATTTAGGGTAGAACAAGTTTAGTCTAAAGATTAGGGTTTTCCCATTGCGTGTGTTCACGTGTATCATCCCTCCGGGGGTACGGCGCTGCCGTTTATCTATATTATCCGCTGTGAAGGTTCTTGTGTTCATCAAGGATTGTCTAGCTCAGGTTTGAGACGTATCGTTCATCTAGCTCGGATTTTGATATTTCATGGCAACACACGGGCATTCAACTAATATCTTTTATGCCTTTTGTCTTCCTTTTCTTCTTTCACTTCTATTTTTATATAGAGTTGTGTTTATATCCACACTCGTGCAATACGATATGAGCGGAAAATAGTATCCCAAGACATATGCAAATTTGCACGCATCATACATACTTATATACTATACAATCACTGGTATGCCAATTTGTTCTAGGAACATGTACTTTCTCAGCTATGTTTGCATATCCCAGAGCGGTATAGCTTGTTGGAAAAAAAATCAGACACAAGAACTAGCCGCAGAACTGAAGCAATTTCAGAAACGACGGATGGATGGAAATATCTGAAACTACCTTGCGGCTTTTATTCTGCAAAATATCAGGTGCCTATCCATATTCCTACAAAAAATAAAACACTTACAAAATCAACAAACAATGTGTGTATCGTTTATGTCATTAGGGCATGATGTTGTTGCAGAGACTGGGTGTAATTGATATCTCCACAATATTAATATATGCTCTTTATCGAACAAACAAAGCAATGTGTTCTGTGGCAAACATACATAGAAAAAAAAAAGGAACTCGACAGGTGGTGTTGACATCTCAAAAAAAAGAGGTGGTGTTGGTTGGCAATTATCTTGCACGGGAAGACCCTGGCTGCGGCGAGAGAGTCTGGTCACCACCTTCGAGGACGAGGAGCCTAAGGCCGCGCAGCAGAACCCCACCGAGGGCACCACCGATGAGAGCGGAGCCGCCGGCGTAACGGACCCCCCTGGGCAAGAAGGTGATTCCGCTGGCGCCGGCCGCCGCAACGGCGCAGTCCAGGAACGGCTCCTCCTTCCGGCGCGCGGAGACCATGGCGTAATCGATGGCGGAGAAGACGCCGAAGCATACCGCGGCAGAGCAGCTCAGATGAGGCGCGCTCTTGCAGACGGCCCGGAGGCCGCCATTGCGCAAGTGGTGGATGGAGCCGACCATGCCGATCACGAAGCCGCTGACCACGTGCTCGCGGAAGTGGTCCAAGAACGGTTTCCGCGGTCTCGGCGTGGCCATGGCCGTCTCCTCTCCTCGGTCGGTCTCGTTGCCTTGGATTACAGGTTCCGCAGGGAAGAAGAGATCACGAGTTTGTTAATTATAAGATGTCTAGGCTAGCTACGGTAATTTTATTTGTTGGTGTACAGGAATACGAGGTGTACTTAAATCGGAACTCGAGTACGAAAACTCTAGTCTTTACAAAGGTCAGGGAACGGGATTCTAATCAATAACCAGTTCGGACTGTCGGGAGAAATACTTGACCTGCTGGAACGCTCTTGGAATATGAAGAAGGGAAGGGAGCGTACACTTGGTCGAACCGACATAAAGTAATGGAAGACGCTTCCTATTAGCCGACCGATCGAGCGTGAGGGATCGGCCTACCTTCCCACGCGCGGGTCGCTATCACTAGCTCCAACTTGCACCATGATGTCTTGTCTCACATGTCTTGTATCACTGGCTCCAACTTGATCTCCATCTCGTGAACCCGACACCAGCGAAGCAACACAAGAAAGATCCGGACCGAGGATCATGATGGTGTGCGTGTGGTGGACATCTGAAACCCCGTATGCACGTTCCAATATTTTGGAACCACACGTGGGGGAGAGTGAGAGAAGGCAAAAGCCAAGAAATGAGGAGAGGGTGCTCCGCTCCTTATATAGGCGTGGGGGAGGAGGTGGCACTTCCACCAGATGCCCCACCTTGGGCCGCCGCCCCACCTAGGGTTTAGTGGGGGGCACCTGCATGGGCCACCGGTCCCCCATTCCCTTGGGTGGATGCGCCCCCTAATGGGTTGCCATATGTATGGTGGCGCATTAAGGGTTAGCCTAATTTTAAATCCATTTTAAATATTTAATTCATTTAATTAATACTATAATATATTAATTAAATCTTCGAACAATTCATCGACTCCGAAACTTTTTTGATACCTCTCCGGAACAATTTTGGAGTTCTCTCTTATTTCTCCAACGATCTCGAATCAAACCCTAAGCGTTCAAAACCCTTAAGCGTGCCACCTACGGACTACAGTTCGGGAATGCGTAGACATGATGGAGACATCTCTCTCATCAACGACCAACAGCGGGATCTGGAAACCCATAATGGTCCTTATTCTTTCTGCGAACAAACCTTAACGAGTGAACCTTAACGTTGAGTCGTATCCCTTTTGTTTCACGATACTTGGTTTGTCCGAGATCTGGTCATCGGTATCTCCATACCAAGATCGATCTTGTTACCGACAAAACACATTTAATGTTCCTGTGATATAACATTCATGTGACCTAGTCACATGCTTGCAAGCTTCATAAATGTAATCTTCCACTGAGTGGGTCTAGAGTACCTACCAGTCACGCGGATGGACAAATCCCGATCATGATGCATACGCCTCAACATATCTGTTGTGGGCATTACCCTTCAAGTACCCGACATTAGTCTACCTCCCTTGGCCCAACTAGGGGCCCATGAAAATTGTCCAAGGCCAAGGTGGGCCCGTACATCGGTTGCAACAAAGGAGACCCCTACCAGGAGATGAATTCTTGATGAACAAGGCAAGAATGCATCGTTAAAGGAAAGATTAGATTATATTTCAATGTAATCTAGTCGAGTTCGGATAAGACTCTCGGGACCTGGCCTGCTATATAAAGGTCAGGATAGGGACTGCCGAGCGGGAGGACAACAATACGCAAAACCACCGCAACTTAGAGCACAAACCCTAGAATCCTTGCTTCCTGGCGAGTCGACCATAGCAGCTTATCGGCTACCCCATTGTAACCCAATATATTCGATAAATCAAGATCAGACAAGTAGGAAGTAAGGATTTTACCTCATCGAGGGCCCCAAACCTGGGTAAATTTCTCTGCCCGTTTGTTTGGTATCCGATGTCTCGTGCTAGCCTACAGGATTCCGTCAACCCTAAGCCCCTCATGGTGGGCATTGCGAAGGAGCTTCCTCGACCATTGGCACTGTTTGTGGGAAACCTGTTGGTACGAGGCACATCATCGGATGTTCCGATCGTGTCGGCTACAACTCTGTCAGCATCACCGTCATGAACGGCTCCATCATCGCCAAGCTCGGGGAACTCGATTCATTTCGGGTCCTTCGAGTTCACTCCGCACATCGACGCGTCGCGTCCAGCCTTTTCGGGCCTGCGCGTGCGGCATGGTGGACATGACGTTTGGGAGCGTCCACTGATGTCTACGGGAGCTTCTATTCTTGTAGACAGTGTTGGGCCTCCAAGAGCAGAGGTTTGTAGAACAGCAGCAAGTTTCCCTTAAGTGGATCACCCAAGGTTTATCGAACTCGGGGAGGAAGAGGTCAAAGATATCCCTCTCATGCAACCACACAACCACAAAGCAAGAAGTCTCTTGTGTCCCCAACACACCTAATACACTTGTCGGATGTATAGGTGCACTAGTTCGGCGAAGAGATAGTGAGATGCAAGTAATATGGATGAGTATGAGTGGTAATAGCAATCTGAATAAAATATGGCAGCGAGTAAACATGCAACAAAACAGTAAACAAACGGAGATTCGATGCTTGGAAGCAAGGCCTAGGGATCCCGCTTTCACTAGTGGACACTCTCAACAATGATCACATAATAGGACTACTCTACACCCTCTTGTTGGATGATGAACACCACTAACTGTGTAGGATTACACGAACCCTCAATGCCGGAGTTAACAAGCTCCACAATATTCAATGTTCATATTTAAATAACCTTAGAGTGCAAGATAGATCAACACAATCACACCAAGAACTAACATAGCATGCACACTGTCACCATCACACTATGAAGGAGGCATAGATCACATCAATACTTATCATAGCAATAGTTAACTTCATAATCTACAAGAGATTACAATCATAACCCACGCCAAGTACTACACGATGCACACACTATCACCATTACACCAGGAGGAATAGACTACTTTAATAACATCACTAGAGTAGCACATAGATGATATTCAACTAGATCACATAAAGAGAGATGAACCACATAGCTACAGCGGAGCCCTCAGCCCCGGGTGAATTACTCCCTCCTCGTCATGGAGACAGCGATGGCGGTGAAGATGGCGGTGGAGACGGCGGTGGAGATGACTCCGGGGGCAATTCCCGTCCGGCGGGTGCCGGAACAGAGACTTCTGTCCCCCGAATTGGAGTTTCGTGATGGCGGCGGCTCTGGATGGTTTTCTGGTTTCGTCAAACGGGTCGAGGTTTTAGGTCGGGGACGACTAAATGGCGAAGAGGCGGAGTCGGAGGGGCCACGGGGTGCCCACACACTAGGGGCCCCCCCGGCCGCGCCGCCTGTGGGTGGGGCCCCCATCCCCTCGGCCTTTCTCCTGCTCTGGAAGCTTAGGGAATTTTAAGATCTTCGGTGTTGATTTCGTCCGATTCGAAAATATTTCCTTACTAGGATTTCTGAAACCAAAAACAACAACAATGGCCCTTCGGCATCTCGTCAATAGGTTAGTTCGGAAAACGCATAAACGATATAAAGTGTGAACAAAACATGTAGGTATTGTCATAAAACAAGCATGGAACATCGAAATTATAGATACGTTGGAGACGTATCAGCATCCCCAAGCTTAGTTCCTACTCGTCCTTGATACGTCTCCAACGTATCTATAATTTCTGATGTTCCATGCTTGTTTTATGACAATACCGACATGTTTTATGCATACTTTATGTCATATTTATGCGTTTTCCGGAACTAACCTATTGACGAGATGCCGACCAGTTCTGTTTTTTGGTTCCAAATCCTAGTAAGGAAATATTCTCGGAATCGGACGAAATCAACGCCCAGTTCCTATTTTGCCGGAAGCATCCGAACACACGAGAGCGCCGGAGGAGGGCCATGTGGGCCCAGGGCGAGGGTGGCGCGGCCGGGGCCTGGCGCGCCCCTGTGGTGTCGTCGCCCGTTGACCTTCGACGCCGCCTCTTCGCCTATAAGAGGCCCTCGACCTAAAACCTCGAGACAAAAAAGCCACGGTACGAGAAACCTTCCGAGCCGCCGCCATCGCGAAGCCAAGATCGGGGGACAGGAGTCTGTTCCGGCACGCCGCCGGACGGGGAAGTGCCCCGGAAGGCTTCTCCATCGACACCACCGCCATCTTCATCAACGCTGCTGTCTCCCAGGGAGTAGTTCTCCATCGAGGCTCGGGGCTGTACCGGTAGCTATGTGGTTAATCTCTCTCCTATGTACTTCAATACAATGATCTCATGAGCTGCTTTACATGATTGAGATCCATATGATGAGCTTTGTATCGCTACTAGTTGTGTGCTACTCATGTGATGTTATTAAAGTAGTCTATTCCTCCTGCATGGTGTAAAGGTGACTAGTGTGTGCACCGTGTGGTTCTTGTCGTAGGCTATGATCATGATCTCTTGTAGATTGTGGAGTTAATTATCATTATGATAGTATTGATGTGATCTATTCCTCCTTCATAGTGTAATGTGGACATGTGTGCACTATGTTAGCTCTTGGTTTATTTTGCAATGATCTATTATGCTCTAAGGTTATTTAAATATGAACATTGAACTTGTTAACCCGGCATTGAGGGTTCGTGTAATCCTACGCAATGTGTTCATCATCCAACAAAAGAGTGTATGTAGCACATATGAGAAAGAGTTATTTATTATGCGATCAATGTTGAGAGTGTCCACTAGTGAAAGTGTAATCCCTAGGCCTTGTTCTAAATATGCTATCGCTGCTTGTTTCTTGTTTCTTGCGTTACTATGCTCTGCTTGTTCTGTCCTGGGCAAAGCACTTTTCTGCCGTTGCCACTGCTCATACTTATTTATACCACCTGTATTTCACTATCTCTTCGCCGAACTAGTGCACCTATTAGGTGTGTTGGGGACACAAGAGACTTCTTGCTTTGTGGTTGCAGGGTTGCATGAGAGGGATATCTTTGACCTCTTCCTCCGAGTTCGATAAACCTTGGGTGATCCACAAACTTGCTGTGTTCTACAAACCTGCTCTTGGAGGCCCAACTGTACAAGAATAGAAGCACCCGTAGACATCAAGCTACGCGCGCGTGCCGGGGAACAGCTACACAGGGATTTCCTCCCTCGTCAACCACGCGCCAGTTGTGGACAGCAAGCTATTTTCTGGGCGCCGTTGCCGGGAGGAAAGGTAAAAGTACTCACACTCCGGATCTCGGCTACTAAGCTATTTTCGCCGTTGTAAGTACTCGAAGCTATTTCCTTTAGATCCTGCAGTTGCATCTTTTTGTTTCTTGTTTACACTAGTTTGGCATAATGGACAACAATGAGCTTCTTATTCTATTTCCTGATTTAAAACATGGATTGTTTGATGCGAAAATTAAAAAACCTATGAAATCTTATTTGCATGCTGGTAGTAATATTAGTATGAACGCTTTGAACACCATTGTTGCTAATGATATGGAAAATTCTAAGCTTGGGGAAGCTGGCTTTGATGAGCATGATATTTTTAGTCCCCCAAGCATTGAGGAGAAAATTTTATTTGATGATACTTTGCCTCCTATTTATGATGATTATAATGATAGTGGTCTTTTGGTGCCACCTACTATGGAGAGTAAATTTTGTTGTGATTATACTATGCCTCCTACACTTGATGAGAATAATAATGATAGCTACTTTGTTGAATTTGCTCCCACTACAACTAATAAAATTGATTATGCTTATGTGGAGAGCAATAATTTTATGCATGAGACTCATGATAAGAATGTTTCATTTGATAGTTATATTGTTGAGTTTGCTCATGTTGCTACTGAAAGTTATTATGAGAGAGGAAAATATGGTTGTAGAAATTCTCATGTTACTAAAACACCTCTCTATGTGCTGAAATTTTTGAAGCTACACTTGTTTTATCTTCCTATACTTGTTACTTTGCTCTTCATGAACTCGTTTACTTACAAGATTCCTATGCATAGGAAGCATGTTAGACTTAAATGTGTTTTGAATTTGCCTCTTGATGCTCTCTTTTGCTTCAAATACTATTTCTTGCGAGTACATCATTAAAACTGCTGAGCCCATCTTAATGGCTATAAAGAAAGAACTTCTTGGGAGATAACCCATGTGTTTATTTTGCTACAGTATTTTTATTTTGTATTTGAGTCTTGGAAGTTGTTACTACTGTAGCAACCTCTCCTTATCTTATTTTTATTGCATTGTTGTGCCAAGTAAAGTCTTTGATAGTAAGGTTCATACTAGATTTGGATTACTGCGCAGAAACAGATTTCTTGCTGTCACGAATCTGGGCCTAATTCTCTGTAGGTAACTCAGAAAATTATGCCAATTTACGTGAGTGATCCTCAGATATGTACGCAACTTTCATTCAATTTGAGCATTTTCATCTGAGCAAGTCTGGTGCCATTTTAAAATTCGTCTTTACGGACTGTTCTGTTTTGACAGATTCTGCCTTTTTTCGCATTGCTTCTTTTGCTGTGTTGGGTGGATTTCTTTGTTCCATTACCTTCCAGTAGCTTTGAGCAATGTCCAGAAGTGTTAAGAATGATTGTGTCACCTCTGAACATGTGTTTTGATTATGCACTAACCCTCTAATGAGTTTGCTTTGAGTTTGGTGTGGAGGAAGTTTTCAAGGGTCAAGAGAGGAGGATGATATATGATCAAGAAGAGTGAAAAGTCTAAGCTTGGGGATACCCCCGTGGTTCATCCCTGCATATTTCAAGAAACTCAAAAGCTTGGGGATGCCCAAGGCATCCCCTTCTTCATCAACTTATCAGGTTCCTCCCTGAAACTATATTTTTATTCGATCACATCTTATGTACTTTACTTGGAGCGTGTGCTTTTATTTTGTTTGTTATTCTCTGAATAAATACATGCTTGTGGGAGAGAGAGCTCCGCTGGTTCGTATGAACACATGTGTTCTTAGCTTTTAATGTTCATGGCGAAGGTTGAAACTGCTTCGTTAATTGTTATATGGTTGGAAACGGAAAATGCTACATGTAGTACTGGTATGATGTCTTGAATAACTTGATACTTGGCAATTGTTGTGCTCATGTTTAAGCTCTTGCATCATATACTTGGCACCTATTAGTGAAGAAATACATAGAGCTTGTTAAAATTTGGTTTGCATGAGTGGTTTCTCTAGAGTCTAGATATTTTCTAGTGAGGTGTTTGAACAACAGGGAAGACAATGTATAGTCTTATAATGCTTGTAATATGTCTTTTATGTAAGTTTTGATGTACTAGTTTATGCTTGTGTTTGCTTCAAACAACCTTGCTAGCCTAAGCCTTGTATCGAGAGGGAGTACTTCTCATGCATCCAAAATCCTTGAGCCAACCACTATGTCATTTGTGTCCACCATACCTACCTACTACATGGTATTTCTCCGCCATTCCAAAGTAAATTGCTTGAAGTGCTACCTTTAAATTTCTATCCTCTACCTTTGCAATATATAGCTCATGGGACAAATAGCTTAAAAACTATTGTGGTATTGAATATGTACTTATGCACTTTATCTCTTATTAAGTTGCATGTTGTGCGATAACCATGTTCCTGGGGACGCCATCAACTACCCTTTGTTGAATATCATGTGAGTTGCTATGCATGTCCGTCTTGTCTGAAGTAAGGGAGATCTACCACTTTAATGGTTAGAGCATGCATATTGTTAGAGAAGAACATTGGGCCGCTAACTAAAGCCATGAATCATGGTGGAAGTTTCAGTTTTGGACATATATCCTCAATCTCTTATGAGAATACTAATTGTTTCTAAATGCTTATGCATTAAAGAGGAGTCCATTATCTGTTGTCTATGCTGTCCCGGTATGGATGTCTAAGTTGAGAATAATCAAAAGCGAGAAATCCAAAATGCGAGCTTTCTCCTTAGACCTTTGTACAGGCGGCATGGAGGTACCCCTTTGTGACACTTGGTTAAAACATGTGTCTTGCGATGATCCGGTAGTCCAAGCTAATTAGGACAAGGTGCGGGCACTATTAGTATACTATGCATGAGGCTTGCAACTTGTAAGATATAATTTACATGATACATATGCTTTATTACTACCGTTGACAAAATTGTCTCATGTTTTCAAAATAAAAGCTCTAGCACAAATATAGCAATCGATGCTTTCCTCTTTGAAGGACCTTTCTTTTACTTTTATGTTGAGTCAGTTCACCTATCTCTTTCCACCTCAAGAAGCAAACACTTGTGTGAACTGTGCATTGATTCCTACATACTTGCATATTGCACTTGTTATATTACTTTGCATTGACAACTATCCATGAGATATACATGTTATAAGTTGAAAGCAACCGCTGAAACTTAATCTTCCTTTGTGTTGCTTCAATACCTTTACTTTGATTTATTGCTTTATGAGTTAACTCTTATGCAAGACTTATTGATGCTTGTCTTGAAGTACTATTCATGAAAAGTCTTTGCTTTATGATTCATTTGTTTACTCATGTCATTACCATTGTTTTGATCGCTGCATTCATTACATATGCTTACAATAGTATGATCAAGTTTATGATGGCATGTCACTCCAGAAATTATCTTTTATCGTTTACCTACTCGAGGACGAGTAGGAACTAAGCTTGGGGATGCTGATACGTCTCCAACGTATATATAATTTCTGATGTTCCATGCTTGTTTTATGACAATACCGACATGTTTTATGCATACTTTATGTCATATTTATGCGTTTTCCGGAACTAACCTATTGACGAGATGCGAAGGGCAGGTTCTGTTTTCTGTTTTTTTGGTTCAGAAATCCTAGTAAGGAAATATTCTCGAATCGGACGAAATCAACGCCAGTTCCTATTTTGCCCGGAAGCATCGGACACGAGAGCCGCGAGAGGAGGGCCTGTGGGCCCAGACGACAGTGGCGCGGCCGGGCTGGCCGCGCCCCGTGGTGTCGTCGCCCGTGACCTTGACGCCGTGATACGTCCAATTTGCATCACTATTTTATATCATAATTTATTGTTATTCATTGATATATTTCATATTGGGACACAATACTTATGTTATTTCATCTATTTTGCATGTTTCATGATTATTTGGAGATCGCACAGGAGCATTCTGCTGGAAAAAGCACCGTCAGGATGCAATATTTCGGAAGATCAACTGTGGAAGGAAATTTTACCAAAAATCCTATTTTTCCAGATGACGAAGGAAGCCAGAAGGGGGAGCCAGCTGGACCCAAGGTGGGCCCACACCATAGGGCGGCGCGGCCCATGGCCTGGCGCGCCACCATGTGGTGTGGGGCCCCCAGCCCTTTCGCCTCCTCTTCGCGAAACCCTTCGTCCCGAAGACCTAAGCCACAGAGAGAATCCTCACGAAGGGTTACAGCCGCCTCTGCGGGGCGGAGAACACCAGAGAGAAAAGAGCTCTCCGGGCAGGAATCCGCCGGGGAAATTCCCTCCCGGAGGGGGAAATCGACGCCATCGTCACCGCCATCGAGCTGGACATCATCTCCATCACCATCATCATCATCTCCACCATCATCACCGCCGTCTCCACCGCTGGACATCGTCACCGCTGTAGCAATTTGGGTTTGATCTTGATTGTTTGATAGGGGAAACTCTCCCGGTATTTTTCTACTTGTTATTGATGCTATTGAGTGAAACCATTGAACCAAGGTTTATGTTCAGATTGTTATTCATCATCATATCACCTCTGATCATGTTCCATATGATGTCTCGTGAGTAGTTCGTTAGTTCTTGAGGACATGGGTGAAATCTAAATGTTAGTAGTGAATTATGGTTGAGTAATATTCAATGTTATGATATTTAAGTTGTGGTGTTATTCTTCTAGTGGTGTCGTGTGAACGTCGACTACACGACACTTCACCATTTATGGGCCTAGGGGAATGCATCTTGTACTCGTTTGCCAATTGCGGGGTTGCCGGAGTGAAACCTAAACCCCCGTTGGTATATCGATGGGAGGGATCGCAGGATCTCGAGTTTAAGGCTGTGGTTAGATTTATCTTAATTACTTTCTTGTAGTTGCGGATGCTTGCAAGGGGTATAATCACAAGTATGTATTAGTCCTAGGAAGGGCGGTACATTAGCATAGGTTCACCCACACAACACTTATCGAAACAATGAAGATTAATCAGCTGTATGTAGCGAAAGCACTAGACTAAAATCCCGTGTGTCCTCGAGAACGTTTGGTCATTATAAGTAAACAAACCGGCTTGTCCTTTGTGCTAAAAAGGATTGGGCCACTCGCTGCAATTATTTCTCTCGCATTTTACTTACTTGTACTTTATTCATCGTTACATCAAAACCCCCTGAATACTTGTCTGTGAGTATTTACAGTGAATCCTTCATCGAAACTGCTTGTCAACACTTCCTCGTTGGGTTCGACACTCTTATTTATCGAAAGTACTACGATACACCCCCTATACTTGTGGGTCATCAAGACTATTTTGGCGCCGTTGCCGGGGAGTGAAGCGCTATTGGTAAGTGGAATTGGTAAGGAAAACCTTTACTGTTTGTGCTGATTTTATTTCTGCCTGCTGCTATAAGTCATTATGGAGAGATCTTCTCTTCAATTTCTATTTGGGAAATCTACTACTACTGCAACGGTAGTGGATGAGGCGCCAGGTGAGGAAGTAATACCATATAAAATACCTACGAAAATTATTGAACATGTTATGGATAACCGCTATGAAGGGGATTTCTCCCTCTATTTGCCAACACGCCATTAATATGGAAGATGATGCGAAGCCTGTTGTTGAACCTCAGCGTCGTCTAATTCCCAAGATGAAGGATGTGGTAAGAAATGAGGTATTACGACTTCTTGAAGCTGGTATTATATATCCTATTGCTGATAGTAGATGGGTTAGTCCTGTGCATTGCGTTCCTAAGAAAGGAGGAATGACTGTGTGTGCCTAATGATAATGATGAGCTCATACCTCAAAGAGTAGTTGTAGGGTATAGAATGTGCATTGATTATCGAAAAGTTAATAAGGTTACTAAAAAAGATCATTACCCTTTGCCTTTTATTGATCAAATGTTAGAAAGGTTATCTAAAAATACTCATTTTTGCTTTCTTGATGGTTATTCTGGGTTTTCACAAATTGCTGTTAAAGCTAAAGATCAAGAGAAAACCACTTTTACTTGTCCCTATAGAACTTATGCTTATAGGCGTATGCCTTTTGGTTTATGTAATGCTCCTGCTACTTTTCAAAGATGCATGTCTGCTATTTTTCATGGTTTTTGTGAGAGTATTGTGGAAGTATTCATGGATGATTTTTCCGTCTACGGGAATTCTTTTGATAGTTGCTTGCGAAACCTTGATAAAGTTTTGCAGAGATGTGAAGAAACTAACCTTGTTCTTAATTGGGAGAAATGCCACTTTATGGTTAATGAAGGAATTGTATTGGGACATAAAATTTACGAGAGAGGTATTGAAGTTGATAGAGCTAAAGTTGAAGCCATTGAGAAGATGCCCTATCCGAGGGATGTTAAAGGTATTCGTAGTGTTCTTGGTCATGCTGGGTTTTATAGGAGATTTATTAAAGATTTCTCCAAGATTTCAAAGCCTCTTACTAATCTTCTTCAAAAAGATGTACCTTTTGTTTTTGATGATGATTGTAAGGAAGCTTTTGAAACTCTAAAGAAAGCCTTAACAACTGCTCCTATAGTTGAACCTCCTGATTGGAATTTACCATTTGAAATTATGTGTGATGCTAGTGATTTTGCTGTAGGCGCTGTTCTTGGACAGCGAGTAGATAAAAAATTAAATGTTATTCATTATGCTAGTAAAACTCTTGATGCTGCTCAAAGAAATTATGCTACTACTGAAAAAGAATTGTTAGCTGTAGTCTTTGCTTGTGATAAATTTAGATCTTATATTGTTGATTCAAAAGTTACGATTCATACTGATCATGCTGCAATTAGATACCTTATGACAAAGAAAGATGCTAAGCCGAGGCTTATTAGATGGGTACTTCTTTTGCAAGAATTTGATTTACATATTGTAGATAGGAAAGGTGCTGATAATCTTGTTGCTGATAATTTGTCTAGATTGGAAAATATTGCTTATGATCCTGTTCCTGTTAATGATAGTTTTCCAAATGAACAATTGGCTGTAATAAAGGTGAGCTCGCGAGACAGTCCTTGGTATGCTGATTATGCTAACTTTATTGTTTCCAAGTACTTGCCTCCAACCTTTTCAGCTCAGCAGAGGAGGAAATTCTTTTATGACTTGAGGCATTATTTCTGGGATGACCCACACTTATATAAAGAAGGAGTGGATGGTATTCTGCGAAGGTGTGTTCCCGAATACGAACAACAAGAGATATTGAGTAAATGTCATGGTAGTGCTTATGGAGGACATCACGCTGGAGATAGAACCGCGCAAAAGGTTCTACAATCAGGTTTTTATTGGCCAACTCTCTTCAAAGATGCAAGGAAGTTTATTTTATCTTGTGATGAATGTCAAAGGGTTGGTAATATCTCCAGACGCAATGAAATGCCTATGAATTATACTCTTGTTATTGAACCGTTTGATTGTTGGGGATTTGACTTCATGGGACCTTTTCCCTCTTCAGAAGGTAACACTCATATACTTGTTGCTGTTGATTATGTTACTAAATGGGTGGAAGCCATACCTACAAAAAGTGCTGACGGTGAGACCTCTTTAAAAATGCTTTTAGATATTATTTTTCCTAGATTTGGAGTACCTAGATATATTATGACTGATGGAGGTTCTCATTTTATTCATGGAGGTTTTAGAAAGACTCTTGCTAGGTATGGTATTAATCATAGAATTGCTTCCGCTTATCACCCTCAAACTAGTGGTCAAGTAGAATTATCAAATAGGGAGATTAAATCTATTTTGGGAAAGACCGTTAATAAATCTAGAAAGAATTGGGCTAGTAAATTGAAAGACGCACTATGGGCTTATAGAACTGCTTATAAAAACCCCATGGTAATGTCACCTTATAAAATGGTTTACGGAAAAGCTTGTCATTTACCTTTAGAACTAGAACACAAAGCTTATTGGGCTGTTAGAGAATTAAATAAAGATCCTAAACTTGCCGGTAATAAGAGGTTGCTACAATTAAGTTCTCTAGATGAATGGAGAAGTGAAGCTTATGAAAATGCTAAACTCTTTAAAGAAAAAGTTAAGAAATGGCATGATAGAAGGATCATCAAAAGAGAGTTTAATATTGGGGATAAAGTCCTATTGTATCGGTCTCGTCTCAGACTCTTTGCAGGGAAATTACTCTCGAAATGGGAAGGACCATATGTTGTTGAGGAGGTGTATCGTTCAGGAGCAATTAAAATTAGCTCTCTCCAAGGCAATGCTACGCAAGTGGTGAATGGACAAAGACTCAAGCATTATATCTCGGGTGATTCTTATAATGTTGATGTTGATATTATTCAAGTAGAAACACCGGAGGCTTTCATCAAAGGACAAATTGACAGTCCGCCAGAACTCGACTTTGAATAGGTAACAGTACTGGTAATGAAAAGTTCGCAATTTACTTTCCGAACAATATTTTTGCTGTTTTTGGAAAATATGAAAAATTACGAGATCGAAACGGAGTGGAAAAGACGCACGAGGGCGTGCCACCACGGCCGACGCGGCGGCCCCGCGCCGCCCTATGGTGGCACCGCCTCGCCGCCTTCTGGTTCGACTGGTACTTTCCGTTTGTTCTGAAAATTTTTATTATAAAATCCCCCGGACCCCTGGAGGTCCGTATATCGTTTTCTCGACGTGTTTTGTTTCGAGCTGTTTCTGCCAGGATCAGTTTTCAGTTTAGAAGCACCATGGTCTCTAAGAACAAGGGCAAGGAGCTTCCGGATGAAGATAATCAAGATCGTGAGTGGAAAGAAGAGGACAAGAGCGTCAAGGAAGAAGTAAAGGAGGATGAAGAGGAAGTCGAAGAAGTTCCGCAAGAGCGCCCGCCATTGCAAGCATCGGAGTGGTGTCAAACTCGTTCAACGCCAAGAAGAGCGCACGGATTAGGACCGGAGGAGGACTTCCCCGTCATTACCTAGCTCCAAGGACATCTTCTTCAGGCATTCACCATCCCTTCCGCAATCTAATCTACAATAATCAAATTGAAAGGACTCCCAAGGCAGCATTGCCTAGCAATTGGGATATAGATCGTTCTAACAATGCAGGAAGGACGAAGCCTGAAGCTGAAGGTTGGGGAAATAACTCCAAGAATTGGGACTCGCCGTCGGACATACTTCTTAATCGCGTCGAGCACAATTCGGAGATGATCCGCAACCTCATGTACAAGATTGACGAGCTTCAGGAGCTTGTGGAGAAGCTTGTGAGGAATTCATCACCACCATCGCCAAAGGAGTAATCCATCATCGGTATTGGCATCCCCTTGGTTTGTTCCAAGCTTGGGGGAGTGCCGCGGTATCACATCATCACTACCTTTTACTTTTTACTATCAAGTAGTGTCATATCATGAGTAGGGAAGTTATCGTATGAGATGGGTTGCAGTGTGGAAGTATCTCTCCTTTAGTTTGTCTATGTATCCCTTGGTGTGAGTTATCATTATGGAATATTAATGAGAAGTCTTATCATTTACATATTGCACACCTTATTTTAGTTTGCAATTTCTACTATATGATTGATCTTGATTTTAGTATTGGTACCACTTTGGGAGCATTGAGTAAATCTATTTGGTTTTGGCAAACTTAGCAATGGTCAATAGTAACAACACTTTGAGTTCAAGAAGAATAGAGGAAATACATGTAGAAGATGTTATTATCTTTCTTATCAGTCCTGAGCTTAGTATTCTAAAGTTAAAACTGTTTGTGCTTACAAGTAAGATACATGATTGTTTTTATCACATGTATATTTGTTTGATTCCCTCAAACTCCTATGCTTGCTATTTAACCTTGCTAGCCAAAGACCTGTACTGAGAGGGAATACTTCTCGTGCATCCAAACCTGAACCCAAACCTATGCCATTTGTGTCCACCATATCTACCTACTGCATGGTATTTTCTGTCATTCCAAGTAAATACTTCATGTGCTACCTTTAAACAATTCAAAACTTATTACTTCTTATTTGTGTCAATGTTTTATAGCTCATGAGGAAGTATGTGGTGTTTTATCTTTCAGTCTTGTTAGGCAGCCTCCACTAATGGACTAGTGGCTTCATCCACTTATCCTATAATTTTGCAATAAGAGCTGGCAACGGGGTTCCCAGCCCCAATTAATCAACTTTCATTAATAATTCTCTTCACATGTTTTGCCCTGATTCATCAGTAAGCAACTTAATTTTGCAATAGACACTCCTCCATGGTATGAGATTGTTGGAAGGCACCCGAGGATTCGGTTAGCCATGGCTTGTGTAAGCAAAGGTTGGGGGAGTGTCATCCTTAAATAAACTAAAATACATGTGTAAACAAAAGAGAAGAGGGATGATCTACCTTGCTGGTAGAGATAACTGATACGTCCAAAACGTATCTACTTTCCCGAACACTTTTGCTATTGTTTGGCCTCTAATTTGTGTATTTTGGATGCAACTAACACGGACTAACGCTGTTTTCAGCAGAACTGCTCTGGTGTCTCGTTTTTGTGCAGAAATCCAACTTTCGGGAAAAACCTCGGAATTTATGCGAAGGCCCTATTTTCCCAGAAACTAACGGAGAAGGGCAATTGAAGTGGAGGCCAGGGCCCCACACCACGGCGGCGCGGCCCCGGGGGCCGCGCGGCCAGGTGGTGTGGCCCCCTCGGCCGGCCTCCGACGCCCTCCTTCGGACTACTTATTCGCCTCGACCTAAAACGCACGGAGAGAAGTCGAAGTCACCGGAAACCCTCCGAACGCCGCCACATCGCGAAACTCCGTCGCGGGAGCCAGAAGTCTCCGTTCGGCACTCCGCCGGGACGGGGAATTGGAGGAGATCATCACCGCCATCACCGCCAACGCCTCTACATCAACCAGCCATGTTTCCCCCATCCATGTGTGAGTAATTCCCCCGCTGTAGGCGAAGGGGATGGTAGGGATTGGATGAGATTGGTCATGTAATAGCATAAGATTGTTAGGGCATAGTGCCTAGTGTCCGTAGATGGTACTTTTATGATATTGTTGCAACTTGTTATGCTTAATGCTTGTCACTAGGGCCCGAGTGCCATGATCTCAGATCTGAACATGTTATTGTTTCATCATGATATTCATTGTTTATGGTCTTACCTATAAGTTGTATACACATGTCGCTGTCCGGAACCAATGGCCCCGAAGTGACAGAAATCGGGACAACCGGAGGGAATGGTAGTGATGTGAGGATCACATGTGTTCACGGAGTGTTAATGCTTTGCTCCGGTACTCTATTAAAAGGAGTACCTTAATATCCAGTAGTTTCCCTTGAGGCCGGCTGCCACTGGTAGTAGACAGAAGATGTTGTGCAAGTTTCTCATTGCGAGCACGTACAACTATAATTGGAACACATGCCTATTGATTGATTAGTACTTGGACACCGTTTTATTATTATCTGCAAATGCCCTGCTATGATTGTTACATGAGTTTCTCTCATCCATGCAACGCCCGTCATCCGTCCCCGTGCCTACAGTATTTTAATCCTGTGTTTACTAAAATCACTACTGCTGTCTTTGTTACTCTCTGTTATTTCACTACTTTACTGCTATAAAACTGTTACTACTGATAAACTCTTGCGAGCAAGTCTGTTTCCAGGTGCAACTGAATTGACAACTCCGTTGTTAAGGCTTCCAAGTATTCTTTGTCTCCCCTTGTGTCGAATCAATAAATTGGGTAATACTTCCCTCGAAGACTGTTGCGATCCCCTATACTTGTGGGTCATCAAGACTATTTTCTGGCGCCGTTGCCGGGGAGCATAGCTTTATTTGGAAGTTCACTTGGATTGATATTGTTCGCTGCAAATTCTCCATCATGGGTAAACCTCGCGATACTAAGATCGCCATATTACCATCCACTACAAGAAAAGGTACAATTGAGTACCTCCGCTACACTTGATTCACCATCTGTGATTGATAAACTTGTTTCACCGCCACATGCTTCGCATGCGGGTACATCTGCTGAATCTGAACACTCTCATAATACTGATAATATTTCTGCTGTGCTTGATGATAGTGGTTCATTGGGAACTTTTCTAGATGCTTCCATTGCTAGGTCTAGACAAATTGAAAATGCTGAAATTCCTGATGTTACTACACCTGTTAATTCACCTGAACTTGAATATTCTAGTGATGATCTTGATGAAGATTATGTGGAGCTTGATGATGATTTTATTGAAAAATGCCATGCTACTACTGATGCAAGAAAAATTAAAAAGTTGCTTGCAGAACATGCTGTTAGATATAAACTGTCTCCTGATCCTAAATTTGCCACATCTCCTATAAACATTAGGGATAAAGATTATGACTTTTCTCTTGATCTATCTCATATAGCTATTGTTGAGAAAACACCTTTTTGTGGTACTGAAAAAGAAAGTGCTGTTGAACACATGACTGAGTTATCTACTTTGAGTAGCTTGTTTTCTGATGATGTTAAGAAGCGTACTTACTTTGTTGCTAAAATATTTCCATTCTCATTAAAGGATGACGCTAAAACTTGGTATAATAATTTGCCACCTGGTTCTATTAAAAGTCCAAAAGAATTGCTTGCTGTTTTCTTTCGGAAATACTTTCCTGCTAGTGCTCAACATGCTGCTTTGCAAAGAGTTTATAGTTTTGATCAGGGAGATGAAGAGAAATTGCCTGAGGCTTGGGCAAGATTTTGCTCTCTTATTAGAGCTTTGCCTGACCATGATTTAGAAAAGCATGAATTACTTGATATATTTTATAGTGGACTAACCATTGATTCTAGGGCATACCTGGATAGTTGTGCTGGTTGTGTTTTCAGGAAAAGAACTCGACGCTGAAGAATTATTGGCTAAAATAGGCCGGAATTATGATGATTGGAATACGCCTGAACCAACTCCAACGCCAATAGTGAAGAAGAGGGGTTTAATTAAATTGAATGATGAAGATATGAGGGAAGCCAAGAAGTCTCTCAAGGAGAAAGGTATTAAATCTGAAGATGTGAAGAATCTACCTCCTATAGAAGATATATGTGAGATAATTCCCCCTTCATCCATGATTGAGGTAAACTCCCTTCAACGCTTTACTAGGGAAGATATTCCATATTCAAAACCTCCTGCGCAATGCTTAGATGAGTTTGATAATTATATTGTTAAGCAAGAAAATTTTAATATGAGAGTAGAGAATCATCTAATGGAAAATTCCCAAGCTATTAGTCAATTGCATGATATTATGGAGAGAACCTCCAATGATGTTAAGATGCTTGTTAAACATTTTCAAATGATTCAAACTCAAATTGATCAACTCACTAAAGTGCAAAATGACTTGTTAGGGAATAATTCTAAAGAAAAACATGCTTATGAAGTAACAACTAGAGGTGGTGTCTCTACCCAGGATCCTCTATATCCTGAAGGGCATCCCAAAAGAATTGAACAAGATTCTCAACGCATTGAACCTAGAGCTCATTCTAAGAAGAAAAAGAAGAAGAAACATAAAAATGTTGTAGAATCCTCTGAACCTGTTAATGATCCTAATAGTATTTCTATTTCTGATGCTGAAACTGAAAGTGGTAATGAACATGATAATGATAAAGATAATGATAGGATTGATACTCCTGATAAAGAAGAGGTGGAAGAAGAACCTGAAAAGCATGCTAAGAATAAAAAGTATACTAAAGAAGATTTTATTACTGAGAAACATGGTAATGAAAGAGAACCTTGGGTGCAAAAGCCAATGCCTTTTCCTGCTAAGAAACTAAAATCAAAGGAAGAAGAACACTATAATAAATTTTGCGATTGGATGAAACCTTTATTCTTGCAAATCCCTTTGACTGATGCTATTAAATTGCCACCTTATTCAAAGTATATGAAAGATATTGTTACTAACAAAAGGAAAATCCCCAATGAGGAAATTTCCACTATGCTTGCTAATTACTCTTTCAATGGCAAAATTCCAAAGAAGTTGGGCGACCCAGGTATACCTACTATTCCTTGTTCTATCAAGAATAATTATGTTAAAACTGCTCTATGTGACTTGGGAGCCGGTGTTAGTGTTATGCCTTTTTCTCTTTATAAGAGGCTTTACTTAGATAAGTTGATACCTACTGATATATCTTTGCAAATGGCTGATAAATCTACTGCTATTCCTGTTGGTATATGTGAGAATGTTCCTGTTCAAGTTACTACTAACTGCTTGATATTAACTGATTTTGTTGTGTTGGAAATGCCTGAAGATGATAATATGTCTATTATTCTTGGGAGACCTTTTCTTAACACCGCAGGGGCTGTTATTGATTGCAACAAAGGAAAGGTTACTTTCAATATTGATGATAAGGAACACACCGTTTATTTCCCCAAGAGGATTGAAAAAGCGTGCGGAGTTAATACTATCTCTCATGTGAGAACTATCAAAGTGGGAACCATCGATTGTCCTATATATGAGCCTAAAGAAGAATATCAAACTCTTGTGATTGGATCCATATCAATACAATTCAAGGTAACATGATTGATTTGAGGTTTATTTCTTCATATGCTATGTAAAATTTATTTGGTGGCAAGACTTGATCAACCTTGTTAACAAATACCTTTTATATGCATAGAGGAGGTAAACAACATCTCTTTCTTTCTCCACTTGCTTTAGTTGCTGTAGCACTTTTTACTTTGCAAAGTTTCTTGATTGATTTGAGATTTCTAAAATTTTCCTGGCCAGTAATAATAAACTTAATACCCAGAAAATGTGCATTTTTCAAAGTTTTCAAAAATCGCGAAAATTATACCGTTGGTCCTATTTTTCGACGAGGCACCTGGGAGCACCAGGGGATGACCTGTGGGGCACCAGAGGGCGCCAAACCACAGGCCGGCGCGGCCTGCAAGGTGGCCGCGCCACCATGTGGTGTGGGCTCCCCCTGCCCCACTTCGTCATCTCTTTCGCCCAGAACACTCTCTCTCCCGAAAAAACGTACCAAGTTCATCTCTCTCGCGTTTTTGCTCCAGAGCTCCAGATTTCTCGATCTCTTTGCTCAGCCCAGATTTCTGTCTGAAATTTGGCACATTTGCTCTTCGGTATGTGACTCCTCCACCCATCCAAGTAGAATTTCATTTGGTTGAGTATATCTTGAATATTTTGCTGCTGTAGGTAACATGTTTAGTGAGCTTGCATGCTTGTTCTAATTGGTAGAAATTAGTTTTGATGCATGATTAGTACTCTAGCAAGTTCCTATGGTAGTTTCCCTCAATTATATGTCACCAAATCAAGTTTTATATTGTTTGTTGAAAATTTCAGAAAATGAAGAAGTTCAAATTTGGAGAGTTGTTCAAGAAGGGGACAACCAGCACCGGGAGGCCTTCTAGGGCCGCCACCCGGATTAGGCAATCATACAATGAAGACATCCTCGCGCCTAGCTTCGCGCCCGAAGAGGACCACGGTCCCCCTAATGCTTCTACTTTTCCATGTTATGATTTTCTAAGGAATGCAGGGATACTGGAGGATTTCTTGACCCTTGTCAACAGGGCAGGGTTAACCACCTATATGAATGATGAAAGGGAGCAATACCACATGCTCACCAAGATTTTTGTCGAGAGTTTCAAGCTCGACAACAAACAATATGAGCCAACGGTTGCATTCAGAATCTATGGTAAGACTGTGACTATGCCATTGAAGGATTTTTGTTGTGCCTTGGACATTGCCCCTGTAGGTACAGCAAGTAGGATTGATGACAACCCTCGGGACTTGCTGGAGCTCTACCGAGGGATCACCGATGATGACTGTCGCACCATTCAGCGGGGCAAGATAAGGAACATCCAACTTCCCGCCATTAAGTATTTTGCATACTACATTGCTACTAGCATTCTTGGTAGGGAAAACACTAGTAATATTTCTAGCTACCATCTTGCTTTCTTGAACATTGCACTTACTGGACAAACATCCTATCACCTTGGTGCTCTTATTGCTCGCCGCCTGTCTACCAGGGGGCCTATTTTTGGAGGAACTATCGCATTGCGTGTTTTAACATTTCTTAATCTTCCTATTGATCCTAATGATGTGCCATTGGCCCCTAGGAGACTCGATATTACTGCTATGAAGAGTCATCATTTTGTTACAACTGACTCTACTTTAGATAATATGGTATATAGAATGTTGTTTTCTGACGGGGAGGAGAAGGAAATCCCTCTTCCCCAACCTGGTTTGTTAAGTATTGACAGGCAATCATGGTCGTGCACTAAGGAGGAGGTGGATGAGCATATGAAGATACAAGAGTTCCACCAGCAACATGACTCCGAGGACGTCGGGACCTCCTACGACCACACCGTCACATATCCGGGTGCTTCTTCTAGCACATACCCGGAATACGACCCATCTTCATATTACGGAGATACTACTTCATGGGATCGATGGGATTGAACTCCACTTAGGCCAAAAGCCTAAGCTTGGGGGGAGGTATACCGGCATCACTCATTCTTTGCATATTATGGTTGCTGGATACTTGTACATACTTGCTTTGTTCGTTTGAGTGGTTTTCTAATAAGAGGAAGATGATATTTGGGGAAGTGCTGCCTGAAAACAGATTCTGGGCTGTTACCGTAAAAATTCGTGTGCCCAGCCAGAACAGTATTTTGAATTGAAAATTTTTGTGCATGTTCCCCAGGTTGTTATCTAACTTTCATTAGTTGAACACTTTTCGAACTGAGCAACGTAAGATTTTTGTAAAAATCGATTTCTGTACTGCTGTCAGGATTTGGCAGATTTCTGCCATCTCGTTTTTCTGTGTTTCTTTTAGTTTGTTATTTCTTGTTTTCACTTTGTTTCTTTCCCAAAACACAAAAAGACCAAAAATATTTTTGTTGTTTCTCTTCATCATTTGCTTATCTTGGTTTCTTGCATTTGTTTCGCTTTATTTGCTATTGCTAGTTTGCTATAAGAAAACCCAAAAAGATTTTGCTTTGTTTGCTTGTTTCCTTTTGTTCTTGTTCTCAAATTCGAAAACACCAAAAATATTTGCTGTTCTTCTTTGGTTTGTAAAGTTCATCTTGAGTTCAATGATCTTCGGTGGCTGGAGCGTGGTTTTCATTTCATTTTATCCAAGCTACACAAGTGAGAAGGCAATAATGACGATCTACGACAATCTGATTGTGGTGAGAGGCTGGTATGAACTCTATTTGTTTTCGTTTTTGTACATATACTCATCCATGTGAGCATGCTTAGTTGGTTCATGTGAGGTATATGTTATTTGAGAAAGTCTAGTAGTTCATGATCTCTCATGTTTAGCTCCAATCTATTAATATGAGTAGCATGTCATGGATGTTTGCTTGCATTGTTTTATTCATAAGTAAGTATGGCATTGTGGTATCCTCCTCTGAATAATTCATTTATATCGACTTGGCACATGCTCACGCATGCATATGACTGAACAAAAAGTCAATTAAGCCTCGATGATCTATATTGCTTCAGAGTTCTTGTATCACTTTTATGCCTCCGTTAATTTATTTTGCCGCAAGCATGATTATGACAGTTACTGCTCTCTTGATTTGTCGCTCCCTAGTCTTTTGCTAGCCTTCACTTGTACTGAGCGGGAACGCTGCTCGTGCCTCCAAACGCATGAAAACCAAGTCATTCCAGAGTGTCCACCATAAATACCTATGCATGGCATTTCAAACCATTCCAAAGTAAATTCTCATGCGCTACCTTTAAAACCTTCAAAATGCTTCTTAATTTGTGTTAATGTTTCATAGCTCATGAGGAAGTATGTGGTGTTTAGCTTTCAACCTTGTCATTTACTTTTGACGGACTCTCATATGGAATAGTGGCACATCCGCTTATCCAATAATTTTGCAAAAAGAGCTGGCAATGGGATTCCCAGTCCCGAATTAATTAAACTTAAATAGACACTCCTCCATGGTTTGTGATTGTTGGACGGCACCCGAAGATTCGGTTAGCCATGGCTTGTGTAAGCAAAGGTTGGGGGAGTGTCATCATCATAATAAAACTAAAATAAAAAGGCACTCCTTCATGGTATGAGATTGTTGGCAGGGACCCGATTCGGTTAGCCATGGTTTGTGCAAGAAAGGTTGGAAGGAGTGCCACATAAATATGCAATAATTCATGGGAGCCGCTCTTGAAAGTCCGGTTGGCAAGGTAGTTAGCGTACCCATTACCATTCGTTGACAACAACAAACACCTCTCAAAATAATTTTACTCCTGTTTATAAAAATGAAAAGCTCTAGCGCATGTTAATCCCTGCTTCCCTCTGCGAAGGGTCAATCTTTTACTTTTATGTTGTGTCTCCATTATTTCTTTGAGTACTATCTTGAGAGCACAACTGTCATTCTTAGTATAATATGCTTGTCTCAAAATATGATTGATTGTGGTATAACTTTGATGCTTTTATCTTTGACGATCACTACTTCTAGTCTTTCTATGAACTTCAGAGGTGCCCGGGCATTTATGTTTTGCCAATCAAATACAGGCAAGCGAGATACCACTTTATCATGCTCTCTTATGAACATTGCAATCCTGCTTATGTACATGATTCATGATGCTTATTATTAATTGTTGGTACCTCTCCATGATTGACATAGCTGTTAGATGATCTTATTTGCATGTGTCTCATCATGAACTGCTTAAGTATTAGCCATAGCATGAGAATATATACATCATATGAGCAAAAGTGTTCGTGAAAGTTCTTTTATCGCTCAGTTGTTAACTGAATTGCTTGAGGACAAGCAATAAGCTAAGCTTGGGGGAGTTGATACGTCCAAAACGTATCTACTTTCCCGAACACTTTTGCTATTGTTTGGCCTCTAATTTGTGTATTTTGGATGCAACTAACACGGACTAACGCTGTTTTCAGCAGAACTGCTCTGTGTCTCGTTTTTGTGCAGAAATCCAACTTTCGGGAAAAACCTCGGAATTTATGCAGAAGGCCCTATTTTCCCAGGAAACTAACGGAGCCAGAAGGGCAATTGAAGTGGAGGCCCGAGGCCCCACACCACCAGGCGGCGCGGCGGGGGGGCCCGCGCGGCCGGTGGTGTGGCCCCCTCGGCCGGCCTCCGACGCCCTCCTTCGGACTACTTATTCGCCTCGACCTAAAAACGCACGGAGAGAAGTCGAAGTCGCCAGAAACCCTAGAACGCCGCCGCGAACTCCGTCGCGGGGCCAGAAGTCTCCGTTCGGCACTCCGCCGGGACGGGGAATTGGAGGAGATCATCACCGCCATCACCGCCAACGCCTCTACATCAACCAGCCATGTTTCCCCCATCCATGTGTGAGTAATTCCCCCGCTGTAGGCCGAAGGGGATGGTAGGGATTGGATGAGATTGGTCATGTAATAGCATAAGATTGTTAGGGCATAGTGCCTAGTGTCCGTAGATGGTACTTTTATGATATTGTTGCAACTTGTTATGCTTAATGCTTGTCACTAGGGCCCGAGTGCCATGATCTCAGATCTGAACATGTTATTGTTTCATCATGATATTCATTGTTTATGGTCTTACCTATAAGTTGTATACACATGTCGCTGTCCGGAACCAATGGCCCCGAAGTGACAGAAATCGGGACAACCGGAGGGAATGGTAGTGATGTGAGGATCACATGTGTTCACGGAGTGTTAATGCTTTGCTCCGGTACTCTATTAAAAGGAGTACCTTAATATCCAGTAGTTTCCCTTGAGGCCCGGCTGCCACCGGGTAGGACAGAAGATGTTGTGCAAGTTTCTCATTGCGAGCACGTACAACTATAATTGGAACACATGCCTATTGATTGATTAGTACTTGGACACCGTTTTATTATTATCTGCAAATGCCCTGCTATGATTGTTACATGAGTTTCTCTCATCCATGCAACGCCCGTCATCCGTCCCCGTGCCTACAGTATTTTAATCCTGCTGTTTACTAAAATCACTACTGCTGTCTTTGTTACTCTGTTATTTCACTACGCTACTGCTATAAAACTGTTACTACTGATAAACTCTTGCGAGCAAGTCTGTTTCCAGTGCAACTGAATTGACAACTCCGTTGTTAAGGCTTCCAAGTATTCTTTGTCTCCCCTTGTGTCGAATCAATAAATTGGGTAATACTTCCCTCGAAGACTGTTGCGATCCCCTATACTTGTGGGTCATCAATAACGTCCTTCATGGGAGCCGCTCTTTGGAGGTCTGTTTGGCAAGGGGGTTAGAGTACCCGCTACCAGTCGTTGACAACGACAAACACCTCTCAAAACTTTACTTTTATTCTCTTTATATGATTTCAAAACTGAAAAGCTCTAGCACATGATTTAATCCCTGCTTCCCTCTGCGAAGGGCCTGTCTTTTACTTTATGTTGAGTCAGTAAACCTATTTCTCTCCATCTAAAGCAAGCATTTGAGTTGTTGTGATCAAACTATTATATTGTGATTTGCTTCATCATGTCTTTACTCTTTCTTGTTTAGTACAAGTTTTACCTGAATGAATATAGCTTTGAAAGTCATCAATGATTAATATGATTGAGTATGCAAGTTTACCATAAGCTTTTAATATGAGAGCGCTGCTCAATAGATAAGTATAATCTGTTAACTGTTCTCTGACCAAGAACAAAGTTTGCCATCACCAATTATGATTTCTTATGCACCTTTATTTGTGATTACCTTATACTTGTTTCAAGTTGAGTTATATGAGGAAGTTGTTTACTATAATGTCTTGTGTGAATGAATATGATGCTTCTTGTCCGTATTTTGTTTATCGACTCTTCACTCCATAAACATGTGGTCCTGTTTACCGAGTTCAGTTTCGCTTGGGGACAAGCGAAGTCTAAGCTTGGGGGAGTTGATACGTCCAATTTGCATCACTATTTTATATCATAATTTGTTGTTATTCATTGATATATTTCATATTGGGACGCAATACTTATGTTATTTCATCTATTTTGCATGTTTCATGATTATTTGGAGATCGCACACCGGAGCCAGGATTCTGCTGGAAAAAGCACCGTCAGGATGCAATATTTCGGAAGATCAACTGTGGAAGGAAATTTTACCAAAAATCCTATTTTTCCAGATGACGAAGGAAGCCAGAAGGGGGAGCCAGCTGGACCCAAGGTGGGCCCACACCATAGGGCGGCGCGGCCCATGGCCTGGCCGCGCCACCATGTGGTGTGGGGCCCCCTCAGCCCTTTCGCCTCCTTTTCTTCGCGAAACCCTTCGTCCCGAAGACCTAAGCCCCGAGGAATCCTCACGAAGGGTTACAGCCGCCTCTGCGGGGCGGAGAACACCAGAGAGAAAAGAGCTCTCCGGCGGGCAGGAATCCGCCGGGGAAATTCCCTCCCGGAGGGGGAAATCGACGCCATCGTCACCGCCATCGAGCTGGACATCATCTCCATCACCATCATCATCATCTCCACCATCATCACCGCCGTCTCCACCGCTGGACATCGTCACCGCTGTAGCAATTTGGGTTTGATCTTGATTGTTTGATAGGGGAAACTCTCCCGGTATTAATTTCTACTTGTTATTGATGCTATTGAGTGAAACCATTGAACCAAGGTTTATGTTCAGATTGTTATTCATCATCATATCACCTCTGATCATGTTCCATATGATGTCTCGTGAGTAGTTCGTTAGTTCTTGAGGACATGGGTGAAGTCTAAATGTTAGTAGTGAATTATGGTTGAGTAATATTCAATGTTATGATATTTAAGTTGTGGTGTTATTCTTCTAGTGGTGTCGTGTGAACGTCGACTACACGACACTTCACCATTTATGGGCCTAGGGGAATGCATCTTGTACTCGTTTGCCAATTGCGGGGTTGCCGGAGTGACAGAAACCTAAACCCCGTTGGTATATCGATGCAGGAGGGATCGCAGGATCTCGAGTTTAAGGCTGTGGTTAGATTTATCTTAATTACTTTCTTGTAGTTGCGGATGCTTGCAAGGGGTATAATCACAAGTATGTATTAGTCCTAGGAAGGGCGGTACATTAGCATAGGTTCACCCACACAACACTTATCAAACAATGAAGATTAATCAGCTGTATGTAGCGAAAGCACTAGACTAAAATCCCATGTGTCCTCGAGAACGTTTGGTCATTATAAGTAAACAAACCGGCTTGTCCTTTGTGCTAAAAAGGATTGGGTCACTCGCTGCAATTATTTCTCTCGCATTTTACTTACTTGTACTTTATTCATCTGTTACATCAAAACCCCCTGAATACTTGTCTGTGAGCATTTACAGTGAATCCTTCATCGAAACTGCTTGTCAACACCTTCTGCTCCTCGTTGGGTTCGACACTCTTATTTATCGAAAGTACTACAATACACCCCTATACTTGTGGGTCATCACGCCGCCTCTTCGCCTATAAGAAGCCCCTCGACCTAAAACCTCGAGACAAAAAAGCCACGGTACGAGAAACCTTCCAGAGCCGCCGCCATCGCGAAGCCAAGATCTGGGGGACAGGAGTCTCTGTTCCGGCACGCCGCGGGACGGGGAAGTGCCCCGGAAGGCTTCTCCATCGACACCACCGCCATCTTCATCAACGCTGTCTCCCATGAGGAGGAGTAGTTCTCCATCGAGGCTCGGGGCTGTACCGGTAGCTATGTGGTTAATCTCTCTCCTATGTACTTCAATACAATGATCTCATGAGCTGCTTTACATGATTGAGATCCATATGATGAGCTTTGTATCGCTACTAGTTGTGTGCTACTCATGTGATGTTATTAAAGTAGTCTATTCCTCCTGCATGGTGTAAAGGTGACTAGTGTGTGCACCGTGTGGTTCTTGTCGTAGGCTATGATCATGATCTCTTGTAGATTGTGGAGTTAATTATCATTATGATAGTATTGATGTGATCTATTCCTCCTTCATAGTGTAATGTGGACAGTGTGTGCACTATGTTAGTTCTTGGTTTATTTTGCAATGATCTATTATGCTCTAAGGTTATTTAAATATGAACATTGAATTGTGGAGCTTGTTAACTCCGGCATTGAGGGTTCGTGTAATCCTACGCAATGTGTTCATCATCCAACAAAAGAGTGTATGTAGCACATATGAGAAAGAGTTATTTATTATGCGATCAATGTTGAGAGTGTCCACTAGTGAAAGTGTAATCCCTAGGCCTTGTTCCTAAATACTGCTATCGCTGCTTGTTTTGTTTTTTGCGTTACTACGTGCGTTACTACGCTTGTTTACTGTCTGGGCAAAGCACTTTTGGTGCCGTTGCCACTGCTCATACTTATTTATACCACCTGTATTTCACTATCTCTTCGCCGAACTAGTGCACTGATGCGTGTAATTGACACGTCCGTTGGGAACCCCAAGAGGAGGGTGTGATGCGCACAGCGGCAAGTTTCCCTCAGTTAGAAACCAAGGTTTAATCGAACCAGTAGGAGTCAAGAAGCACGTTGAAGGTTGATGGCGGCGGGATGTAGTGCGGCGCAACACCGTAGATTCCGGCGCCAACGTGGAACTGCACAACACAACCAAAGTACTTTGCCCCAACGAAGCAGTGAGGTTGTCAATCTCACCGGCTTGCTGTAACAAAGGGTTAACCGTATTGTGTGGAAGATGATTGTTTGCGAGAAAACAGTAAAACAAGTATTGCAGCATATTTCAGTATAAAAGAATGGACCGGGGTCCACAGTTCACTAGAGGTGTCTCTCCCATAAGATAAAAGCATGTTGGGTGAACAAATTACAGTCGGGCAATTGACAAATAGAGAGGGCATAACAATGCACATACATGGCATGATAAGTATAGTGAGATTTAATTGGGCATTGCGACAAAGTACATAGACCGCCATCCAACTGCATCTATGCCTAAAAAGTCCACCTTCGGGTTATCGTCCGAACCCCTTCCAGTATTAAGTTGCAAAGCAACAGACAATTGCATTAAGTATGGTGCGTAATGTAATCAACAACTACATCCTCGGACATAGCGCCAATGTTTTATCCCTAGTGGCAACAGCACAACACAACCTTAGAACTTTCTGTCACTGTCCCAGGTGTCAATGCGAGGCATGAACCCACTATCGAGCATAAATACTCCCTCTTGGAGTTAAAAGCAAAAACTTGGCCAGAGCCTCTACTAGTAACGGAGAGCATGCAAGATCATAAACAACACATATGTAATAACTTGATAATTAACATAACATGGTATTCTCTATCCATCGGATCCCGACAAACACAACATAGAGTATTACGGATAGATGATCTTGATCATGTTAGGCAGCTCACAAGATCCAACAATGAAGCACAATGAGGAGAAGACAACCATCTAGCTGCTATGGACCCATAGTCCAGGGGTGAACTACTCACTCATCACTCCGGAGGCGACCATGGCGGTGTAGAGTCCTCGGAGAGGATCCCCTCCCGGCAGGTGCGGAGGAGATCTCCAGAATCCCCGAGATGGGATCGGCGGCGGCGGCGTCTCGGTAAGGTTTTCCGTATTGTGGTTTTTCGCATCAGGGGTTTCGCGACGGAGGCTTTAGGTAGGCGGAAGGGCAGAGTCGGGGGGGCTGACGAGGGGCCCACACAACAGGGCGGTGCGGGCCCCCCTTGGCCGCGCCACCATGTGGTTTGGCCACCTCGTGGCCCCACTTCGTATGCTCTTCGGTCTTGGAAGGTTCGTGGCGAAATAGGCCCCTGGGTCTTCGTTTCGTCCAATTCCGAGAATATTTCGTTACTAGGATTTCTGAAACCAAAAACAGCAGAAAACAGGAACTGGCACTTCGGCATCTTGTTAATAGGTTAGTTCCAAAAAATGCACGAATATGACATAAAGTGTGCATAAAACATGTAGGTATCATCAATAATATGGCATAGAACATAAGAAATTATCGATACGTCGGAGACGTATCAAGCATCCCCAAGCTTAGTTCTGCTCGTCCCGAGCAGGTAAAACGATAACAAAGATAATTTCTGAAGTGATATGCCATCATAACCTTGATCATACTATTTGTAAACATATGTAGTGAATGCAGCGATCAAAACAATGGTAATGACATGAGTAAACAAGTGAATCATAAAGCAAAGACTTGTCATGAATAGTACTTCAAGACAAGTATTAATAAGTCTTGCATAAGAGTTAACTCATAAAGCAATAAATCAAAGTAAAGGTATTGAAGCAACACAAAGGAAGATTAAGTTTCAGCGGTTGCTTTCAACTCATAACATGTATATCTCATGGATAATTGTCAACATAGAGTAATATAACAAGTACAATATGCAAGTATGTAGGAATCAATGCACAGTTCACACAAGTGTTTGCTTCTTGAGGTGGAGAGAGATAGGTGAACTGACTCAACATAAAAGTAAAAGAATGGTCCTTCAAAGAGGAAAGCATCGATTGCTATATTTGTGCTAGAGCTTTTATTTTGAAAACATGAAACAATTTTGTCAACGGTAGTAATAAAGCATATGAGTTATGAAAGTTATATCTTACAAGTTGCAAGCCTCATGCATAGTATACTAATAGTGCCCGCACCTTGTCCTAATTAGCTTGGACTACCGGATCTTTGCAATGCACATGTTTTAACCAAGTGTCACAATGGGGTACCTCCATGCCGCCTGTACAAAGGTCTAAGGAGAAAGCTCACATTTTGGATTTCTCGCTTTTGATTATTCTCAACTTAGACATCCATACCGGGACAACATGGACAACAGATAATGGACTCCTCTTTAATGCATAAGCATGTGGCAACAATTATTATTCTCATATGAGATTGAGGATATATGTCCAAAACTGAAACTTCCACCATGAATCATGGCTTTAGTTAGCGGCCCAATGTTCTTCTCTAACAATATGCATGCTCCAACCATGAAGGTGGTAGATCTCTCTTACTTCAGACAAGACGGACATGCATAGCAACTCACATGATATTCAACAAAGAATAATTGATGGCGTCCCCAGAAGCATGGTTATCGCACAACAAGCAACTTAATAAGAGATAAAGTGCATAAGTACATATTCAATACCACAATAGTTTTTAAGCTATTTGTCCCATGAGCTATATATTTCAAAGGTGAATGATGGAATTTTAAAGGTAGCACTCAAGCAATTTACTTTGGAATGGCGGATAAATACCATGTAGTAGGTAGGTATGGTGGACACAAATGGCATAGTGGTTGGCTCAAGTATTTGGGATGCATGAGAAGTATTCCCTCTCGATACAAGGTTTAGGCTAGCAAGGTTATTTGAAACAAACACAAGGATGAACGGTACAGCAAAACTCACATAAAAGACATATGGTAAACATTATAAGATTCTACACCGTCTTCCTTGTTGTTCAAAACTCAATACTAGATATTATCTAGACTCTAGAGAAACCAAATATGCAAACCAAATTAGCAAGCTCTAAGTGTTTCTTCATTAATGGGTGCAAAGTATATGATGCAAGAGCTTAAACATGAGCACAACAATTGCCAAGTATCAAATTATCCAAGACATTTTAGAATTACTACATGTAGCATTTTCCAATTCCAACCATATAACAATTTAACGAAGAAGAAACTTCGCCATGAATACTATGAGTAGAGCCTAAGGACATATTTGTCCATATGCTACAGCGGAGCGTGTCTCTCTCCCATAAAGTGAATGCTAGGATCCATTTTATTCAAACAAAACAAAAACAAAAACAAACCGACGCTCCAAGCAAAGTACATAAGATGTGACGGAATAAAAATATAGTTTCAGGGGAGGAACCTGATAATGTTGTCGATGAAGAAGGGATGCCTTGGGCATCCCCAAGCTTAGACGCTTGAGTCTTCTTAGAATATGCAGGGGTGAACCACCGGGGCATCCCCAAGCTTAGAGCTTTCACTCTCCTTGATCATATTGCATCATACTCCTCTCTTGATCCTTGAAAACTTCCTCCACACCAAACTCGAAACAACTCATTAGAGGGTTAGTGCATAATAAAAATTCACATGTTCAGAGGTGACACAATCATTCTTAACACTTCTGGACATTGCATAAAGCTACTGGACATTAATGGATCAAAGAAATTCATCCAACATAGCAAAAGAGGCAATGCAAAATAAAAGACAGAATCTGTCAAAACAGAACAGTCCGTAAAGATGGATTTTATTAGGCCACCAGACTTGCTCAAATGAAAATGCTCAAATTGAATGAAAGTTGCGTACATATCTGAGGATCATGCACGTAAATTGGTTTAATTTTCTGAGCTACCTACAGGGAGGTAGACCCAGATTCGTGACAGCAAAGAAATCTGGAACTGCGCAGTAATCCAAATCTAGTACTTACTTTTCTATCAAAGACTTTACTTGGCACAGCAAAACATAAAACTAAGATAAGGAGAGGTTGCTACAGTAGTAAACAACTTCCAAGACACAAATATAAAACAAAAATACTGGAGTAAAAACATGGGTTGTCTCCCATAAGCGCTTTTCTTTAACGCCTTTCAGCTAGGCGCAGAAAGTGTATCTCAAGTGTTATCGAAGGATGAAGCATAAGCTTCCCTATTTGCAGTGGTACTAGGGGCTTTGTCAATTTTAGGCCTATAATAATATTTCTTTGGTTTAGGCACTTTAGAGGCATACATAAACTTTTGCTCCTTTCCCACATAAGCTTTCTCTCTAAACTGTAAAGATGAAAAGGTTGAACCCAAGGTTCCCATAGCTTTTTCAAGTTTGCCAATCCTATTAATTTGATTATCATGGTCAACACAAGTTCCTAGGACACTAATTCTTTCATCAATTCCTCCTAAGGATTTATCAAGTTTATCAGTTTTAACAAGTAACATCTCCAACTTAGTTTCAACACTAAAAATTTTCTCTATGGTTTCCAATTTTTTCATAACATCCTCAAGGGAGGTTTCAATTTTAATTTCATTAACAGGTGGTGTTCCAAATAAACTCTCAATAATGCAACTAGCCTCTAAAGCGGGAGCACCTAGGAAGTTACCCCCGCGAGACAATCAAGAACATATCTATTCCAGCTAGAGATACCAACATAAAAATTCCTGAGTAGGATAGTGGTGGAGTGTTTCTTAGTGCACCTATTATGGGCATCACTAATTCTATACCAAGCATCTTTTAAACATTCTCCTCCTTGTTGCTTAAATGAACGAACTTCAACTTCAGGATTACTCATTTTAGCAGTAGTAAATAAAGCAAACTAGATAAAGTAAATGCAAGTAAACTAAATTTTTTTTGTGTTTTTGATATAGCAAACAAGACAGTAAATAAAGTAAAACTAGCAACTAATTTTTTTGTGTTTTGATATAAGTGCAGCAAACAAAGTAGTAAATAAAATAAAGCAAGACAAAAACAAAGTAAAGAGATTGAGAAGTGGAGACTCCCCTTGCAGCGTGTCTTGATCTCCCCGGCAACGGCGCCAGAAATTTGCTTGATGCGTGTAATTGACACGTCCGTTGGGAACCCCAAGAGGAAGGTGTGATGCGCACAGCAGCAAGTTTCCCTCAGTTAGAAACCAAGGTTTAATCGAACCAGTAGGAGTCAAGAAGCACGTTGAAGGTTGATGGCGGCGGGATGTAGTGCGGCGCAACACCAGAGATTCCGGCGCCAACGTGGAACCTGCACAACACAACCAAAGTACTTTGCCCCAACGAAACAGTGAGGTTGTCAATCTCACCGGCTTGCTGTAACAAAGGGTTAACCGTATTGTGTGGAAGATGATTGTTTGCGGAGAAAACAGTAAAACAAGTATTGCAGTAGATTTGTATTTCAGTATAAAAGAATGGACCGGGGTCCACAGTTCACTAGAGGTGTCTCTCCCATAAGATAAAAGCATGTTGGGTGAACAAATTACAGTCGGGCAATTGACAAATAGAGAGGGCATAACAATGCACATACATGGCATGATAAGTATAGTGAGATTTAATTGGGCATTACGACAAAGTACATAGACCGCCATCCAACCGCATCTATGCCTAAAAAGTCCACCTTCAGGTTATCATCCGAACCCCTTCAGTATTAAGTTGCAAAGCAACAGACAATTGCATTAAGTATGGTGCGTAATGTAATCAACAACTACATCCTCGGACATAGCGCCAATGTTTTATCCCTAGTGGCAACAGCACAACACAACCTTAGAACTTTCTGTCACTGTCCCAGGTGTCAATGCAGGCATGAACCCACTATCGAGCATAAATACTCCCTCTTGGAGTTAAAAGCAAAAACTTGGCCAGAGCCTCTACTAGTAACGGAGAGCATGCAAGATCATAAACAACACATATGTAATAACTTGATAATTAACATAACATGGTATTCTCTATCCATCGGATCCCGACAAACACAACATAGAGTATTACAGATAGATGATCTTGATCATGTTAGGCAGCTCACAAGATCCAACAATGAAGCACAATGAGGAGAAGACAACCATCTAGCTACTGCTATGGACCCATAGTCCAGGGGTGAACTACTCACTCATCACTCCGGAGGCGACCATGGCGGTGTAGAGTCCTCCGGAGATGAATCCCCTCTCGGCAGGGTGCCGAGGAGATCTCCAGAATCCCCCGAGATGGGATCGGCGGCGGCGGCGTCTCAGTAAGGTTTTCCGTATCGTGGTTTTTCGCATCAGGGGTTTCGCGACGGAGGCTTTAAGTAGGCGGAAGGGCAGAGTCGGGGGGTGATACGTCTCCAACGTATCCATAATTTCTGTCGTTCCATGCTTGTTTTATGACAATACTTACATGTTTTGCTTGCACTTTATGATGATTTCATGCATTTTCCGGAACTAACCTATTAACAAGATGCCACGTGCTTCTGTTTCTGCTGTTTTTGGTTCCGAAAGGCTGTTCGGGCAATATTCTCGGAATTGGACGAAATCAACGCCAAACCTCCTATTTTTCCCGGAAGGCTCCGAACACCGAAGAGTCGGAGAGGGGCCAGGGGCCACCACACCATAAGGCGGCGCGGCCGGCTGGGCCCGCGCGGCTGGTGTGGCGCCTCCAGTGCCCTGCGCCGCCTCTTCGCCTATAAAATCCCTTTCGACCTAAAACGCAATACGACTTGACGAAACTCCAGAAAGACTCCAGGGCGCCGCCACCATCGCGAAACTCAATTCGGGGGACAGAACTCTCTGTTCCGGCACCCCGGGCGGGGAAGTGCCCGGAAGCCATCTCCATCAACGCCATCGCCTCCATCATGCTCCGTGAGTAGTTCCCCCATGGACTACGGGTTCTAGCTGTAGCTAGTTGGTATTCTCTCCCCCATGTACTTCAATACAATGATCTCATGAGCTGCCTTACATGATTGAGATTCATCTGATGTAATCGGTGTTGTGTTTGTCGGGATCCGATGGATTGTTACATTATGATTGTCTATCTACAAAGTTTATGAAGTTATTGTTGCTGCAATCTTGTTATGCTTAATGCTTGTCACTAGGGCCCGAGTGGCATGATCTTAGATTTGAGCTCTATACTTATTGCTTAGATTGTATCTACAAGTTGTATGCACATGTCGCTGTCCGGAACCAATGGCCCCGAAGTGACATTGGGACAACCGGAGGGGATGGCGGTGATGTGAGGATCACATGTTTTCACCAAGTGTTAATGCTTTGCTCCGGTACTCTATTAAAAGGAGTACCTTAATATCCAGTAGTTTCCCTTGAGGCCCGGCTGCCACCGGCTGGTAGGACAAAAGATGTTGTGCAAGTTTCTCATTGCGAGCACGTACAACTATAATTGGAAAACATGCCTACATGATTAATGATCTTGATATTCTGTCTTAATGCTATTTCAATCCTATCAATTGCCCATGTAATTTGTTCACCCAACACTTGTTATTGGAGAGTTGCCACTAGTGTAGATAGCTGGGAACCCCGGTCCATCTTTCATCATCATATACTTGTTCTACATGTCATCGGAAGTAGTATCAACTGTCTTCTGGTGCCATTGCTCTCATATTACTATTACTGCTGCTGTGTTACTATTACTATTGCTCTCATATCACTGCTACTTTCACATCACCCTTGTTGCTAGTGCTTTTCCAGGTGCAGCTGAATTGACAACTCAGTTGTTAAGGCTTATAAGTATTCTTTACCTCCCCTTGTGTCGAATCAATAAATTTGGGTTTTACTTCCCTCGAAGACTGTTGCGATCCCCTATACTTGTGGGTCATCAAGACTATTTTCTGGCGCCGTTGCCGGGGAGGCATAGCTCTACTCATAAGTTCACCTGGGGAGTACACTCTACCTCTCTCTCTGTTTTTATTTTGTTTTACTTTGTTGTGCTTAGTTTACTTTTGTCTAGTTTATTTTTGTCTTGTTTTATTTGTCTCATACACCCAAAAATCCATAAAAATTTGAAAAACCAAAAAATTAAAAACTGCTGTTATGGGAGAACCAACAACCTACTTGGAGCTTGTAGAATGTTATAATTGTTATAGAGAATCAAGAACTGGTAAAATAATGAGTGCTATGATAGAAAAACTGAATACAATTGCTGAAATCTTGCTTAAACGCCATGATATAAACTGTTGCTCTCAACAGGACACTAAACATCTTAAATTTCAATGTGGCTTTAGTGAGGAATTTTTATTAAGAGCTATAATCGGAATTGCTATATTCATTATGGGTTCGAAGAGGTAGAACAATTTGTCTTATTTATGGGAGCCTCCGAGATAGAATCCTTCATGGTTGAGAATTATGAAACTTGTGTTGTTTGTAAGGACCTTAAAGATTATGTCTCTACTATCCTTAATTCTTGCATAGAATTCTACAGTAGGAATCCTTATATCCTTGATTATAAAGAGAGACACATTAATGCACAAGAATGCACTCACAATTTGCAGGAACCGGTGGAAGAAGAAATTGATGAACCTGAAAGCTCATTGGATGAAAAAGAGGAGGAAATTGATGCTGAAAGCTCATTGGATGAAAAAGAAGAGGAGAGCGACGAACAAAAGGAGGAAGAATGGATTAGCTACCCATGTCAACCTTCTAATGAGAGTAACTCTTTATCTCTTACACTATTTGATTGTCCTCCATGCTTACCGGAAGAGGTTGAATGTTATGTTCCTGTGGATTCTCTTGAAATAGTACCTATGAGTAATACTTGTGAGAATGATTATGCTACTGTTATCTATGATAATCCATGCTACTTTGATAAATCTTATGATAATGCTTTGTTTGTGCCTGATGTCGAAATGCATGGTACTAAAGAATTTTGTTTGGCAAATGTCTATGATAAAGCTCTAGATGATGGTCCTATGTTACTTGATAATATTAATTGTACTACTAATGAAAATGGGATTGGAGAGTTCTTGACTTATTCTATGAGTCCCATATCTATTGAGATTGATCAACTACCTTGTTATATTATTAATAAAAGTAAGTTTGAAAGTTTTAATTCCACAATTCTTGAACTTGATAAAAATTATGTGTTTGGAAATCATGAAAAGTATGCTGCATGTGATAGCTATATTGTTGAGTTTGTTCATGAAGCTACTGAAAATTATTATGAGAGAGGAAAATATGGTTGTAGAAATTTTCGTGGTACTAATACACCTCTCTATATGCTGAAATTTTTGAAGTTATTCTTGTTCTACCCTCCTATGCTTGTTACTTTGATTTTCATGAACTTGTTTATTTACAAGATTCCTATGCATAGGAAGCATGTTAGACTTAAATGTGTTTTGAATTTGCTTTTTGATGCTCTCTTTTGCTTCAAATACTATTTCTTGCGAGTGCATCATTAAAACTGCTGAGCCCATCTTAACGGCTATAAAGAAAGCTTCTTGGGAGATAACCCATGTGTTATTTTGCTACAGTAATTTGTTTTATATTTGTGTCTTGGAAGTTGTTTACTACTGTAGCAACCTCTCCTTATCTTAGTTTTGTGTTTTGTTGTGCCAAGTAAAGTCTTTGATAGTAAAGTAAGTACTAGATTTGGATTACTGCGCAGAAACAGATTTCTTTGCTGTCACGAATCTGGGTCTAATTCTCTGTAGGTAACTCAGAAAATTATGCCAATTTACGTGAGTGATCCTCAGATATGTACGCAACTTTCATTCAATTTGAGCATTTTCGTTTGAGCAAGTCTGGTGGCCTAATAAAATCCATCTTTACGGACTGTTCTGTTTTGACAGATTCTGCCTTTTATTTCGCATTGCCTCTTTTGCTATGTTGGATGAATTTCTTTGATCCATTAATGTCCAGTAGCTTTATGCAATGTCCAGAAGTGTTAAGAATGATTGTGTCACCTCTGAACATGTTAATTTTTATTGTCCACTAACCCTCTAATGAGTTGTTTCGAGTTTGGTGTGGAGGAAGTTTTCAAGGGTCAAGAGAGGAGGATGATATATGATCAAGAAGAGTGAAAAGTCTAAGCTTGGGGATGCCCCGTGGTTCATCCCTGCATATTTCAAGAAGACTCAAGCGTCTAAGCTTGGGGATGCCCAAGGCATCCCTTCTTCATCAACTTATCAGGTTCCTCCCCTGAAACTATATTTTTATTCGGTCACACCATATGTGCTTTACTTGGAGCGTCTGTGTGTTTATTTTCGTTTTGTTTGTTTGAATAAGATCGGATCCTAGCAATCCTTGATTGGGAGAGAGACACGCTCCGCTTTTTCATATGAACGCTTGTTCTTCGTTTTACTTTTAATGTTCAATGATAAAAGTTGGAAGCTACAATACTTATTGGTTATTTGGTTGGGAAAGGAAAATGCCTCATATGTTTTGGATAATTTGACACTTGGCAATTGTTTTGAGCTCTCAAGTAGATCATAAGTTTTTGCATGTAGTTTAAACCTATTAGTGGAGAACTACCGTAAAGCTTGTTAAAATTGGTTTGCATAATTGATCTCTCTTAAGGTCTAGATATTTTCTGGTAAAAGTGTTTGAGCAACAAGGAAGACAGTGCAGAGTATTATAATGCTTGCAATATGTGTTTATGTAAGTCTTGCTGTACCGGTTCATACTTGTGTTTGCTTCAAACAACCTTGCTAGCCTAAGCCTTGTATCGAGAGGAATACTTCTCATGCATCCAAAATCCTTGAGCCAACCACTATGCCAATTGTGTCCACCATACCTACCTACTATGTGGTATTTCCTGCCATTCCAAAGTAAATTGCTTGAGTGCTACCTTTAAATAATTCAAAATGCTTCTCAATTTGTGTTAATGTTTTATAGCTCATGAGGAAGTATGTGGTGGTTAGCTTTCAACCTTGTCATTTGCTTTTGACGGACTCTCATATGGACTAGTGGCACATCCGCTTATCCAATAAATTTGCAAAAAGAGCTGGCAATGGGATTCCCAGTCCCAAATTAATTAACAAAAATAGACACTCCTCCATGGTATGTGATTGTTGGACGGCACCCGAAGGATTCGGTTAGCCATGGCTTGTGTAAGCAAAGGTTGGGGGAGTGTCATCATCATAATAAAACTAAAATAAAAAGGCACTCCTTCATGGTATGAGATTGTTGGCAGGCACCCGAGGATTCGGTTAGCCATGGTTTGTGAAAGAAAGGTTGGAAGGAGTGCCACCCAAAAATAAAAATAATTCATGGGAGCCGCTCTTGAAGGTTTGTCTGGCAAGGGGGTTAGAGTGCCCACTACCATTCGTTGACAACAACAAACACCTCTCAAAACTTTACCTTTATGCTCTCTATATGTTTTCAAAACCAAAGCTCTAGCACAAATACAGCAATCAATGCTTCCCTCTGCGAAGGGCCATTCTTTTACTTTATGTTGAGTCAGTTTACCTACTTCCTTCCATCTTAGAAGCAAACACTTGTGTTAACTGTGCATTGATTCTTACATACTTGCATATTTGCATTCATCATATTACTTTATGTTGACAATTATCCATGAGATATGCATGTTGAAAGTTGAAAGCAATCGCTGAAACTTATATCTTCCTTTGTGTTGCTTCGATGCCTTTACTTTGAACTTATTGCTTTATGAGTTAACTCTTATGCAAGACTTTTGATACTTGTCTTGAAGGTATTATTCATGAAAAGTTTTGCTATATGTTATCTACTTGTTAGCAACTATAGATCATTGCCTTGAGTCACTTCATTCATTTCATATGCTTTGTAATAGTATGATCAAGGTTATGTAAGTAGCATGTCACTACAGAAATTATTCTTTTTATCGTTTACCTGCTCGGGACGAGCAGAACTAAGCTTGGGGATGCTGATACGTCTCCAACGTATCCATAATTTCTCGTTCCATGCTTGTTTTATGACAATACTTACATGTTTTGCTTGCACTTTATGATGATTTCATGCATTTTCCGGAACTAACCTATTAACAAGATGCCACAGTGCAGTTCATTTTCTGCTGTTTTTGGTTCCAGAAAGGCTGTTCGGGCAATATTCTCGGAATTGGACGAAATCAACGCCAAACCTCCTATTTTTCCCGGAAGAACACCGAAGAAGAGTCGGAGAGGGGCGAGGGCCACCACACCATAAGGCGCGCGCCTGGCCTGGCCCGCGCCGGCCTGGTGTGGCGCCTCAGTGCCCCCTGCGCCGCCTCTTCGCCTATAAAATCCCTTTCGACCTAAAAACGCAATACGACTTGACGAAACTCCAGAAAGACTCCAGGGCGCCGCCACCATCGCGAAACTCAATTCGGGGGACAGAACTCTGTTCCGGCACCTGCCGGGGGGTGCCCCGGAAGCCATCTCCATCAACGCCATCGCCTCCATCATGCTCCGTGAGTAGTTCCCCCATGGACTACGGGTTCTAGCTGTAGCTAGTTGGTATTCTCTCCCCCATGTACTTCAATACAATGATCTCATGAGCTGCCTTACATGATTGAGATTCATCTGATGTAATCGGTGTTGTGTTTGTCGGGATCCGATGGATTGTTACATTATGATTGTCTATCTACAAAGTTTATGAAGTTATTGTTGCTGCAATCTTGTTATGCTTAATGCTTGTCACTAGGGCCCGAGTGGCATGATCTTAGATTTGAGCTCTATACTTATTGCTTAGATTGTATCTACAAGTTGTATGCACATGTCGCTGTCCGGAACCAATGGCCCCGAAGTGACAGAAATTGGGACAACCGGAGGGGATGGCGGTGATGTGAGGATCACATGTTTTCACCAAGTGTTAATGCTTTGCTCCGGTACTCTATTAAAAGGAGTACCTTAATATCCAGTAGTTTCCCTTGAGGCCCGGCTGCCGGCTGGTAGGACAAAAGATGTTGTGCAAGTTTCTCATTGCGAGCACGTACAACTATAATTGGAAAACATGCCTACATGATTAATGATCTTGATATTCTGTCTTAATGCTATTTCAATCCTATCAATTGCCCGACTGTAATTTGTTCACCCAACACTTGTTATTGGAGAGTTGCCACTAGTGTAGATAGCTGGGAACCCCGGTCCATCTTTCATCATCATATACTTGTTCTACATGTCATCGGAAGTAGTATCAACTATTCTTCTGGTGCCATTGCTCTCATATTACTATTACTGCTGCTGTGTTACTATTACTACTGCTCTCATATCACTGCTACTTTCACATCACCCTTGTTGCTAGTGCTTTTCAGTGCAGCTGAATTGACAACTCAGTTGTTAAGGCTTATAAGTATTCTTTACCTCCCTTGTGTCGAATCAATAAATTTGGGTTTACTTCCCTCGAAGACTGTTGCGATCCCCTATACTTGTGGGTCATCGGGGACACAACACCACAACGCGCGGCCCCCCCCGCGCCGCCATGTGGTTTGGCCACCTCGTGGCCCCACTTCGTATGCTCTTCGGTCTTCGGAAGGTTCGTGGCGAAATAGGCCCCTGGGTCTTCGTTTCGTCCAATTCCGAGAATATTTCGTTACTAGGATTTCGAAACCAGAAAACAGGAACTGGCACTTCGGCATCTTGTTAATAGGTTAGTTCCGAAAATGCACGAATATGACATAAAGTGTGCATAAAACATGTAGATAACATCAATAATGTGGCATGGAACATAAGAAATTATCGATACGTCGGAGACGTATCAACCTATTAGGTGTGTTGGGGACACAAGAGACTTCTTGCTTTGTGGTTGCAGGGTTGCATGAGAGGGATATCTTTGACCTCTTCCTCCCTGAGTTCGATAAACCTTGGGTGATCCACTTAAGGGAAACTTGCTGCTGTTCTACAAACCTCTTCTCTTGGAGGCCCAACACTGTCTACAAGAATAGAAGCACCCGTAGACATCAAGCTATTTTCTGGCGCCGTTGCCGAACGAAAAGCTTCTACACAGGGATTTCCTCCCTCGTCAACCACGCGCCAGTTGTGGACAGCAGTCCTCGAGTAGGTAAACGATAAAAGATAATTTCTGAAGTGACATGCTACCAACATAATCTTAATCATACTATTGTAAAGCATATGAGATGAATGCAGCGATTCAAAGCAATGTTAATGCAATGAGTAAACAATTGAACCATATAGCAAAGACTTTTCATGAATAGTACTTTCAAGACAAGCATCAATAAGACTTGCATAAGAGTTACTCATAAAGCAATAAATTCAAAGTAAAAGCATTGAAGCAACACAAAGGAGATAAAAGTTTCAGCGGTTGCTTTCAACTTTAACATGTATATCTCATGGATAATTGTCAACACAAAGCAATATAACAAGTGCAATAAGTAAACATGTAAGAATCAATGCACACAGTTGATACAAGTGTTTGCTTCTAAGATAGAAAGAATAGGCAAACTGACTCAACAATAAAGTAGAAGATAGGCCCTTCGCAGAGGAAGCATTGATTACTATATTTGTGCTAGAGCTTTTCATTTTGAAAACAAGAAACAATTTTGTCAACGGTAGTAATAAAGCATATGAGTTATGTATAAGACATCTTATAAGTTGCAAGCCTCATGCATAGTATACTAATAGTGCTCGCACCTTGTCCTAATTAGCTTGGGTTAACACGGATTATCATTGCATAGCATATGTTTCAACCAAGTGTCACAAAGGGGTACCTCTATGCCGCTGTACAAAGGTCTAAGGAGAAAGCCCGCATTGGATTTCTCGCTTTTGATTATTCTCAACTTAGACATCCATACCGGGACAACATAGACAACAGATAATGGACTCCTCTTTAATGCATAAGCATTTAACAACAATTATTATTCTCATAAGAGATTGAGGATTAGCTGTCCACACTGAAACTTCCACCATGAATCATGGCTTTAGTTAGCGGCCCAATGTTCTTCTCTAACAGTATGCATACTCAAACCATTTGATTGTGAAAACCGCCCTTACTTCAGACAAGACGAACATGCATAGCAACTCACATGATATTCAACAAAGATAAAAGAGTTGATGGCGTCCCCAGAAAACATGGTTACCGCTCAACAAGCAACTTACTAAGAAATAAGACACATAAGTACATATTCTTTATCACTATAGTTTTTAAAGCTATTTGTCCCATGAGCTATATATTGCAAAGGTAAAGAATAGAAATTTTAAAGGTAGCACTCAAGTAATTTACTTTGGAATGGCGGAGAAATACCATGTGGTAGGTAGGTATGGTGGACACAAATGGCATGGTTATTGGCTCAAGGATTTGGATGCACGAGAAGAATTCCTCTCAATACAAGGCTAGGCTAGCAAGGTTGTTTGAAGCAAACTCAAGTATAAAAGGTGCAGCAAAGCTCACATATGAACATATTGTAACTATTATAAGACTTTACATTGTCTCCTTGTTGTTCAAACACCTCAACCAGAAAATATCTAGACTCTAGAGAACAATCATGCAAACCAAATTTTAACAAGCTCTATGTAGTTATTCATTAATGGGTACAAGGTACATGATGCAAGAGCTTAAACATGATCTATATGAGCACAACAATTGCCAAGTATCAAATTATTCAAGACATTATACCAATTACCACATGTAGCATTTTCCGTTTCCAACCATATAATAATTAACGAAGCAGTTTCAACCTTCGCCATGAAAAATAAAAGCTAAGAACACATGTGTTCATATGAACCAGCGGAGCGTGTCTCTCTCCCACACAAGCATTTATTCAAACAAAAACAAAAATAAAAGCACACAGACGCTCCAAGTAAAGTACATAAGATGTGACCGAATAAAAATATAGTTTCAATAGAAGAAACCTGATAAGTTGATGAAGAAGGGGATGCCTTGGGCATCCCCAAGCTTAGACGCTTGAGTCTTCTTGAAATATGCAGGGATGAACCACGGGGGCATCCCCAAGCTTAGACTTTTCACTCTTCTTGATCATATATCATCCTCCTCTCTTGACCCTTGAAAACTTCCTTCACACCAAACTTCTCATAAACTTCATTAGAGGGGTTAGTACTTAAAAAACTTGAATCCACCTTGGTCCTGTAGTGACACATTGCAAGAACTCAATAAAACATTAGCTACAGCTCTCCACGTGTAGAAAGCCTTGCTTAAAGTCCAAGAGACAATGCAACAGAGACAGAATCTGCCAAAACAGAACAACCAGTAAAGACGAATTTTAAAGAGGTACTTCCGTTGCTCAAATCAGAAAACTAAAGAAAGTTGCGTACATATCTGAGGAACACGCACGTAAATTGGCATAATTTTCTGAGTTACCTACAGAGAAACAGCCCAGATTCGTGAGATAGAAATCTGTTTCTGCGCAGAAATCCAAATCTAGTATCAACCTTCGATTAGAGGCTTCACTTGGCACAACATTGCAATAAAATAAAGATAAGGAGAGGTTGCTACAGTAGTAACAACTTCCAAGACACAACAAAACAGTAGCAAAATAAACACATGGGTTATCTCCCAAGAAGTTCTTTCTTTATAGCCATTAAGATGGGCTCAGCAGTTTTAATGATGCACTCGCAAGAAATAAGAATTGAAGCAAAAGAGAGCATCAAAAAGCAAATTCAAAACACATTTAAGTCTAACCCACTTCCTATGCATAGGAATCTTGTACACAAATAAATTCATGAAGAACAAAGTGATAAGCATAAGAAGATAAAACAAGAGTAACTTCAAGATTCTCAACATAAAGAGGGGAAACTTAATATTATTAAGATGCATATACCCATGTTTCCCTCTCTCATAATAACTTTCAGTAGCATCATTGATGAAATCCACAATATACCCATCACTTAAAACATTCTTATCATGGTTCATATGCATAGAAGTATCATTAATTTTGGCATAAGAAGAATTCTTCTCATTAATAGTAATTGGAGCAGGATTATTATCAAGAATTTGAACATGGTAAACAAGTTGCATATTAAGGGAATTGTTTTTGGTAATCCAATCATGACTATGACAAGTTTCATAAGGATAGTTATAACCTATATCATAGCATTCTTTATAATAATCATTAAAGGTCGGAGGCACAGTGTCATCATAAGAAATAGAATAGTTATCTTTCACAGTCGGTTTATCTGTGACCATACCATCATTGTTATTAGAAGGAGATGTATCAAACACATAATGATCAGTAGCAAAAGGATTTTCAAACACCTCTTCCCCAAGCTTAGAGCTTTCTATATCATTATGGGAGGAAGCATGGATAGCACTGATACTATGGCAATTATTATCATCATCATTTTCAGAATTAGTTCCCAGAGATTTGCAATATCAAAAGTAGTGTGCTCATTCAAATCATGATCACTAATGTATGTAAAGGGCATAGGAAGATCATTGTATTCAGATTCATTATCATAATAATCATTAGGAGCAACATACTTACGGTTACCTAGCGTTATCTCATTCACGCGGGGATATGCCGTTACCTCTTTCTCTTTATTCTCCTTCTTCTTCTTCTTCTTCTTCTTCTTCTTCTTCTTCTTCGTTCCTTCTTCTTCTTCTTCTCCTCCTTCTCCTCGTTCCCTTCTTTAGGAGGAAGAGGCTTGAAGGGTGGCTTGTCCGCATAACCTGATTTACTTTCAGAAACAATAGAAGAAACTTGGGAGGATTCCTCCTTTTCATTAATTAGTTCAAAACACACGGTCCTATCATATTTTGGCAAGGTGTCATCTTCTAAAATATTTTGTATGTAAGTATTTGTATGGCTATTATCAATGCAATAAGAAAAACACCCATGCAGGACATCATCAATATCAAGATCATTAATATCTAACAAAGAAATTTTCCTTGATAACTCCTCACACCACAAAAATAAAGTGAGTTCATCATGCTGATTAGGAGTAATTTCATCATCACAATACAAATTTGCAGCACTCATTGGGTTCAAATTATCATTGGTGGAGCATTGAAAATTAAAATGACCCACTTCATGGCAAACTTCACAAATAAAAGGATATAGGGCACAAACTTTTTTACCAAGATCATCTAGAGCCCTAACCCACTTTCTAGTTTTTTCATTAATATGATGGATACAATATTCATCTTTGATTTGATTAATTCCACAAGGTCTATGCATTCCACAAAAATTAACATGCTTATAGGAAATAGCATTCTTAGGAGTTTGAGCATGCTTATTGCAATCATTAACAACAATTTCATCCTTCATGCAAGCCTCTTTAAAAGGTTCATGATACTTATCAAAATTCTTTTTAGGCAATTCAAAATGAGAAGCAAAGGCTTTATAAAGATTTGCAGCAACTTGAGAGTCAAGACCATAAGTAGCACTCATATCTCGAAATTTATCAGTATCCATAAAAGCTTCAATGCATTCATAATCATAATTTATACCTGACTCTTCACCTTTGTTGTTCTCCCATCCTTCAGCATTCTCCTCAATCCGATCAAGAAGATCCCACCTAGCTTCAACCTCCTTGCTTGTGAAAGATCCCTCCGAACAGGCATCCAGATAGTCCTTGTGTTGTCCTGAAAGCCTCGCATAAAAATTGTTAACAATAACATTACGGGAGCTCATGAATGGGACATTTGAGCATTAGTGACTTCAATCTCCCCCACGCTTGAGAAATACTCTCTCCATCACGAGGATAAAAGTTATAAATGTAATTCCTATCAATATGCACTTCATGAGGAGGATAAAATTTAGAATAAAAGAGAGGTACAATTTCCTCCCAACCAAGAGAATGACTATTCTTCAACAATTTATACCAATGCGCCGCTTTACCAGATAGCGAAAAAGAGAATAGCTTCTTCCTCACTTCATCCATAGAGATACCTGCACACTTGAATAACCCGCATAATTCATGCAAAAACAGTAAATGATCTCCAGGATGGACAGTTCCATCCCCTTCATAGCGGTTATCAATAACACGTTCAATAATTTTCATGGGTATCTTGAAAGCAGTACTTGCAGTAGGTGGATTTAAAATATCACAAGCATCATTAGAGTTATTGCATATGGGAGATAAAGCATTATTAGAACAAATTTTCTCCCCTAAGGATGGGAAGCTAAAAAGATCACAGAAACTAGCTTCCCCAAGCTTAGACTTATTCATAGCATTAGCAGTGATTGCGTTCATACTAATAACATTGCTACTAGCATGCAATTGAGGCTCCATAGGTTCTTTAATTTTCGCATCACACAATTCATGTCTTAACTTAGGAAATAAATTAAAAAGCTCATAGTTGTATTCCATTATGCCTTACTAGTGTAAACAAGAAACAAAAAGATGCAATTGCAGGATCTAAAGGAAATAGCTTCGAGTACTTACAACGGCGAAAATAGCTTAGTAGCCGAGATCCGGAGTGTGAGTACCTTTACCTTTCCTCCCCAACGGCGCAGAAAATAGCTTGATGTCTACGGGAGCTTCTATTCTTGTAGACAGTGTTGGGCCTCCAAGAGCAGAGGTTTGTAGAACAGCAGCAAGTTTCCCTTAAGTGGATCACCCAAGGTTTATCGAACTCAGGGAGGAAGAGGTCAAAGATATCCCTCTCATGCAACCCGCAACCACAAAGCAAGAAGTCTCTTGTGTCCCCAACACACCTAATACACTTGTCGATGTATAGGTGCACTAGTTCGGCGAAGAGATAGTGAGATGCAAGTAATATGGATGAGTATGAGTGGTAATAGCAATCTGAATAAAATATGGCAGCGAGTAAACATGCAACAAAACAGTAAACAAACGGAGATTCGATGCTTGGAAGCAAGGCCTAGGGATCCCGCTTTCACTAGTGGACACTCTCAACAATGATCACATAATAGGACTACTCTACACCCTCTTGTTGGATGATGAACACCACTAATGTGTAGGATTACACGAACCCTCAATGCCGGAGTTAACAAGCTCCACAATATTCAATGTTCATATTTAAATAACCTTAGAGTGCAAGATAGATCAACACAATCACACCAAGAACTAACATAGCATGCACACTGTCACCATCACACTATGAAGGAGGCATAGATCACATCAATACTTATCATAGCAATAGTTAACTTCATAATCTACAAGAGATTACAATCATAACCCACGCCAAGTACTACACGATGCACACACTATCACCATTACACCGTGCAGGAGGATGATGCGTGTAATTGACACGTCCGTTGGGAACCCCAAGAGGAAGGTGTGATGCGCACAGCGGCAAGTTTCCCTCAGTTAGAAACCAAGGTTTAATCGAACCAGTAGGAGTCAAGAAGCACGTTGAAGGTTGATGGCGGCGGGATGTAGTGCGGCGCAACACCAGAGATTCCGGCGTGGAACCCACACAACACAACCAAAGTACTTTGCCCCAACGAAACAGTGAGGTTGTCAATCTCACCGGCTTGCTGTAACAAAGGGTTAACCGTATTGTGTGGAAGATGATTGTTTGCAGAGAAAAAAAACAAGTATTGCAGCAGATTTGTATTTCAGTATAAAAGAATGGACCGGGGTCCACATTCACTAGAGGTGTCTCTCCCATAAGATAAAAGCATGTTGGGTGAACAAATTACAGTCAGGCAATTGACAAATAGAGAGGGCATAACAATGCACATACATGGCATGATAAGTATAGTGAGATTTAATTGGGCATTACGACAAAGTACATAGACCGCCATCCAACGCATCTATGCCTAAAGTCCACCTTCATTATCGTCCGACCCCTTCCGGATAAGTTGCAAAGCAACAGACAATTGCATTAAGTATGGTGCGTAATGTAATCAACAACTACATCCTCGGACATAGCGCCAATGTTTTATCCCTAGTGGCAACACACAACACAACCTTAGAACTTCCTGTCCCAGTGTCAATGCAGCATGAACCCACTATCGAGCATAAATACTCCTCTTGGAGTTAAAAGCAAAAACTTGGCCAGAGCCTCTACTAGTAGAGAGCATGCAAGATCATAAACAACACATATGTAATAACTTGATAATTAACATAACATGGTATTCTCTATCCATCGGATCCCGACAAACACAACATAGAGTATTACAGATAGATGATCTTGATCATGTTAGGCAGCTCACAAGATCCAACAATGAAGCACAATGAGGAGAAGACAACCATCTAGCTACTGCTATGGACCCATAGTCCAGGGGTGAACTACTCACTCATCACTCCGGAGGCGACCATGGCGTGTAGAGTCCTCCGGGAGATGAATCCCTCTCCGGCAGGTGCGGAGGAGATCTCCGTCCCCGAGATGGGATCGGCGGCGGCGTCTCGAAGGGTTTCCGTATCGTGGTTTTCGCATCGGGGTTTCGCGACGGAGGCTTTAAGTAGGCGGAAGGGCAGTCGGGGCTGACGAGGGGCCCACACCACGGGCGGCGCGGCCCCCGCGCCGCCATGTGGTTTGGCCACCTCGTGGCCCCACTTCGTATGCTCTTCGGTCTTCGGAAGGTTCGTGGCGAAATAGGCCCCTGGGTCTTCGTTTCGTCCAATTCCGAGAATATTTCGTTACTAGGATTTCTGAAACCAAAAACAGAAAACAGGAACTGGCACTTGGCATCTTGTTAATAGGTTAGTTCCGGAAAATGCACGAATATGACATAAAGTGTGCATAAAACATGTAGGTATCATCAATAATATGGCATAGAACATAAGAAATTATCGATACGTCGGAGGAGGAATAGACTACTTTAATAACATCACTAGAGTAGCACATAGATGATATTCAACTAGATCACATAAAGAGAGAGATGACATAGCTACGGCGGAGCCCTCAACCCCGGGGTGAATTACTCCCTCCTCATCATGGAGACAACGATGGCGGTGAAGATGGCGGTGGAGACGGCGGAGATGACTCCGGGGGCAATTCCCGTCCCGGCGAGGTGCCGGAACAGGACTGTTTGGAGTTTCGTGATGGCGGCGGCTCGGATGGTTTTCTCGGTTTCGTCGAACCGGGTCAAGGTTTTAGGTCGGGACGACTAAATAGGCGAAGAGGCGAGTCGGAGGGGCCACGGGGTGCCCACACTAGGGGGCGCGCCCCCTTGGGCCGCGCCGCCCGTGGGTGGGGCCCCCAGCTCCCCTCGGCCTTTCTCCGGTGCTCTGGAAGCTTCCGGAATTTTAAGATCTTCGGTGTTGATTTCGTCCGATTCCGAAAATATTTCCTTACTAGGATTTCTGAAACCAAAAGCATCGAACAGCCCTTCGGCATCTCGTCAATAGGTTAGTTCCGGAAAACGCATAAAAACGATATAAAGTGTGAACAAAACATGTAGGTATTGTCATAAAACAAGCATGGAACATCAGAAATTATAGATACGTTGGAGACGTATCATCCACTTCCGCGTCGACTCAGGGGGCGTTCTTCGGCTCCGTGCCCGATCGCTCCTGGCGCGACGAAAAAACACGACTTCATCGATAGCTACATCTACTGCTTCATCGCCAATCGCAGCCAATCTATCGGCTGCTTCATCGGTGTCGACTCCGGCGTCTTCATCATCACCATTGTCGCGTCGTACCATGTCCTCCATGTCCATCGGGTTTGAAGATTCCGGATCGTCGGATCTAACATTGTATTACTGCCTCAACTGCGACACCGGGCTCAGACTTGGCTTGGATGATTTGACGTTCGTCTGCAGCGCCAAGTACTCCTCCGACGAAGAAAGTATCGAAAACATCACCCGCGTAGCCGCAACACGAGCGGCTCGCCACCAAATCTACGCCATCATCAACCTTCATACGGGAGTCGAGATCTCCGAGGGTTAGCACACCCCGCGTGTCAATCGCGATAGGCGACGGGATGCCGAAGCTAGCGGCAGCAACACCAATAGAACTTTTGATGTCTCCCAGGAAGATTGGGATTGTCGTCATGGTGGATGCCATATGATGGCTTAAGTTGGGGCCGAATGTACGCAAGGGGATTCGAATGAGGGGAAGAAGAAGGTGGAAAACACAAGAACACAGGGAACTAGCCCAACACGCGGTATGTATTAGATCTCAAGATCAGGGAGCTACAGAGCAAGAACTTGGCCTAGGGCCAGAGGTTGAAGACGTACGGCTTAATAGCCTGCCTCTCTCTCTCTACTTGCCCGAACCTCCCGCACAGGGGTGCCCCTCCTCTCCTTATATAGTGGAGAGGAGGCTTATTACAAGGGAAGAAACCCTAGGGGTATATTTTCTTATCAAAACTACTTTATAAAGCTCCTTTGCTCCAGGGGTGACACTCCCTTCTACATCGATGGTCTGGTGACCTCGCTTGGTCGGCCTGCGGTACCTTTTTCCGTCACCCTTCTACTTTGGCTTCAGGGCTTCGTTTAAAGCTGAGCTGCTTAGCTCCTTCATGTCCTTCGGTCCCAAAGGGAATCTTTGACTAGGGTGCCGACATGATGCTGTTGAGGCTATGACGGATCTGAGTTAACATGACCGGTATAAACCAGACTCATGTCTTTCCTCAGACTTTAGTTCTCTTGGGCGTTCCTCCGGCTTAGATATCACCGGTTGCCCTTACTCCGGCATACCCCTCCTGGTATACCGGATTGTATCATCAAACACTATTAAACCAAGCTTGCATAATCCGGATTATCCTTTAATCCGGTTTACAAGCATCTTATCATGGCCTATTTGCCATAGTCTTGACCTACCGGGGATCATCCCCCCGGCATTAGTCCCCGAAGGTGGTGTGGTCCGGCTGAGCCATCTGACGGACCGCACCAGGTTCTTACACAACGCATACCGGATTAATCCTTCCGGTTTCATTTTAAATCAGCAAACCGGCAGTTCGTCGGACTCAACTTGCCATCCGGTTAAACCGGACTCTCCAAATCTTATCCAGCCGCCATCCGGCGGTTCATTCGCCTCTACGCCTCCTCGGCGAAGTCGGAAATATCTTGGAAGTTGTGCCTGTCAGAGACATGTGCACTATTTCTGACGCTGTAGTGGTCAGCGAGGGTCAAATCCCTCGTTTCCCGTGCAAAGTTATGATGCCACATGAGATCCGTGCAACTCTCCGTGTGGCCTCTCAATTTACCCATGTATCCTAGCTCCACGTGGCAACCAGGCCGACGAAGCGACGTGGGCCGAGCGGTTTGCGGCCCACGACCACTCTCTCCCTATTTAACGTGCGACGGTTCGCACCCCTCCTCATCTTCTCCATTCTCTCTTCGCCGCTCCGAACCTCACTGGGAACCGTCTCGAGAGCTTCTCCGCCGCCGCTCTCCTCGGAGCTCGTCCTCTCCGGCGACCACAGCTCCGCCATCGAGGAGATCCTTCGCCGCCCGTTTGCGGTTAGTAGGACTCGTCTTATACTCTCTTTCCTCATCGCGTTCGTCGCGTTCCTTACTGCGCCCATTAGATCTTAAACATTTCCTTACGTATTTCTTTCTCCTTTTTTCTCTGCTTTTAGATCTTCTCAAACGCGTAGATTCGAGGAAAGTAGTTTCTAGCCTATACCGGTCAAGCTATACCTCCTGACGTCTTCGGAAGAACAAGAGCTCGAAGTTTCTGGCGAGCCGGAAGCTACCGGAGAGCAGGAAGACACCGGAGAGCCGGAATTTACCGAGAGAAGGAAGCCGGCCCTAGCTCCGCGGATTATTCGCGAGGCCGATGGGAAGGCTCTAATGTTTCTGAGGCCGAGATACAATGGCTATACCGGTCCAGACGTACTGCTACGACATCGTCTGCTACACCTTCACCGCCACCTCCACCAGATCGGTACGTGCGACATATCTCGATCTGTTTAGCGATGGATGTTGTACTGTTTGATATGCTATTGTTCATATTGATCAATGCGTCTAGTATATTTGAGTTTCACATGTTAGTAGCTACTGTCGTCATGCTTAATATTCTGGAATTAATCATGAAAATTGTGCCAAATTATACAACATCGATCCGTATTTAAATCATTATTCGACCATTATCTCCTTCGATACAAGAAAGCTAAACAATATGATTAAAGATTTGAAAAATGCAATATTCGGCCATTTAAATCCATGATGGACGTGGACCGGGGTTGGTGAGACATGGCGCATGAGGTGTATCAGCAGATCTTTGGCACGAGGTGGTATTTCTCTTTGCACCGTCCATCTGCCCAATAATTTGATTCCCGGAATCTGGGGTGGAGTTGTTCGCACGCGAGTTGGCATATTCTCCGAGAGCTTGGGGCCGGCTCGGCCAGCTTTATGGCGGACTCGCCCAGAACGCATCCGTCACCTTGGCCGAAACCTGACAAACCGTAGATACGCATGGTCGCGCACGCCACTTGTCTTTTAGCACGAATCTGCTATACTCAATTGGATGTGTCGCGGTTATTTTACTTGCCAATGAGCTATGAAATCGAGAAAGAAATGCATGTGGGATCTGATCATAAGCCTGATGTGCCACGCCTTGGTCCTGTCTCTCCGTGCTCCATAATTGGGCAGTTCCTACTTCCTAGTGGGTTGTGATCATCGAAAATAATGCGCTAGCTACGGTATTGAATTTCATGATGGGTGTGTAATTCGAAACCAAGCCTCTCAAAGATGGTGACAGAAATAACGGAAAAAATGAATGTTAACAATGCAAAAGCTTTATCTTTTCCGTTTCTTAAGAAGTGAGTTGAATAGTTAGTATATGAAAAACTGGGCTAAAAACCAAAGATAGCAAAAAGCCAAAAAGAATATAACCAGCGCACATAATTGGGAGATTGCACGTGTAGGTTTCTAGTGAATTTTCCCAGCATTAAGTTTAGTATTCAAATCGCCGAGCGTCCACTATTCTCACAAGTATTAAAACTAACACCGCTCGATCTTTTGGGGTTAGCGGGTGCGGAAGATTTGAGCTCTCTCGTGCCACAACAGTAGGTTTTCTAACCGAGTCACGGGGCTACTTCTTATATTCCGAACTCTTCTTGATCAATGAAATAGGAAAAGCTTGTACCTTCTTTTACAAAAAAAAAAATACAAGCCATCAATGGTTTGTTGGATTGTTGTACACTTATACTCCCAACTTATGATGAATTCCTTTCAAAAGAAAACGTATGATGCATCAGACTATGGGTTTTTTGAATAGTTCAAACCACATGTTTGATGCATATGCATCTAAAGAACAATATTCTATCTTAATGAAAGGTGATGATCTTAAAACACTACTACGGATCTGGTCTTTTCTAGGGATTGTGTCTCTAGTCTTTCTGGAAAGAGACATCATAGACAATGACTTTTTCCTCCTCCTTCTCTCTCCTTCCCCTTGCTCCTTGAGAGTTGAAAGAGCTCCCAACATTGGCCACCCTATTACCCCGGTGGCGATGCCATCCGGCGTGGTAGTGGTGGGTTGTACAGAGTTGTGTTAGGGTTTGTGGCGCTCTACCAGTAGATTGGAGTAGGGCACCGGTCTTTCTTGGCTAGATTTGGTGCATGATGTGGCGGTTCTTCCTCGTCGTCGAGCTTTGATGGACCCAGTTGGTGGTGAGCACATCCAACGCAGGGATCTCGGCAAATAGGCCAAGATCTTCTTCCCTTCGATATGAGTTGTTTCTTTGGTTCTATTTCTCCTGTTGGTCGGGTCTGGTGGCGATGGAGAGAGGAATAGTAGCACGAACACCGACGGATATGCCTGGGCTCTTTCTTCGTTTCGACGCATTGGCGTGGTGCTGTGCGGTAGTCAACAGAGATCTCTAGGGTGCTTCCAAGGAGGAAGGACATAGTTTCGTCCGCAGGTGAGCACAAGATTCAACATTCTTCGACTGATCACATCACCCCTCCCAAATAAGTGCCTCTACCATCTGCACGGTGGCCTCGCACATCCATTACTTCTCTTGGCCGATCTTGGAGGCGGCATGTGGGGGGGGGGGGCGTTTGTGTTGCTTTGACGACGTAGAGGTGCCATTGGGGGTATGTCGAGCATATGACCTCGGCGGCAGGTCCCAAGTGACAAATCGTATTTGTTGCTGCTATCTTCGGTCATGAGGATGGCATTGGTGTCCTCGGCCTTCGGTGCGCGAGCTTCTTCTTCCTCCTTGAGTGGATGATATTCTCTGGTCGGCGATGCGGTCATTGTCAGTGCTTCCCCAAGTGGTTTCATCCCCGACGGAGGCAAGGGCGGCCGCGTCTCAAGGTCAACGATCATCGACTATGTCTCTGGACCCGATCTTGTTTCTGCCATTTTCCGTGGGGTCCTGAGTGTAAAAGATAAGGACCGCGTTGTAATTTCGGTTTTTAGGATCTTTCATGTAATTGTACACCTACCGCCAATTTGATACAGTACGAATCATCAGTTATATTGTCCTCAAATCGAACTAAGTTTCACACCATATTTTGTTTTTAACTTAACTTGATTGTCGTATTTTGGAATTAAGCTGCATGGAAGGTGGCGAATTGGCTGTACACTGGCCGGAGAAACCAAAACGGGAACGAGGCCAGGCCAAGGAAATAAAACCTCATAAACAACTCCGCCCGAGAGACCGAGACCGAGACGCGAAGAAGAGGGAGATCACTGCACAGCACGCACGCCGCCGTCTCCCTCCTCCCTCCGCCCCTCCGCCTCCGTTCAACCACTGCGCCCTCTTGGTCGAGTCTTTGATCCCCCAGCGGCACCACATGGCGTCGCTCTCCCTCTCCCTCCGCGCCTCCGCCTCCGCGTCCCCGGCCGCCGCCGGATCCCGCGCCGCCGACCCCATCAAGGTCTCATTCGCCATCCTGGATCTCCCTACCTTTCTGTGTTTTCGTGTAAAAAGTTGTTCGGAGAACTTTTTCCCGTTCGATGAAACCGATGGCGAACCTGCAACTGAACTGTTGTTGTGAATACACGGCGAAAGTTGGCTGCTTTTTTTGTTCCGCCAACTTGTTTTCCTCCTTGTATCTGACGAGGAGCTGTTTAACCTGCGTTTTAAACCGCTGTATATCCCCAATTTCAGATTATATACTAAATGTATTCGTGCTATCCTGAATTAAGATCCAAATTTGTTCTATGTTGATTCAAACACAACTATGCAACCTGTTTTAATTCAGAAAGAGGGCTCAGTTCTGCAAACTTGGACTTGTGAACGCCTAATCATTTCCCTCGGTTTTGCTGATGGTGCAGTTGTCGTGCGTGAGGAGCAAGGTCGCCTCCAGCTTCCCTTCCGTCGGAGCTTCCTCCTCGCTGTGAGTTGTCTTCTTTCGTTCAGCTTGTTCAAACAGCTGCCAGTTGTCGTTAGGAATGATTTTGATACCCCAAATCCTTGTGGTCTTAGCCTACCAGTTTTGTGATTGATTTCAATCACTTGCAGTTGATGGTCATTGCATATCATCTGCAAGCCAGTTTTTTCATTTGTTCTCTGTAGGACTGTAACACTGCTTTTTTTTTTCTTTCTCTGCAGTGCTAGAAGCATTGAGCCGGTAAGAGCCACCGCTACGCAGGCGCCCCCTGCCACCCCTCGTAAGTTGCTCAATTCACAAAACATGATATAGAGATATGTTCATCCTGCAGTTGTGTTTGAGTTTGACGCAATTGTACCTTCTCACTATCCGTAGAATCTTCTAGCGGTGAGAAGACCAAGGTCGGCATCAATGGTGAGTTCCTTTCATAGATAAGAAAATAAATGGTGTTGCCAAATTATTGTAACTTCGTATGGATACATTAAGACTCATAATGTTTAGTAGGTGCATTTTAGACTTTGAATAGCTGGTCTATGCTTTAACACTTGTTTAGTTTTATGATTGGTGTACATGCTTTTTAAAAAAAAATTAGTCTTTGGTTACGATGGTAAACTTGTGTTTTTATTGCAGGTTTTGGTCGGATTGGGAGGTTGGTTCTGAGAATTGCGGTCAGTAGGGATGATATCGAAGTTGTGGCTGTTAATGATCCATTTATCGATGCTAAATACATGGTAAGGAAGCAACACCAAAGTATTCTTTTTTAGACTGCAGAACTACTGCTGGAATGTTCTCGAAATGCTAGATAATGAGTCTATTGTTTCTGATTTATAATTGTTTGTTTCTTCATGAAATGAAATGGGGAAGTAGTGATCTGTTTTTTCAGATGCATATGATATTTTTAATGAGCTGTTGCATGAGAATTGTGATGATGTTCAGTGTAGTTTTGAATTTCTGTTCACAAATAACACCTGGCACTTCCTGTTGATATATTTCTGGAAACAGGGCTCACTGACACAACATGTCTTTTAACAAAGAAGAAAATGCACCCAATTGAGAAATGTTTCTTAGACACTGTTATGCATCATTGTACTTTATCCACTTTTTTCTTTAATGAAGAGATGCTATATTTGATCTCATTTTACTTGCACATATAAATTAAGCTTGAACCAAACATCTATCTGTAGGAGTACTTCAAAATATTACATCCATATGTTATTTATTGCCCTAGTTGCTAATGTGTATGGAATCTTGAAATTACAAGCAAGGTTCTATTAAGCGCTGAGCGAGCGTTTTGCCTCCACTTTTCCCTCTTCTGAAGGATTAAAGCGCTAAGCGGAATTAAGCGCTAGGCATTTTGTTTCCGCTCAGCACTTAGGCACGCTTGGCCGTGCGCTTAGGAGCACTTCATTTAACATTGCTTACAAGCCATCTTTCGTGTGCTATATTATATGTTGGAGTTGTATCTTGCTTGAAAATAGGAGCTTGGATTGCATCATTCATGGTCGTAGGATCTGTTTGGTCCAATCCTCAGTGAGAAAACGGGCATGTTTACTGTTATTGTACCTTTGTTGTTTCCTTTCATTCTGCAGATTTGAATCTCTAGCTATATATATCAGGGGGATCATATTTCATCTGAAAGTTGCCATTTGGTTCATCCATTGTATTCTTCCTTTTCCAGGCTTATATGTTTAAGTATGATTCGACCCATGGTCCATTTAAGGGAACCATAACAGTTCTGGATGAGTCAACCTTGGAGATTAATGGGAAGAAAGTCTCAGTTACAAGCAAAAGGTAACTATGGGATTATAGAACACTGCAGGTTTAGCTGATTATATATTGTTGTTTACATAAATTATATGTTTTGTCCTTGCTGTTTTGCTAAGTCTAGGCAGTCAGCTTCTTCAAAAATTACTTGCCCCTAGGTTTATTTTAGGTGGTGTCAGATATCTCTCTTTTCTTTATCAACCCAATTTCCAATTTCCAATAAAGTGTCAGATTTAAATTTCAAGTGTTTTTTTACTGCGAATACATGGGCACTAGTTACTCAGTATATGTATTTTTCTTTTATCCTCCAAGCTTTATGCAAAGAAGGATATGCTTTACTTGACACCAATTCTGGAAGTAGCTGAGTGCTCATGTGCAGTTTGGTAGTATTGTATACTAGCATGCACACATAATAATCATTGCAAAATTAAACGGAGATGTCATCTTTGATTGATGTTCACTGGGGTAAAATTGTTATGTACCATGTACTTACCCGAAATTTGTTAGCTATAATTTTATTCAAGATACTTTTGGTATTGTTTATCTTGTGGAGATGTTCCTGCCATGTAATTTGTCGCTTTGTTTGTTTGCTAACTTCATTTTATGGATTTTCACTTTTAATTTCAGGGACCCCTCAGATATCCCTTGGGGTAACTTTGGAGCTGAATATGTTGTTGAATCATCTGGTGTTTTTACAACAATCGACAAAGCTTCGGCACACTTGAAGGTTCACCTTCTCGTTTCATTCATATCCATTGATGGTCTATATATAGTGTCTCAGAAAAAAAATCCATTAACATACAACACAAATGTTGAGATTCTGCTGTTTTACTTAAATAGGGAGGTGCAAAGAAAGTGGTCATATCTGCTCCGTCAGGAGATGCTCCCATGTTCGTGGTTGGAGTGAATGAGAAGAATTACAACCCTAGCATGAATGTCGTCTCTAATGCAAGTTGTACCACCAACTGCCTTGCTCCTCTTGCCAAGGTTACCAACCTTACCATTTGACTTGTTACATAGACTTAATATGTTTTTCATATATATTCATTATAGCAAAATAGTGTCATCAGTTTCCTTGTGATGGTTCTTGTTTTTATTGTTTGCAGGTTGTCCATGAGGAGTTTGGCATTCTTGAAGGCCTAATGACAACTGTCCATGCCACAACAGGTTTTATATCTTCCCGTTAATACTCGTCATAGGCTGAGGGGTTCACCACTATTCTCAAATAAGAAGTTATAATTTAGTCGTAATGTAACAGTTTTATTTGATGTGTCCAGCCACCCAGAAGACTGTTGATGGTCCTTCAATGAAAGACTGGAGAGGAGGACGTGGGGCTAGCCAAAACATCATCCCTAGCTCTACGGGTGCAGCAAAGGTTATATTGGCTCAGTGAGAGAGTGCAAAATGTTTTTTTCGTTGCAGTTGTCTTATGTTGAACGTATTTTAATAACAGGCTGTTGGAAAGGTCCTTCCAGCATTAAATGGAAAGCTGACTGGCATGGCCTTCCGAGTTCCTACAGCTAACGTATCTGTTGTTGATTTGACCTGCCGGCTTGAGAAAAGCGCTTCCTATGAAGATGTGAAAGCAGCTATCAAGTATGTACACCTATCAAGTAGTTCTCACACTTTGTTATCTCTTGATTACATTCCCTTTTTTGACACTACCTTGCTCCGTTCTTTCTGTTCAAGTTAACTTCTTATCAACTTTAGTATTCCAAGTTTTCTTATCGGTATAGTATGTGATCTTTTGACTGTAATTCTTTCTAAGAGACTAGGATTACTCCTGCAGCTTGTCATACTATAACCATAATTAAGTGAAAATGTACAGCAGTGTTATCGACGTGTTGAAGGTTAATATTGAAATAGCACTTGAGAAGAAATTTAGAGCGGTGTGTGCTGACCTGGTACCTATCAAATTCATGTACATACTATAAGTGTCCTTTGATCATGCAGTGTAAAAGTAGTTCTCATGACTTACTGAAACAAAGAAATAGAACAAGTGTTTGTTCGTTGAATCTTGACATGAATTAAGGCCAAATTTTTTTCCTACAATTAGTAAGTGTAATTAAATACCCCACCGCTATTTCTTAAATTTTGTATTCACATAAGCCTGTTAAACTTTATCAGTCCAACACTATGCTTAGCCAACTGACAAAAAACATGCTTTTACGGTTTTACCCATTTTGCAATCTTTATCTTTCAGGGAAGCATCAGAAGGTTCGCTGAAAGGTATCTTAGGCTATACTGATGAGGATGTTGTTTCAAATGATTTCGTTGGTGATGAAAGGTAAGCATTCATGTCTGTTCCCATGAATTGTCATGGGCTGCAGGGGAATTGGAGTTGCTAAATCTCTCTACACTGCAGGTCGAGCATATTTGATGCCAATGCTGGTATGGGTCTAAGCTCTTCTTTCATGAAGCTTGTCTCTTGGTACGACAACGAGTGGGGCTACAGGTAACTATCCGCCTAACCGGTTCAAACCTTCGATTTTTCACGAATCTTCAGTTTGCCTGAATATGGTGTTATGTTTTCTTGCTCCAGCAACCGGGTGTTGGATCTGATTGGGCACATGGCTCTTGTCAGCGCTTAGTGGTGATGCCTCAATACTTTTAGCACAGAATGTCTCTTCGTGTAGTGTAGGAAGTGGAGGCTGCATTACTTGTGGCCATTTTCGTATCCTGGAATAATTTTGTATGATGAACACAATCAATCGACGTCGACTTGAAGCAGCAGAAATCTGCAAACCAATAACTGAATTCTTGCGGGTGGGCAGTAAGCTGACCTCGCACTTGTTGGCTCCCATATGAGGGTTGTGTTATTGTTTTGCCCTGTTGGTGATATCCATCTTTGTTTTGCACCTTCAGTTAGGAAATTGTGACTCCCTGGGACATATCTGGTGTGTAGCCTATGCTTGTTTTGGGTTAATCTTCACAACTGTTGCTTGACGCTGCTCTAAACCTAAAACTTTGTGATGTCTTATCCCTGTTGCATTCTGTGCCGTACATTGATACGGAAAGTATCCCTCTTGCATGCTGTCTTAACCCTATCTCAGGAAAGTATTCCAATTTTTTTATCCTGCTGAGTGATACCACGAAAATTTGGGATGCTGGTTGAGCGACTCGAGTGACCGGCAGGGTCGCCCTCCTCATCACATCCCATTCCTGCTTCAAGTGGCTTTCCCCCGGTGGATGGGGCATCACGTACCCCGTTCCCAAGAGCCAAGATAACCCTGCGAATCACGTCCAAATTCTCCTACTTTACCGTGTTATTTATCCCGACTGCGACTGCGTGTCACGATCATATCTCCACGGCTAGTTGATCATGTCGCATTCCCCGTGCACTCATACAGCCGATGTATGGTCAAGGAATTTAAAGTTGAAATTAACATAGAAAACAACGATCTCGGCGAAAAATCCAGAGCCATGTAACATGTTAAACGCCTAATCATCGTTTTATTGAACAAAAATGAAAATCTCTCAATATGGCAGTATAAACCATCGATCAGGTTATGGCCGGGGTGAGCATCGGTCACACGCAGAACCTGACATAACCGAAACAAGAAGAGGTGATCGCCGATGGATCATGGATGGTCACACGGCGTTCAAAACCAGCAGCTCCCGGCGGCTCTCTTTTCCGCCGTCACCTCGATCTGGCGAGAGGCGGCGCCGGCACGTCGGGCAGGAGCAGCGCGACACGAGCCACCTGTCGACGCAGGCGACGTGGAACCGGTGCTCGCACACGGGGAGCACCCGGACGCTCTCGCCGTCGGCGAAGTCGGACAGGCAGATGGCGCACCCGGCGCCGGCGGACGCCTGCTGCTGCTTCTGCGCCGGAGAAGCATCGGCGTTGTAGGTGGCGACGGGGAGCGCGACGAGGACCTCGCGCTTGAGCCCGGCGTTGGCGCGCCGGTGCACCACCCAGTCCACCGGGCCGGCCACGGCGCGACGGGTGCACCGCGCGATGCATTGCTGGAGCACGGAGTTGAGCCCCAGCGCGCACAACAGCGCGCAGAGCATCGCCGCCAGGATCACCACCACGTCGTAGTCCATCGCCGGAGGCGGCGGAGGCTCCGGAGATGGCGTGGCCGAGAAGAAGTTGAGGCAGCCGGTGGACATTTGGGACGATCGAAGCTTGGCCCTGGCAAGCGAGCAGAGTAGGAGGAGAGAGCAAGAGAAGTGGCGCAGCCACGGTTAGGAAGCAGACACAAAGTGGCTAGTGAAGAGCAGGACAGTCGTGTGAGTGTCCGATGGCCCTGCAGTCCAACAAGCTCATCTATATAGCAGTAGTGCATGGTCAGACAGTACTTTCTGCGAGTGTACTTCTTGTGCGTAGTAATGTTAAGAAATCATACAATGACTTACTGTGAGTACAGAATCGATCAGCTTGGTGGTTGTTATGTCGTGATGTGCTACGAGAATATTTGTCGCTTGCGATAATGTTTTGATATTGATGACTCTTATACAAAAAAAAAATATCGATTTTGATGCATTATGTACAAAAGCGTAATTGCATTTGAAAAAATGTAACTAAGATAACGGTAAGCAACTAAGCAAGTCGGTGGTTGTAATAATTCAAGGGAGGAATCAAAGCAACTCACTGGCTTGAGAGGCACATCTATTCTTTCTTTTCTTGCAAAAAGAGGGAAATAGACTGATAGTGAAATCACGCTGGTACTCGCTTGCTGAAGATCAACCTATGGTCGACACAACTGTGAGAATAGTTCCTTCAAGTTGAATCTCTAAAGGTGGAACTTATGCAACATGATACAAATCTTGACGCAGTATGCAAAGCTAACAACCTAACAGGCGAAACGGACATTAGAGGACAGAAAGGAAGAAAGCGACTTCGGTGTAAAATGCTCTTGAATATTGGAACGGAATGATAATTAGTTTCAAATGCATCGATCCTTGAGTAAACAAAACAAATTTTATGTACCAGGCCAAATGGTATTATAAGTTTACAACACACAAAGGTAGGTAACATGTTAAAAATTGTAAAGAACTCATTGGAACCGTAACAAGTGTTCCTTCTAATATAGGCGTGCATATACGTTTTTTCCTGAAGTCAAACGATGTAAAGTTTGACCAAACTTACTAAAATACCTATTGAAATCTATGAATTTTTTTATTCTGAAAACTTGATCAAAGGTCACATTGTTTAACTTTATGAAAGATTTATACGTCTTACTTTACAGAACAGAGGCAGTAGTCTTACTGGAATAGGTAAGAAATCAACAGAACAAGAGAAAACAACTAAACATTGGTCATAACCTCGGAGCTTTCTTGCATATCTTCGCCCAAGAACGTGTTCTTCTTCCTCGACATTTGCTTGCTGGTTAACTTTTTTCATTTTTGGTAGAGATCACTACATCACCACATGTTGGGATCTGGCCCACCTGTAATGCGATGATGTTGCCTTTCATTGCACACGTGACATTGTGCGGCGTGACAAAGCTTTTGCCTCGTTTCAAAAAAAAAGAGAAACTGAATAAATAATGTTATTCAGCGAAGTCTAGTTACCTCTAAATTTACTCAAACTTGATTCAAATTTTACAATATTAATAATTTAACCATGATACAAATAAATGATACATTGACAATGACAAACATCCAGCGCGTCGCATGGTATTGGATATTACAATTTATCGCTAAAAAACATTTTCTCGAAAGTTAGAATAAGAATCTGCACCAATGCATGCAAGATATATATGTGAAGAATACCTAAGTGCAAACGATACATCAAGTTGACTTCTATCTTGTTGAAAAAAAAGTGTATGTTAAGAACTTTCTCAAGGAATGATTTAATTTAAAATTCAAAGAACTCCTAACCTTTCTTGAATTACAGTTCTTTATGGGATTTTCATGAAATATGGTCACTAATTAATCTATTGCCAATTCTAGTTTACTCTTGGGCTATACCCTTTTGCGACATTAGAGTGGGGGCACTTCCTTAAAAGACTCAAAAGTTCAAATAGTTTTCTTAAGAATTCTATAGAATATTGAAAATTTGAGTGGGGGCCAAGGCCCAACTCAGATAGACTTGGGCCCTTCACTTGATTTCAGGGAAAAAATATAAATGCCAAATGTATCATGAAATTTTAACGTTAATCGATGGAGTTGTGATTGATATGATTCTTAAGGAAAATAATGTTATATTCTACTGCCATGCTTTGGTCAACTGCCAATATGCGGTTTGATATACCATATATAAACTGACATCAATATTTTTCTTCCGCATTTCTATTCTAAATAATAGTATCATCTATGTCACACATTATAAATGTGTCACTCATTAGGACATAGTTTTGTAACTCATAAATATTTTGAATAATTTGTTGTACCACTTGTTAATGAAAAAAAATGCAGAACGTCTTTTTTTTTTTTACAAATGGTGACATCGTGTTGATACCTAAAATCAAAATTATTAAGAACATAGAGAGAGAGTTCCTTATTTGGCCCTAGCTAAAGTTTGCCTTCCTTTCTTGACCCTGACAAATTTTCTCTTCCTTTCTTGACACATAAAGTTTGGTTGGTTCCTTATTTGGCCCTCTAGTACAATTTAAGCACTAACGGTGTTAAGTACATATCTAAGATGACATTTTTACCCCTGCTGTAATATTTGATCAGATTAAAAGAAAAGAAAACACTCTAATTCGACCAGTGTACGCGTCATTCCCATCTCCATGCGGGATGCACTAAAACTCATCTTGTGTGCACAGAAAGTCAAATGCCAGAAGGGCTCGCTGTTGAGATTAGACGAAGACAGCGGCCGGCAAGGTGGGCACGTCGCCCTGCTTAGCCCAGACAATGTCCGCGAGCCCTGACCGCACGTCCTCGGCATAGAACTTGTTGAAGTCGAGCGCGTCGCCGGCGTCGTGAGCGAACTCGGGGGAAGCCGCAGAGCAGCACGTACTCGGGGGAAGTCGTGAGCGAACTCGGGGGAAGTCGGTTTGTGATGACCCAGCGTACCACTGCATGGTGTAGTACACAAGTCGTTGACATAACACAAGTGAAACACCGTTCCACTCATATTACATCTCTCAGAGTGGTACAACAGAAACATATGCGAGTCCAAGGCATGTCTATAGAAGTACACACGAACTGTTTACATAAGATCAACACAACCTCCTACTTTACAGTGAGGTAAAACTTCAAATAAAGCTCCATAAGAACGACTCGTAGTCTATCTTATTGCTAACTCAAGTTTAAGAGCTACTTGGCTTGCTATAGAACTCTAGCTACTTAGGTGCTAGGATTAGGGAAAGGTTCCCTTTTATTACTAGTCTAGGTTTCTGTTATCACCAGATTTTGGCTAAATCAGGAGGTGGGCCGCGATCAAGATGGGCTTGGAGGATTACACGTGGAAGATCTCTGAAGCGGCCTTGCTCGGAGAATTTGGGCTAGATTGCCCATGTATCTTTAATTACAATAGATTGTATCTAGATCAAAAGTTAGAGTTTATCTCGTGCACGGTTTAGTGCACGCCCACATTAGAAAGTCCCCGGGACTATAAATATGTATCTAGGGTTTATGGAAACAACAACCAACGTTCAACCACAAACAAATCTCGGCGCATCGCCAACTCCTTCGTCTCGAGGGTTTCTACCGGTAAGCACCATGCTGCCTAGATCGCATCTTGCGATCTAGGCAGCCAAGCCACGTTGTTCATGCGTTGCTCGTACTGAAGCCTTTTTTATGGCGAGCAACGTAGTTATCTTAGACATGTTAGGGTTAGCATTGTTCTTCATATCATATGCTATCGTAGTGCAACCCTTGCATGTCTAGCCGCCCTTACACCTATCTTAGGTGTAGGGCGGCCGCTTGGTCATAGTTTAGTAGATCTGATCCGTTACGTTGCTCCTTGTTTCATCAAGGATTAGTTTAACATCCGCAATAGTTAGGCCTTACAAAGGGTTGGAGGATCCAGCGGCGTGTAGGGTGGCGTTTGCTAGCCCTAGAAAGGATGTTCCGGGATCAACCTCGTGTTGGTTTTTAGGCCCTGTCTAGGATCGGCTTACGGTCACCGTGCGCGAGGCCCAATCGTGAGTAGGATGATCCGATTATGCGGTGAAAACCCTAAATCGTCGTAGATCTCATTAGTTTTACCTTGATCAAGCAGGACCACCATATATTCGGACACCCTGTCTGAATCATGGGTGGATCGGCTCTTTGAGCCGATTCACAGGATAACCTGAGAGCCGATCGAGGCTCGTATTTAACGTTTACGTGTGTGCCCTGCAGGAAACTAAGCGAGGCATCATCCACACCTTCCTGACCAGGTATAGGTGGCACGCCCTTGTGATAAACATCGGACGTGCGACCAGGAGGCTTTGCGGGCCGTCGCTCTGAGGGACTGGGGCCAGCCGCAGCCCTAGTTGTTCCCGGCTCTACCGTGCTGACCGTCTCTGCCCGCCAGGGGGTTTCTGACGTCAACACATTCTGGCACGCCCGGTGGGACCACCTTCGACATCCACCACATCGCCATCTACACCTGAGATGGCGGAAAGCACTCCGGTCAAGTACGAGGATCTGCCTGATGAACTCAAGAAGAAACATCACGAGATCAAGGCAGCCCTCGAAGCCGAACTCATCGGCTCCTTTGGGAAGACCTGGCGCTATATCAAGCTCGGTAGAAGCTCACGTCTGTTGCCTGGCGCCAACATGGTGGATCTCAGCCACTCCATATGCCAGCCAGAGTTCTCCTTTGGTGTCAACATGGCAGGGCTTGCAAGCCGCCATGGCAAAGACGAAGCAGAAAGCCACTCCCGTGGCAAGGATAAAGAGGAGGCCGATCCACGCGACCGGCCCCAAGATTATGACAGACGGTACCTGACAGAGGAAGTAAGAAGCGTGCGGCATCAACGTCCACTCTCCGAGCATCTCCTCAACAAATATGAGCAGCAGTACGACCGACGTCGGCGCTACGACGTAGATGATGAGAGAAATTATCGGTCTGATGCAGAGGACAGAAGGTACCGTCAGCATGGTAGAGACAACGACGGATACAATCGTCACGCTGAAGGAAGGTCAAAGGGGCAAGATGACATGGATAAGCACTGGAACTGCCCTTTCTTCAAACATTGCTGGGACTCAGGAATGAGCCGATTGCCAACAATCGAGAACTGCCCGGAGTGCAAACAAAGGAAGAAGGACGCCGCTAACGTGTCCGTGTTCAAACGCCTAGGGCCTCTCCCGCCTCGGAACAAGCATGCTGAGTCCGCTCGGGTGGAAGATCTCGAGGAACTAGAGGACGATGATGAAGAAGACAAAGATCATCGGCCCAGGTGGTGCCCTGATGGGCTCAGCCGTTCCCAGAAGCGAAGGGTTCAGCGTTTGCGGGGGTTGGAAGAAGCTGAAAGATTGTACCTGCACACGTTGAGGAAGGCACGGCCTGATCTGGCCGCCAAAATTCAGCGAACCCTGGACGAAGAAGGTCGGCCACAAAGAAAAGAGTGGCGCCCCAAGCAAGGAAAGCCGATGATGATACATCGGCTGGCACAAACATGGTCTTCATTCTTCCAACAGAGTTTAGCGCTCCAAGGTTATATGAAGCACCTGTGGCACAATTGGACTGCGGCCCACGGCCGGTCATCTTTGAGAAGCCACGAGAGAGAAGACAGGCATCTGAAGGACCTGTACTTGCGAGGTTACATCAATGGGCAGCTGTCAACAAGATGTTGGTGGACACCGGAGCGGCAGTTAACATTATGCCATACTCCATGCTACGTCGGTTGGGACGCTCCAGCTCGGATCTGATCAAGACCAACGTAACACTGAGCGATTTCAACGGCCAAGCATCGACGCACAAGGTGTTTTGAATGTGGATCTGACCGTAGGAAGGAAACTGTCCCTACGACGTTCTTTATCGTCGACAGCAAGAGTACCTACGCGGTCCTACTAGGGAGAGATTGGATCCACGCCAATGCATTCCATCCACGATGCACCAATGCCTGATACAGTGGGATGGAGATGAAGTAGAAGTCGTCCACGCAGATGATTCAGTCGAGGTTTCAACAGCTGGCATGGACGTGTGGGAGACATCAGGCCAAGAGCCACTCTCAGGCATCAATCTGGACGACTGCGAGCGCATCGACGTGACAAGGAACGGGGTTAGGCTGGTTTTATCCACAGGCCTGACTGTGTAACAAAGCAAACGTCGATGAACAAACTTGGCGAGGCTGATCCTTGTGATCGGCCCCAAAAGGTTCATGAAGGAACATTACAAAGCCTTCACCGAGCAAGCAATGTGGAGGCCGATTCCAGCAATCGGCCAAAATTATCCTCACCATCCATTCTGCCTGGGTTCAACATGTTATCCAACAGAGCCGATACCATCAAATCTCTTGACAGAATCGGCTCGGGGGGGCACCCAGGTGGATAAAACACGAGGATATGCAGTAGAAGTGTCTCATCCTTTGATGATGGGTATTGGAGTGTGGGGGCCGATACATAAATCGGCTGAAAATTCAGAAAATTTTAAGCACAGCCGATGCATGGCCATCGACTCAAGAGGTGTAATGGAGCAGGAAGTGGACCACGAAGAGAGGCCGTGATGGGAGAACTCCTCAATGGAGTGGTTCATGGATGTGCAAATCGGGCTAAGGCGGTCTGAAGAGGCTCGGGGGGGCAGCTCGCCCTGAAATTTCTTCACTCTGAAGAACCGATTTTTTGTTGGAATCGGCTGATGCTGCATTACGAGTTGGAAACCGAGGATGACCGACGTGGTCGGCTCACTGCTATTCTTGCCCCGACTGAGGCTTGGGGGGCAGCTTGCCCCGAAGGATCCTTTGCTACAGGAAGCCGATGTTGTTGGAATCGGCTGGCTCTGCATCACAACTTGTCTGAGGAATGATACTGATGTTGCAAAATTATCAGTTTCAGCATGCCAGTCGATTCAGCGACAAGTCCAGGGCTCTGTTGGAGACACCTACTCGACATCAGATTACTAGCCTGCGGGATCGATTGTATCGGCTGACGACGGATGAAAGGTGATCAACTGGTTAGCCCCGCACGATAGTGCTCTCAGACGTTGTTGAGCCCAGGCCTGTTTGCCTGAATTGCGGGTCCTCATCACTGTTTCCACCCCGGCTGAGGCTCGGGGGGCAGCTTGCCACGAAAGGTCCTTTGCTATAAGGAGCCGATTTTGCTGGGATCGGTCGGCTCTGCATTTCAATTTGTCGAGAGAGATGGTTGCTGTTAGAAGACAGAGCAGGATTATAAACGTCACTGCGGACTATCACAAGGGAATTTGTGGACAAGTGATGCCTGGTCTGCAGAGGTGGCAGCTTCGACGTTTGGGTGGACCCAGCAACAGTCCTGGGGCTCTCCTGAAAGCAAAGAGGATCTGAAAGAGAAGGATGCGGCAGAAGAATGTCTGAAATTTAAAGTTAATGAGGAGACTGGACATTATTTCAGGAGCTGTGCCGCTGGGTTTAACATGCCATCCTGTGGGATCTGCATTTACAAGACCTAGGGTTTGCGCGATTGTGGCTTGGCCTTGTTGGACCGGGAGTTTGGGTCCGGATGGATCTATCTCGAAATTTATCGTGAGGAACCAATGCGCTGCCATCGGTTCACTGGGCATTGACCAAATTGACAATCGGCAGAATTAGTACGAAGGACAATCGGCTAAATTATCATAAAGGAAATCGGCAAAATCAAATTGGGGAATTTCTTCATTGATAAACCAGTTTTCTTACACAGAAGAGCTGATTGCTCTCAAAAGGGAGTGCTAAGGGGATACATTGCCCCGTCTACTACTGCTGATCCTATGCTAAGGGTCCTATCTACGGGCCGTCGCTGCCCTCATCTCGCCTCCGCCGCCGCCGGCGCTGCTCCCGGCGGGCTCGTCGTCGCTGCTCGGCCGCCGCCGCAGACCTTCGTTGTCCTCATCCTCCTCGTCGTCGTCGCGCCGTCGCTGTCGGTCACTCAGATTCCCCGGCCGGGGGCAATGGCGCTTGGCCGGCGGCTCGTCGGGGAGGCTGTCGTCGTCGTCCTCCTCTTCCTCCTCCTTCACCTCCTCGGAGGTGGTGAAGTCTGCCAGGAGCGATCGTCATCGCTCTCCTCCTCCGATTCCCGTCGGCAAGGAAGCTCGCTCTCCCCGTCGGTCAAGGATTTGTCATCCTCGGACCAGACAGAGGAGTCATGGTCCTCTTTGTCCCACGCCGTTGGGGCGAGGATATCGTACGCCGCCTGCGTACCCCACTCGGGCGTGGACTCTCGGATGGGAGAGGACACGTAGGAAAGATCCGATGAAGAAGAGGAGGAAGAGGAAGAAGACATGGTGGCAGAGGAGGGTTTTTTTGGAAGTGCTAATGTGAAGAGGATGAAGAGGAGAACTGTTCGATGCGGTTAAATAAAAGGAGATGGGGATTTAATTTTCGAGCAGTTTTCGAGGACATGGTGCCAAAACTGTCAAATCGTGCAGAGAAGTTGGGAAGGCAAGTCGTCATGATGAAGCATACTGCGACGGTTCTCTGCCACGACATGACCCCTCGGAGGAAAAACAGAGTGGTTTTGAAATTATCATTACCAAAACCAGGGGGCATGTGTTATCACCAGATTTTGGCTAAATCAGGAGGTGGGCCGCGATCAAGATGGGCTTGGAGGATTACACGTGGAAGATCTCTGAAGCGGCCTTGCTCGGAGAATTTGGGCTAGATTGCCCATGTATCTTTAATTACAATAGATTGTATCTAGATCAAAAGTTAGAGTTTATCTCGTGCACGGTTTAGTGCACGCCCACATTAGAAAGTCCCCGGGACTATAAATATGTATCTAGGGTTTATGGAAACAACAACCAACGTTCAACCACAAACAAATCTCGGCGCATCGCCAACTCCTTCGTCTCGAGGGTTTCTACCGGTAAGCACCATGCTGCCTAGATCGCATCTTGCGATCTAGGCAGCACAAGCCTGCCCACGTTGTTCATGCGTTGCTCGTCGAAGCCTTTTTGATGGCGAGCAACGTAGTTATCTTAGACATGTTAGGGTTAGCATTGTTCTTCATATCATATGCTATCGTAGTGCAACCCTTGCATGTCTAGCCCCTACACCTATCTTAGGTGTAGGGGCGGCACCCCGCTTGGTCATAGTTTAGTAGATCTGATCCGTTACGGTTGCTCCTTGTTTCATCAAGGATTAGTTTAACATCCGCAATAGTTAGGCCTTACAAAGGGTTGGAGGATCCAGCGGCGTGTAGGGTGGCGTTTGCTAGCCCTAGAAAGGATGTTCCGGGGATCAACCTCGTGTTGGTTTTTAGGCCCTGTCTAGGATCGGCTTACGGTCACCGTGCACGAGCGCGAGGCCCAATCGTGAGTAGGATGATCCGATTATGCGGTGAAAACCCTAAATCGTCGTAGATCTCATTAGCTTTACCTTGATCAAGCAGGACCACCATATATTCGGACACCCCGTCTGAATCATGGGTGGATCGGCTCTTTGAGCCGATTCACGGGATAACCTGAGAGCCGATCGAGGCTCGTATTTAACGTTTACGTGTGTGCCCTGCAGGAACTAAGCGAGGCATCATCCACACCTTCGACCAGGTATAGGTCGGGTGGCACGCCCTGTGATAAACATCGGACGTGCGACCAGGAGGCTTTGCGGGCCGTCGCTCTGAGGGACTGGGGCCAGCCGCAGCCCTAGTTGTTCCCGGCTCTACCGTGCTGACCGTCTCTGCCCGCCAGGGGGTTTCTAACGTCAACAGTTTCCATTATAGCTGATGCAGAAGTTGACTCCATTGACTTCTTTGACTGGATTCTTCATCTTGTTGCAGTTGACTCCTTTGTCTTCGAGTTCCACGGTAGTTTCTCCTTCGGTGCCTTGATCTAAGAAGGGGGTTCAAATGGGATAGAATGAGTACGAGCGTACTCAGCAAGTTCATATTAGGAAATAGGTGTATCATGCACTAGCTACAGCCATAGACCAGAAAGTCATAGGCCAATGCAAGTTTTCATAAACATTTCTTCAAAAGGTTTATTTTATTCTGAAAACTATGCCCGTCGGTCTTCACAAGTTGACTAGAACTTCGTGGAGTTCCTTTCCTGCCACGTTCGCTCCCTTCCCGGAACAGGAGTGACAGCCACAATTTGATACACTCTGCAGAGGTGCGTTACTTTTCCCACAAGAGATTCCACCCCTTTTGCCATCCGCAGGGACTTGCCCCCGTTCACACTTCCTTTGGTGTGAGGCCAGGTATGAAAATCCAAGCCCACACCGCCTTCTCCGACTGCCCACCCTTTTGTCCAACCGTACACCCCGGTATACTTCCCCGATAATACTACTCACGGTGTACTCCGGACAATCCTTCATAGATCGTAGAGCCATCATCACTAATGGATGGGGATTTAAAAGGCTATCCCAACCTACGGCAGTGCCTCCAACACCCCGCCAGCTCTACCAATCCGTTGGCGTGCAGAAGGGAAAAGATACGGCTGGCTTGAGCCATTATAGATCTCATGGTCAACGCGGTTTGTACGGCGCTAGAATCACTGGACGGCATTGGTAATTAATCCTAGGGTGATATAACCCATGCAATGGAACCTCCACCATATCAACACATACCATGGTTCCATTGCCCACCACATAGTCATATTCATAATTGTAAAATAATACTTTGCTTTTCAATGCATGAGTGATAAGTATAGTACTTTGCATATAGTTTGATACAAATAATCAAATGATATGAGCAAGCGATGAACTTGCCTTTCTTGACTGCAAGATTATGCAGGCAAAAGCTTCGATACGTGAGAACTCCAAATGCTGAAATACCATCATCGTCCGGTAAGGACAATGTTTAAAGAACTGGCAAAAATGCTATAATGCATAGTATGAGATGCAATCGTCCCGAGCGTAACCTAATCTCGATGATTTAGGATGGATGGGTTGTAAAGATTTCTTTCGGGTGTGTTGCACTTTTAGGATGGTTCTCAAACAAGGTTCTTATTAGGGTTTGGTTATATTAGCATCATAACCAAGTGATATAAGACATCATAACAATCATATACATAAAGAATAGTGGTGGAATAATATATAAAGAACAGTTGTCAATTTTAAGTTCTACAGAACATGGTTGATGATTACTTATACTATACTTCAAAAGAATAACTTTTGAAGAACATGTTAATTAAGAAATAATGAGTATTTCAAAGAAGGATTAAGCTTCTAAGGTTTGATTGACATTTGTACTTCAAAAGAATAACTTTTGAAGAACAGGTTAAAATAAGAATATGAACTACTTTAAATAGGAGCTAAGTGCTATTAGGGTTTACTAATAGGGCTGGTTGGTGCTTAAGTAGAAGTGATCTACATGTAGCAAGTATTAGTAGGTTTATTACTATGGTTTCTCCTAGGCATTATATTAAAGGATGGTTATCCAGATGGTTCTATAAATTAGCTACTAGGGTTTACTATGGTTTTTCATTTGCTTTACTAAGTAATCATTAGTAGTTTCTAAGCTAAGTGACTTATCATTTCCTAAGTATGGTTTAGTTGGATAGGAGCATGTGATGTGATTTGCTACACGAAGTGGATACTAGGGTTTATCATTATGGTTCTACTAGGGTTTAATGATTGAGGTTGATCTTAATGGTATGGTATATAGGAGTGGTGATTAATGGCACTAATTCAATTAATAAGTTAGGGTTTCTACCTAGGTGGCACTAGTGGATCATATATGTTTTACTAAAAGTAAAGACATGAAATGATGATCACAAGTGAATTGGTTTTATGTTGATGGATCATGATTATGCATTCATGGGTTACTTATTAAGGTTCTACAAGTAAAGTTGAAGTGGTTCTGATCACATGGGCTAAACCCTTAGGGTTTTAGGATTTCAACTATTTAGGATGAACACATGAAATAATGGAATCAAGGTCTTACTTAAATTAAAACTAGGGTTTCTAAATTATGGTACAACTCTTGAACTACTAATTAACAATGGAGGTGTGGTCACTAATTACTTTTAAACACAATTAATAATGATATTAGAATTTTATTAATTTTAAAGATTCACTAATTCAGATAATCACTATTTAGGGTTTAATTAAAAACTAGGGTTTAACAATTGTTATTAGGTTTAAAGTATTTAACTTGTTAACTACAGATGTTTAAGTAAACAATTGTTGGGCTACCAAAATAATATTGGCTTTTAATATTTTCTTGAGTTATTACTATTTAAAGAAAATAGAAAATAGTAATATGCAAATTAGGGTTTATGATTTATCATTAATATCTTAAGTTAATGAAAAGATGATTAAGAATATTAATCTTCACATTTTATTTTCTTACTGAATAGCTAAGATTTAATTTTGAAACTTCACAAATTATTGAATTCAAATTGGATTCAAAACAATTGGAAAGGTATAATTAACAAAGTTACAAATAAGTGAATTTTTATTTTGACACACATTTTTATTTTATATTTTATTTGAATAGAGTTTATTTTTGTGAGCATTTTTATATATTATTTATATTTTTCTAAGCTAAAATGAATTTTATCTATTTCTGCAAAGTTTCAGCTATTTTCTGATTTTTAAAACTAAACTAAAAACTAAATGTACCCAAACGTTATACACCCACAGACACCGACAGGTGGGGTCTGGTCCAGGTCAGCTGCCTCGTTGGCAGTTGACTGGGTCAAACAGATCATCGGCCCCACTGCCACGTTGACATCACCGGCGGCTTGACGCCGGCGAGTCAGAGCGTGACGGCGACGCCGATTCTGGGCTCCCCGGGATGCGCGGCTAGTACTAATCGATTCCCCTTGCTATACTGAGCACGACGGTGGTGATGGTTTACCGAGAAACTCACCGGAGCATCACCGGCAACCATGTGCTGCGGCGGCGCACTCCGGCCAAATGGCTAACTCAAGCTACGGTGGATGAAACGACACAAATAGGGGCTCCTGAGATGCGCAAGCTCACCCTGAGAATGATGGCGTGCTCGACGGAGGCGTTGATGGTTGGAGACGACGGCAAGTCCATGGATTCCGACGAACCCGAGTGGAAGGGATCGAGTCGATTTCGCTGATAGGAAGCTTCCCCCTTCGATTCCTTCTGCCAGGAGACTCTCTGGGACACGGCGGTGCTGCTCAGCTACCTCCTGGACCCTGGGGTGGCCTACATCTTCGAATTCATGCTCGACTCCGGCGAGGTACTGTGGAAGATAGCGGGAGATTGAGAGGGATAGAGAAGATCTGGAGGGGTGGATGAGATCAAGAAGTGCTCGGCGGTGCATTTCCCCCTATTTATAGGCCGAGGGGAGCACGGAGGCTGCGACACGACGACGGCGATGCTTGGGAGGTGGCGGTCTCTGGAAGGTTATCTGGCGAAGATCTTTTCTCCCCTTGGATAGACTCGGACGCGAAACAATTAGGGCAAGGTTCTGGAACCTTCTGCCGCGTCCGGGCATCCCTATCGTCGACGAGAACGGCGTCTACTGGCGCTGCCGCGGTGTCGAGCTCGGAGAGGTAGACGACGACGTCTCTCCTTTGCACGAATTTTAAAGACACCGAAACGGTATCTGGACTGGTTCTGCGCGAGGATGGGCCGATGGTGGGCTGCTGCGTTGGGCTGCGTGGTCCAGGTAAGCTAGGTGAGCCTTCTTTTCTTTTTCCCCCTTTTCTATTTTTCTGTTTTGAATTTGAATTCAAATTTGAATTATGTTTTGTTTTGCAGGTTCTAAAACATTTGAATATAACTTTGATAACAATGCTCACTGTATAATCTTGTTGTTTAAACAAATATTTAGTTTAGGATTTAATTGATATCTTGTGAGGCTTGAGTAAAATATAAATGGTTTAGTTATTTATTTCAATTCCCTTTTTTAATTTAGGAACCAGATCTATTTAAATGATTTGAAATTTAGAACATGTGCATGGTGAACACATTTTATTTTTCTAGTGCTTAACCATAGTGATCATTCACATATAATTTAATTATGGCTAGGGTTTAACAAATGGTAAAGGAAATAGAATTGGTTCATGATTTTATGTGAATGATAGTTCTTAAGTTTTAAGAAGATGATTTGGATATTGGTTCCACTCTACTCACCAAATGACATTTAGTTCTAAAGTATGTATGGCTTGGCTTATACTTGTGATTCATGGTACACAAGTCAGGACATAATATTTTATGTGGATTGGATCCTATGTGAAAAGGTTTAGGGTTTTGGTAATGCTTCAGTAGTTGAAGTATAAATAGGCATGAGGCATGGCAGGGTTAACTACTAGTAATCTACTTAATATTTTATGTGATAGATGATATCTAGTAATCATATGGTTTAACTTATCATCTAGGTCTACAAGATATGATCATGCATTAGACAAGATCCACTCATTCCTCACTAATCCTTCTTTAATATTTCTCTCACTTCTCAATGTCTTGGAATAGCCTAAGGTCCTACTCAAGAGATGATGATATGATCCTCTAAATATATGATTTCCTAGAAATTCTACCTTGGTATCTTCTGTAGCTTGTTCTTCAGGAAATCTGAAAAACCTGCATCTTGTGGTATGCCTCCACCTCCTAGCTTCTTCATCTTGATCCTAGCTAGTTCATATGGAGTGGCTCTATGTGTTTGTGCCCATGTATCATGGTACTTGATGAGCAAATGGATGAAGGGTGTGGCTCTATTTATAGGCTTGGGCAAGCTCTAGTATCATGACACATAGGTGGTGACTCTTGATTTGGTTTGATGAGTAAGGTGCTTGGTTGTCATGCCCTCATCCATAGCAATCCTTTGAGCATGAGGTGGCAAAGCTTGGAAAGCAAGTCATGTAGATATTTTCATCCCATGTGGCAAGATCATTATCCTCTCATATGATTTATTTTTGGATAGCCAAGTGGCATTTGTTACTAAATATCTTGTGGATAGTTTTATTATTGTGGATGAGTCACTAGATCATATTGGATTTACATTATAATATTGGTAAAAGGGTTAAGGTTGAAGGTTATTTCTCAATTTTTGGATAGTTGGTGTTTGATTTCCCCAAGGCATGATCATATGAGTTTCAAAATACCCATAGTTAGTTTTATTCAAATAGTTTGAACTATGAATCGTAATGTAAATGGATTTAGTTTTATGATATTCCATATACTTAATAAGTTATGATTTAAATAAGAATGTGTGGCTTTTATGCACTTTAGACCCTGTGGTTTACCTTATTTATAAGTGAATTAATTTACACACAAAGGTAGTTGCTAACTTTCAAGTGTTACTAAGTTAGGTTTTGATTATTAAAGAATGTGTTGTTGCAAATCTAATTCCATTTGATCTAATACATAGATCAAATCATCTCTACCCAAAATAAGGTTTTAGCAAAGATCACATGAAGTTTATAGCGCTTGACTTGATGATCTACTTCAATTCCACAAGTCAAGTGAAACTTCAGTTACTGTGGTAAGTTTTATTTGAAAGCGCGAAAATTCCCCGATTTTCTATGCATGAATGCAATGCACACTTTGGTGTTCTCTCATTTTATTGCCTCTAAACCTGGGATATTACAGCCTCTCCCCTTAAACTGAACTTCATCCCGAAGTTCGAACGCTCTCATGTTTCGGAATGTTGAAATGTCTTGAACAGATCACCATCCTTTCAACTCCATGGTGATCTCATTAGATATAATTGGATATATCCCTTGTCCAGATCCTTCCTGAAGTCTGCTGATGTCTGGCACTGATACTTTCTTCAATTTTATGATTTCTTCCAACACTCTAAGCTTATAGGCTTACTCTCCAAAGATTCTTGGATTAGGACATCTTCTTATGCTAATGGACTTTACTAATGGTTGTGGTGACATCTTCCTATTTGGGTACTCAAAGCTTGCTTCTACCAGCTGCGGTAATCCAGCTGTGGTGCCCAATCCTTAAGTCTAAAGGATTTTTAAAGTAAGGTATTGTTTTCCCTTACTACCATAACAAAAGTAATGGTACTTAGTAAGGTATTTACCATAGGCATGGTCCTGGTTGTTTAGTCCTACTAATGGATTAGATTCATTTAGTCCATCCAATCATGGCTTCTAGTTTATGCTAGCTATCCTCCTTTTGGTTTCTTTAGGTTCCATGAAAGGAATCTTTCTAATAGGTTTATGTTTTGGTATGGTCAAACCCTTCGGTCTTTTGTTTTCTTAGACTTTGATTGTCCTCCGACATCTTCTTCATCCAACTTCATTAGCTTAGACTTACTTGAGCTCTTCTTCTGAGTAATTATCAATTACCCACTCAAGTTAAGGTATAACCCTTACTTCCTCGAGATATGAACCTCGGCTTCTGGTCTGACATCCTCCTGAGAGTACTATTATATGGATACTTTCCAACAATCTTATGAAAATAAAATTGGACTTCCTCTCAGTTCAGACCTTCTTCTTGGTCCATCATACTCCAAGTATTATATCTTAATACTTCTCATTCAGCCTTCCTCTCCCCCTTGGAGTTTACTAATGATCTTCAAACTTACTTTCTTCTAATCATTAACTCCAAGGATAGGTAGTTGGTCTAAGTCTGGTTTATATTTTGAACCTTTCTATAGTCTCACGAAGAATTCTTTCTGGTGTATCCACACAATTGTGGATATCCATTGTGAATCCTCTAACTAAATATTTACCATCTACGGAATATCAGCTGCGGAATCCCTCTTTCCTTTAGAGTGAAAGAACGATTAATCTGTGGACTATTTGTTACCAGCTGCAGACTACCTAACACGAGATGTGGCTTATTGAATACCAGCTGTGGCTATGTTATGGTTTTAGGCAATATCTACCTACCAGCTGTGGCTTCTTACATAGTTTTAGTTAAGATATACCTCACTTCACATACTTTCTCTTCATGATTATCCTATATCAGCTGCGGTCTTATTATACCAGCTGCGACTTCACTTGTCTATATTCCTTCTTCCAGGGTTTGTTTTGCAAGAAACCACTTGTTGACACTATGAAAATAGTATTGTAAGTGACTTCACTTGCATTACCTTCTTCCATAATGAATATGGCTCCACTTCTACTGCTCCATATTCACTATTTTTCTCCCTTCCATGGTACTTCCATGTTGAAGTACTCCTTGATTAAGGATAGAAGTGAGTTTTGATTAGTCCTTCCTTTAGAGTATTGTGGTTGCTTCCCACAATTTTACTTCCTTCTTCAAGTGAACCTTCATCTTATCTTCAAAATCTTCAAAATTCGTCACTTCCTTACACGAATACCTTTACCCTCTAGACCTATAACATCAAGTAAGAGCTTGATATTGCAACATGCATTTGCATATCAAAGTCAAACTTCATGTATGGATCTAGTCAATCAATGAAAATCCAATAAAGTCCAAGAAAATCCAGCTTTGTGTTTATAATACACATCCTTCTATGCCTGAATATAAAAGTTGGGTAAGACATCCCTAAACATCAGGTTCAAATGTGTAGTATATAACACCACATAAGATAGGTTTAGGTCGTGATACTTAGCGCGAATACGTGAATTTCTACTATTTGTCTCAACATTTATCTCAATTGCACATTTGCAATGAGACAACTTGAAACAAAATGGCCTGGAATAGTTGAAGTCAACCTAGTTTTCTTTGAAAGTACTAACAAAATAGTATACCATATATATGTGCTATTGAGGACTACTTCCTATAATACAATTAGTTCTAACATGTCTACTCTAAACACATGATTGTTTAGAATATACCACCTATAACTCTAGGATTTCTCTATGTGATATGCTCTAAATAAGCCTTCTTTAAATTAAGGACTATGGTTCTAACATTCTTGACACAGTTTCCAGGATTTTAAGGCCTAAGCTTTCGAACTATATATTCCTTAAATCCTACTCCTTATCATACTTCTGTTATCGTACTTATGATGTTCTACTCCATCACATCTTGATTCTCAAGTGAATCATATATGATTACCAACTCTACCATGAAAAGTAGACTTATATAACTCCTATCACTCTTCCTTACCTCCTATGATTGTCTCATCATAGGTATATACTACCTCATATTACTTATCTTCATTACTTAACATTAGTTATTTGACATTTTAAACGACTCATACTTAACTATAACTTGCATTGGTATACTTCTTCCAATAGGATATCTTCCTTATGGTTGTATCCTCTCTTTGGACTACCATGTATTGTATACCAACTATGGTCTACTACCACCAATTATCTTAAGCTTCAATGGTGTTCTATTTATTTTGGAATGAAGCAAGATAACTAACTAATTTTACTTAAGAAAGATAGATAAGAAAAATTGACTCAAGTGTGTCAGGATTATTCTCAAGTGAATACCCATTTCAAGTCAAAAGAATAATTGGTTTTGCATAGTTAACTTAGCTAAAACACTGCCTATAGACACTACCAAACCTATAGGTCTCCTTTAAAGGGTTTTAATCCTAGGGTCAAAGCATTTGCTCTGATACCAGCTGTGATGACCCAGCGTACCACCGCATGGTGTAGTACACAAGTCGTTGACATAACACAAGTGAAACACCGTTCCACTCATATTACATCTCTCAGAGTGGTACAACAGAAACATATGCGAGTCCAAGGTATGTCTATAGAAGTACACACGAACTGTTTACATAAGATCAACACAACCTCCTACTTTACAGTGAGGTAAAACTTCAAATAAAGCTCCAGAAGAACGACTCGTAGTCTATCTTATTGCTAACTCAAGTTTAAGAGCTACTTGGCTTGCTATAGAACTCTAGCTACTTAGGTGCTAGGATTAGGGAAAGGTTCCCTTTTATTACTAGTCTAGGTTTCCATTATAGCTGATGCAGAAGTTGACTCCATTGACTTCTTTGACTGGATTCTTCATCTTGTTGCAGTTGACTCCTTTGTCTTCGAGTTCCACGGTAGTTTCTCCTTCGGTGCCTTGATCTAAGAAGGGGTTCAAATGGGATAGAATGAGTACGAGCGTACTCAGCAAGTTCATATTAGGAAATAGGTGTATCATGCACTAGCTACAGCCATAGACCAGTCATAGGCCAATGCAAGTTTTCATAAACATTTCTTCAAAAGGTTTATTTTATTCTGAAAACTATGCCCGTTCTTCACAGGTTGACTAGAACTTCGTGGAGTTCCTTTCTGCGTTCGCAGTTCCCTTCCCGAAGGGGGTGGACCACAATTTGATACACTCTGCAGAGGTGCTTACTTTTCCCACAAGAGATTCCACCCCTTTTGCCATCCGCAGACTTGCCCCGTTCACACTTCCTTTGGTGTGAGGCCAGGTATGAAAATCCAAGCCCACACCGCCTTCTCCGCGACTGCAAACCCACCCTTTTGTTCAACCGTACACCCCCAGTAGACTTCCCCGATAATACGGCTTTACTCACGGTGTACTCCGGACAATCCTTCATAGATCGTAGAGCCATCATCACTAATGGATGGGGATTTAAAAGGCTATCCCAACCTACGGCAAGCCCCCACCGCCTCTACCAATCCGTTGGCGTGCGAAGGGAAAAGATACGCTGGCTTCCCCAGCCATTATAGATCTCATGGTCAACGCGGTTTGTACGGCGCTAGAATCACTGGACGGCATTGGTAATTAATCCTAGGGTGATATAACCCATGCAATGGAACCTCCACCATATCAACACATATCATGGTTCCATTGCCCACCACATAGTCATATTCATAATTGTAAAATAATACTTTGCTTTTCAATGCATGAGTGATAAGTATAGTACTTTGCATATAGTTTGATACAAATAATCAAATGACATGAGCAAGCGATGAACTTGCCTTTCTTGACTGCAAGATTATGCAGGCAAAAGCTTCGATACGTGAGAACTCCAAATGCTGAAATACCATCATCGTCCGGTAAGGACAATGTTTAAAGAACTGGCAAAAATGCTATAATGCATAGTATGAGATGCAATCGTCCCGAGCGTAACCTAATCTCGATGATTTAGGATGGATGGGTTGTAAAGATTTCTTTCGGGTGTGTTGCACTTTTAGGATGGTTCTCAAACAAGGTTCTTATTAGGGTTTGGTTATATTAGCATCATAACCAAGTGATATAAGACATCATAACAATCATATACATAAAGAATAGTGGTGGAATAATATATAAAGAACAGTTGTCAATTTTAAGTTCTACAAAACATGGTTGATGATTACTTATACTATACTTCAAAAGAATAACTTTTGAAGAACATGTTAATTAAGAAATAATGAGTATTTCAAAGAAGGATTAAGCTTCTAAGGTTTGATTGACATTTGTACTTCAAAAGAATAACTTTTGAAGAACAGGTTAAAATAAGAATATGAACTACTTTAAATAGGAGCTAATTGCTATTAGGGTTTACTAATAGGGCTGGTTGGTGCTTAAGTAGAAGTGATCTACATGTAGCAAGTATTAGTAGGTTTATTACTATGGTTTCTCCTAGGCATTATATTAAAGGATGGTTATCCAGATGGTTCTATAAATTAGCTACTAGGGTTTACTATGGTTTTTCATTTGCTTTACTAAGTAATCATTAGTAGTTTCTAAGCTAAGTGACTTATCATTTCCTAAGTATGGTTTAGTTGGATAGGAGCATGTGATGTGATTTGCTACACGAAGTGGATACTAGGGTTTATCATTATGGTTCTACTAGGGTTTAATGATTGAGGTTGATCTTAATGGTATGGTATATAGGAGTGGTGATTAATGGCACTAATTCAATTAATAAGTTAGGGTTTCTACCTAGGTGGCACTAGTGGATCATATATGTTTTACTAAAAGTAAAGACATGAAATGATGATCACAAGTGAATTGGTTTTATGTTGATGGATCATGATTATGCATTCATGGGTTACTTATTAAGGTTCTACAAGTAAAGTTGAAGTGGTTCTGATCACATGGGCTAAACCCTTAGGGTTTTAGGATTTCAACTATTTAGGATGAACACATGAAATAATGGAATCACGGTCTTACTTAAATTAAAACTAGGGTTTCTAAATTATGGTACAACTCTTGAACTACTAATTAACAATGGAGGTGTGGTCACTAATTACTTTTAAACACAATTAATAATGATATTAGAATTTTATTAATTTTAAAGATTCACTAATTCAGATAATCACTATTTAGGGTTTAATTAAAAACTAGGGTTTAACAATTGTTATTAGGTTTAAAGTATTTAACTTGTTAACTACAGATGTTTAAGTAAACAATTGTTGGGCTACCAAAATAATATTGGCTTTTAATATTTTCTTGAGTTATTACTATTTAAAGAAAATAGAAAATAGTAATATGCAAATTAGGGTTTATGATTTATCATTAATATCTTAAGTTAATGAAAAGATGATTAAGAATATTAATCTTCACATTTTATTTTCTTACTGAATAGCTAAGATTTAATTTTGAAACTTCACAAATTATTGAATTCAAATTGGATTCAAAACAATTGGAAAGGTATAATTAACAAAGTTACAAATAAGTGAATTTTTATTTTGACACACATTTTTATTTTATATTTTATTTGAATAGAGTTTATTTTTGTGAGCATTTTGATATATTATTTATATTTTTCTAAGCTAAAATGAATTTTATCTATTTCTGCAAAGTTTCAGCTATTTTCTGATTTTTAAAACTAAACTAAAAACTAAATGTACCCAAACGTTATACACCCACAGACACCGACAGGTGGGGTCTGGTCCAGGTTAGCTGCCTCGTTGGTAGTTGACTGGGTCAAACAGATCATCGGCCCCACTGCCACGTTGACATCACCGGCGGCTTGACGCCGGCGAGTCAGAGCGTGACGGCGACGCCGATTCTGGGCTCCCCGGGATGCGCGGCTAGTACTAATCGATTCCCCTTGATCTACTGAGCACGACGGTGGTGACGGTTTACCGAGAAACTCACCGGAGCATCACCGGCAACCATGTGCTGCGGCGGCGCACTCCGGCCAAATGGCTAACTCAAGCTACGGTGGATGAAACGACACAAATAGGGGCTCCTGAGATGCGCAAGCTCACCCTGAGAATGATGGCGTGCTCGACGGAGGCGTTGATGGTTGGAGACGACGGCAAGTCCATGGATTCCGACGAACCCGAGCGGAAAGGATCGAGTCGATTTCGTTGATAGGAAGCTTCCCCCTTCGATTCCTTCTGCCAGGAGACTCTCTGGGACACGGCGGTGCTGCTCAGCTACCTCCTGGACCCTGGGGTGGCCTACATCTTCGAATTCATGCTCGACTCCGGCGAGGTACTGTGGAAGATAGCGGGAGATTGAGAGGGATAGAGAAGATCTGGAGGGGTGGATGAGATCAAGAAGTGCTCGGCGGTGCATTTCCCCCTATTTATAGGCCGAGGGGAGCACGGAGGCTGCGACACGACGACGGCGATGGTTGGGAGGTGGCGGTCTCTGGAAGGTTGTCTGGCGAAGATCTTTTCTCCCCTTGGATAGACTCGGACGCGAAACAATTAGGGCAAGGTTCTGGAACCTTCTGCCGCGTCCGGGCATCCCTATCGTCGACGAGAACGGCGTCTACTGGCGCTGCCGCGGTGTCGAGCTCGGAGAGGTAGACGACGACGACGTCTCTCCTTTGCACGAATTTTAAAGACACCGAAACGGTATCTGGACTGGTTCTGCGCGAGGATGGGCCGATGGTGGGCTGCTGTGTTGGGCTGCGTGGTCCAGGTAAGCTAGGTGAGCTTTCTTTTCTTTTTCCCCCTTTTCTATTTTTCTGTTTTGAATTTGAATTCAAATTTGAATTATGTTTTGTTTTGTTTTGCAGGTTCTAAAACATTTGAATATAACTTGATAACAATGCTCACTGTATAATCTTGTTGTTTAAACAAATATTTAGTTTAGGATTTAATTGATATCTTGTGAGGCTTGAGTAAAATATAAATGGTTTAGTTATTTATTTCAATTCCCTTTTTTAATTTAGGAACCAGATCTATTTAAATGATTTGAAATTTAGAACATGTGCATGGTGAACACATTTTATTTTTCTAGTGCTTAACCATAGTGATCATTCACATATAATTTAATTATGGCTAGGGTTTAACAAATGGTAAAGGAAATAGAATTGGTTCATGATTTTATGTGAATGATAGTTCTTAAGTTTTAAGAAGATGATTTGGATATTGGTTCCACTCTACTCACCAAATGACATTTAGTTCTAAAGTATGTATGGCTTGGCTTATACTTGTGATTCATGGTACACAAGTCAGGACATAATATTTTATGTGGATTGGATCCTATGTGAAAAGGTTTAGGGTTTTGGTAATGCTTCAGTAGTTGAAGTATAAATAGGCATGAGGCATGGCAGGGTTAACTACTAGTAATCTACTTAATATTTTATGTGATAGATGATATCTAGTAATCATATGGTTTAACTTATCATCTAGGTCTACAAGATATGATCATGCATTAGACAAGATCCACTCATTCCTCACTAATCCTTCTTTAATATTTCTCTCACTTCTCAATGTCTTGGAATAGCCTAAGGTCCTACTCAAGAGATGATGATATGATCCTCTAAATATATGATTTCCTAGAAATTCTACCTTGGTATCTTCTGTAGCTTGTTCTTCAGGAAATCTGAAAAACCTGCATCTTGTGGTATGCCTCCACCTCCTAGCTTCTTCATCTTGATCCTAGCTAGTTCATATGGAGTGGCTCTATGTGTTTGTGCCCATGTATCATGGTACTTGATGAGCAAATGGATGAAGGGTGTGGCTCTATTTATAGGCTTGGGCAAGCTCTAGTATCATGACACATAGGTGGTGACTCTTGATTTGGTTTGATGAGTAAGGTGCTTGGTTGTCATGCCCTCATCCATAGCAATCCTTTGAGCATGAGGTGGCAAAGCTTGGAAAGCAAGTCATGTAGATATTTTCATCCCATGTGGCAAGATCATTATCCTCTCATATGATTTATTTTTGGATAGCCAAGTGGCATTTGTTACTAAATATCTTGTGGATAGTTTTATTATTGTGGATGAGTCACTAGATCATATTGGATTTACATTATAATATTGGTAAAAGGGTTAAGGTTGAAGGTTATTTCTCAATTTTTGGATAGTTGGTGTTTGATTTCCCCAAGGCATGATCATATGAGTTTCAAAATACCCATAGTTAGTTTTATTCAAATAGTTTGAACTATGAATCGTAATGTAAATGGATTTAGTTTTATGATATTCCATATACTTAATAAGTTATGATTTAAATAAGAATGTGTGGCTTTTATGCACTTTAGACCCTGTGGTTTACCTTATTTATAAGTGAATTAATTTACACACAAAGGTAGTTGCTAACTTTCAAGTGTTACTAAGTTAGGTTTTGATTATTAAAGAATGTGTTGTTGCAAATCTAATTCCATTTGATCTAATACATAGATCAAATCATCTCTACCCAAAATAAGGTTTTAGCACAGATCACAGTGAAGTTTATAGCGCTTGACTTGATGATCTACTTCAATTCCAGCAAGTCAAGTGAAACTTCAGTTACTGTGGTAAGTTTTATTTGAAAGCGCGAAAATTCCCCGGATTTTCTATGCATGAATGCAATGCACACTTTGGTGTTCTCTCATTTTGTTGCCTCTAAACCTGGGATATTACAGACCTTGAGCCGGCCCTCCTCATCGAGGAGCAGGTTCTCGGGACCTGGAACCGCGACGGCGGCGACGCACGTCAGAGGCCCCGGGGTTGGGGAGCTGCGGGCCGGCGGCAGCTCATGGGAGGAGGGAGATTCGGGACAGCTCCTACGGCGGCGAATCCTGGGCGTGGGGGCGGTGAGGACGGCAAGGGTTGGTGGTGGCGCTGGAGGCGCCGCTGCGAGCAGCCTCTGTCGCCACCTCCTCGCCCCGCACCTTGTTCTTCCGCCGTCGGGGTTGGGGTCGGGTTTGGTGGAGCCGTCGGGACTCGGGGTCGGGCCTAGTTTCTTTTTTCTTATTTTCTCTGTTCTTTCTGATCTATCGATGCACTTAGGGGCATAAAAGTGTCCAGCAAAAAAACTGTTTGACGGAAGTGCTAACGGAATTAACGGGAGGGCCAAATAAAGAATAAACCAAACTTTGTGTGTCAAGAAAGGAAGAAAAAATTACCAGGGTCAAAAAGGGAAGGCAAACTTCAGCCAGGGCCAAATAAGGAATTCTCTCGAACATATAAGGGATGAAAGATTTACTCAAAGGTTTAATCATTTGAGATTTAGATATGTCAGATTGTGTGTAAGCCTACTAATCCGTGACAACTTGTTTTGAATATATTGTAAATTGCAATTTTACTTTTCATATTTTCTTGTTATTTAAATAAAATAACGTAGATTTCTGATAAAATCCATCTTGAAGATGAAGGCGACAACGTTATGACGATTGAAGGGACTATAGAAAATAAGAGTAAGTTTTACAAAATTTCTTCTATTGATCCAACCACATATGTATCGAGTCATCTGATCCATACAAGTACATTATGGTTTACCATTATAAGATATGTGCATATTATTGTGTTGTATTGCACATTACATGAATCGGGAAATTACTACATTCTAAATATATATCAAACAACACATGACTAAGCACTAATATATAACCAACAAAACAACCACATAATTTGTGGAACAAGAAAATATACTTTGTCTTATTTTCTTTCCTAATTTAAAGTATAGATAAAGTAAAGTAAGTTCATTGTCTACTAGTAATACCACTTAGGTGTACACTAGGATATTTATATGTGTGCATGTAAATTTTGATATTATTCTGAATTTTGATGGAAGTTTATGAAACATAGTATTCTTTTAAAAAAATCTTGCTAGATATTTGCAGAGTATGTAAATAAATATCTAACTAATAGGGAATTTCCCTTCCTACGTGGTTTTGGTGTAGTGGACAACATAATTAACGGGCTAATCACATATATGAGCAATATAGGTATATTCAAAGATCGCAAAAGATGGTTTGATGCCTCTCAAAAAAGATAAGAGCGAAGAAAATATTCCATCCTTTTCGTTTCCTTTGAGACGTAGGAAAATCGTACTCCAAGAATGGTCCTCTATGGAAGTTCTGTATGCAATCATGTTCGTATACACAAACGAAGAATTGCAACCCCAAAAGCATTCCCGAATTGACGAAGAGATCACCCAATCCATAAGTTTCCCTCAGAGTTCTCCCAGACCCGGTAGTATCGGTGTGGCCACCGATATCTTTCCTAGGAGCGGTATTGTTTGTGTCCACTACGTACCAGGTACAGTACTTCCAGTTTAGTAACCGAGCGGTCTGTCCATATATTTATATTTGTTCCATCACCTACCCGCCATACAATTCCTTCCTTCAAAAGATTTACTCCCTTCAGTATACTTCTCCACGTATATGAGATTCCTTGAGACGGTGTTGCTTCTAGAATGGAACAATTTGGGAAATATTTTGCTTTAACAACTCTAGCACAGAGGGACTCCGGATTTTTTATCATTCTCCATGCTTGTCTAGCCAACATGGCTAGGTTGAACCCATATAAATCTCTAAATCCAAGGCCTCCTTCTTTCTTTGATTTTGTCATTGTTTCCCAGCTCAACCAATGCGTCTTGTTCTCATTATCCTGTTGTGCCCACCAGAACCTACATATCATAGAGCTCATTTGTTCACATAGTGTTCTTGTGAGGTCAAAACACGACATTGCAAAAGTAGGAATGGCTTGTGCACATGCTTTGATCAATATATCCTTTCCCGCCTTTGAAAGCATTCTCTCTTTCCATCCTTGTATTCTTTTCCATACCTTATCCTTCAAATATGCAAATGTTTTAGTCCTTGATCTCTCCACATAAACTGGCAATCCCAGATAATTTTCAGTTCTGGCCTCCACTCTAATACTGAGTTCTGCAAGTACTTGTTGCCTATAAGCCTCACTCGTATTGGGACTGAACATAACTGAAGACTTATCATAATTCACAACTTGACCCGAACAAACCTCATATAGTTGTAGCACATGTTGCAGAGATTTGGCACTCTCACTATTAGCTTTGACAAGCACCAATGAATCATCTGCAAACAATAGGTGGTTGAAGTCGTGATGATGCAAGGTTCCCTATTACACCGAGAGGCCAATGTGTTCTGACCAAAGTCCATGAAATGATTAACCCCATTACTGTTTGTTGGGATGAGGAGTTAATTCGACAAAATTTCTATGAGATAGATGTGAAGACTATCCTGGCTATTCCTGTCCAAGATGATTTTGAGGATTTTGTAGCATGGCAATTTGATAGAAGAGGTATATTTTCGATAAAGTCTGCATATAAAATTTATGTGCGTATCCGGGATGGACCGCAAGCGACATCCTCAAAAAATGAGATAGAGGGGTTCCAATGGTCAAAAATCTGGGAGATTCCATGTGTCCCGAAAATCCAACAATTTTTATGGCGGCTCGCACATAATAGTTTGCCGGTTAAACGAAATATTGAGAGAAGGGGTATGGAGTGTGACACCCTGTGCGTTTGCTGTAGGAGACTTGATGAGGATGGTGCACACATTTTTCTAAAATGCAAACAGGTTAGAGCTCTATGGGCACGCATGGAGTTAGAAGAGCTATGTGATCATATGTGTATACTCCCGGATGCTATATCAGTGGTACAAAAGATTCTGGAACAAGAACCAGAAAAGTTGATACAAATATGCTGTGCGCTGTGGCGTTGGTGGACGAGCAGAAATAAATTAAATGCATAGAAGAAAACTTTTTCACTGGAAGAAGTGTGGAGACAGGCAAGGTATTGGGCGGGTGAGTGCAGTTTGTATTGCAGGAAGGAGTCTGAAGTACCTGGAGTCAGTCAAGCTGTACACGCGTGGGTACCACCTGCACAGGATTACATAAAAATTAATATAGATGGTGCTTTCACAGAGAAGTCAAGACAAGGGGGATGGGGTTTTGTTGCTCGGGATCATTGTGGAGATGTTCGTGGATCGGGAGTCGGACGAATTATGCATACAAGTTCGGCGTTGCAGACTGAAGCAATGGCATGTCTGGAAGCTATCAAAGTTGCCTCTGATTGGGGGATGGGACATGTCCATATCGAGACAGATTGTACCAATCTTGTTGGTGCACTGCGGGACTCCGACTATGACTTGGCGCCGGAAGGAGTTCTGTTTCGTGAGATCCGATCTTTTGCATCGCTGAATTTTATTTCATTTGTAGTATCTTACTGTCCGAGACTTTGTAATAAAGTAGGCCATGCATTAGCAGCTATGGGTGCTAATCAGACTATGCCTAGAGTTTGGTGGGTGGAGTCAGTACTGGACAATGTAAGTGTTTTGGTGGCCAGTGAGTTAGCTGAGCCAGTTTAATGGAATAGACATGTTCCAGTTCAAAAAAAAGAAGTTTAGTAACCGATAGTGTGGTAAGTTCCTAGGAGCGACACTACTCCTGCAGATACCTAGATACTACCCATAGAGGGACTGGACACCTCTAATATTGGTACAATACTGAAGGACGAGATATCGTCTAGAGGGGGGTGAATAATGGTTTAAAAAAAATATGAATCTGGCTTGTAAGAATGTGAAGTTAAACTAATGTTTATTTTAGAAGCATAAAATCTAAATAATCTATGCGCATAAAGTGCAACAACAACAACTTAAGCTAAGCAAGATACGACACAAGATATATATAACACAAGTGATAAGCAAGAAAAAAGTACTTCAAACACGATGACTATCACAAAGAAAGTAAACTCGGGTATAGAGATAACTGAGGCACGCGGAGACGAAGATGCATTCCTGTGTTCCCTCGTACAAAGTGACGTACATCACGTTGGAGAGATGCAGGCTAACACGAAGGTCTCCCGAACGCCATGAAGGCTCACCTTCTTCTCCAAGCTAATTGCGCGAAGGACAAATGCCCTTTTATTATGGCTAGCTTTTCATCCACTTCTAAGATGGCAAGCTCCACAACCGCTTCACAGCCTGCACGAAGGAGAAGACCATGCCTCTTCACATTCTTCCACAAAGAGGTCATGGAGCACCAACATCGAAGCCAACTAGGAGGACACCCTCCAAGAGTAACAAGCTCACACTCTCTCACTCGAATTAATCGTAATGGAGAGCTCAACACTATGCAATGATGCAAAGCAAGTACACCAAGAAAAGTGCTCAAATTATTCTCTCTCAAATACTACCAAAGCAACAAATGCTATGGAGAAACTATAGAGGAAGAACAATGGTGGAAGTCAACCAATTGCTCCAAGATCTTGATCCAAAGGGTTCCTCTCACTTAAAAAGGGGGATTTTTTGTGTGCGGATTGTAGATCTATATATCCTCTTCGAAAGCACTCAAAAAGATGCAAGACTCGTAAAAGGGAAGGCGAAGGAAGCAAGCTCAAGAGGGGTCAACAATGAATGCCAAAAACGTGCTCAAGAACCCTAAAAAACTATTGGGGAGGAAGCCCCTTTTATATTAAAAGAAAATTTGACCGTTTGGGTGAATCATGACCAAAGTCCACGCCTGGGCCAGTCTAACCGGCTCCCACACCATCGCAACTGGGCCGGTCAAACCGGCTCCCACGCTGGCCTTCCCGGTCACCATCCTGGTACACCGACTCCCACACTGGAATGCCCATCAGAACCACACCAAACATCTCGCAGCAACTGACATAGGCATCCCCAATGGGCCTGCCGAAGAAGGTACCCGGGGTTTACTGAAGGCCCATGACTCGAAGAATACGAAGCCCAGAAGCCCAATCAAGTGTCGATAAGGAAAGATAGAGTTGTATTAAAGACTTGTAACCAGTACGAGACGAACTCAAAGAGTCTTTCGCTGTTTGTAACTTGTACATCACGAAACCCTCGGCTCCGCCTCCTATATAAGGGGGAGTCGAGGGAGAAAGAAAAGATCGATTCATCGTCAACACAACCTTAGCTTTTTAGAAGTCGAGTACTTTTATGGCTGAAACCCTCGAGATATACTTGCCCTCTACTTTCCACAAAACCCTAGTCCACAACTTGTAGGCATTGACAAGTTAATACCTTGTCAGCAACCGTTCTGGTACGGTCTGGCACATGGCCCAGTGGCGTTCCGGTAGGCTAGATTTGCCACCGACAAGAAATTGAGCAAACAAAAACAAAGATAACTTTTGCGTCCAGATTCCAATTTTTGCAAACTTGGGCTTTTTGAAAATCTAAGAACAAGATATATCTAACAGAAACCATAAACCCAAATAAGGATAAGGAGGTTAAATACCAAACTTGCAGAGATGTGAGACCTCCCAAAACGAAGAACCGATAAAATCTCCAACCTCGAAAACACAATAGAAGATACATACGAATTATGTTATTGATGAAGCTATAAATAAGCTCAAAACCTCACACGGAAAAACACAAAGAAGCAACAAGAATAAGGGGATTCAAAGTATGCGATCAAGTTACCCAACCGAAAGCCCCTCTTGATAGTGCGGCTATCTATCCTATATCCCAATATCCCAACAACCACCTTGATATTAGTTAAAGGAAAACATATCAAGTCGATACCTTTTCCTTGTGCACCCCGTTTGATCTTGGTGACAACGCTTGAAGCTCCATTCAAGCTGGAATGATTCATTCGATCATTGTTACTTCTTGAATACACATAGTTTGCTCACCCGTACACCACTATGGGATAGCTTCATTAAGTCATATCTATACATTTCCATTATCACCAAATGGATGGTAAGCTTCAAGCATAAGGTCTTCTCGCGATGCTCATCTTGAACTTTCCCTTCCAATCTTGATGACGATCACCACTTGATGACATCCTCTGATGAGCTATATGGGATCTTACTTTTGATGCATGTCCATGGCATGATACCTAACCCACATACAGAACACACACACACACACACACACATACTTATATGATGGGTTAGTTCACAAAGCATAACTTGCCCTTCTCAATATTGATGACATCCATACTTGATGCCATCCTCTCATGGGCTTGATGCATGCTCATGGAAAGATACCAATCCCACATAGACAACACAAATGAACATATATAGTGGGTTACCTCATGAAGCTTAATTGACAAGGCTTACCCTACCAAAAGATCACATGATCCAAAGTGGTACTATCTGCATGCTTCATGTATTGACCAACTTGAATTAAATCTTCACTCTTATTCTTGGTCATCCTTGTACTTTCTCATGCTCTATCATAATATCTTGAGTAAGGATGGCAATGGGTAGGGTATGGGAAAGGTAGAGCAATACGATACCCATACCCGTATAGTCAATGGGTACAAACTTCTGTCCATACCCGTACCCGTGGGTATAAAACTTTACCCATACCCATACCCAGTGGGTACCCGTACCTATTTGGTACCTGGTGGGTAGGTCACATTGTACAAAAGTCACTCGCAATTTTAAATTTCTTAATAACAAATTTGATTAAAAAAATAAATTATCTCAACTCAATAACAATTAGTTGAGTACATAACAATTAACAAGATATAATAATCACATTCTCATATTCTAACTCATAAGTCAACAAAAGTAGACATGTCACGTAGAAAATTTACAATAAACGGGCAGGGTATGGGTATACCCGCGGGTACGAGACTATACCCATGCCCTACCCATGATTTAACGGACAGTATATGGGTACTACCCATGGGAATAAAAGTGTACCCATATTCTGCCCATGCAGGTACGGTACCCGCGGGTACCCATACCCGTGGGTAAAATTGCCAAACTCTTCATTTGAGTTCATGCTCTAAACCTTGGTCAGCCGTATCTGAACTCATGAGAATATCATAACTAGATTTAGAGCTATACCTTGAGTTCTTCTCGTCAAATCAAACTCTCAAGTTCTTAATCATATCTTGATCATCTAATATTCTTCTTTTCACATTGATGATCTTGATGCCAATACTCAAGGTATATCTTTATCTTCATTGCATCCAACACATGTACCACATGAATTAACTATGAAATATTCCTTCATATAAACTCGAATGAAAACATTAGTCCATAAGAATTGTCATTAGTTACCAAAAACACACGTAGGGGAAATGTATCCTTACAAGTACCCAGGCGGTATCACACTCTAGTAGTGTCGTTAATTCCTTCCCCGAAATTAATTGCTAGTACCACTGATGGTACTTCTGGTAATACCACACATGCACATGCCATGAGCAATCAATCCCCCCCCCCTTAGAGGTAGTACCGGCTAGGCCGAATCCTTCTCTCCTCCATTAATACCCGAGCTTCAAATCCCTAGACCTCTCTCCCTATCCACAGGAGGCCTTAGTCTTCTAGGATTTGGGAGAGAAGATCTAGATACCACTCCACCAAAGGAATTTTGGTTTCCCTTTGCAATTCCTAGTGGATCTTGTTACTTTTGGTTGTTTGGGCACCCTAGATGGAAGATTTCACGATGAAGCTCAAACAATATGGTGTAAAGCTTCGGGCTAGTGTTAGAAGTCTCCAATTGAGTTGTGAAGATTGCCACAACTTTGTTTGTAAAGGTTCATTCACCTCCTGGAAAGGGCACCACTTGGTGGATCGTGGAACCTTTCATTGTGAAAGGCCGCATCGAGAATAAGGTGAGCCTTTGTGGAGCTTCGTGGGATTTTTCCCGCCACACCTCTCCAGCATAGATGTAATTCCCCTAGAGGAAGAAACTTTGGGAATTACATCATCATCTCCACCTTGTGGATATTTCTGTCATTACTTGTTGTATCTATCTTTTATGATTTTCGTATAGGTTGTCTGATACGTCTCAAACGTATCTATAATTTCTTATGTTCCATGCTAGTTTTATGACAATACTCACATGTTTTATATACACTTTATATCATTTTGATACATTTTCCGGCACTAACCTATTAACAAGATGCCGAAGCGCCAATTCCTATTTTCTGCTGTTTTTGGTTTCAAAATCCTACACAAGAAATATTCTCGGAATTGGACGAAACAAAAGCCCACGGTCTTATTTTCGACGGAGCCTTCCAGAAGTCCGAAGAGGAGATGAAGAGGGGCGACGAGGCGGCCACACCATAGGGGGGCGCGGCCCCACCCGTGGCCGCGCCGCCTTATGGGGTGGGCCACTCGAGCCCCCCCGACTCGCCTCGCCTATAATCTCTCCGCGCGAAAACCCTAGTACCGAGAGCCACGATACGAGAAAACATACTAAGTCGCCGCCGCCGTCAACCTCATCTCGGGAGGTTCTGAAGATCGCCTCCGGCACCCTGCCGGAGAGGGGAATCATCACCGGAGGGCTCTACATCACCATGCCCGCCCCCGGACGATGCGTGAGTAGTTCATCCTTGGACTATGGGTCCATAGCAGAGCTAGATGGTTGTCTTCTCCTCTTGTGCTATCATGTTTAGATCTTGTGAGCTGCCTATCATGATCAAGATCATCTATTTGTAATGCTACATGTTGTGTTTGTTGGGATCCAATGAATATGGAATACTATGTCAAGTTGATTATTGATCTATCATATATGTGTTGTTTATGATCTTGCATGCTCTCCGTCGCTAGTAGAGGCTCTGGCCAAGTTGATACTTGTAACTCCAAGAGGGAGTATTTATGCTCGATAGTGGGTTCATGCCTCCATTGAATCTGGGACAGTGACAGAAAGTTCTAAGGTTGTGGATGTGTGATACGTCTCAATCATATCTATAATTTCTTATGTTCCATGCTAGTTTTATGACAATACTCACATGTTTTATATACACTTTATATCATTTTGATGCATTTTCCGGCACTAACCTATTAACAAGATGCGAAGCGCCGCCTCGTTTTCATTGCTTTTGGTTTCAAATCCTACACGTAAAATATTCTCGGAATTGACGAAACAAAAGCTCACGGTCTTATTTTCCACGGAGCTTTCCAACACCGAAGAGAGATGGAGAGGGCCAAGGTGGCCCCACACCATAGGGCGCAACCCGGAGGGCGCGCCGACTCGTGGGTGGGCCCGGCCGCCTCCCAACTCTCCTTCGCCTATTTATTCTCTCCGTCGCGAAACCCTAGTACCGAGAGCCACGATACGATAAAATTTCCAGACACCGTCGCCGCCAATCCATCTCGGGATTCAGGAGATCACCTCGCACCCCCGGAGAGGGGAATCATCACCGGAGGACTCTACATCATCATGCCCGCCTCCGGACTGATGCGTGAGTAGTTCATCCTTGGACTATGGGTCCATAGCAGTAGCTAGATGGTTGTCTTCTCCTCTTGTGCTATCATGTTTAGATCTTGTGAGCTGCCTAACATGATCAAGATCGTCTATTTGTAATGCTACATGTTGTGTTTGTTGGGATCCGATGAATATGGAATACTATGTCAAGTTGATTATTGATCTATCATATATGTGTTGTTTATGATCTTGCATGCTCTCCGTTGCTAGTAGAGGCTCTGGCCAAGTTGATACTTGTAACTCCAAGAGGGAGTATTTATGCTCGATAGTGGGTTCATGCCTCCATTGAATCTGGGACAGTGACAGAAAGTTCTAAGGTTGTGGATGTGCTGTTGCCACTAGGGATAAAACATCAATGCTTTGTCTAAGGATATTTGTGTCGATTACATTACGCACCATACTTAATGCAATTGTCTGTTGTTTGCAACTTAATACTGGAAGGGTGCGGATGCTAACCCGAAGGTGGACTTTTTAGGCATAGATGCATGCGGATCGCGGTCTATGTTATTTGTCGTAATGCCCTAAGTAAATCTCATATTAGTCATCATGATATGTATGTGCATTGTTATGCCCTCTATTTGTTAATTGAACAACTGTAATTTGTTCACCCAACATGCTATTTCTTATTGGAGAGACACCACTAGTGAACTCGTGGACCCCGGTCCTATCTTTTACATCTGAAATACAATCTACTGCAATCTCTGTTCTCGTTGTTCTTCGCAAACAAACATCATTCTCCACACCATACGTTTAATCCTTTGTTTACAGCAAGCCGGTGAGATTGACAACCTCACCGTTAAGTTGGGGCAAAGTATTTTGATTGTGTTGTGCAGGTTCCACGTTGGCGCCGGAATCCGGTGTTGCGCCGCACTACACTCCTCCACCAACAACCTTCACGTGGCCTTCATCTCCTACTGGTTCGATAACCTTGGTTTCTTTCTGAGGGAAAACTTACTGATGTGCGCATCACACCTTCCTCTTGGGGTTCCCAACGGACGTGTGCATCACGCGCCATCAAGACAAGCTGCGCCGTTGCTCTGGGAGATCAAGACACGCTGCAAGGGGAGTATCTCACATCCAATCTCTTTACTTTGTTATTGTCTTGCTTTACTGACGAGGCGGTTCCTCGGCAATGCCCACCATGAGGGGCTTGGGTTTTTAGAGAAAGGCGACGATGGAAGTTCCGGGAGCGAGGCGGTACACGACGTACCTGGTTCACGCCCGCTGGTGGAGGGTCGCTACGTCCGTTAGCAATCCACTATATGAATATATGTATATGGGGCCGCCATAGGCGGAGTTGTTGGATCTAGTCTAGTTCTAACTGCTGGTTGCGGTGTCTAGCGTGTTGCCTCAAAATTATGTTTCGATTGTGCGTGTCTAAGGGGTGCCCCTGCCTGGCTTTATATATCAGCCAAGCTAGGGTTTACAAGAGTCCTAGTAGGATTCATATTGGAGTATTCTTTCCTTGCAGTCCAAGTTGAGGCACGTGCAGGTCTAGCTTGTCGAGTCCTCGTACTGGTCCACCTTCATAGTTTGCACCGGGTATGGCAATGTTGAGTACCCGGGTTATGCCCACGCAGTCTCCGAGTGTCTGGCCATGAAGCTTCGGCAGGGACTAAAGTTGTCTTTGCCGAATGTCTTGATCATCTGTTAATCTTGTGCTTGATGTAGAATCGGAGTTGCTTTCCGTCGGGTGCGCGAAGCGTCCCGATGGGAGTAGCCCCGAGTCTATGGGCGTGCTTGCCACGCATAGACTCAAGTTGTACTACTCGAAGATCTTGATTGTTGATGCCGATGTCTTCAACTTTATTCTTCTTTGTTGGCGAGGTTGCCATATTTTTTATCGGGTGCGCGACTAGCGCTCCCGATGGGAGTAGCCCCCGAGCCTGTAGATAAATATGAAATAGTTATGTATAGGGTGTAAAAATGCTAAGTCAAACACCGTAGACTTTTTCAAGTTCCGAGAACTTGATGCCGATGACTCTGGTGATGCCATAGATAGAGGAGTTGATGATTCAGATGATATCCCGAGGAGCCGATAATTGAGATGATGGCCCTGAGAGACGATGATTGAGATGATGGCCTGTGAGGAGCCGATGATTCAGATGATGGCCCGAGGAGCCGATGATTTAGATGATGGCCCCGAGGAGCCGATGATTTAGATGATGGCCCGAGGGAGCCGATGATTGGGTGATGGCCCAGAGGAGCCGATGATTTTATCGGGTGCGCATCCAGTTCCGATGGAAGTAGCCCCGAGTTTGGGCACTGATGCTTGCAACCGTGAGTAGACTTAAGTCGAGCAACCCGATGTTTACAGTTTTCTTCAGGTGCCGTTGACACATTGTTGTTTATTTCAAGGGGCAAAACGCACCTTGAGCATCGTTGATGCCATTGTTTGTAAATTTTTTGGTAGGTACATGTATATGCACTTTTACCATGTCAATGCCGTTGGCAAATTTTGAAGGAGCAAATCTTAATTGCCCGTTTAAGCGTATGTGTATTCGTTGGTCAGCAAATTGTTTCGAGTGATCAGCTCGTGTTGCGGGTCTTGCTAAACCCGTTGTATGTGCAACTTTGCTTTCAACCGATGCATGTCTTGACCGTGGGTTGTTTTCGTACGTGTTTCATGATCCTTGCTATCTGCGGCACTCTTTGAGGCATCTATAGCAAAGGAAAAGAGCAAGGTCCCCGTTGCTTCATAATCCTTGCTACTTGCGGCACTCTTTGAGGCATCTATAGCAAAGGAAAAGAGCAAGGTCTTCGTTGCTTCATGATCCTTGCTATTTGCGGCACTCTTTGAGGCATCTATAGCAAAGGAAAAGAGTAAGGTCTTCGTTGCTTCATGATCCTTGCTATTTGCGACACTCTTTGAGGCATCTATAGCAAAGGAAAAGAGCAAGGTCTTCGTTGATTTTGCATCATAGCACTCGTAATTTCAGAGGCTTTCTCATGATCCTTGCTATCTGCGGCACTCTTTGAGGCATCTATAGCAAAGGAAAAGAGCAAGGTCCCCATTGATTTTGCATCATAGCACTCGTAGTTTCAGAGGCTTTTTAGAGTGCAATCTCTGGCGTATTTTCCATCGCACCGACGTTCGTTGAAATATACGAACAAGGTTCCTGAGGATGTAGTTCGGGTGTCCCGAATTACTGCAATTCTTCAAAACTTGAGTCTTCATATCTTCTTGGGTTCCAGCGAACCGGCGCTCCCGATGAGAGTAATAATCTTCATATCTTCTTAGGTTCCGGCGAACCGGCGGTCCCGATGGGAGTAATAGTCTTCATATCTTCTTAGGTTCCGGCGAACCGGTGCTCCCGATGGGAGTAATAGTCTTCATATCTTCTTAGGTTCTGGCGAACCGGCGCTCCCGATGGGAGTAATAGTCTTCATATCTTCTTGGGTTCCAACGAACCGGCGCTCCCGATGGGAGTAATAGTCTTCATATCTTCTTGGGTTCCAGCGAACCGGCGCTCCCGATAGGAGTAACCGCAATAACTCGAAGATATTCCAGGAGCCCCCGAGTACTCCAGCGCCGATGGGATCGCATCGGGTCGATATTAAATAAGATGATATCCATTGAATATTCCAGATGATGAATCCACCAACCCGAGAGTGCATCGGGAGAAGATATATCCAGAGCCGAAGAAGATAAGTCCATCGAGTAGTCATAGATGATGAAGAAAATAAATCCACCGATTCGGGGAAAATAAATTCACCGAAAGTACTGGAGGTAACGATGTAATGGCGCCTCCCCAATCATCGGGTGTGGCGAAAGGAAGAGGAACATTTAGTTCTGCAGGCGCAGCCGAAATAATTGCGTCATCCAAGATAATTCATGCCAGCGGGTGCAGCCGAAATAATCCCGCGGCCAGAGATAGTCCATGCGGCAGGCGCGGCCGAAATAATTCCGCGGCCAGAGATAGTCCAAAATAATTCCGCGGCCAGAGATAGTCCATGCGGCAGGCGCAGCCGAAATAATTCCGCGGCCAGAGATAGTCCATGCGGCAGGCGCAGCCGAAATAATTCCGCGGCCAGAGATAGTCCATGCGGCAGGCGCAGCCGCAATAATTCCGCGGCCAGAGATAGTCCATGCGGCAGGCGCAGCCGAAATAATTCCGCGGACAGAGATAGTCCACGCGGCGCCTAGCTGACGTGGCCGATGAAGAGGACGCGGTTGACATAGTCGATCCGCTGCGGGTGAGCATCCGAATATATCGGGTCCGTAATGTCGGGTCCGCGGCAGGCGAGCCCCCGAGTAAGAAGAGTGCGCGATGGCGGGCGCGGTCAGCCGAGCAGGGCAGTCGACGGGAGAGCTCCCGAATATTTCAAGTCCACGATGCAACAAGCGAGCTCCCGAGCGTGGCGACTGTGCGCGGTGAAGCAGTCGAAGCTTGTTCCGATCTGCAGTTATATTACAACGCAAAAACTGTGCACAAATAATAGTACGAGCCAAAGATATTTGGCTAAAAATAAATTTTGCATGTAGTAATTAACCGGAAGTATAGCACCTGATATTTTTGTATCGGACGCTGTTGAAGTTCGGATGGCTTGATCCATGTAGGGTAGTAGCAGTCGATGAAGCAGATGCAGCCGATGTGGCAGAGCCGCAGCAGGTGAGCACCCGAATATATTTAGTCCGTAATGTCGGGTCTACGGCACGCAAACTCCCGAAAGGACAAGGCGCTGATAAGCAAGGCCAGCTTGCAGTAGTCGCTTCTTTTCAATCTGCAGTTACGACGCAAAAACGCGGGTCTTCCAGTATAGCAGATGTGCACCCGGTGAATCTGGTATATTTTTTTTTTGTTTATTGACCCGTAACAGATCTGTATTGCTTCGTGTAAAAAATCCTCTTCATCTCGTCATCACGTGAGCTCTCTTTCTGATTGCAGCTTGTGCTGTAGCTTGACCATGGTAAGATTCATGCATATGGCCCCTGATTTGACGCCTCCTGTTTTTTGTTTGATCTTTCCTTCGAAACTTGGTCCGGCTCTATTACTCAAAGCTGCTGGCTTCATGGTGTCGCCGAATTCCTTTTCTTTTTTGATTTTCCGCGACGGGCGCACAGAGCGCAACACGAACCTGACTGGTTACACCTGCAGATACCAGTATTGAAGATGGCAAAGAAGATTCCGTCGGCTCCGCCATGACGAAAACGCAGTCGACCATGATGAAACCAGTGATGATGAAGTTGAAGGATCCCGCCCGGATGACAAGATCTAGTCGCCGCGATTCCCACAGACGGCGCCAATTGACGAGGCGGTTCCTCGGCAATGCACACCATGAGGGGCTTGGGTTTTTAGAGAAAGGCGATGACGGAAGTTCCGGGAGCGAGGCGGTACACGACGCACCCAGGTTCACGCCCGCGGTGGAGGGTCGCCACGTCCTGCTAGCAATCCACGATATGAATATATGTATACAGGGGGCCGCCATAGGCGGAGTTGTTGGATCTAGTCTAGTTCTAATCCGCGGGTTGCGGTGTCTAGGCGTGTTGCCTCTAAAATTATGTTTCTGATTGTGCGTGTCTAAGGGGTGCCCCTGCCTGGCTTTATATATCAGCCAAGCTAGGGTTTACAAGAGTCCTAGTAGGATTCATATTGGAGTCTTCTTTCCTTGTAGTCCAAGTTGAGGCGCGTGCAGTCTAGCTTGTCGAGTCCTCGTACTAGTCCACCTTCATAGTTTGCACCGGGTATGGCAATGTTGAGTACCCGAAGGGTTATGCCCACGTCATTTACTTTATTTTCTGCCAAGTTATGCTTATACACAAACACAAAGTTAGTTACTTTATTTAATTCTGTTCTGCATAGTTTATTTTTATTATTGTTAAAATGAGTACTCCTGAGAACACTAAGTTGTGTGACTTCACTAGCACAAATAATAATGATTTCATATGCACTCCTATTGCTCCACCTGCCACTACAGCAGAATTTTATGAAATTAAACCTGCTTTACTAAATCTTTTTATGAGAGAGCAATTTTCTGGTGTTAATACTGATGATGTTGCTGCCCATCTTAATAATTTTGTTGAACTTTGTGAAATGCAAAAGTATAAGGATGTAGATGGAGACATTATAAAACTGAAATTGTTTCTTTTCTCCTTAAGAGGAAGAGCTAAAGATTGGTTGTTATCTTTGCCTAAGAATAGTATTGATTAATGGACTAAATGTAAAGATGCTTTCATTGGAAGATATTATCCTCCTGCTAAAATTATATCTTTGAGAAGTAGCATTATGAATTTTAAGCAATTGGATAATGAACATGTTTCCCAAGCATGGGAAAGAATGAAATCTTTGGTAAAGAATTGCCCTACCCATGGACTGACTACTTGGATGATCATCCAAACCTTTTATGCAGGATTAAATTTTTCTTCGAGGAACCTATTGGATTCAGCTGCTGGAGGTACTTTTATGTCCATCACTTTGGGTGCCAACAAAGCTTCTTGATGATGTGATGATCAACTACTCTGAATGGCACACTGAAAGGACTCCTCAAGGTAAGAAGGTAAATTCTGTTGAAGAAACCTCCTCCTTGAGTGATAAGATCTGATGTTATTATGTCTATGCTTGTTAATGGTAGATCTAATGTTGATCCTAATAATGTTCCTTTAGCTTCATTGGTTGCTCAAGAAGAGCATGTTGATGTGAACTTCATTAAAAGTAATAATTTCAACAACAACGCTTATAGGAATAATTTTGGTAACAACTATAGGCCATATCCTTCTAATAATGGTAATGGTTATGGTAATTCTTATGGTAATTCTTCCACAATAATAGTAGGAGTGTACCCTCTGGTCTTGAAGTCATGCTTAAAGAATTTATTAGTACACAAACTGCTTTTAACAAATCTGTTGAGGAAAAGCTTGGTAGAATTGATATTCTTGCTTCTAAGGTTGATAGTCTTGCTGTTGATGTTGATCTTTTAAAACTGAAAGTTATGCCTAATGAAACTAAAGATATTAAGTCATTTGCTACAGCAAACGCTATCCAAGTTCGAATTAATGACAATATTAGAATGATGGCTGAATTGCATGCTAGGTGGGAAAGAGAAGAAAAACTTGCTAAAGAGAATAATGTAGCTAAAGTTTAGACTATTACCACCACTAGTAATTTTGATGCTTCACATGTTGCTAAACCTCCTACTATCAATGGTAAAATAATTGGTGTTGGCAATGTTTCTACTTCTAATACAAAGCATGCAAAATTGCCTGAAACTGCTGAAACTGTTTGTGATAAAAGTGCTGAAATTTTTCAGAGTATTGGGGACAATGATCCCATTGCTTTAGATCATAATGGTTTTGATTTTGATAATTGTCATATCTCTGAATTTATTAAGTTCTTGCAAAAACTTGCTAGAAGTCCTAATGCTAGTGCTATAAATTTGGCCTTTACAAAACATATTACAAATGCTCTCATTAAAGCTAGAGAAGAGGAATTAAAACTTGAAGCTTCTATTCCTAGGAAGTTAGAAGATGGTTGGGAGCCCATCATTAAAGTGAAGGTCAATGATTTTGATTGTAATGCTTTATGTGATCTTGGTGCAAGTATTTCTGTTATGCCTAGGAAACTCTATGACGATATGCTTGACTTGCCACCATTGAAATATTGTTATTTGGATGTTAATCTTGCTGATAATTCTATAAAGAAACCTTGGGGAGGATTGATAATGTTCATATTACGGTTAACAATAACCTTGTCCCCGTTGATTTTGTTGTCTTGGATATTGAATGCAATGCATCTTGTCCTATTATTTTGGGAACCCCCTTTCTTCGAACTATTGGTGCTATTATTGATATGAAAGAAGGAAATATTAAATATCAATTCCCTCTTAAGAAAGGTATGGAACACTTCCCTAGAAAGAGAATGAAGTTACCTTTTGATTCTATTATTAAACAAATTATGATGTTGATGCTTCTTCTCTTGATATTACTTGATTTACACTTTCTGTGCCTAGCTGAAAGGCGTTAAAGAAAAGCGCTTATGGGAGACAACCCATTAGTTTATTTCTGCAATTTTTGTTTTATATTTGAGTCAAGGTGCTCGTTACTACTGTAGCAATACCTTTGTATCTTTATTTTATTGCATTGTTGTGCCAAGTAAAGTCTTTGATAGTAAAGTTGATATTAGATTTGGATTTCTGCGCAGAAACAGATTTCTAGCTGTCACGAATTTGAGTAGATCTCTCTGTAGGAAACTCTAAAAAATCTAAAAAAATTCATGAGTGATCCTCAGATATGTACGCAACTTTCATTCAATTTTAGCTTCTTCATCTGAGCATGTTAAGTGCCTCGAAAAAATTCGTCTTTACGGACTGTTCTGTTTTGACAGATTCTGCCTTTTATTTCGCATTGCCTCTTTTACTGTGTTTGAGTGGATTTCTTTGCTCCATTAAATTTCAGTAGCCTTGGGTAATATCCAGAAGTGTTGGGAATGATTGTGTCCTCTCTGAACATGTGAATTTTTGATTATGCACTAACTCTCTAATGGGATTGTTTTGAGTTTGGTGTGAAGGAAGTTTTCAAGGATCAAGAGAGGAGGATGATATAATATGATCAAGAAGAGTGAAAGTCTAAGCTTGGGGATGCCCCGTGGTTCATCCCTGCATATTTCAAGAAGACTCAACATCTAAGCTTGGGGATGCCCAAGGCATCCCCTTCTTCATCAACAACTTATCAGGTCACCTCTAGTGAAACTATATTTTTATTCCTTCACATCTTATGTGCTTTACTTGGAGCGTCTGTGTGTTTTTATTTTTGTTTGTGTTTGAATAAATTAGGATCCTAGAATTCCTTGTGTGGGAGAAAGACACGCTCCGCTTTTTCATATTGAACACTGGTGTTCTTAGCTTTACTTTTAATGTTCATGGCGAAGGTTGAAAGCCGCTTCATTCATTGATATTTGGTTGGAAACAGAAAATGCTTCATGTGCTAATTGGTATATTATCTTGAATAATTTGATACTTGGCAATTGTTTTGAGCTCTCAAGTAGATCATGTTTAAGCTCTTGCATCATGTATTTTAAACCCATTAGTGGAGAACTACCGTAGAGCTTGTTGAAATTTGGTTTGCATGATCGGTCCCTCTAAAGTCTAGATATTTTCTGGTAAAAGTGTTTGAACAACAGGAAGACAGCAGTAGAGTCTTATAATGCTTGCAATATGTTCTTATGTAAGTTTTGTTGTACCGGTTCATACTTGTGTTTGCTTCAAACAACCTGCTAGCCAAAGCCTTGTACTGAGAGGGAATGCTTCTCGTGCATCCAAAACCTTGAGCCAAAACTTATGCCATTTGTGTCCACCATAACTACCTACTATGTGGTATTTTTTCTGCCATTCCAAAGTAAATTGCTTGCGTGCTACCTTTAAAAATTTCATTCCTTGTCTTTGCAATACATAGCTCATGGGAAAGTAGCATAAAAACTATTGTGGTAATGAATATGTGGCTTATGTATCTTATTTCTTATAAGTTGCTTGTTGAGCGGTAACCATGTTTTCTGGGATGCCATCAACTTGTTACACCTTTGTTGAATATCATGTGAGTTGCTATGCATGTTCGTCTTGTCTGAAGTAAGGGTGATTTGTCATGATTAAATGGTTTGAGTATGCATATTGTTAGAGAAGAACATTGGGCTGCCAACCAAAGCCATGTATCATGATGGAAGTTTCAGCTTGGACATTAATCCTCAAATCTCTTATGAGAATATTATATGTTGTTGAATGCTTTAAGAATTAGAGATTTCTATTTTCGTGCCCTCGGGTCCTTAGTTGTGCTCAGTTTTCCCCAGCTCCTTAGTTTTTCCTCAGTTTTCCCAAGACCTTGTCTGAAACCCGCAGAAGGAGCTCGGACGGAAGGGATCCGTTAAGTTGGCCATTCCGTGCTGACGAGTGGGGTCGTGTCGTTTGTGGGGTCGCGTCGTGTGGGGCTGGTAGGAAAGAACCGCGTGGGACAGGACGAGACCATGTTTGTGTGGCTGTAGCGTGTGGGGCCGTAGCGTGTGGGGCCGTAGCGTGTGGAGCCGTGTGGGTCCGGGACGTGGGCACGAGTGGTTTCTGTCTCTTTCGCCCAGATTAGCAGTTTTCAATGTACCTTTTTCCTCTCTCTCGCTCGATCTCATTCATATTTGATAGCCCAAATTGGTAGCAAATCTAGAGCAGCTTCTCCTTCTGTTTTTTAACGCCATTTATTTCTTTATGCCTTCGTTTTTACCCAATCAGGTAGGAAATCTAGGGCACAAATCCAGAAAAAATATAGGATAAGCTGCATACAGCAGCCAACATAGCATAGATATATTCACGACAGATCCAACAGTAGTACCGATAGAACCCTACAACATAAGCTACATTTTACATGAATTTAAGCTGCTCTACAGATAGAGCAGTCACATACATACAGAGAGTGCAGTAGGCATGTTCAACGCCTCCAGGTTGCGCCTGTGACTCGCTTGGAGGTTGCGCAGGTGAATCCCAAGTGCTTTGTGTTTGGCCATGAACGCATGCACGTTCACCGTCGTTCCAACTCTAGCGCCGCATCTGCCAATGGATTCAGCATGGTTCACCAGGGAGTTGAAGTCGGTGGCGCGGAGCTTCCTGTTGCAGAAGGGGCACTTGTAAATGCCTCGAGCAAAAGGGCCATCGTAATGGCCGGACTGCAGCCTCCTGAGGACGTGACGAGTCTTGGTGTGGAAGGACTCGTCGCTGTCGACGTCGCTGCTCTGCACCTGTCACGTAGCACCAAAGATCGTGCAAAAAACACGGAGTCAATTGCAACGATGATGGAACAGAGAGTGAACAAAGATCATGCATGATAATATGGGCTCGAAAAAAAGAGGTAGCCTCAGTTACATTGGACACACTTATATCCAGGATTTGAGTCAGTAAACCAAAGATCATGCACAACAAATTTGTACACACCAATTGTTTACTGACCAAACCCTGAATCAATTTGTGCCCAAATATTCATCATCATCGGTACAAATCTTAAACAAAAGCAAATCACAAGCACTAATAACGCAAGATCTAACACAAAAGGATTGAACTAGGAACAGACGCACCCTAATAACGCTAGATCTAACACAAATGGATTGAACTAGGAACAGACGAACCCTAATAACGCTAGATCTAACACAAAAGGATTGAAATGGGATAAGAACAAGGGAGCAAAGGGTTACCTCCGGCTCGTCGTCGACGATGCTGGTGTCGTAGGGGTTCTCCGGCGCACGACGGCACTGGTTCGTACGGTCCCGACGCCTGGACGGTGGCGGCCGATGCGCGCGGCCGATGCGCCGGCTGCTACGTTGGAAGCAGCGACAGGGGCCTGGATGGGGCAGCGGCCGATGTGCCGGCGGCTGATGCGCCGGTTGCTACGTTGGAAGCAGCTAGGCCTGGACGGGGCAGCGCCGGATGCGCCGGCGGCTGATGCGTCGACAATGGGCATCTCATTCTTCTCCATCGTCGGCGGTTTTCTTCGGGGTTTTTTCTTTGGTTGTGGAGAAGATGATGGGACAGGAGAGGCGGTTGCAGTGAGAACGTGCGTCGAGGGAGAGGAAAAGGGCTCTATAAAGACGAAGGTGGCGTGTACCGCAACACGCGTCCGCTATGCACGGCTGTGATACGTCTCCAACGTATCCATAATTTCTGATGTTCCATACTTGTTTTATGACAATACTTACATGTTTTGCTTGCACTTTATGATGATTTTATGCGTTTCTTTAACTAACCTATTAACAAGATGCCACATGCTTCCTGTTGCTTTTTTGGTTCCAGTAAAGGCTGTTCGGGCAATATTCTCAATTCGACGAAACGAAGACCAAACATCATAATTCACCGAGACGGACCAGGACACCGAAGGGGAGTCGAGAGGCCTGGGCCCCACACCATAGGGCCGCGTAGCCAGCCCCGGGCCGCGCGCATGGGGAGGGCACCGTTGCCCCTCCTCCCGCGCCGCCTCTTCGCCTATATAAGCCCTTTTCACCTAAAAACTCGATACCTTTTGACGAAACTCCAGAAAGACTCAGGCGCCGCCGCCATCGCGAAACTCCACCCGGGACAGAAGTCTCTGTTCCGACCCGCCGGACGGGGAGTGCCCCCGAAGCCATCTCCATCAACGCCATCGCCTCCATCATACTCCGTGAGTAGTTCCCCCATGGACTACGGGTTCTAGCTGTAGCTAGTTGGTATTCTCTCCCCATGTACTTCAATACAATGATCTCATGAGCTGCCTTACATGATTGAGATTCATCTGATGTAATCGGTGTTGTGTTTGTCGGGATCCGATGGATTGTTACGTTATGATTGTCTATCTACAAAGTTTATGAAGTTATTGTTGCTGCAATCTTGTTATGCTTAATGCTTGTCACTAGGGCCCGAGTGGCATGATCTTAGATTTAAGCTCTATACTTATTGCTTAGATTGTATCTACAAGTTGTATGCACATGTCTATGTCCGGAACCAAAGGCCCCAAAGTGACAGAATTGGGACAACTGAGGGAAGGCTTAGATATGAGGATCACATGTTTTCACGGAGTGTTAATGCTTTGCTCCGTGCTCTATTAAAAGGAGTACCTTAATATCCAAGATTCCCTTGAGGCCCTGCCACTGGTAGGACAAAAGATGTTGTGCAAGTTTCTCATTGCGAGCACGTACGACTATATATGGAAAACATGCCTACATGATTGATGATCTTGATATTTTGTCTTAATGCTATTTCGATCCTATCAATTGCCCGACTATAATTTGTTCACCCAACACTTGTTATTGGAGAGTTGCCACTAGTGTAGATAGCTGGGGACCCCGGTCCATCTCTCATCATCATACTCGTTCTACATGACATTGGAAGTAGTATCAACTATTTTCTCGTGCCATTGCTCTCATATTACTATTACTGCTGCTGTTACCCGCTCTCATATTCGCTACTTTCACATCACCCCGTTGCTAGTGCTTTTCAGGTGCTGAATTGACGACTCATTTGTTAAGGCTTATAAGTATTATTTACCTCCCTTGTATCGAATCAATAAATTGGACTACCCGCGAAGATCGCCTGCGATCCCCTATACTTGTGGGTTATCAAGACTGTTTGGCGCCGTTGAGGGGAGGCATAGCTCTACTCATAAGTTCACCTGGGAGTACACTCTACCTCTCTCTGCTTTTATTTTATTTTGTTTTGCTAGTTTACTTTTGTCTAGTTTATTTGTGCTTAGTTTATTTCTGTCTAGTATTATTTTGCTTAGTTTACTTTTGTCTAGTTTGTTTTTGTTTTGTTTTACTTTCCTTATATACCCGAAAATCCATAAAAATTTGAAAAACCAAAAAAATTAAAAACTGCTATTATGGGAGAACCTACAACCTATTTGGAGCTTAGTGAATTATATAATAATTATAGAGAATCAAGAACTGGTAAAGTGATGAGTGTTGTGATAGAAAAATTGAATACAATTGCTAAAATCTTGCTTAAACGCCATGATATAAACTGTTGCTCTCAACAGGACACTAAACATCTTAAATTTCAATGTGGCTTTAGTGAGGAATTTTTAATTAAGAACTATAATCGGAATAGCTATATTCATTTTGGGTTCGAAGAGGTAGAACAATTTGTCATATTTATGGGAGCCTCCGAGATAGAATCCTTCATGGTTAAAAATTATGAAACTTGTGTTGTTTGTAAGGACCTTAAAGATTATGTCTCTTCTATCCTTAATTTTTGCAATGAAAGTTACACTGATAATCCTTATATCATTGATTATAAAGAGAGACTCATTAATGCACAAGAATGCACTCACAATTTGCAGGAACCTGTGGAAGAAGAAATTGATGAACCTGAAAGCTCATTGGATGAAAAAGAGGAGGAAATTGATGAACCTGAAAGCTCATTGGATGAAAAAGAAGAGGAGAGTGATGAACAAAAGGAGGAAGAATGGATTAGCTACCCATGCCAACCCTCTAATGAGAGTAACTCTTTATCTCTTACACTATTTGATTGTCCTCCATGCTTACCGAAAGAGGTTGAATGTTATGTTCCTGTGGATTCTCTTGAAATATTCCCTATGAGTAAAACTTGTGAGAATAATTATGCTACTGTTATTTATGATAATCCATGCTACTTTGATAAATCTTATGATAATGCTTTGTTTGTGCCTGATGTCGAAATGCATGGTACTAAAGAATTTTGCGTAGCAAATGTTTATGATAAAGCTCTTGATGATGGTCCTATGTTACTTGATAATATTAATTGTACTACTAATGAAAATGGGATTGGAGAGGTCTTGACTTTATCTATGAGTCCCATATCTCTTGAGATTGATCAACCATCTTGTTATATTATTGATAAAAGTGTGTTTGAAAGTTTTAATCCTGTTATTTTTGAGCTTGATAAAATTATGTGTTTATGGATCATGAAAGACATGCTTTATGTGATAGTTATGTTGTTGAGTTTGTTCATGAAGCTACTGAAAATTATTATGAGAGAGGAAAATATGGTTGTAGAAATTTGCATGGTACTAAAACACCTCTCTATATGCTAATTTTTTTGAAGTTACTCTTGTTTTATCTTCTTATGCTTGTCACTTTGTTCTTCATGAATTTATTTGTGTACAAGATTCCTATGCATAGGAAGTGGGTTAGACTTAAATGTGTTTTGAATTTGCTTCTTGATGCTCTTTTTTCTTGCGAGTGCATCATTAAAACTGCTGAGCCCATCTTAATGGCTATAAAGAAAGAACTTCTTGGGAGATAACCCATGTGTTTATTTTGCTACTGTTTTGTTGTGTCTTGGAAGTTGTTACTACTGTATCAACCTCTTCTTATCTTTAATTTATTGCATTATTGTGCCAAGTGAAGCCTCTAATAGAAGGTTGATACTAGATTTGGATTTCTGCGCAGAAACAGATTTCTATCTGTCACAAATCTGGGCTGTTTTCCCTGTAGGTAACTCAGAAAATTATGCCAATTTACGTGCACGTTCCTCAGATATGTACGCAACTTTCGTTAGTTTTGAGTTTTCTGATTTGAGCAACGGAAGTACCTCTTTAAAATTCATCTTTACTGGCTGTTCTGTTTTGGCAGATTCTGTCTCTGTTTTTTGCATTGTCTCTTGTGGACTTTAAGCAAGGCTTTCTACACGTGGAGAGCTGTAGCTAATGTTTTATTGAGTTCTTGCAATGTGTCACTACAGGACCAAGGTGGATTCAAGTTTTTTAAGTACTAACCCCTGTAATGAAGTTTATGAGAAGTTTGGTGTGAAGGAAGTTTTCAAGGATCAAGAGAGGAGGATGATATATGATCAAGAAGAGTGAAAAGTCTAGGCTTGGGGATGCCCCGTGGTTCATCCCTGCATATTTAAAGAAGACTCAAGCGTCTAAGCTTGGGGATGCCTTGGGCATCCCCTTCTTCATCAACTTATCAGGTTTCTTCTATTGAAACTATATTTTTATTCGGTCACATCATATGTGCTTTACTTGGAGCGTCTGTGTGCTTTTATTTTTGTTTTTGTTTGAATAAGATCGGATCCTAGCAATCCTTGTTTGGGAGAGAGACACGCTCCGCTTTTTCATATGAACACTTGTTCTTCGTTTTACTTTTAATGTTCAATGATAAAAGTTGGAAGCTACATCACTTATGGTTATTTGGTTGGAAACAGAAAATGCCTCATATTGTCTTGAATAATTTGACACTTGGCAATTCTTTTGAGCTCTCAAGTAGATCATGATTAAGTTTTTTCATGTAGTTTAAACCTATTAGTGGAGAACTACTGTAGAGCTTGTTGAAATTGGTTTGCATGATTGGTCTCTCTTAAGGTCTAGATATTTTCTGGTAAAAGTGTTTGAGCAACAAGGAAGACAGTAGAGTATTATAATGCTTGCAATATGTTCTTATGTAAGTTTTGCTGTACCGGTTCATACTTGTGTTTGCTTCAAATAACCTTGCTAGCCAAAGCCTTGTACTGAGAGGAAATGCTTCTCGTCCAAAACCTTGAGCCAAAACCTATGCCATTTGTGTCCACCATATCTACCTACTATGTGGTATTTCCTGCCATTCCAAGTAAATACTTCATGTGCTACCTTTAAACCTTCAAAATGCTTCTTAATTTGTGTTGATGTTTTATAGCTCATGAGGAAGTATGTGGTGTTTTATCTTTCAACCTTGTCATTTACTCTTGACAGACTCTCACCAATGGACTAGTGGCTTCATCCGCTTATCCAATAATTTTGCAAAAAGAGCTGGCAATGGGGTTCCCAGCCCCAATTAATTAACTTGCATTAATAATTCTCTTCACATGTTTTGCCCTGATCTATCAGTAAGCAACTTAATTTTGCAAATAGACACTCCTTCATGGTATGTGAATGTTGGAAGGCACCCGAGGATTCGGTTAGCCATGGCTTGTGAAAGCAAAAGGTTGGGAGGAGTGTCATCCATAAATAATGAAACTAAAATACATGTGTAAACAAAAGAGAAGAGGATGATCTACCTTGCTGGTAGAGATAACGTCCTTCATGGGAGCCGCTCTTGAAAGTCTGGTTGATGAGGTAGTTAGAGTGCCCACTATCATTCGTTGACAACAACAAACACCTCTCAAAACTTTACTTTTATGCTCTATATGATTTCAAAACTTAAAAAGCTCTAGCACATGATTTAATCCCTTCCTCTGCGAAGGGCCATTCTTTTACTTTATGTTGAGTCAGTTTACCTACTTCCTTCCATCTTAGAAGCAAACACTTGTGTCAACTGCATTGATTCTTACATACTTGCTTATTTGCACTTATTATATTACTTTATGTTGACAATTATCCATGAGATATGCATGTTGAAAGTTAAAAGCTGCTGAAACTTAAATCTTCCTTTGTGTTGCTTCGATGCCTTTACTTTGAATCTATTGCTTTATGAGTTAACTCTTGTGCAAGGCTTTTGATGCTTGTCTTGAAAGTACTCTTCATGAAAAGTTTTGCTATATGTTATCTATTTGTTAGCAACTATAGATTATTGCCTTGAGTCACTTCATTCATCTCATGTGCTTTGTAATAGTATGATCAAGGTTATGTAAGTAGCATGTCACTACAGAAATTATTCTTTTTATCGTTTACCTACTCGAGACGAGTAGGAACTAAGCTTGGGGATGCTGATACGTCTCCAACGTATCCATAATTTCTGATGTTCCATGCTTGTTTTATGACAATACTTACATGTTTTGCTTGCACTTTATGATGATTTTATGCGTTTTCCGGAACTAACCTATTAACAAGATGCCATAGTGCCAGTTCCTGTTTTCTGTTTTTGGTTCCAGAAAGGTTGTTCGGGCAATATTCTCGAATTCGACGAAACGAAGACCAAACATCATAATTCACCGAGACGGACCAGGACACCGAAGGGGAGTCAGGGGGAGGCCTGGCCCCACACCATAGGGCCGCGCGCCAGCCGGCCACCCTATGGGGAGGGCACCCTTGTCTCCTCCCGCGCCCTTCGCCTATATAGCCCTTTCGACCTAAAAACTCGATACCTTTTGACGAAACTCCGTAAAGACTCCAGGCGGCGCCGCCATCGCGAAACTCCAATTCGGGGACAGAAGTCTCTATTCCGGCACCCTGCCGGACGGGGAAGTGCCCCCGGAAGCCATCTCCATCAACGCCATCGCCTCCATCATGCTCCGTGAGTAATTCCCCCATGGACTACGGGTTCTAGCTGTAGCTAGTTGGTATTCTCTCCCCCATGTACTTCAATACAATGATCTCATGAGCTGCCTTACATGATTGAGATTCATCTGATGTAATCGGTGTTGTGTTTGTCGGGATCCGATGGATTGTTACGTTATGATTGTCTATCTACAAAGTTTATGAAGTTATTGTTGCTGCAATCTTGTTATGCTTAATGCTTGTCACTAGGGCCCGAGTGGCATGATCTTAGATTTAAGCTCTATACTTATTGCTTAGATTGTATCTACAAGTTGTATGCACATGTCTATGTCCGGAACCAAAGGCCCCAAAGTGACAGAAATTGGGACAACTGGAGGGGAAGGCTTAGATATGAGGATCACATGTTTTCATGGAGTGTTAATGCTTTGCTCCGGTGCTCTATTAAAAGGAGTACCTTAATATCCAGTAGATTCCCTTGAGGCCCGGCTGCCACCGGCTGGTAGGACAAAAGATGTTGTGCAAGTTTCTCATTGCGAGCACGTACGACTATATATGGAAAACATGCCTACATGATTAATGATCTTGATATTCTGTCTTAATGCTATTTCGATCCTATCAATTGCCCGACTGTAATTTGTTCACCCAACACTTGTTATTGGAGAGTTGCCACTAGTGTAGATAGCTGGGGACCCCGGTCCATCTCTCATCATCATATACTCGTTCTACATGACATTGGAAGTAGTATCAACTATTTTCTGGTGCCATTGCTCTCATATTACTATTACTGCTGTTGTGCTACTGTTACTACTGCTCTCATATTACTGCTACTTTCACATCACCCCTGTTAGTGCTTTTTCAAGCTGAATTGACGACTCAGTTGTTAAGGCTTATAAGTATTCTTTACCTCCCCTTGTGTCGAATCAATAAATTGGGTTTTACTACCCGCGAAGACTGCTGCGATCCCCTATACTTGTGGGTTATCAGGCTGCAGCGTGCACCGCGACACGAGTCTAACCCTGGGACGTTTGGTGTACTCAGTTATAACCTCGGGCCTTATACAGAAATTTTATCTGTACTCAGTTTTCCCCTCGAGTACTTAGACTGGCAAGTGCAATATACTCAGTTTTACCCTCAAGTAGCTAGTCAATAGAGAGTCAACAAATGAGATTAACATATCTAATTGAGGCATTTCATGCGCAAAAAAATTCAAAAAAATAAAAACATAGTGGCACCTACTCATGGAGTCTTCCTACGCAACCTGCCACCTAGAAAACCTTAACAAACATATATAAATCAAGTTTTACCACAAATTGCCACTTCTCAGAATCACTAGTGTAGCTATGAAGATGCATGGTTTTCCACTCAAACCCCTTTGCAAAACATCTTCCCCAAAACATAGTTTGTCTAAATGATGCCATAATTGTCACACTCATGTATATTTGAATTGCAAATAATTTGATGTAGCCCAATATGAATTATATTGTACAAAACACGCATTTTTCATTTTGTAATTCTTTTTGTTTGAATCCCTTAGTCTATTTACTATTTATGTGCCCTTGGATTGTTAGTACTACTCAGTTTTGCCCTCAAGTTCTGTCACAAATGCTCTCAGAAGCCCAAACTTATCCTGATTGGTTGAGCCGTTGTCACACGGATCGACTCCACGAACCGTTGATCAACTGATCTAACGGGCAGTATACCCCTCCCCGTCTCTTCGTGGCCACCCCTCTCTCTCTTCGTGGCCACCCCTCTCTCTCTTCGTGGCCACCCTCTCTCTCGGTGGATGCATTATTGTCACCCCTCTAACAATTATCAACTATCTTTCGCTTTCCTTTTTCTTTTAGGGGATATAGTTTTGGCATATAGTTTTAGTAATTTGAAACGGCCCAAAAGTGGTATAATTTTGGTATAAACATGAGGCATACATATTTGCGGATTTCGGTGAATGCATTATTTTCACCCCTCTAACAATTATCAACTATCTTTCGCTTTCCTTTTTCTTTTAGGGGATATTGTGGGGACCCCGGATTACATATCCGAAATGCCCTGTTATGCATTACTCTCACGACCCCAAGATCATTCTGCCGTGAGAACATAACCGAACTGAATATCCAGATTACAATCATCCATTACAAGTACCGAATAAATAGTCTTACAATAAAGGGGTCACATGACCAAGTCTTACATAAATGCCACCTCGGGCGAGTTCACACAAACAAAGCAGCGGATACACGTCGTCATCGTCGGGCCCAAGTCATGCCTTTGAACCTACAGGCAGCTGACTTGGAGAGCGTCCTAGGTCGCATAGTCGTCCTGGTAACCTCCATCATCTTCGTAGTCCTCCTCATAGTCTGGCCAAGTAAATAGCCAGGGACAAAGCCGTGAGTACATTTGGAATTGTACTCGCAAACCATCAAAAAGGGGTGCGAACATAACTATCTAAGGAGACGAGAGAGGAACGATAGTTTCTCTCGTGGTTATAGCATGCATCAGTTTCTCTTGTTGATATAGCATACCGGCATCTCAAGTGATGCGGACACTATGGTGACACTATGACATCTCTATATCTTTATTGAAGATGAGATAGCATTTCACCATCTCAAGTGATGGGATGCTGGGGAAATTCTATGACATCTCTATATCTTTATTGAAGAAGAGATAGCATTTCACCATCTCAAGTGATGGGATGCTGGGGAAGTTCTATGACATCTCTATATCTTTATTGAAGAAGAGTTCCTTTTCATGAAACATTAGTAGAGGTTCCCGCATCATTTTATTTTCCGGCGACCATCTCCATATGGTCGACACTCACACCATTTCGGTACCCTTCCGGTACATCCAACACAACACTTTCATTCCAAAGCATTTGTCAAAACAAAACTCAAAGCTCAGGTTAAGGTTGGCCTTTTCAACTTGTCCATGACCGCGGACGCGGCTATTCGAATAGTTTTGACTCTGCAGAGTTTGCACACTTTCTCCACAAGAACCAACAAATCCGCCGGGATCATCCCCGGTTCGTCATACGAAAGTATGCGAGTCTCGGATAGTCAGTCATAGTCTTTCGCTTGCCTCCATTGACATGAGTCCTTCCCTGCGGGCTTACCCCTTCCCGGCACCCCGGCAGCATACCTCCTTATTGAGCGTATCTCCGGCGCCACGACGGAAGACCCTCAGTAATCGTCCGGCTATAGACAACTACAGTGTATTGCCTCCTTCAGAGCGCAACCCGGCGTCAGAGGTCTTCGTGACCCTCCTAGAGAGTTATGAAGGTGTCTCACGTCAACTTCGACAAACTACGGACTAAGCCCGTGCCCACTTTGGGTGATGTGGCTGCGCTGTAAAGTTGGTTCGGCGAACACTTATACGCAGTGCTCGTTTTCCCCATAACACCTTAACCTTCCTCATATCACCATCCACACAACACTTTTCCAACTCCTTTACCAAAATCCTTTGTTTTCATAAACTTTACACTTGAGTAAGCTTCCCTTACTCAAGGTTTTCTCAAAACATTTACAACAAGGTAAACCTTGAGGGGTTCCCATCCTAAAGTTTCATGAGAGGATAAACTACACTTGTATATGTGGCCGAAATGACAACCACAGCTCATCAAGGGTGTTTGGATGAGTGGCAAGGGAGAGCTCACACTTGCTTGGTGTAAGCATGTGTGGGCCGAACATGTTTGTGTTGAGTTTCAAATTTTATAATGCTACACTACTACTTTAGTGTGGTGTAGACCTTACCAAATTAATTCTTGTTAGGCATACCCATCTCATTTTGTGGATACACCAAGATCATGGCATTGATACCTCTAGCCCAATAATGTAGTGGTGGTGTCGGCTATCATCTAGAATTGAGTCATGAACAAGACATATGGACTATGTGCCCACACTAGAATGACACGGCCATGATGCCATGTATTCTACTAACTCGAGATCATAGTGGAGTATCACCTCTAGGGAGTACCCCACTTGGCATCACACATACATAGATGACAATAGACGGAGAACAACACACATAGAGATCAAGGTGCTTTGGGTGTCAACAAATGACAACCAACTAGACACCAATTCAGAGTTCAAAGATGGCTTGCCTTGGTTGGCTTGTCCCTGGTCTTCCTCAAGATCTTCTCCAAAATCCTCCCCTTCAACTTCACCCTCGTTCGTATCTAGCGTCGCAAAAGTAAACGGTACACATAATCAATATACAAACAAGGGAACCAAAAGTAATTTGGTAAAGTATGCAAAACATGCAGGGGAGTTGTTTGACAGTAAACAAGGATGGGTGGTTTAAATTCAAAACCAAAAGAGGTAATGGTTTAAATAAAACAATCCAAATTTAAACCTATTATTGCATGTAACACACATACACTTATAATCAGAGACAAAATTTTATGAACAGAGAACATTGATATTTTTCCTAGAGGCACAGTAACAATATAAGATTAACACAATTGGATTCATCCTAAAATATTAATTTTTCAATTTTTAGAATTAAGAATACTAACCAGAATACAGTGATCATGTTTAATACATCAGAATTTGTACAAAAATCCTAAAAATACAAGGCCAGTGGCATTTGAAAGATAATTTCATACTGGTTCTAATGCAATTGGAATCATGTCAATCGGATTTACCAAACTATTTTTATTAACGAAACAGTACCCTGGCAGATTTCAGTTTTTAATTTCTGTTTTAACAAATTTTCAAACAATTAAAAAGGGCGGGAACGCCCTGGGCCGTGCGGTGCTGTGCAAATGGGCCGGCCCAGTGGGGCTCTCCGGTGGCTGGTGAAGAAAAATAAAAAGGAAAAGAAAAGGGCCGGGGCCCGTGGCGGGCCAGGCAAGCCAACGTGGCCATGCACGCCGTCGTGGCCGTGCATGCGCCATGCGCCGCCGCCCGATCTGGATCCGACGGCCCAGATCGGCGCGTCGTCGACGTCCGGGCGCTCGCCGGCGCGGAAGAAAGGGAGCGGCGGGCTTACCGGCGGCTGGTGGCGGCGTGGTTCGGTGCGATGAGTCGGCGGCGGGGGTGTGCTGCTCGTGCGCGTGCTGGCGGCGTCCAGGGGCTGCTGCTCCTCCTCGCTCGGCGTCGTCTGCGTCACGGACGGCGTCGGAGCGTCGAGAGCGGCGGCGTCCTGCGGTGTTCCTGGAGAGAAGAAAGAGGGCAGGGTCAGACGAGGGGTGGCGTGGGTGAAGGAGATCAGGGCAGGGGAGTGGCGTTGGCGCCGCGGTGACGACCTCCTGCGCGTCACCCGCGCGGTGATCGCGGTGAGCGTCTCGGCGAGGCGACGGCAACGGCTCGGCTGCCGCTCGAGCAGCCAGTGGTGGAGTGGGGCAGCCTAACGGCGCTGTGGTGGGGAGCTGAAGAGGGAGTGGTGGCGCTCGGGGGGTTTTATAGGCAGAGAGGGGCGCGGGTAGTGGGAGGGGCGGTGGCGACGGCCAACGGGCGCGCGAGGGCTGGCGTCACGCGCTGGCCCCACGGTGACGTCGCCCTGGTGGGTCAGCAGGGGAGGGAAACGAGGGGCGCACGGCAGGCGAGGCTGATGGCGCGTCGAGCGAGGCGTCGAGCCATCATGTCGCTCGGCCAGCGTGGCGCGCGTGCGTTTAGTGGCTAGGGTTTTGGCGCGGGAGGGAGTGCTGGTGGCGTTTGGGCCAAAAGAGAGGGGGTGGTGCGAGGTAGGGCTGGGCCAGGGCAAGAGAGGGAGGGGTGGTGTTGTCCACGGCCCAAACCAGGGAGGAAAAAGAGAGGGAAGAGAGAAGGGAAAAAGAGAGGGGGAAGTTCCCCCTCTTGTCTCTCGGCCAAAACCAAAGAGAGAAGAGAGAGATGAGGAAAAAGGGGCAGGGGTGAAAAAGAGAGGGGCCATGCCATGTGTATGTGCCAAAGTGTGACCAAGTGCATGTGCACATGTGTAGAAAGATTTGGAGAAAACAAAATAAGGTGATGGTGGTGTTGGTGATGTAACCCTAGGTGGTCTGGTGGTGGTGTAGAGAAGAGGGGAAAGTGTTCCCTCTTATCCAGAAGTGTTGCTCACCAAGCTAGGGTTAGGGTTTTGAGGGGTGAGGTGCAGCAGAGGTGGTGTTAAATAAATTAAAAAGTTCAACCTTGAAAACAATAAGAAGGGGTGTGCTTGTCTAGTTCATAGTGTGGTGACATACAAATCATACCAAAAAGGAGGTAGTTGAGATAAGTTAAGCAAAAATCTAACCTACACTCAAACACAAGTGCTTATCAAAAGTTTTTGTTGGCTCAAAATTTTAACTTGTTTGGAAAAATATGCAGGTTCTGAAAAATGGGGTGTTACAGACCTTCCCCCCTTAAAAGAATCTCGTCCCGAGATTCCGAGGCTAGGAGCTTGAATAGGTAGGGAAACTCTTGTCGAAGATAGTCCTCTCGCTCCCAAGTGGATTCATCTTCTGAATGATTACTCCACTGTACTTTGAAGAACTTAATCTTCCTTCGACGGGTCAATCTCACAGCTTCTTCCAAGATACGGATAGGGTTCTCCCGGTAGGTTAGGTCATGGTTTAGGTCGATGGCGCGGTGGTCAATGTTCTTGAAGACTTCTGGCTTGTCAGGAACTTGCAGACACTTTCGTAGTTGAGAGATGTGGAAAACGTCATGAAACTCTGATAATTCCGGGGGTAGTTCCAATTGATAAGAGACCTCTCCTCTTCGGCCTATTATCTTGAAGGGACCAATATATCTTGGTGCTAGCTTGCCCTTGACATGGAAACGTTTCATTCCTTTGAGAGGAGTAACTCGGAGGTAGGCAAAGTCTCCGACACGGAAAGTCACCTCTCGTCGTTTGGTATTGGCGTAGCTCTTTTGTCGGGACTGGGCTGCTTTCAAACGGTCGCGGATGAGTCGAACTTGCTCTTCCGCTTGCCGAAGTACATCAGGTCCAAAAATTTGACTTTCTCCGGTCTCGGACCAGTTGAGAGGGGTTCTGCATTTTCTTCCATAAAGGGCTTCGAAAGGTGCCATCTGCAGACTGGCCTGGTAGCTATTATTGTATGAGAATTCAGCGAAGGGTAGACAATCTTCCCATTTGGTTCCATAAGCAAGGACACAAGCACGGAGCATATCCTCAAGAATCTGGTTCACACGCTCAGTCTGTCCTCCGGTCTGAGGGTGATATGCGGTGCTGAAAGACAACTTGGTGCCCATGGCTTCTTGAAGTTTTTGCCAAAAACGGGCAGTGAACTGAGGGCCTCGATCCGAAACGATGATCTTGGGAACTCCATGTAGGCTAACTATACGGGAGATGTAGAGATCTGCCAGTTTACCCACACGGTCAGTGGTGTTTACTGGCAGAAAGTGTGCGACTTTCGTAAGTCGGTCCACAATCACCCATATGGAGTCATGTCCACGGTTGGACCTGGGAAGTCCGGTAATAAAATCCATGCCGATTTCTTCCCACTTCCATTCAGGTATCTTCAAGGGTTGAAGAAGTCCAGCTGGGCGTTGGTGTTCTGCTTTAATCTTCTGGCAAACATCACATCGGGCAATAAAGAATGCGATGTCTCGTTTCATTCCGTGCCACCAAAAGATTTCTTTCAAGTCTTGGTACATTTTTGTTCCTCCGGGGTGGATAGAGTAGGGGGTGTTGTGAGTCTCCTCCATAATCAAGTTCTTCAGGGTGGGTACGTTTGGAACGCAAAGGCGTCCGTTGTACCACAAAATCCCTTCTGGGTCAAGAGAAAATCCAACCACTTCTTCCTTATTCATACGACGCTTAATTCCTTCAATGCTTTCATGACCAATTTGAGCTTCTTTAATTTGGTCGGGCAGTGTAGGTCGGGCTTCCATTGCGGCTAAGAAGCCGTGACTCACCAGCTCTAATCCGAATTCTTCAAACTCTTGATAAAGCAAGGGTTGTTCGATTTTCAGACGAGCATTGAGAGAGCAAGGTTCTCGGCTAAGTGCATCAGCTACTACATTAGCCTTTCCAGGGTGATAATGGATGCTGAGATCATAATCCTTTATCAATTCAATCCATCGCCTCTGGCGCATATTCAATTCCCTTTGAGTGAAGATGTACTTGAGGCTTTTATGATCCGTGTAGATATCACACCGGTTACCGATAAGGTAATGGCGCCAAGTCTTGAGGGCATGAACTACTGCCGCTAACTCAAGATCATGAGTTGGGTAGTTTGCTTCATGGGGTTTGAGCTGTCGGGAGAGGTAGGAGATAACTTTGCCTTCTTGCATTAGGACACTTCCAAGGCCAAGCTTGGAGGCGTCGCAATAAATTACAAAGTCTTTGGTAACATCTGGCATGGTCAGGATTGGGGTGGAGACGAGTCGCCTTTTTAGTTCCTGAAAACTTTCCTCGCACTTGTCCGTCCATTCAAACTTCTTATTCTTCTTAAGCAAGAGGGTGAGGGGTTTAGCTATGCTAGAGAATCCTTCTACAAACTTCCGATAGTATCCAGCTAACCCGAGGAAGGATCTTACCTCGGTTGGGTTGGTAGGGGGTCGGCGTTCCATGATTGATTTGATATGGGAGGGGTCGACTGATAAACCACCGGCTGACAGGACGTGGCCAAGGAATCCAACTTCTCGGAGCCAGAATTGGCACTTGCTGAATTTGGCATAGAGTCGGTGCTTCCTAAGCGTTCCCAGAACAAGTCTCAGATGCTCTTCATGTTCTTCTTCAGTTTTGGAATAGACAAGAATGTCATCAATGAATACCACGACGAATTTGTCGAGGTACTCCATAAAAACCTTATTCATGAGGTTCATGAAATAGGCAGGGGCGTTTGTGAGTCCGAAGGACATTACGGTGTACTCGTACAGTCCGTAACGGGTAGTGAAGGCAGTCTTGGGAATATCTTTTTCTCGTACCTTGAGCTGATGGTATCCAGTGCGGAGGTCTATTTTGGAGAAGATTTTAGCTCCATTCATTTGGTCGAACAGATCATCAATCTTGGGAAGAGGGTATTTATTCTTGATCGTAACATCGTTGAGCCTCCGGTAGTCCACACATAGGCGAATGGTACCGTCTCGCTTGTCCACGAAGATCACAGGTGATCCCCAGGGAGAAGCACTAGGCCGGATCAGACCTTTGCTCAACATGTCATCCAATTGTTTCTTTAACTCAATTAGCTCTTGAGGGTTCATCCGGTAGGGTCGCTGAGCTATAGGTGAGGTACCCGGGATTAACTCAATGATGAATTCAATATCCCGGTCCGGGGGCATACCGGGCAACTCCTCCGGAAACACATCAGGATATTCACAGACGATTGGAACCTGATCTATGGTTGGTCCAACGATACTTTTCTTGCAGAAGGCTTTGGATGAGTGTGCAGTGGCGGTATATTTTACTGGCAAACCATGGTCGTTAGTGAGGGTAATGGATTTTTGGACGCAGTCTATGTGTCCTTTATATTGGGTCATCCAATTCATCCCAAGTATCACTTCTAAACCTTGGGCTCCTAGTACTATGAGATCAGCTTGGAAAGGTACTCCTTGTATAATTATTGGGACATTTTTGCAGGATAAGTGGGTTTTAGTGGTTGATCCAGGGATTTGAACTAGCATGGGTCTTCTCATGGGGGTCGGTGTCATTCCACTTTTCTTAACAAATGGTTCGGTGACGAAGGAATGTGATGCTCCGGAATCAAATAAAACTCGAGCAGGAGTGGAGTGAACTAGGAACGTACCCATCACAATGTCAGGAGCCTCTTCAGCCTCCACGGCGTTGACGTGGTTCAGATGTCCTCTGGCAGCATTGGCTTGCTTCTTGATCATTGGTTTCTTTCCAGGAGTAGTTCTGGCTTGAGCTTGGTTTGACCTGGGTGCGTTGGTGCGTTGAGCTGCATTCATCTTCGTAGGGCACTCACGAGAAAAGTGCCCAGGTTTCCCACAAGTGAAACAACCATCTCCAGATGTACGAGCTGGGGGATTGGGGCGGGGGTTGTTGTTGTAACCTCCTCCTCCAACACGGTTCTGTGGAGCTGAGCGATTAGGGTGATAGTTGGTAGGGCGATAAGCTGGGGCTGATGGCGGGGTTCTCTGAGGTGGGTTGGCTGGTCTTGACGGGGGCGGACTGCGGTACTTGGGGTTGCTAGGTCCACCTTGCTGTTGCTGCATCTTGCGCTTCCTGGTTTCATAAGCAGCCTTGCGCTTAGACTCCACCAATATGGCGGCATCCACAAGTGCTTCCAAATCTGGGTATGGTACGGCCACAAGGATACTCTGGATTTCTTCATGCAGTCCATTCATGAAACGGTCGCGCTTCTTCTCATCCGTGTCAACATCCTGAGGGGCATATCTGGCCAAGGTATTGAACTTTTCAAGGTAATCCACCACGCTGGAGTTGTTCTGCTTCAGGTTGAAGAACTCATCACGCTTCATCTTGATCAGACCCGTGGGAATATGAGCTTTACGGAACTTGGCGGTGAATTCCACCCAGTTGATGACGTGATCAGGAGCTTGCATGGCTTTGACGTTCTCCCACCATGCTCGGGCGGGTCCCGAGAGAAAGTGAGTGGCGAGAAGAACCTTCTCATGGTCTCCAACAGCAGCGACTTCAAGGTTGTTCTCGATAGTGCGGAGCCAATCGTCCGCATCGAGGGGAGCGGCACACTTGGAGAACACGGGTGGGTTGGTATTCTGGAAATCCCTAAGGCGTGATCTTGGAGCTTCCTCGCCGTGGCCTTCTCCTTCTTCATTGTTGCGGTTTCCCGCAGCGGCTTGAGCAATTTGCCGAAGGGCAGCAAGGTTGGCTTCACTCTCTTGGCGGGAACGTTGGCGATCTTCCAACAGAAGGCGGAGAATCTGAGTCATGTCAGGATCCGGGGGTGGTGGTGGTGGAGCGTTTTGGTTGCGGCGGGTGTCAACCATCTGAGGAGGTAAAGATGATAGGCAAAGCAAATGAGATGACGGAAGAAAGAAATTCTGAAGTTCAAGTGCTTGCCAAGGGAAAGGAATGTGCATGCATAAGAGTAAAAATTTTAAAACGAAAGAAACATGGTAAACACAATTGCAAACATTCAACCACAAACGTTGGTACTACCAAAAGCATCAAGTTCCACAACCAACAAGGTCACATAAGGACCAACAAAGTACGTCGCAACACGCGGGACAACTTAACACCTAACAAGTCTCGGAAGTGCACATCTAGAAATCATCAAGTGGTGCGGAAGGGCCATCGAACGGGGGCTCCTCGGGATCCTCCTCATCATCCGGAGTAGCCTCCACGGTGTGAAGTGGTGCGGGCTCCTCGATCGCGTCGTTGATGAAGGCGCGGTCCTCGTCATCTTCATCATCAAGCCCATCAAGTCCTTCTTCCTCCATGTAGTCCTCATCATCGCTCACAAGGGCGGTGTTCTCCTTGCGGATATCCTCGCCGTCATCCTGAGTCTCTTCAAGCTTCTCCTCGGCCTCGCGGAGGGCGGCCTTGAGGTGCATAACCTTAACCTTGAGCATGTAGTTGGATTCGCGAACACGGAGGGTCTTCTTCTGTTGGCGACGATGCTTGAGCTTAGCCAACTTCAAGTCCATCTTGAGCCCCTCCATCTCATGCTTCAACACCTCATTCTCCATCCTGTTGGAGTCAAGGCTGAGCTGGGTCTTGAACAACAAGTTCTCCATCTGGCTCACTTGACGTCCAAGGGGGCAAAAGTAGGGGATCATGGTGGGAATCCCCTCCTCGTTGCGGCGTCCCAAGAAGGCGTGAGGAAGTCCCATGGCCTCCAACTCGACACGGTGGTGAAAGACAAGGCGAGAGAGGGCTGCTTGGAGCACCCTCACAAGTCCATCCTCCCACGTGCGGTCGAAGACCTGAACCTCGATCTCCTCAAGCTGCTTCACATGAGAGCCACGGAGTGTGCAAACCACCATCCAGGACATCTCACCGTCCTTGGTGCTCTCCATCTGTCCTCCCTTCACTTCAGGCGCCAGGCGTCCAACAGCCCGGGACACCTCAACAAGGGAGGTCTCAAACAGGTAGGGAGGCTTCTTAAAGCCAAGCTGGATGCTCTCCGTGAACATCGGTGGATCCATCTACAAAAATTTTTAAGTTCTTAATTAGTATGATGATCAAAGTGTGCCAAATTTTAAGTGCATAAGGTAAAAACAGTAATAATTAATGCAAGTAAAGTTAATATCTAAAAGAAAGTAGGGGAGAGACTAGGCATTATTTCAGCATATAGTCATCTCGTTTTTAATTTAGAAAAATAGTTTTTGTACTATCTTAGCGTCCATGCTAACTAGGGGCTCCTAGGTCAGGATGGCTCTGATACCAGCTCTGTGGGGACCCCGGATTACATATCCGAAATGCCCTGTTATGCATTACTCTCACGACCCCAAGATCATTCTGCCGTGAGAACATAACCGAACTGAATATCCAGATTACAATCATCCATTACAAGTACCGAATAAATAGTCTTACAATAAAGGGGTCACATGACCAAGTCTTACATAAATGCCACCTCGGGCGAGTTCACACAAACAAAGCAGCGGATACACGTCGTCATCGTCGGGCCCAAGTCATGCCTTTGAACCTACAGGCAGCTGACTTGGAGAGCGTCCTAGGTCGCATAGTCGTCCTGGTAACCTCCATCATCTTCGTAGTCCTCCTCATAGTCTGGCCAAGTAAATAGCCAGGGACAAAGCCGTGAGTACATTTGGAATTGTACTCGCAAACCATCAAAAAGGGGTGCGAACATAACTATCTAAGGAGACGAGAGAGGAACGATAGTTTCTCTCGTGGTTATAGCATGCATCAGTTTCTCTTGTTGATATAGCATACCGGCATCTCAAGTGATGCGGACACTATGGTGACACTATGACATCTCTATATCTTTATTGAAGATGAGATAGCATTTCACCATCTCAAGTGATGGGATGCTGGGGAAATTCTATGACATCTCTATATCTTTATTGAAGAAGAGATAGCATTTCACCATCTCAAGTGATGGGATGCTGGGGAAGTTCTATGACATCTCTATATCTTTATTGAAGAAGAGTTCCTTTTCATGAAACATTAGTAGAGGTTCCCGCATCATTTTATTTTCCGGCGACCATCTCCATATGGTCGACACTCACACCATTTCGGTACCCTTCCGGTACATCCAACACAACACTTTCATTCCAAAGCATTTGTCAAAACAAAACTCAAAGCTCAGGTTAAGGTTGGCCTTTTCAACTTGTCCATGACCGCGGACGCGGCTATTCGAATAGTTTTGACTCTGCAGAGTTTGCACACTTTCTCCACAAGAACCAACAAATCCGCCGGGATCATCCCCGGTTCATACGAAAGTATGCGAGTCTCGGATAGTCAGTCATAGTCTTTCGCTTGCCTCCATTGACATGAGTCCTTCCCTGCGGGCTTACCCCTTCCCGGCACCCCGGCAGCATACCTCCTTATTGAGCGTATCTCCGGCGCCACGACGGAAGACCCTCAGTAATCGTCCGGCTATAGACAACTACAGTGTATTGCCTCCTTCAGAGCGCAACCCGGCGTCGAGGTCTTCGTGACCCTCCTAGAGAGTTATGAAGGTGTCTCACGTCAACTTCGACAAACTACGGACTAAGCCCGTGCCCACTTTGGGTGATGTGGCTGCGCTGTAAAGTTGGTTCGGCGAACACTTATACGCAGTGCTCGTTTTTCCCATAACACCTTAACCTTCCTCATATCACCATCCACACAACACTTTTCCAACACCTTTACCAAAATCCTTTGCTTTCATAAACTTTACACTTGAGTAAGCTTCCCTTACTCAAGGTTTTCTCAAAACATTTACAACAAGGTAAACCTTGAGGGGTTCCCATCCTAAAGTTTCATGAGAGGATAAACTACACTTGTATATGTGGCCGAAATGACAACCACAGCTCATCAAGGGTGTTTGGATGAGTGGCAAGGGAGAGCTCACACTTGCTTGGTGTAAGCATGTGTGGGCCGAACATGTTTGTGTTGAGTTTCAAATTTTATAATGCTACACTACTACTTTAGTGTGGTGTAGACCTTACCAAATTAATTCTTGTTAGGCATACCCATCTCATTTTGTGGATACACCAAGATCATGGCATTGATACCTCTAGCCCAATAATGTAGTGGTGGTGTCGGCTATCATCTAGAATTGAGTCATGAACAAGACATATGGACTATGTGCCCACACTAGAATGACACGGCCATGATGCCATGTATTCTACTAACTCGAGATCATAGTGGAGTATCACCTCTAGGGAGTACCCCACTTGGCATCACACATACATAGATGACAATAGACGGAGAACAACACACATAGAGATCAAGGTGCTTTGGGTGTCAACAAATGACAACCAACTAGACACCAATTCAGAGTTCAAAGATGGCTTGCCTTGGTTGGCTTGTCCCTGGTCTTCCTCAAGATCTTCTCCAAAATCCTCCCCTTCAACTTCACCCTCGTTCGTATCTAGCGTCGCAAAAGTAAACGGTACACATAATCAATATACAAACAAGGGAACCAAAGTAATTTGGTAAAGTATGCAAAACATGCAGGGGAGTTGTTTGACAGTAAATAAAGATGGGTGGTTTAAATTCAAATCAAATAGGGGTAATGGTTTAAATAAAACAATCCAAATTTAAACCTATTATTGCATGTAACACACATACACTTATAATCAGAGACAAAATTTTATGAACAGAGAACATTGATATTTTTCCTAGAGGCACAGTAACAATATAAGATTAACACAATTGGATTCATCCTAAAATATTAATTTTTTTCAATTTTTAGAATTAAGAATACTAACCAGAATACAGTGATCATGTTTAATACATCAGAATTTGTACAAAAATCCTAAAAATACAAGGCCAGTGGCATTTGAAAGATAATTTCATACTGGTTCTAATGCAATTGGAATCATGTCAATCGGATTTACCAAACTATTTTTATTAACGAAACAGTACCCTGGCAGATTTCAGTTTTTAATTTCTGTTTTAACAAATTTTCAAACAATTAAAAAGGGCGGGAACGCCCTGGGCCGTGCGGTGCTGTGCAAATGGGCCGGCCCAGTGGGGCTCTCCGGTGGCTGGTGAAGAAAAATAAAAAGGAAAAGAAAAGGGCCGGGGCCCGTGGCGGGCCAGGCAAGCCAACGTGGCCATGCACGCCGTCGTGGCCGTGCATGCGCCATGCGCCGCCCGATCTGGATCCGACGGCCCAGATCGGCGCGCCGCGACGTCCGGGCGCTGCCGGCGCGGCAGAAGAAAGGGAGCGGCGGGGCTTACCGGCGGCCGGCGGTGGCGTGGTTCGGTGCAGATGAGTCGGCGGGGGTGTGCTGCTCGGCGCGTGCCGGCGGCGTCCGTGGGCTGCTCCTCCTCGCTCGGCGTCGTCTGCGTCACGGACGGCGTCGGAGCGTCGAGAGCGGCGGCGTCCTGCGGTGTTCCTGGAGAGAAGAAAAGAGGGCCAGGGTCAGGAGACGCAGGGGGTGGCGTGGGTGAAGGAGATCAGGGCAGGGGAGTGGCGTTGGCGCCGCGGTGACGACCTCCTGCGCGTCACCCGCGCGGTGATCGCGGTGAGCGTCTCGGCGTCGCAGCGTGGCGGGCTGCGCTCAAGCAGCCAGGGTGGAGTGGGGCAGCCTAACGGCGTGTGGTGGGGAGCTGAAGGGGGTGGTGGTGCTCGTGGCTTTATAGGCAGAGAGGGGCGCGGTAGTGGGAGGGCGGTGGCGACGGCCAACGGGCGCGCGAGGGCTGGCGTCACGCGCTGGCCCCACGGTGACGTCGCCCTGGTGGGTCAGCAGGGGAGGGAAACGAGGGGGCGCACGGCAGGCGAGGCTGATGGCGCGTCGAGCGAGGCGTCGAGCCATCATGTCGCTCGGCCAGCGTGGCGCGCGTGCGTTTAGTGGCTAGGGTTTTGGCGCGGGAGGGAGTGCTGGTGGGGTTTGGGCCAAAAGAGAGGGGGTGGAGCGAGGTAGGGCTGGGCCAGTGCAAGAGAGGGAGGGTGGTGTTGTCCACTGCCCAAACCAGGGAAGAAAAAGAGAGGGAAGAGAGAAGGGAAAAAGAGAGGGGGAAGTTCCCCCTCTTGTCTCTCGGCCAAAACCAAAGAGAGAAGAGAGAGATGAGGAAAAAGGGGCAGGGGTGAAAAAGAGAGGGGGCCATGCCATGTGTATGTGCCAAAGTGTGACCAAGTGCATGTGCACATGTGTAGAAAGATTTGGAGAAAACAAAATAAGGTGATGGTGGTGTTGGTGATGTAACCCTAGGTGGTCTGGTGGTGGTGTAGAGAAGAGGGGAAAGTGTTCCCTCTTATCCAGAAGTGATGCTCACCAAGCTAGGGTTAGGGTTTGAGGGGTATGGTGCACCAGAGGTGGTGTTAAATAAATTAAAAGTTCCACTCTGAAAACAATAAGAAGGGGTGTGCTTGTCTAGTTCATAGTGTGGTGACATACAAATCATACCAAAAAGGAGGTAGTTGAGATAAGTTAAGCAAAAATCTAACCTACACTCAAACACAAGTGCTTATCAAAAGTTTTTGTTGGCTCAAAATTTTAACTTGTTTGGAAAAATATGCAGGTTCTGAAAAATGGGGTGTTACAGATATAGTTTTGGCATATAGTTTCGGTAATTTGAAATGGCCCAAAAGTGGTATAATTTCGGTATAAACATGAGGCATACATATTTGCGGATTTTGGTGAATGCATTATTGTCACCCCTCTAACAATTATCAACTATCTTTCGCTTTCCTTTTTCTTTTAGGGGATATAGTTTTGGCATATAGTTTCGGTAATTTGAAATGGCCCAAAAGTGGTATAATTTCGGTATAAACATGAGGCATACATATTTGCGGATTTTGGTGAATGCATTATTGTCACCCCTCTAACAATTATCAACTATCTTTCGCTTTCCTTTTTCTTTTAGGGGATATAGTTTTGGCATATTGTTTCGGTAATTTGAAACGGCCCAAAAGTGGAATAATTTCGGTATAAACATGAGGCATACATATTTGCGGATTTCGGTGAATGCATTATTGTCACCCCTCTAACAATTATCAACTATCTTTCGCTTTCCTTTTTCTTTTAGGGGATATAGTTTTGGCATATAGTTTCGGTAATTTGAAACGGCACACACTAATATAGTTCGGTGAGCAATGATAAGAATCCCTTGTATAAACATGAGGCATACATAAAGCATTCCAATATAGTTGGTAATTTCGGTGAATGCACACACTAACTATGAAAACAACTACAAGTACATGTAACTGAATAATAAAAATGGATGTATCTAGACACTAAAACATGTCTAGATGCATCTATTTTTGGACAATTATTTTGAACCAGAGGGAGTACAAGTACATGTAACTGAATAATGAATTTGTAACAAGGTATCCCTTGTAACAACTTCTAGCGCCTGGTGAGCAATGATAAGAATCCGATCGCAATTATACAACAAAAAAAACAACCAGCCATCAGATTAGCTTGCTTCTTCAACTCGATCAGCTGCCTTAACTGCTTGTTCATTTTCTTCAGTTCTCCCTTCACTTCCACCAGTCCTACATTGGGAGCATTAGGCATAATCGGAACGGCTCCTCTCTCCGCCGCATTCTCTACAGCAAGTCCCCCTCCCAAATTGCGCTCCCCAATAGCGCCAATTGATTCCTGCAATTGAAGCCTCTGAACGTACACATCGATCCACTCGAAATGCCTGCATTTCTTCAGGATCTGAAAACAACAACGGGAACCCTAAATCCCAAATTCGAGGGAATAGCAAGAAAATCGAGAGAAAACAGAGAAATTGGAGCGAGATCTAACCTTATCCCCTCTCTATATGGCAAGCTCTCGCATGCAATGAACTCACGTCCACGGTTGCCGTTCTCGTCCGTCTTACAGATCGACCGCTTCAGAGGCTCCTGGCGTGGGCAGTCAGGGCATCTTGTCAAAGGCACGGGTCCATACCGCGGCCATGAAGAACGGGAGGTCGAAGAGAAACTAGACATCACCCGCCTGCCGGAGAAGGGCTGCCACTGGCGGAGAAGAAGAACAATGGGGCGCGGGGAAAGAAAGGGGAAGCAATGGCACGGGCACGGGCGCGGGGCTGGCTCGAGCTCCCATTTTGCAACGGTCACCTGGGTAAGCTGTGGGTCCGGCGCACTTAACGTGGACAAGTTGTGGGTCCCACGATGATCTGGATAAGTGAAGATGTGTCCACTGCGGGGCACCAACAGCGGCCCCACTTGCCAGCACCAACCAACGTCAACTAAACGGGATTCCTTCCGTCCGAGCTCCTTCTGCGGGTTTCAGACAAGGTTTTGGGGAAAACTGAGGAAAAACTAAGGGGCTGGGGAAAACTGAGCACAACTAAGGAGCCAGGGGCACGAAAATAGAAATCCCTAAGAATTAAAGAGGAGTCCATTATATGTTTTCTATGTTGTCCCGGTATGGATGTCCTCAAGTTGAGATCTATCAAAATCGAGAAATCAAATGCGATCTATCTCCTTGGACCTTTGTACAGGTGGCATAGAGGTACCCCTTTTGTGACACTTGGTTGAAACATATGTAATGCAATGATAATCCATGGAAATCCGAGCTAATTAGGACATATGAATTGGTATTCGATGCATGAGGCTTGCAACTTATAGGAGGTTTTATGCATAACACATATGAATTATTACTACCGTTGTGTTGCGGTCAGAAACCCACCGGCGAGTAGCGACGGGCAACACAGTAGAGCCGGGAGGCTTCCAAGACTGCGGCGGCCTGGTCCTCGAGCGACGGCCGCAAAGACTCCTGCACGCACGTCCGATGCCGGTGTGCATGCGCACCTGACCTATACCTGGTCGGAAGGTGATGGATTTGCTTCGCTTAGTTTCCGTATGGCATACACGTAAACATTAAATACGAGCCTCGATCGGCTCTCTCGGCTCGGCAAGGAGCCGATCCACCCATGATCCGTATGAGGTATACGATCACATGGTGGTCCTGCTTGATCAAAATAAAGCTAAAACGACCTACGACGATTTAGGGTTTTCACCACATAATCGGAACATCCTACACGTGATTGAGCCTGGCAGCCACGCACGGTGATAATAAACCGACCCTAGATAAGGCCTAAAAACCAACACGAGGTTGATCCCCGGAACATCTCATCTAGGGCTAGCAAACTACACCCTACGTGCTACTGGATCCTTCAACCCGTTTGCAAGGCCTAACTATGCAGATATTAAACTAATCCTTGAAGAACAAGGAGCAATCATAACGGATCGGATCTACTAGATAATGATCAAGCGGGGTGCCGCCCTTACACCTAAGATAGGCGTAAGGGCGGCTAGACGTCTAAGGGTCGCATGGACGAAAGCATATGATACGATGAAACAATGCTAACCCTAACACATCTATGATAATTACGTTGCTCGCCATCAACAAGGCTTCAGCACGAGCAACGCATGAACAACGAATAAACGTTACTGCCTAGATCGCAAGATGCGATCTAGGCAGCATGATTTACCCGAAGAAAACCTCGAAACAAGGTCTGGCGATGCGCCTAGATTGGTTTGTGGTGAACGTGATTGTTGTTTATTTCAGAAACCCTAGATACATATTTATAGTCCATAGACTTTCTAACGTGGGAATAATCCCAACCGTGCACGAGCCAAATTCTATCTAACCGACACGTATCCTACTATATTACAGATACACGGGCAAAACTAGCCCAAACTTTGTACAAGGCCGATTCATGTATTTCTTCCATATTCTTCAAGCCCATCTTAATCGCGGCCCACCTCCGATCCGGTCAAATTCTGGTGATAACACATGCCCCCCTGGTTTTGGAAATGACAATTCCAAAATCACTCTGTTTTTCCTTCATCGGGTCATGTCGTAGCAGAGCAGAACCGTCGCAGTATCCTTCATCATGATGTCTTGCCTTATCAACTTCTCTGCAAGATTTGATAGCTTTAACATCACTTCCTCGGAAACCGTAGTGGCATTAAATCTCCACTATACCCCTTTTATTTAACCGCATCGAGCAGTTTGCTTCTTCATCCCCTCCTCATCCTCTGTTCCTCTGTAGTACTCGAAAAACCCTTCTTCCACCATGGACTCCTCCTCCTCTTCCTCCTCCGGTCTTTCCTACCGGTCTTCCTCCTCCCGCGAGTCGACGCCGGAGGACATACGCGCCCCGGAGCGATGGGACGAGGCGGACTGGGACTTCTCCGTCTGGTCAGAGGATGATGAATCCCTGACCGATGGGAAGGACAACCTTCATTTCCTCCTTGATGGGGATTCGGAGGAGGAAGACGACGATGATGCTCTCTAGGGCGAAGACATCTCTTCCGATGAAGAGGATGAAGAAGTGGATGAGGACACCTCCTCCGACGAGTACCCGCCGGCGAAGCGCCCGCGGTCGATGATGATGACGACGATGAGGATGACGAGGAGGAGTATGGGGTCCCCGCCGAAGGTTACGGCGATGACGGAGCCCGCCGGTAGCAGCACTGCTTCAGCACACAAAGACCGACGAGGGCAAAGGCCCTTAGGCTAGGACTAGTAGCATAGGGCTAGTAGTAGTAGTGCATTAGGCATCGGATGATCCTTTTGAGAGTCATCGGCTCTTTCTTGTAAAGCCGTTCCTTTGAATCAATAAGAACTGTTCTTCCAATTTGACTCTCCATTTATCCAATTTCAAGTCTTCTATTTGCCGCACCAAGGACCGATAGCAACGTATCGGACTTTTCGCCTCAAACGCCCATGAAGCCAGACTCAAATACCAATTTAGACAGTCATCCAAGCACTCCTCAAATTCAGACTGTAATTTAATATCTGACCATAATACTTCGCAACCCTAAAGCCGATGGCTGTTCATCGGCTGTTTTGAAAATCCAGTCTCCTTCAGGTTAGATAGTTTTGCCGATGATGTCCCTTCATCTCCTTGCAGCAACAGGACGGTCCAGACCCTGTAGGTGATGACGGCTCCCCTTTCAGATTCCTCCCAACAGCTCCGGTGGTCCTCTTTTGCAAAATCTCACCACCTTTGAAGAAGGTTGTGATGCAGAGCCAGCCGATGACACCTAAATCGGCTTCAAAAAGCAGAGTGCCTACTAGGTTAGCTGCCCCCCGAGCCTCAGTCAATGCGAGAACAGCGGTGAGGACAGTAGCTGCCAGGAAAACTCTGAGGCGCCAAAGCCTTACTCCAGCTCAAGAAGACTTGCACGTAAGTTCCGCCCATGCTTTGGCTGATTTCATTCATCCCTCCAGGCTTCTGCAGCATACTCGTAGTTCTTCTACAAACCTCTACTGCCGTTTCCCAAACTCCCATTAGAGCGGGGCAGGGCAGCCTACGCACAGAGAGCCGATGCATCAAGAAAGCCCGCAAGGGACCGCAAGCCCCTCCATTTGCAAATTGATGACACCTCCAATGGGGAAGTTGAGGAGGTACCCAATGCCATCCGCCACTCTGGCCCTAGCAACTTCCATGAGTGTAGTTGAGAAGGTAGCCAACCTGGCCAAACCGACGGCAGAAACACCAGAGCCGATCATCTCTTCTTCCGTTGAAAGCCGCATTGCAGACCGTCAATGCCAACGGCTTAACGAGCAATGGCTGCCTTGGACGCCACAACGACACATCCGATAAAGACCGCTGAACTGGCGACCGCGCAAAGGGTTGAAGCGAGCTCTCATCGTTCACTCCCTCGAGGAAGCGTAAGGCCTCAAAGCTGAACCAAGACCGACTTGGCCGAAACCCGCGCCTTGAACACGCAGCTGGTAGATCCGGTGTAATTTGTACTAGAGTCGATGGCTGTGCATCGGCTGTACATTATGAAATTTTTTTTTTACTGGCCGATTTTAAAATCGGCCCCCCATATCTCACTGCCCCTGTATCGCACATGTTCATCGCACATGTTCATCTGATTAGGTGCTCCCAGCCAACTCCGTGGGAATCGCAGATATCGGCTCAGAATTAGCCAAGACTGCTCAACATCGGCTCGTTAGGACCAATGTTGACTTCTTCCACTCATCAGCCGACGTAAACCCGTTGCCGATCGACGTTGAATACAGGCAGAACGTATGGTGAGGATAATTTTGGCCGATTGCTGGAATCGGCCTCCATGTTGATTGAATTGCTCAATGAAGGTTTATATCTTGGTCTTGCTTGCCACAGGTGCTTCGTCCAATCCTAGAGCACAAAACTCCGCTGGAAGGATGAACACCATGTTTGTGCCAGCCGATGTCTCATCATCGGCTTTCCTTTGTTTGGGGCGCCACTCTTTCTTCTCGTGGTCGAACCTCTTCGTCCGTAGTTCGTTGAATTTTCACGCGATCAGGCCGCGCTTCCTTAACGATGGTATAACCTTTCAGCTTCCTCCAAACCACGTAGCCGCTGAACCCTACGCTTTTGGGAACGGCTGAGTCCATCAGGGGCACCACCTTGGCCGGTGGTACTTATCTTCTTCTTCTTCATCGTCGTCTTCTAACTCGAGATCTTCCACCCGGAGAGACTCAACGCATTTGTTCCGAGATGGAGCGGCCCAGACGTTGAATATCGACATCGTTCCCCGCACCCTTCTTCTCTTTTACATTCTCGCTTGCCGATTGTAGGCAATCGGCTCATTCCCTGAATCCCAACTGTGTCTGGCAGGGACACCAGTGTTTATCCAGACTGCCTTGTTCTCTTGATTTTTCCTTGGCATGGCGCTCATATCTCTCCTCGTCACGATCATGCCGGCGGTCTCTCCTGGCGTCTCTGCTAGCCAGACGATCTCTTTCGTCGTCGTCGTCATATCGCCGGCGTTGGTCGTATTGACTCACGTATTTGTTGAGGAGGTGATCGGAGAGAGGTCGCTGATATCGAGATTCTTCACTTCTCCCTCCGTGACGAGCGCTTGCCATCGTGAGCCGATCGCGCAGCGGCTTCCTCTTTCTGCTATGAGAGCCGCGTTGCCCTCGTCTGCCCTCCTTACCAGAGTGGTACCCAGGTCCTACCATGTTGATGTCGAACGAGAAACCCGGCTGGCACCTCCAGGGTAAGCGCACTCCACCATGTTAACGGCGGGTGTGTCACTTTCATGGCGTACTGGCTAAAGATTAGACGCCCTTGTTCTATCGCCATTTGGATCTGCCGACGCCACACCCCGCACGTTGGTATGGGTGAACGTGTTGTGCCACTGCGGATGGCTTTCTTCCGTTCAGCTCCCCGTGTCGTGGGGATTTTGTGGCCTTCGGGTAACTTTAGCTGCTTCTCCTTAAGTAAGAGGTCGAAAATTTGCTCAGCTTTAGTCACGTCGAATTCAAACCCTCTTGGAGGACCTTGGGCTTAACTTACAGGACACGGGGCTTGCCCCCGAGTCCATTCAGCCACCGCTACCTCCTGATCTCCCGCAGAGCCTTCATCTTCATCCCTCACCAGGACCACCGCACGCTTGAATTTATCCTGGTACACCTGGGTGGCGCTGTTCATATAATGACGTGCCTTCGCACCATATGCGCCGGTGAAGGGTACTCGCTTGGAGGCCACATCCTTGATTGGTGATGCAAGACCCACCACCGCCAACTGATCGCTTTTCTCCATACGAGCCAACAGCACGGCCCACACTCCAAGCGCCGGATGTATTCTCGACACCAAGTCTCCGTCTCTGTCGCACTTGTGCTAGATCGGCAATGCCGGCCTCGGAAGCCTCTGAGTGATATTGCCGTAGGAACCGTTCTTCCAACCGCTTCCAAGTCCGGATCGAGTCCAGGCAACGATGTGTACCACCCAAAAGCCGATCCCGTGAGGGATAGTGCGAAGAACCTCACACGTAGTTCATCTGATGCTGAGATCGTGCCCAGCTGCGCCAAATATCGGCTCACATGCTCGATTGAGTCGGAGCCATCTCGACCCACTAAACTTGGAGAATTGGGAGCCGAGATTTGGGTGGTAGTGATCAAATCGTACTCGTTGGGGTACGGCTTGGAATAGCCGATTGCCTCTCCTTTTCGGCACCATGCCGAACGGTCTCTCAAGATTGTACCGATCGATCCATGATGGCTGCAGAGTCGAACTCGAGGATTCGCCGGAGTGTATACTTAGCCAGCCACGCTTGCTTCTCAAGCTCTGAGCCAACTGCAGGAGCTGAGCTCTGAGGTTCGTCGAGTGACATACTTAGCTAGCCACGTCGTTTCTCAAGATCTGTTCCCGAAGTTCCTCCTGCTGTTCCAGAAGTCCCCATTGTTGCAGTCTGGTTTGAGAGTACCCACCGCTGCACCGGCACGTATGTGCACGTGTATCCGTGAGGGATCTCCTTAGGCGCCTCATACAAGAACTGGTAATCACTAGGGTCACCACCGATCTTGTAGACGACGATGCTGGGAACTCGCACATCCGGTGCTGCCAACGCGAACGGCAGCGGTGGTCGGGACCGAGTGGTATCTCTCCTTGGTGAGTCCCTGCAGCTGGTCCTGACGGAGAATACCGGTGGCTCATGATTTCCTGGATCACCCGAAGGGCGACACGCTCCAAAGTGTTCACCAGGCTCTCTGGCGGTGCAGCGAATGAGCTACCATGAAATTAATCTCCTACGCAGACCGGTGGCTGAAGGGGTAGAGAGGTCCACTCCATCGAGCGCGCGTCAGCGAGAACCCTTCACCTGATGCCGTGAGCGGGTTCTTCGGAAAGAGCCGATGAGGTCGGCTTCGAGGATAGCTTTGACCTCGTCATACTTCTTCTTGAGCTCCTGGCAGATCCTCGTACGTGACCGGAGTACCTTCCGCCATCTCGGATGTAGATGGCGATGCGGATGTTGTCGAAGATGGTCCCACCGGGCGTGCGTAATGTGTTGCGGTCGAAACCCACCGGCGAGCAAACGGGCAACACAAAGAGAGCCGGAGGCTTCCAAGATCTGGGCTGGCCCGGTCCCTCGAGCGACGGCCCGCAAGACTCCTGCACGCACGTCCGATGCCGGTGCAGGGCGTGCCACCCGACCTATACCTGGTCGAAGGTGATGGATTTGCTTCGCTTAGTTTCCCATGGCATACACGTAAACATTAAATACGAGCCTCGATCGGCTCTCAGTTGTCCTGTGAATCGGCTCAAGGAGCCGATCCACACATGATCCGTATGAGGTATACGATCACATGGTGGTCCTGCTTGATCAAAATAAAGCTAAAACGACCTACGACGATTTAGGGTTTTCACCACATAATCGGAACATCCTACACGTGATTGAGCCTGGCAGCCACGCACGGTGATAATAAACCGACCCTAGATAAGGCCTAAAAACCAACACGAGGTTGATCCCCGGAACATCTCATCTAGGGCTAGCAAACTACACCTACGTGCTACTGGATCCTTCAACCCGTTTGCAAGGCCTAACTATGCAGATATTAAACTAATCCTTGAAGAACAAGGAGCAATCATAACGGATCGGATCTACTAGATAATGATCAAGCGTGCCGCCTTACACCTAAGATAGGCGTAAGGGCGGCTAGACGTCTAAGGGTCGCATGGACGAAAGCATATGATACGATGAAACAATACTAACCCTAACACATCTATGATAACTACGTTGCTCGCCATCAACAAGGCTTCAGCACGAGCAACGCATGAACAACGAATAAACGTTACTGCCTAGATCGCAAGATGCGATCTGGGCAGCATGATGCTTACCCGGAAGAAACCCTCGAAACAAAGGGGCGATGCGCCTAGATTGGTTTGTGGTGAACGTGATTGTTGTTTATTTCAGAAACCCTAGATACATATTTATAGTCCGTAGACTTTCTAACGTGGAAATAATCCCAACCGTGCACGAGCTAAATTCTATCTAACCGACACGTATCCTACTATATTTACAGATACACGGGCAAAACTAGCCCAAACTTTGTATACAAGGCCGATTCATGTATTTCTTCCAGGTATATTCTTCAAGCCCATCTTAATCGCGGCCCACCTCTGATCCCACAAATTGGTATTACTACCGTTGACAAAATTGTTTCCATGTTTTCAAAATAAAAAGCTCTAGCACATGAGTAATCTGCTTCCCTCCGCGAAGGGCCTTTCTTTTACTTTATGTTGAGTCAGTTTACCTACTTCTTTCTATCTTAGAAGCAAACACTTGTGTCAACTGTGTGCATTGATTCTTACATACTTGCTTATTTGCATTCATCATATTACTTTGTGTTGACAATTATCCATGAGATATACATGTTGAAAGTTGAAAGCAATTGAAACTTAAATCTTCCTTTTTGTTGCTTCAAAACCTTCTATTAAGAATCTATTGCTTTATGAGTTAACTCTTATGCAAGACTTATTGATGCTTGTCTTGAAAGTACTATTCATGAAAATTCTTTGCTATATGATTTGGTTGTTTAGTCATTATCTTTACCATTGCTTTGAATCACTTCATTCATCTCATATGCTTTACAATATTATTGATCAAGATTATGATATTAGCATATCACTTCAGAAATTATCCTTGTTACCGTTTACCTACTCGAGGGCGAGTAGGATCTAAGCTTGGGATGCTTGATATGTCTCAAACGTATCTATAATTTCTTATGTTCCATGCTAATTTTATTTAAATACTCACATGTTTTATATACACTTTATATAATTTTGATGCATTTTACGGCACTAACCTATTAACAAGATACCGAAGCGCCAGTTCCTGTTTTCTGCTGTTTTTGGTTTCAGAAACCCGTAGAAAATATTCTTGGAATTGGACGAAACAAAAGCCCACGGTCTTATTTTCCACGGAGCCTTCCAGTCCGAAGAGAGACGAAGAGGCGACGAGGCGGCCACACCATAGGGGGCGCGGCCCCACCCCTGGCCGCACCGCCTTATGGGGTGGGCCCCTCGAGCGTCCCCCGACTCTGCCCCTTCGCCTATATAATCTCTCCGTCGCGAAAACCATAGTACCGAGAGCCACGATACGAGAAAACATACTCAGATGCCGCCGCCGTCAACCTCATCTCGGGAGGTTCTGAAGATCGCCGCACCCCGCCGGAGAGGGGAATCATCACGAGGGCTCTACATCACCATGCCCGCCTCCGGACCGATGCGTGAGTAGTTCATCCTTGGACTATGGGTCCATAGCAGTACCTAGATGGTTGTCTTCTCCTCTTGTGCTATCATGTTTAGATATTGTGAACTGCCTATCATGATCAAGATCATCTATTTGTAATGCTACATGTTGTGTTTGTTGGGATCCGATGAATATGGAATACTATGTCAAGTTGATTATTGATCTATCATATATGTGTTGTTTATGATCTTGCATGCTCTCCGTTGCTAGTAGAGGCTCCGCCAAGTTGATACTTGTAACTCCAAGAGAGTATTTATGCTCGATAGTGGGTTCATGCCTCCATTGAATCTGGGACATGACAGAAAGTTCTAAGGTTGTGGATGTGCTGTTGCCACTAGGGATAAAACATCAATGCTTTGTCTAATGATATTTGTATTGTTTACATTACGCACAGTACTTAATGCAATTGTTTGTTGTTTGCAACTTAATACCGGAAGGGGTGCGAATGCTAACCCGAAGGTGGACTTTTTAGGCATAGATGCATGCTGGATAGCGGTCTATGTTCTTTGTCGTAATGCCCTAAGTAAATCTCATAGTAGTCATCATGATATGTATGTGCATTGTTATGCCCTCTCTATTTTGTCAATTGCCCAACTGTAATTTGTTCACCCAACATGCTATTTATTTTATTGGAGAGACACCACTAGTGAACTATGGATCCCGACCCATTCTTTTACATCTGAAATACAATCTACTGTAATCACTGTTCTCTGTTGTTTTTTGCAAACAAACACCATTCTCCACACCATATGTTTAATCCTTTGTTTACAGCAAGCCGGTGAGATTGACAACCTCACTGTTAAGTTGGGGCAAAGTATTTTGATTGTGTTGTGCAGGTTCCACGGCGCCGGAATCCCTGGTGTTGCGCCGCACTACACTCCTTCACCAACAACCTTCACGTGGCCTTCATCTCCTACTCGGTTCGATAACCTTGGTTTCTTACTGAGGGAAAACTTGCTGCTGTACGCATCACACCTTCCTCTTGGGGTTCGCAACGGACGTGTGCTTTACCGTCACAAGCATTGTCCACCTAGTTGCATATATATCTGGAAAACCTACATTTATGTTATTACCACAAAATTGGAATGTAATATAAAAAATACAGTCACCTATTCACCACCCTCTCATTGACCATACCAGCCATTTCACTATCACCCATAAGAAACAATACCAATGAGTCCTCATATATTTAGATTTTGATTAGAGTGGCAGCACATACATTTTTTTTGGTATCGTCAATAATTTTATTGTGAGGAATTAGACCTTGAATGTGCTAGTACCGGCACAAGTATATGTTTGTTTTCCTTCAGCACAAACTACGGCCTCTTAAAGCTACGTAAAATTAGTCCTCTTTGACCCAACTATGCCCCTCCCAACCATTATTCCTTTAACGGTCATATTATTCTCTATTTCCTGAGGGATATATTGTCATTATGGATAAGATTTGTGTTAAGTTTTATAATTGTCATAATCTACACACCAATGTGAGTGATTTTTTGCAGCTAATTATTGTAATTATGGAAGATTTTTTTGGATGATGTAAATTTCTGTCGCAACGCATGGGCACTCAACTAGTATGTGTAGAATAGCTAAATGCAAATAGTTCATTAAGTTCACTGAAATCTTGCTGAAACAAAAGTGTGTGTTTAAATAATATCATTTATTGAAAATTCAAGAAGTAATATCCTTTATTGAATTAAAATTGGAGGGTGACTATTACAAGGGTGGCCTCCAGGGAGGGCAAGTGAGAAGTGCACGTGAGGCAAGCCAGCATCTAGGAGCCTTTGCGGATTTGACATGTGGCTGCATACGGCAGGACGAGGTCCACGCACACGAGGGCATCGTTGTGCATGCACGAGGCTCCGTCGGGTATACACGAGCTGGGTGCAGCTGAAAACAATGACTCGGTTTGTAAGTACAAAGAAGGCAGTGTGAAATACCAAAGGTGAATAGGCATTTGAATTTTTTTATGTTTCGGTCCTGAGTAAGTGTGAAATAAAACTAACATTTAACTTGTCAAGCACAAAACCTACAAACTGGGTGAAAGAATATGAAGTCCTCATGTGTGATATTGGTAATTGATGACAATCCCTATGAACTAACATTTGCATTGAGTTCCACTTATAGATTTTATTCATAGGAAATACATGAACCATTTGTTGGCTTGAAGGTTGCAAGAAGATCAAGTGCCATTTCGAAAAAAGTATGTCTTGAAAAAGAAGATGGATTGAGATGTCTTTTCCATCTTCAAGATATAAATAATATGAAAAAAGAAGAAATCAAGTGCGTTGAAGAAGATGCATGAAGATTTGAAGATGGAGCTTGTCGGCGTAGTAGGAACCAGGGTCCCTAGTGCGCCGGCTGCACGGGCCCGACTACCATCTGCCCTAGAGTGTTGGACCTGGAAGACCGCCCTCGAGGTGTCCCTAATAAGCCCTCGTCCCGGAGAGCCGCCGGACACCTGCCGCTGCTCGCCTGACAAGGCTTGGTCGTTGTGCCCACTACCACCCTGCTTGCGCTCACTGAGCGACATGACAAGATGGCGCATGTCCATCACCGGTACCTGGCAGCACTGCCCAGTTGGCTTCGTGGGCGCTCGACACTTGTGTAGCATGCGTACCTCGCTGTGGAATCCCCTTCTCATATAAAAGGAGGATCCAATGCTAGTAAGGATTTTAGGCTTGGAGGAAGGAGGAAAAACAAGGTTGTATCGGAGGCGAAGGAAGGGGGATTCTCACCTCCCCGTGTAAGCTGTTCATCCATCAAATAGATCAGACAATCAGGACGTGGGGTTTTGCATCTTGCGCCCTAATCCTGGGTAAAAATCCAGTGTGTTTGTGTTGTGCTTGATCTTGTTTGCAGCACACAGTGTCCACCTGCCAAACAAAAAGGGGGTGCAAACCCTCAGTATCCTCCGTCTCGTGGACGCGGCAGAGCTTGCCATCCAAATGGTGGTCATGGATACATGAAGATATGTCAAAGAAAAAGCTCTTCCATAGTGAATTATGGGGGAGCAATCAATAAGACTTTATTAAGCAAGCACAATCAATCCGTAAAATGTCTATGAAAAATTCTACAAACATAATTCAAAGCCCTCATTAGTGTCATGAATTACCAAACCCACACATGGGGCTCCATGCACTTTCACATTGCACCATAAAACTAGAACCTGCCGCACCGCTATACCTATGGTTTGGGAGGTGAAATATGGGGCTCAACCTCGACATTTCCGCCTCCAAAGCCTCCCCTTGCCGCCACAAATCCCCCTCTCCGGTTATCAAATTCGAGTGATTTCGTATGGATAGAGAAATGCTACACCTACGGGATGAAATCTACGAGATCATCTTACGGGATTACGTGGGGGGAGGGGGCTGCTGCAGTTTGTTTTCCGTTCCATCATTTTAGGATCTTGAACCACCCACACACTGCCAGATCAGCCCGTAGATTTCATCCCGTAGGAATCCTCCCGTAAGTGTAGGATTATTGCTAACGAGCAATGCTACACCTACGGGATGAAATCTACGGGCTCATCTTACGGGATTACGTGGGGGGAGGGGCTGCAGCAGTTTGTTTTCCGTTCCGTCATTCTACGATCTTGAACCACCCACACTGCCAGATCAGCTCGTAGATTTCATCCCGTAGGAATCCTCCCGTAAGTGTAGGATTATGGCTGACGAGCAGTTTGTTTTCCGTTCCGTCATTTTAGGATCTTGAGCCACCCACACACCGCCAGATCAGCCCGTAGATTTCACCCCGTAGGAATCCTCCCGTAAGTGTAGGATTATTGCTGACGAGCAATGTTACACCTACGGGATGAAATCTACGAGCTCATCTTACGGGATTACGTGGGGGGGAGGGGGCTGCTGTAGTTTGTTTTCCGTTCCGTCATTTTAGGATCTTGAACCACCAACACACTGCCAAATCAGCCTGTAGATTTCATCCCGTAGGAATCCTCCCTTAAGTGTAGGATTATTGTTGACGAGCAATGCTACACCGATGGGATGAAATCTACGGGCTCATCTTACGGGATTACGTGGGGGTAAGGGACTGCTGCAGTTTGTTTTCCGTTCCGCTATTTTAGAATCTTGAACCACCCACACACTACCAGATCAACCCGTAGATTTCGTCCCGTAGAAATCCTCGCGTAAGTGTAGGATTATTGCTGATGAGCAATGCTACACTTATGGGATGAAATCTACGGACTTATCTTACGGGATTACGTGGGGAGGGGCTTCTACAGTTTGTTTCCATTCCGTTATTTTAGGATCTTGAACCACCCACACACCGTGAACCACCCACACACTGCGAGATCAGCTTGTAAATTTCATCCCGTAGGAATCCACCCACACACACTTTGACCTCACAACGTCATCAGCTGGTCACCCTCGCAAGCAGGCATTTCTGTTCCCGTGTCCCGTCGACTGGGTGGGCCCCTATCATCGGCGCCGACCAATCAAATCCGTCGGCAACCCTAGGCCACGCCATGGCCTCGAGACCTTGCTTGTAAAACGATCCACCTACCGCTACAGAACTAGATAGTGCAAGTCATCAATCGATTTCTCCCATTATGAGCACCGCAATCCGACATGAGCCGAGAGATCGAGTGACACAGTTACTGGCAAAATCTTATAATATTTACATCGGTGCAGCTCAGATAAATGATCTACCTTGAACAAACATGAAACATGCGAAGAAATTCAGACAGCACAACCGATCTCTCTGTTTCTACTCATTTCATCACTTCGTTACGCGAAGTAGCCATTAGCGCCGTTGTTAGCTGCGTGCGCCCCGGGCAGCATCTGCGCCGCCTGCAAGCTCTGCAGGAACATCCTGTCCTCCGCCGAGCCGAGCCCGTGGCCAAACACGCCGCCGGAGAGGGCTTGCTGCGTGCCGTTGCCGTAATCCCCGAACGCGGCTCCGGTGTACTGCTGCTGCCGCTGGTGGAGGTGGTCGAAGGACACGGCCGCCGGCTGCTGCTGCTGCGGCGGGAAGCCGTAGTCGGGGACGCCGAAGTTGATGGCCCGCGCGCCGCCGGCGGAGAACGGGCCGGCGGGGGGCGTGGGGATGCCCGTGAACTGCTGCACCATGGCGCGGAAGTTGGCGGCGTCCGTGTTGAGCATCGTCACGGGCGCGCGGCGCGACGCGCGGGCTCGCTTCCTCGCCGCCGACGGCTTGCCCGCCGCCCGCGGGCCCAGGACCCCGGACGCCGAACGGTTCGGGCTCGCGTCGCCGGACCCCGCCGACGCCGGGCTCGTCGGCGCAGCGGTGGAGGCGATGATCGTCGAGTCCACGACGCCGCCGTCGATGGCGCCGATGGATAGGCCCGGGCTGGGCGCGTAGTGGTAGAGGTCGTCGGACCAGTTGGCGAAGCTCGAGGCTGTGTCACTCATCGCCATGGCTGTGGGCTGGAGTCTTGGAGAGACGAGAGACCGAGGGAGTTCTTGCCTGCGGTGTTGGAGGAAGAGCTCGAGACCGGCGGTGCGGCGGGCCATTTATAGCCACACGGCGACGAGTCAAACGGTGGGCTGAGGGGTGGTGCCAGCCGTTCGATTAACCTCGACGTGCCATGGACGGCTGAGGCTTACATGTCTTGGTCTCGAAGGTGGCTGGCTGTCCGGCCCCGTGATCTCATTCCACCTTCGCGGAAGCGTCGTTGACCCGTCCCACCTTCCGGTGGTGCCGCACGTGCCACGTGGATACGCCCACTCGACGAGCTTCGTCACCAGTACGCCGGAGCTCCGTTCGGCCACGCCGGCGGCCGCGCCCGCCGGAGGTCACGTGCGTGGAAGTAACGCCGGAACTTTGTTTGTTTGTGCATGCGGATGGGTACTTCGCCGGGCGGGAACGAAGCTTCAGTGGAAGCTGCGAGGAGCGTGCAACCGGCAAGCGGACGAGGGATGGAGACGGCTGCGGAATCCATTTCGAGTGGAGGGAAGAACGCACGTGAATTCCGGCACGTGCGCCATTTAACCTGCAGGATGATGTCACTCAGATCACTGTCAGAATCAACCTGGGAGATCGTGGTAACATTTCGTTCAGGTAAAGCCATTCAAAAAAAACTCACTAGTATGAAATCACTCATATCGTGAGATTTTTTTTATTTTGACAAAACCCCGATGCCTCATGTAACCCTGGCGAATCTATTTTATAATCTGACTCTAAAGAAAGAAGTCAATTTTTTATCCTTGATTTTTAGTGAAAGTTTACTTTTGTTCCTACAACTTTCGTTTGATTCGAGGTGAACCTCGAACTCTCAGAATCATCCACTTTTAGTCCTTATCCCGGTTTAGCCAATAGATATCTGCCACGGGTGGCCAAAAAAATCAAGGCAGTTGTGCAGGAGCAAAGAGGCATGGCAATGCTAATAGGCAAAAGCAAGCGAGCCTTCATGACACAATGCTTCAACTGAGTTAAGAGATGAGAGAAATTGAGCGAGAGACTTGTTCAATGATGTTGAGTAGATATTATCTGGTGTACTGTTATCTGGCCCGCGTTGTACATTACCATCTGGCCCCCTCCTCTAGTGTATAGCTGATGACGTCGTGGCTTCACCTTGTACCTATATATATGCGTGCATATGCACCAGAGTAATACATCGTGCATTGCAGTCTTTCTACATGGTACCAGACACCCCCACGATCCTAACATAGCTGGCCGCCGACCCCTCCCCCCGGTCGCCGCCCTAACCCTAGCCGGCGCTCCCCTTGCGCCGCCGCCGGGTGTCAGGGAAGCCAGCCAGTCGGCATCGGAGTAGGCGACGATGTCCGTGGCGGGAGAGGCATGGAGCGTCAAGCCAAGGTCCAGAGTGTCGCGGATGTAGCGTAGAATTCGCTTCACCGAAGTCCAGTGAGAATCACGAGGAGCATGCATATGAAGGAACACCTTCTCAACAGCATACTGCAACTCCGGCCGACTGAGAGTGAGGTACTGTAAATCGCCGACGATGGACCGATAGAACGAAGCAACCGGTGTCGGAGAACCATCAGTGGCAGAGAGCTTGACCATCGTATTGACAGGCATGGCCACGGGGTGACAATTAAGTATCCCAGCGCGATCAAGAAACTCATGAGCATACTTGCGCTGATGAAGGAAGAACCCACCCGCACGCCGTACTACCTCAATGCCGAGGAAGTAGTGAAGGGGTCCCAAGTCCTTGAGAGCAAACTCAACCTGAAGACGATCAGTGAGCTGCCGAATCAGCTGAGAGGAGCAGGCCGTCAGGATGATATCATGACCAAGAGGGACTACCTACGACGTTCTTTGAGGAGTTTCGATCCAGTCGTTGCGTTGGTTCTGGCGATGCTTTGACTTCGGGTGGGGGGTGTTGAGTAGATATTATCTGGTGTACCTGTTATCTAGCCCACGTTGTACATTACCATCTGCCCCCTCCTCTATTGTATAGTTGAGGACGTGGTGGCTCCACCTTGTACCTATATATATGCGTGCCTATGCACCAGAGTAATACATCATGCATTACAGTCTTTCTACAAATGACATAAGGGTTCCAATTTTTGCATTAAGATGTTGGGTTTGACACCCCAGCTAGGTTGAGTTGGTCTGGTTTAAAACCAATTCGGTTGGTTGAATATTTCTTGTTTCAACGTCAGCGATTTTCTCAAATCAACCGAAAAGGGATGAACAGTGAACTATTCTGAGAGTTTAAGGTCCATTCTAAACTAAAATTAATTTTTGGAATGAAAAGTGAACTTTTCCAAGAGTTGAAGGATGAGAAATGGACTTTCTTCGACCCTAAATATAGCGGCATAGAGATTGGAGCCAAAGTTGTGCTGCCCGGAGCAAGTTTTGTAGGCACGGAGTGGTTCTAGGTGGTTTGGTGTCAAACCCATTGGCGCCGACCTACTTCGGCATCGACCTACTTTTGGCGCCGTATATGGCGTCACGCTGACCTACTTTGGCTACAAAAAACTTTAACGTCGACATGCACAACTTTGGCTTCATCGTCTATGGGGACGAGATTTTGAAATAGTTTTCCCAATAGTTTTGGCAAAAGTTAGACTTGTCAAAAAAACTGAAGATGGTACTGCAACTATGACGCACGTCAATAATGGAGACCTCTAAACTAGGGGCAGGTCGCGTCATGCATGCATGTTCCACCATAGATTGTTTGCTTCAATGAGCACGTTTCCTTCCTCGACCCAACCCAACTGTACAAATCAAATACACATCGACCAGCCAACGTAACTGCATACGTAGTGTCCTCAACGTGTTGTCTACCTCGAGATCTTTATGTGTACTAGTTTCACATATACTTCGTCCGTACCGATCTAATTGATGTGAGTGGTAGCTAGCTAGTAGAGCATGTAGTGGTGTCCGACGTCTATTAAATCGGAATGAATGTATTACCTCAAGTTTATCTAAATTTAAATGTATCTACATATTCTGTAATGTATAGATATATCTAAATTTAGATAACTAGTCATCAACCCGTGCGACCGCACAGGCTAGAATTTTGAAAAACATTTCTTTGTGGCTAAATGAGCAAACTTAAAGTGACATTAATTTCACTTTAAATATGTTAACATTTTGTTTTCTTTTTGTGGAATAAAGTAAACATTTGACCTCGAAATTTCAGTACACGTCCTGAAATCTAAATCTTTGGAAGTGGCAAAGATAATCATTTTTGTATTGAAGCTATGACCATGAATCTATCAGTGTTGATTTTGGACCATACAGATATGTGACGATGAAGCAGGATTAAGCTATAAATTACTCCTTTTGTCCCATAACATCTTATATTATTGGACCGATGTACCATTTAGTTGTTCTTTAGCTCATACAGTTTGATATTGTCTAGATGCTCAGAGGTCGTTGTTGTTATCGAAAACAAATGATAATTTTTTGTGGAATGAACTTCCGTTGTAGTGCACTATGTACTCTGGAGCAGAAAAAAATTAAGCAATAAAAACCTCAATGAAATGCAATTATGCAGATGATGCTGCTGCAAAAACACATTGCACAACGACAACGTTAGCTTAGTATATTCGGTTAGTTATTTTCACACAGCAAAATAGTGGCGCAGATAGGTGAGTCATTTACCTCGTAATTTTTTCAATGGCATTCTTAGTTCTTTATCATTCTTAGATTCCAATCAAAATACATCCATAGTTTGTTTGGAGCTATCAACTCAAAGGAAAAATTGAGATGTCATCAACAGTGTTGTGTCCATGTCCGCCCACGCAAAATTGAACTGTAGTAGACTTTCGTAAGAATTGTGAATTTACTCATAATGAAAAGGACAGAATGTGCTGGTTATGAATTAAGGACCTTCAGTTATCATCTGAACTCATCTATTACACGCAGAAAATATTGTATAAAGAAGACTAATAAAATATTGTATATTAGATGCTCATCAGGTTGAGATCTCATAAGAAACATTGCCTAACATCTGTTGAAAAGTTTTTAAAATACCTTTCACTCTGTTTATGTGTACATGTTGACTTGACGCAGATAATACGATATCACATTAGTATGTACAAAACATCACGGAGCTCCATTAGCAATTTTGAAAATACTTTTTTGTGTACTATATAGGACACTGCAGGGGATAGTTACAATTCGAAGAAGATTTCTGATACACGTGACCCTGAGAATCAAGCAAAATATGTAGAGTTATACACTTGGCCGCCCCGTCGACAATGGTGCAATCTAATTTTCTTAAGGCTGGCATCCATGCGCTGCCATTATATGTTGTGGGAGAAGCGAACGGTTGCAAAAACAGATATTACCAATTTGCTGGCTCCGATGCAATTAGCCTGCTCGATCTAGATTACATGGGAAGATGCAATTAGGCAGACGATGATGTGAGCAATTAACTTTGGTTCAGCAGATCAAGGATCTGATAGATTGGAAATACAAAATTGAATTGCTTACCTGAGATCCGCTTGTGAGATTAATCAGTTATCCAGCCTTGCTGCAGATTTGGGCATGGTGCAAACCTGGACGCCGAGCAGCTTGACCGTGAAAGCCAATAGGGACAGAATATGGAGAGGGGTTCTCCATGTTTCGCCAGCGTTTTTCAGGTTGTGGCCATGATTTCCGGATCGAGAACGCCTCGCCGGATCACATCGGGTTGCAGCTGTTTTTTTTTCCTAGACGGAGAGGAGATGGGGCAGAGACATGCGGGTATATCAAAGGTGCACGCGTCATCCAATGGCTACGAATAAACATTTTTATTATTGGACGGACAACTTTTACTAATCTGTAGGATTAAACGTGGTGGCTTTATGGGAGTCTCCAATTAGTAATATAAGAATCTCATAATATCATTTTATGGATGAAGGAAGTAATTTTTCTTCTTCTTTGTGGAGATGTCATATATGTAGCTCGATCAAACTAAAACATAGGGGAAATTTAGTATCGCATACAAAGATATAAGCTTACATCTCAATCTCATCTCATCTAAGGGAACATATTGGATATACCACCTATTTTGTTCGAACTAACCGACGAGACGTGGTAAGACTACTTACAATGAAAACTATTATGCATCAGTATCATACAAATGATACTAGTTTATGATACCACCTTCACTATGCATAGCATCATAAGACAGTATCATATTTTTATCATATTTAATATTCTGTAAAATCTCAATGCAAATTTTATGTGTTTGTCATTAATTTTTTTAATTGTACGTACTATGATATGTATCATATTTGTTAGACTAACCACAATGAAACTATTATAAGTACTACATAGTACTTATAATAGTTTCATTGTGGTTAGTCTAACAAATCTTGCTGATGCACGGCCTCGCATTTCCTCAGTCGAATACGTGGCAGAATTCTGAATTTTGTTCTGGCTAAAGTTTGAGTATTAAACAGCTCAGAGGCCCTCGATCTTTGAATTACCTTTATAAAAGAAAAATGGATCTGGAAGCACAAAATCTTCCAGAGGCGAACCATGCGTTTTGAATTGTTAACCACACTCCCTTGGCCACATGGTCTCGATGCACTCAGCTGATTCGTTGGGTGTTTTCAGGTAAATAAAGTGGCAACCATGTGCCCGAGATTAGGCCACGTCTAGAAGACTAGAAGGAGTCAAGATTGGTAGAAGGGGGTCTCTGACGTGTGTGGTGACGCCTGGGCATGACCCAGTCAAGGCGTTGACGGACTGACTGCGCCACCATCTTCTCTCACATGGCCACAGTATCAACATGTCCGACGACTCAATGTGCGTTGCTGAAGGTGCTGGTTGTGGTTTTCAAGAGTTTGATGCATGATCTTTATCGCACCTTTGTTGAATAAATCAATAAAGATGTATCATTCTTTTCGACGCAAATGCTGGGCACTCCTCCATTTTTTAAAAAACTTAAAAAATATATAACAAAAATCTTTAAACCATCTATGGCTAGTAGGGAGCTTAGGCCATCACAAACAACGCCCCCCACCCCCACCCCCACACACACCATATGGACATATTTTATCCGTGGCGGTTGATACATCCCAAACGTATCTATAATTTCTTATGTTCCATGCTACTTTATTGATGATACTCACATGTTTTATACACATTATATGTCATATTTATGCTAACTAACCTATTGACGAGATGCCGAAGGGCCAGTTGCTGTCGTTTTTGGTTTCAGAAATCCTAGTAAGGAAATATTCTCGGAATCGGACGAAATCAACGCCCAAGATCTTAGAATTCACGGAGCTTGAACACCCGAGAGCCACCGAGGGGGCCACAGGCCACTAGATGATAGGGCGGCGGCCCGTGGGGCGCGCCCCTACCGTGTGGCTGCCCCGCAGCTCCGACTCCGCCTCTTCGCCTATTTAAGCCTCCCCGACCTAAAACATCGACACCGATTGACGAAACCCGAGAAAACCTTCCAGATCCGCCGCCATCGCGAAACTCCACCCGGGACGTCTCTGTTCCGGCACTGCCGGACGGGGAATTGCCCCCGAGTCATCTCCACCGCCATCTCCACCGCTCTTCACCGCCATCGCCGTCTCCATGATGAGGAGGGAGTAATTCACCCCGGGGCTGAGGGCTCTAGTACCTATGTGGTTCATCTCTCTCTTTGTGATCTAGTTGAATATCATCTATGTGCTACTCTAGTGATGTTATTAAAGTAGACTATTCCTCCTTCATGGTGTAACGGTGACAGTGTGTGCATCATGTAGTACTTGGCGTAGTTTATGATTGTAATCTCTTGTAGATTATGAAGTTAATTATTGCTATGATAGTATTGATGCGATCTATTCCTCCTTCATAGTGTGATGGTGACAGTGTGCATGTTATGTTAGTACTTGGTGTAATTGCAATGATCTATCATGCACTCTAAGGTTTTTTAAATATGAACATCGAATGTTGTGGAGCTTGTTAACTCCGGCATTGAGGTGCTCTTGTAGCCCTACACAATTAGTGGTGTTCATCATCCAACAGAGAGTGTAGAGTGGTTTTATTATGTGATCAATGTTGAGAGTGTCCACTAGTGAAAGTATGATCCCTAGGCCTTGTTTCCAAACACTGAAACTCCGTTTACTTACTGTTCGGTTGCATGTTTACTCGCTGCCATATTTTATTCAGATTGCTATTACCACTCATATAATATTACTTGTATTTCACTATCTCTTCGCCGAACTAGTGCACCTATAGACAAGTGTATTAGGTGTGTTGGGGACACAAGAGACTTCTTGTATCGTGATTGCAGGGTTGCTTGAGAGGGACATCTTTGACCTCTTCCTCCCCGAGTTCGATAAACCTTGGGTGATCCACTTAAGGGAAACTTGCTGTTGTTCTACAAACCTCTCCTTGGAGGCCCAACACTGCTACAAGAATAGAAGCACCCGTAGACATCAAGCACTTTCCGCGCCGTTGCCGGGAGGAAAGGTAAAAGGCACTCATACTTCGGTCCCAGGTAACTAAGTACTTTTCTGTTGCCGTTGTGTGTGTGCTCGAAGCTATTTCCTTTAGATCCTGCAATTGCATCTTTTTGTTTCTTGTTTTTATTTTTCACTAGTTAGGCATAATGGAAAACAACAATGAACTTTTTAATCTATTTCCTGAGTTAAGATATGAATTGTTTGATGCGAAAATTAAAAAACCTATGGAACCTTATCTGCATGATAGTAGCAATGTTATTAGTATGAATGCAATTACTGCTAATGCTATGGAAGAGTCTAAGCTTGGGGAAGCTAGTTTATATAAAAATAATCTTTTTTGCTCCTCAGCTTTGGAAGAAATATTTTGCTCTGATAATGCTTTATCTCCCATATGCGATAACTCTAATGATGCTTGTGATATTTTAAATCCACCTGCTGAAAGTATTTCATATAAAATACCTATGAAAATTATTGAACGTGTTATGGATAACCGCTATGAAGGGGATGGAACTGTCCATCCTGGAGATCATTTACTGTTTTTGCATGAATTATGCGGGTTATTCAAGTGTGCATGTATCTCTATGGATGAAGTGAAGAAGAAATTATTCTCTATGTCGTTGTCTGGTAAAGCGGCGCATTGGTATAAACTGCTGAAGGATGGGCATTCTCTTGATTGGAAGGATATTGTGCCTCTATTTTACTCTAGATTCTATCCTCCAAGTGAAAATCACAAAGACCGGAACCGCATATATAATTTCTGGCCTCATGATGGAGAGAGTATTGCCCAAGCATGGGGAAGATTGAAGTCTTTAATGCTCAAATGCCCCATTCATGAGCCTCCTGGTAATATCGTCATGTAGGGATACGTTGCATAGAAAACAAAAAATTTCCTACCGCGAACACGCAATCCAAGCCAAGATGCAATCTAGAAGACGGTAGCAACGAGGGGATTATCGAGTCTCACCCTTGAAGAGATTCCAAAGCCTACAAGATGAGGCTCTTGTTGCTGCGGTAGACGTTCACTTGCCGCTTGCAAAAGCGCGTAGAAGATCTTGATCACGGCACCACGAACGGGCAGCACCTCCGTACTCGGGCCACACGTTCGGTGTTGATGAAGACGACGTCCACCTCCCCGTTCCAGCGGGCAGCGGAAGTAGTAGCTCCTCTTGAATCCGGCAGCACGACGGCGTGTGGCGGTGGTGGTGGAGAACTCCGGCGGAGCTTCGCTAAGCGTGGGGAGAGAAGGAGGAGTGGGGCGGCTAGGGTTTGGGGAGAGGGGGGCGCCGGCCACTTAAGGGGTGCGGCCACCTTGTGGTCTTAGGGTGGCCAGCCCCCTCCCCTTGGCCCTCATTATATAGGTGGAAGCCCCAAGTGTTGGACTACAAGTCTTCGAATAAGACCCCAACCCAAAACCTTCCATGTGTAGGGAAACCTACCCAAGGTGGGAATCCCACTTGGGTGGGATTCCCCCTTCCATGAGGGGCCGGCCACCTTGGTGGAGCCCAAGGTGGACTCCCCCTCTAGGGTTGGCCGGCCATAGGGAGGTGGAGTCCCTCCGGGACTCCTCCTTCCTTAGTGATTTCTTCCGGACTTTTCTAGAACCTTCTAGAACCTTCCGTAGAACCTTCCGGATCATTTTAAATCTTATAAAATGACTTCCTATATATGAATCTTATTCTCCGGACCATTCCGGAACTCCTCGTGATGCCCGGGATCTCATCCAAGACTTCGAACAAATCTTCGAACTCCATTCCATATTCAAGTTCTACCATTTCAACATCAAACCTTAAGTGTGTCACCCTACGGTTCGTGAACTATGCAGACATGGTTGAGTACTCTCTCCGACCAATAACCAATAGCGGGATCTGGAGATCCATAATGGCTCCCACATATTCAACGATGACTTAGTGATCGAATGAACCATTCACATACGATACCAATTCCCTTTGTCACGCGATATTTTACTTGTCCGAGGTTTGATCATCGGTATCACTCTATACCTTGTTCAACCTCGTCTCCGACAAGTACTCTTTACTCGTACCGTGGTATGTGGTCTCTTATGAACTTATTCATATGCTTGCAAGACATTAGACGACATTCCACCGAGAGGGCCCAGAGTATATCTATCCGTCATCGGGATGGACAAATCCCACTGTTGATCCATATGCCTCAACTCATACTTTCCGGATACTTAATCCCACCTTTATAACCACCCATTTACGCAGTGGCGTTTGATGTAATCAAAGTACCTTTCCGGTATAAGTGATTTATATGATCTCATGGTCATAAGGACTAGGTAACTATGTATCGAAAGCTTATAGCAAATAACTTAATGACGTGATCTTATGCTACGCTTAATTGGGTGTGTCCATTACATCATTCATACAATGATATAACCTTGTTATTAATAACATCCAATGTTCATGATTATGAAACTAATCATCCATTAATCAACAAGCTAGTTAAGAGGCATACTAGGGACTCTTTGTTGTTCACATAACACACATGTATCAATGTTTCGGTTAATACAATTATAGCATGGTATGTAAACATTATCATAAACACAAAGATGTATTATAATAACCTTTTTATTATTGCCTCTTGGGCATATCTCCAACAGTCTCCCACTTGCACTAGAGTCAATAATCTAGTTTACATTTTTAAAGATATAACACCTTGGCCTTCTGGTGCTTTATCATATTTTGCGCACGGGAGAGGTTTTAGTCAACGGATCTGACATGCTCAGAAACGTATGTATTTTGTAATTCATTTGCGTCTCAACGCATCACTCATTTCCAAATGAGTCAGCATTTAAATATGTTTGGTCTTCTGGTGGAACCTTAATTCCGCGGTCTGAAATATGTCACTAATATTGTCACACACAATATAGCTTCAAAGTTCTGACTCCGAACTACACCAAGTTCTCAAAGAACCTCTTGACTTTAACATCCTTTGTCATTGTCAAAACAATGACATACTCTGCCTTCTTTTGTAGAATCCGTCACAATATTTAGAACTCTTCTAAATCTAGCATAGTCAACTTCTATCTCATTGTGCTACCTTTTAAACAACACTTAGCCTAATTGAGATTGAATTTTTTTTTTATATGCGACCAAACTAATATCGGTGCAACACATTACATCGATTTGTTTGTCATTACACCATATAAAATTATATATATATATATCCTTGGATCTTCTAAAGTACTCAAGGATATTCCTACTGTTTGTCCAATAATCATCACATGAATTATTCTGGTATATGCTCCTAACTCTTTAGAGCACAGGACATCTGATTTTGTACATATTCTTCGTGATCTAAAATCACTCATGTGTTTTTACTCATCGAGTGTCAAATACACTCAAGTCTTGTTAAACCTTCACATGAAAAGAACACCTTCTTAATATTTCTATATTGAACTACTTCAATATCCATTCTATGTACTTTGACTTAAACTTATTATGTATTCCAATCTATCTTCATAGATCTTGACACTAAATATGTTTCAGTCCATATTCTTTCATTGAAGTTAATTTCTCAATGAAACCTTTTAATCAAGTATATAATTACATCATTTATAACCAACTATATGTCATCTACATAAAGTATTATAAATATGTATCAGCGCTCCCACTTAATTTCTTGCAAATGCAAGCCTCTTCATCGTCTCTGATGAAATCAAAAACTCTTTGATTATTTCATCTGGTGAAGATTCCAACTCCGTGATACTCATTTCATCCAATTGAAGTTTGTATACCTATCTAGTATTCCATGGCCAGCAAAACTCTTGGTTGTATCTTGTATACACCTTTAATACACACTTCTGATAAGTAATGTATTTTGCCATCCTACTAACATATCTCATAAAAGAAATATGTAGTGATTACTAGAATAATCCACATAGACTATAAGCATTGCTACGGAAGATCTAATCTTATCGTAGTCAACTCTTTGAACTTTGTCATACAACTTTTCGACAAGTCGAGCTTCTTCAAGGATATTTCATCCAAGTCCATCAATTTTATAGATCTATTTACTTTCAAAAAGTATTTATCTATCTTGGATTTCATGGCGTATAGCCATTTTAACGGAGTCAGGGCCCATCATAACTTCTTTGTTTTGTAGTTGGTTTATCATTGTTCAAAATCAATCCTTTGTCCACAAATCATTTATTTGATCACAAAGTAAACCATACCTACAAGGTTCAATAAGTACTTCGATCTCCATGGCTAAAACACTTTGTAGTCATGGGAGCCATGATCGTCGTGGCCGCTTGTAAGGGTATTTCACCCTTATCCATTATTTTGGTAACGATGACACCGTGCTAAAGTATTTGGCCTAATGTGTTTATAAGGATAATCTCAGGTATTAGGCAATGAGGCGTAAATGGTGTATCAAAGGAACAAGAAGGCTAAAGGAGACCCCCCATTTCAACAACAATCAAAAAGGGGTTACAGGAGAAATCCGTCACCAGCCCGGTCCAACCGGGCAAGCAACCGCCAGTCCGGCGTGCTGGCCGGTCAACCGGCGGAAACCGGGCTCCAAAGGAGGAGCCAGCAGATCCGGTTTGCGCCCGGTCAACCGGGCTCGACCGGCGGGTCCGGCGCTCCGTCCGGTCGACCGGGCGGCAACCGGGCAGCAACCGGCCACCAACCGAAGAAGCGCCAGGACGACGCAAAGGAGCCCCGGTCACTGATCCGGTCTGACCGGCCTCACGACCGGGCTGTCCGGTCTGTGGCCCGGTCAACCGGGTTTGTCGAGGAAAATGCTGAGGTGGCAAGTGGCAACGGCCAGATTTTGAAGAACACTATAAATACCCCTTCTTCTACCTTGGAAGGGTTAGGCAACATACTACAAGCTGTTCTTGAGCTCTCTCTCTCTTACTCCATTGCTAGAAACACCAAAAGCCTCAGATCTCCCTCCTCCTCCACCCAAACTCAAATCCCTCCGGGGAATCATTAGAGGAGGACCCGATCTACCGTTCTACCAAGCCAAATCTCATTCCCCCTTGTATTCATTGAGAAGCTTGCTTCCTAGGGTTCCTTGGAAACCCTAGGTGGGCAAGAGGAGTCCGGAAGCATCCGGGCTGTGGATTTGCTCCGGGCAAGATTGTGAAGGTTTGGAGGCTACCTCAAAGTCTACCACAAGTGAGTGAGCTATTCCTTCGTGGGATAGGCTCCGGAGAATAGGGTGAGCCTTCGTGGCGCGGGGAATCCTTCGTGGGACCTCCACTCCTCCAAACGTGACGTACCTTGTTGCAAAGCAAGGGAACACGGGAATACATCCTCGTCTCCGCGTGCTATCGGTTATCTCTAACCGAACTCCTTACTTGTGATTTAACTGCCTGTGAGAGCCTTCGTGCTCGAGTTAGTTGTATCCTCATATAGGTTGCTTCACCTAGTTTGCATTAGGCTCACCTTTATATTCCGCAAAGCCTAATATTGCAAAGAAAGAATTAAAATCTGTAGAAACCTATTCACCCCCCCTCTAGGTTTACCATCTCTATACTTTCAATTGGTATCAGAGCCTGGACTCTTATTAAGGGCTTCACCGCCTTAAGAGTGAGATGGATAAACTCTTCGAGGGTCTAGATGACGACTCTAACCTTTCGGTTAAAGAGATGAAATCTAGATTCTTGGCATATGAGGCCGAGAAGAAGAAAAAGGAGGATGAGCTACAAAACCAAATGACAGAAATGACTGCCATGCTTAAGAACCTAACTGCGGGTGGAACTCCTAGTGGGGCTTCGGCCTCTAAGGAAACCTACCATGAAGCTAACCATGACTATCCCAAAAACACTTCACCCATGCCTCATATAAACCATAGTGGGACCGTTCCCCATTATGATGGAACTCACTTTCCACATTGGAAATCTGCTATGGAATCTCATATTCGCAGCTGCAGTGTGGAGCTATGGGAGCTCATTGTTCATGGACATCGGGAGCCACAAGATCCTACTCGGTTGACCTCCACCGAGTTCTACAACCGTCAACTCAATGCCTCCGCACGTGACAAGATTAGAAGTGGCATCAACCGCAAGCTCCTTGATCAAGTCGATGACATTGTCTCCGCTAAAGAGTTGTGGGATCGGATCATAGTACTCCAAGAGGGAACCGATTTGATCCAATCAGCTCTCTATGAGACCGCAAAGCAAGAGGCCCACCAGTTCATGATTCGAGATGGAGAATCCGTATCCGATGCCTATGCTAGGCTTGGTGCTCTTAGAGTAAGGGTCAAGGGACTTGGTGTTGAGAAGTACAATGATGGCTTCGAGATGAATGAAGCATTCATAAAGTCCAAGGTCATTGCTATGATTGCCGTCAAGCAAGAAGACACCAACCTTGCACTCAACTTGCAAATCATGACCAAGAGTGTCGATCTCAACTCCGATGATCTCGTCTCCTATGTGGCCGCCAATGAAAACATGGCCAAAGCGGGAAAGAGGCTCATGGCAATGAACCGTGTGGATGAAGCCTCGCACAACCATGAAGGGTCACACAACCTTGCTCTCAAAGCTAGGGCCGATCATGGGAGCAAAGAAGACTATGAAATTGAAGAAGAAGAAGAGATGACTTCAACTAGTGACATGGCTACCGACTTTGCTTTCTTTGCCAAGAAATACAAGGCAAAGTTTCCAATGCTCCTCAATGACAAGAAGAAGAAGAGAACTTGCTACAATTGTGATGAAGATAGCCACTTTGCAAATGAGTGCCCTTATGAGAAAAGGGTAGACAAGCCAAGATTCATCAAAGGGGTCAAGCCAAGATTGAAGCCAAACCCAATCAACGATCGATTCAAGAAGAACAAGGGAAGAGCTTTTGTTGGAGCCGAGTACTTGTCCGATGATGAAGATGAAGATGAGGAGAAGGCCGGTTTGGCTTTCTCCAAGCCCGGGTCACTCTTCACATATGACTACTCCAAGGACTACTCCACGGAGAATGATGTTGGTTCCTCCTTCATGGCAAGAATCACTCAAGATGATGACTCCGATGACTCTTCCTCCTCTACAATCGTTGGCTCTTGTCTTATGGCAAGGGAAACCAAGGTAATGGAACCTCCACCTTCCCTATCTAGTGTTCTTGATGATGAAAATGAAAATCAAGATGAACTAATTGTGCTTAAGGAACTTTACAATGTTAGATGCACCCTTCGTGGTGAAGCTCTTGTCAAGTTTGATTTCTTGATGGACTCTCTCAAAGAAAAGGATGAGTCCATTGAGGAATTAGAATATCAATTGGATGAAAAGGAACGGAGATTCAATCTCCTAAGACAAGAGCTAAAAACCGAAAGGTGCATATCTCAAGGCCTTAAGCAACAAATTGAAACCTATGAACTTGATAAAGTTAAGGACCTAGAAACTATTGATAGGGCTCAATCTTTGACTCAAGTGCTCCATACCTCAAAGGAGGAACTTGAAGTTGCTCATGCTTCTCTCACTAGGGATCTTGACCACCTTGAAAGAGCTAACAAGCTTGTAAAGGATGAGCTCAAGAAACTTGGAGAGAACCATGACCTACTCCAAGAAACCTACATGAAAGCACTTGAATCAATGAAGGATCCCATTGTTGTTGAAAAGCATGCTAGTTCCCCTACATCTTTTACTAGTGAGCATGCTAAGCTTGTTGAGGAACATGTTCGTTTACAAGAGGAACTCTCTTTGCATGTTGAGACCAATGCATATCTTGAATCCTTGGGGGGTGAATAGGTTTCTACAAATTCTTTCTTTGCAATATTAGGCTTTGCGGAATATAAAGATGAGCCTAATGCAAACTAGGTGAGCAACCTATATGATGATACAACTAACTCGAGCACGAAGGCTCTCACAGGCAGTTAAATCACAAGTAAGGAGTTCGGTTAGAGATAACCGATAGCACGCGGAGACGAGGATGTATTCCCGTGTTCCCTTGCTTTGCAACAAGGTACGTCACGTTTGGAGGAGTGGAGGTCCCACGAAGGATTCCCCGCGCCACGAAGGCTCACCCTATTCTCCGGAGCCTATCCCACGAAGGAATAGCTCACTCACTTGTGGTAGACTTTGAGGTAGCCTCCAAACCTTCACAATCTTGCCCGGAGCAAATCCACAGCCCGGATGCTTCCGGACTCCTCTTGCCACCTAGGGTTTCCAAGGAACCCTAGGAAGCAAGCTTCTCAATGAATACAAGGGGGAATGAGATTTGGCTTGGTAGAACGGTAGATCGGGTCCTCCTCTAATGATTCCCCGGAGGGATTTGAGTTTGGGTGGAGGAGGAGGGAGATCTGAGGCTTTTGGTGTTTCTAGCAATGGAGTAAGAGAGAGAAAGCTCAAGAACAGTTTGTAGTGTAGTGCCTAACCCTTCCAAGGTAGAAGAAGGGGTATTTATAGTGTTCTTCAAAATCTGGCCGTTGCCACTTGCCACCTCAGCATTCTTCCCGACAAACCCGGTCAGACCGGATCACAGACCGGACAGCCCGGTCGTGAGGCCGGTCAGACCGGACTGGTGACCGGAGCACCTTTGCGTCGTCCTGGAGCTTGTCCGGTTGGTGCCCGGTTGCTGCCCGGTTTCCGAGCGGTCGACCGGACGTGGTGCCGGACCCGCCGGTCAGGAGCCCGGTCGACCGGGCCACAGACCGGACCTGCTGGTCCTCCTTTGGAGCCCGGTTTCCGACCGGTCGACCGGCCAGTACGCCGGACTGGCCGGTTGCTGGCCCGGTTGGACCGGGCAGGTGACCGGATTTCTCCTGTAACCCCTTTTTGATTGTTGTTGAAATGGGGGGTCACCTTTAGCCTTCTTGTTCCTTTGATACACCATTTACGCCTCATTGCCTAATACCTGAGATTGTACTTATAAACATATTAGGCCAAATACTTTAGCACGGTGTCATCGTTACCAAAATAATGGATAAGGGTGAAATACCCTTACAATCTCCCCCTTTTTGGTATACGATGACAAACCGAGCTAGAGTCACAAATAGATATTATGATAAGCTCTAAACCTTGATTCCATATAAGATATTACGAAAGCTCCCCCATAATGTGTGCACTTGGAGAATTTGCGTTTGAATGCAAAGTGCACCATTTGTGAAACATGAGAAGCTCCCCCAATATCTTTAGGAAACAAGCATGGTATGGAGATGTGCATATCAAGATATATAAGCATAGCATAATCATCCTAACATGGAGTAGCACACATAATAGTCATCCATACACATCCATACACGAATAATTGGAAATAGCAAATGGTTCTTGAAAGACTCAAAGTAAACAAGCACAAGCCATATAAAATCCAAATAAAGCAACTCCCATGGCTTGTGGCGATCAAAGAACCCCCGTGGTCTAGACTCTACTCTCTTCTCCCCCTTTGGCATCGGAACACCAAAAAGGCGAAGAAAAGAGGAGAGATGCTATCGCACCCATCAGTAGTGACCAAACCCAAGCGAGGAGGAGCTCTCGCGTGCATCATCATCACCCGCATCATCATCACCCGCATCATCATCACCCGCATCATCATCAGCAGGAGCACGAGCAGGCCTAGGGAGAGCACCATGAGCGTACACGGAGAAGTCGAAGTTCTGGAGCATCTCATCGGTAAGAAGAGGCATCTCCCACTGAGGAGCTACCACAGGCTCCATCTCAGGTCCAGGAGGAGGAACAGGGTGGTTCCTTGAGGCCATGAATTCATTCTGGCGCCTCCGTGTCTCCTGGGTCATAGTAAGGGTCTGATGTGCAACATCATTGCTGTTCTTGCACATTTGGAACATGCATGTGAAGAATCGAGCGGCCCCATGCTGGGAGCGCCGAGAGTGACTGGAGCTAGCATCATGATCATGGTGTGCCTTGGAGCGGCGCTCAGTGGTGGGCATCATGGAGGGAACGTCTGGACGAGTGGCCTCCTGAATGGGGAACCTGAATGGATCCATGATGACTTTCTCACCAACAACGTTCCGAGGAGCGGGAACAATGTAGTTGATGAGCCGCTGAACATATTGGGCGTAGTTGGGAGTCATGCGGTCCATAATTGCTCTCTTCAGTTCACAGTAGATAAGATCACAGCCATCAATCTTCCTCACCCTGTCAGGATGACAATAGTACATCAAGTTGAGGTGATAGTTCCGGACTTCACTGTGGTCTCCAGACTTGCTGATGAGGTTCTCACGGAACAGCTTGGCAAGTACCAGATAGGAGTAGTACATCCCAGAGATAGTGGGAGGTCCAGGCGTAGGGTTCGCAGGATAGCAGAAAGAGATGTCACCCCTAGTAAGCCTGGACCGTGAATGAATCTTGTACCCTGGATCACTGTCATCACCACAACCCATGGCTGCACGGAACTGAGAGTAGGAGCATGAGTACTTTGTCTTGCCGGTCATCCAGGTGAGGGTGCGGTCCTCATCATCATGGAAGAAGACGGTGCAGTGAAACTGACGGACAAGGAGGGGACAAAAGGTAGGATCATCTTGGGTATCATCAGGCTTGAGGCACACGAGGTCATACAATCCCATACCCTTCAAGGTTTGAACCACAAAACGGTACTTTGTGGCTTCATGCAGGGCAAGCTCGTCAGGATTGATGGCCTTGGGTGATACAATATTACCATGCTTCATAAACTCATGAGAATCATAGAAACCCTCCCAGAGGGCTGCTTGTGTGTTGGTCCAGAAGGCCCTGTCCGAACGAGTGTAAGTTGGCTTCTCAAAGCGATACGGATTCACTGTCCTCCATTCCTGCCACTCAAGACGGTTTGCAGCCCCAACATTGATGGTTGGTACTACCTCATCATCCTCTTGGACAACATTCTTATCCTTGTGCTTGGTAGCAACAGACTTGGTTCTGCCCCGAGCTGAGCTGCCAGTGTCAGTACCTTGCTGAGCTTGAGGGGGTGCACGGCTACTAGAACGGCGGGGAGGATCAGCCGTCCTACCTCGCTTGGCAACATTGCCACGTGGTGGCTCACCACTCCAACTTCCTGTGAATGAGAAAAATATAGCAAGGATAGCAGTGGGGTAAGTGTACATGTCATCAATAAGAGAGAATCCAAAAAGCATAGCATATATTCAAGTGTAGTGATGAGTTTGTGCGAAAACTGGGCAACCCGGCGCACAGGCCGGTCAAACCGGGCAGCAGACCGGACGATCCGGTTTGCGACCGGTTGACCGGGCCACACGCCGGGCCGGCCGGTTGAGCGGCCGGTCGACCGGGCTGGAAACCGGGTCTGTCGATTTGTGATGTTGTGCCCAGATTTCTACCACAAATTCATGCAAAAACTCGAAAAACTTGAGTACATGCTATAGCAATAGAGTGGAGAATGTGCTTTGTGTTGAGAGACACTCTAAAGGCATGAGGACTTGCAAACCCTAAACCTAACCCTAAGATTTCCTCAAATTTTGGCAAGAACTTGCAATGTGTGAGGAGGACTAGAACTTAGGGAGGAAAGGAGAGTACATTACCCGAAGACATTGTCCTCCTTGATCAAGGGAACAAGAAGAACACAAGGTAGGGCTTGAAAACCAAGAACTCCAAAAATTCCCAAGCTAGTTGGAGAGGGACCAAATCCTTCGGTGGAGATGTTCCAATGGCCCCGATCTATGGTGTGGTGAAGTTTGGGGAAGTTCTTGTGGTGGGAAGTGCCTAGATCTTGGTGGAGGTGTTGAGGGCGCCGGCCATGGAGGTTGGGGATTGGGGAACAATGGGGAAGATGACCCCAAGGGGTATCTCTTCCCAATATATAGTGGGCTGCGCGACCGGTCAGGTATCCGGTCAGACCGGGCTGGTGACCGGCTGACCCGGCCCAGACCCCGGTTGCCGCCCGGTCCACCGGACCATCCGGTCAGGGACCCGGTCCGACCGGGCCAGGGACCGGCCAGCCCAGAATTGTCTAATTTTGCCTCGTTTTTGCCCCTATGCTGTGTGTAAATGTGTGTGAGTGCTCAAATGATGACATGTACATATAGATAGATAGATGATGATGAGATGAGCATAGACATGGGGTTGGAAACACAAAGTTTTCTAGGCATACCCATTGGAGAGAAAATCCAAACAAGATGTGAATAGCAACAATGGGCATGATTCGAAGTGTATATCAAGAATCATAAGTTATTTTGGAAATGATGCTCGCAATAAGATCATTGGGCCTTATATAGTCAAATCAATTTGTAATGAAGGCTCAATGAGGGGCGGGGGATTACTCCCCCTATGTGAAAGCGCAAATGTCATGTGACCGCGAAGAGACATGCTTGGGTCCATATAATGACATTGGGTCTATTTATGTTGCACACATAGGTATGCATCATACCAAGACATGGTAAGATGACTATCCCCATATGTGCTATACCTCTAAGCTAGATAGCAAGATAAATGCAAGAATATAGTGCAAGAAGTTAATCAATCCAAGTTTTTAGGATCAAGAATACCAAGTTCTCCTCTCAAGTTAACAAAGCGGGCTTCATCCAAAGGCTTAGTGAAAATATCCGCCAATTGGTAGGTTGTTCCCACATGAGTGAGATCAATATCCTTATTGGCAACATGATCACGTAGGAAGTGATGGCGAATGTCAATATGTTTGGTGCGACAATGTTGAACCGGGTTGTTGGCGATCTTTATTGCACTTTCATTGTCACAAAGAAGAGGCACCGTACCAAGAGACACACCATAGTCTTTCAAGGTTTGCTTCATCCATAACAATTGAGTGCAACAAGATGCCGCGGATATGTATTCGGCTTCGGCGGTGGATAGGGCGGTGGAGTTTTGTTTCTTGGATGACCAACTCACCAATGACCGGCCAATAAATTGGCAAGCCCCGGAGGTAGACTTCCGATCAACCTTATCACCGGCCCAATCGGAATCCGAATAGCCAATGAGTTCAAAGGTTGACCCCTTTGGATACCATAGCCCGAGAGTAGGAGTGAGAACAAGGTATCTTAGTATCCGTTTGACCGCCACTAAATGGCTCTCCTTGGGAGCGGATTGAAAACGAGCACACATCCCTACACTTAGCATGATATCCGGCCTAGAGGCACAAAGGTAGAGCAAGGATCCTATCATGGAGCGGTATACCTTTATGTCCACATCCTTCTCACCGTCACATGAACCAAGTTGCCCCTTTACGGGCATGGGTGTCTTCATTGGACTTGCATTGGTCATGTTGAATTTCTTGAGCATGTCCTTCACATACTTTTCTTGAGAGATGAAGGTGCCTTTTGCAAGTTGCCTCACTTGGAAGCCTAGAAAGAACTTCAACTCTCCCATCATGGACATCTCAAATTTCCTAGTCATCAATAGCTCAAAAGCTTTGTTATGATTGGGGTTAGTTCCACCAAAAATAATATCATCAACATATATTTGACATATAAAGAGGCCACCCCCTTTAACCCGCTTGGTGAAAAGGGTGGAATCGACCGTACCCATGCAAAACCCATCATGTAGTAAGAAATCCCTAAGGAACTCATACCAAGCACGTGGAGCTTGCTTGAGACCGTAGAGTGCCTTATGGAGTAAATACACGTGGTTGGGTCGGCATGGGTCTTCGAAACCCGGGGGTTGAGCCACATATGCGGTTTCTTTTAGGGGACCATTCAAAAATGCACTTTTCACATCCATTTGATATAATTTGAAATTGTGGAAAGATGCAAATGCAAGCAAAAGACGAATAGCTTCAAGACGGGCTACCGGCGCAAAGGTATCCTCAAAATCCATACCTTCTATTTGGGCAAACCCTTGCGCCACTAACCTTGCTTTGTTTCGTATAACAATGCCATTCTCATCTTGCTTGTTCTTGAATACCCATTTGGTCCCAATGACATTGATGTGATGATCCTTGGGTCTCTCAACTAGAGACCATACTTCATTACGAGTGAAACACTCCAATTCTTCTTGCATGGCAATTACCCAATCCGGATCGACCAAGGCTTCATGTACCTTAAGTGGTTCAAAACTAGACACAAAAGCATGATGTTGACAATAAGTGATAAGTAATGCATGGTGTCTACGAGTTACCACTCCTCTTGAGATGCTACCAAGGACTTGATCCACTTTCATGTCACTTGCCCTTGTAGCGGCCTTGATCTTCCGAATGGTTCCTTCATGATCAATGAATTCATCTCTTGCTAGTACTTGATCATGAGGGACCACTTGAGCTTGATCATGAGTTGAGGATGTTTCTTGATCGTCATCATGATCTTGCTCCATGGAATGAGGATCTTCTTCTTGTTCTTCGGATTGAGACTCATCTTGAGTGGAGGGTGGTTCTTGAGTTGCACTTGATGGTTCGGCTTGAGTTGAGCTAGGCTCTACTTGTGGCGTGCTTGAGACATCTACTCCATCATCTTGATCATCATTATGAACCTCCATGGGCCGGATGTGTCCAATGCCCATATGCTTGATGGCACTAGATGGATCAACATCATTACCTGCAACACATGGAACAACTTGCTCCACTTGGGAGCCATTATCCTCCAAGAACACCACGTCACAAGATACTTCAATAGTCCCGGAGGACCGGTTGTAGTATCTATAGGCGTGAGAGTTCTCCGCATATCCAACAAATATACCCTCTATGGTTCTAGTTTCAAATTTACCGAGCTTTCCTTTGTTGTTCTTAACAAGGCATTTGCATCCAAAGACACGAATATACATGACATTAGGCTTGTTACCGGTAAGGAGCTCGTATGGGGTTTTGTTGTGGAGGGGACGGAGGAAGAGCCGGTTGGAGTAGTGGACGGCCGTAGAGATGGCTTCTCCCCAAAAGTTGTGGGGTGAGTTGAATTCACTCAACATGGTTCTTGCCATCTCAATGATAGTCCAGTTCTTCCTTTCAACAACACCGTTTTGTTGAGGGGTGTATGGCGCCGAAAACTCATGCTTGATGCCCTCATCATCCACAAACTCTTGCATAGTGTAGTTCTTGAACTCGGTGCCATTGTCGGTCCTAATTGCCTTGATCTCGGATTCATACATACGTTGAGCTTTCTTGGCGAAGGTGATGAACTCTCTATGGGTCTCGTCCTTAGACTTAAGGAGAAAGACCCAAGAGTATCTTGAGTAATCATCAACAATGACAAGTCCATACTTGCTTCCACCAAGAGTATCATAGTGTGATGGCCCAAAGAGGTCCAAATGAAGGAGCTCCAAAGGCCTAGATGTGGTAACAATACTCTTGATGGGATGCTTCTTCTTGAGTTGCTTTCCGGCTACACATGCACTACAAACACGATCTTTCTCAAAAGAAACACCGGTTAGTCCCACAATATGCTCACCCTTTAGGAGTTGTTTAAGATTCCTCATGTTAACATGACCAAGGCGGCGATGCCACAACCATCCTTCGTCATGCTTGGCCGCCATTAGACATGTGGAGAAGGAGGGGCTCTCTTTCGAGAGGTCAACCACATAAAGGTTGTTCTCCACAAATCCAACAAGGACCAATTTGAGATTGTCACTCCTAAAGACTTGCACATAGTATTTAGTGAAATATGAATTGTACCCGGCATCGGCAAGATGATATATAGAAAGTAAGTTATAGCCAAGGTGTTCAACAAGCATAACCGTCTCAAGGCACAAGTCCTTAGAGATTGCTACCTTGCCATACCCAAGTACCTTTCCCTTTGAGTTGTCACCAAAGGTAATGCTTGACTTCTTGTGGATATCTTCAATGAATTGATCAAGCACACCTTTTCCTCCGGTCATATGATTGGTGCATCCACTATCAAACACCCATTTTGGACCACCGGAGGAATACCCCTACAAAATCAAGTAGAGGATTTAGGAACCCATCGATTAATGGGTTCCTTTGCAATGGCAACAATATCTTTTGGTACCCAAATTGAGTACTCTCTATAAGCATAGCCATTAGGAGGGCCAACATAGTTAGCATAGACATCACCATAATAATCAACAAATAATGCATAGTGATCGTTTGGCCCCGTGCGGTCACCACTAGTGGCTTTGCCCTTTGAGGTTTTGCCATTGTTAGTGACCTTCTTGTTCTTATCTTGAGCGGGTTTCTCCTTCTTGTAGTTGTTCTTCTTGTGGGACTTGGGAGTATATCCAAGTCCATACTTTTGATTGTTTGACCTTTGCTTACTCAAGAGGTCATCCAATCCCATCTTGTTCTTGGCGGTGGTGAACTTTGCAAGTTCCTTTGTTAGCCTAACATTTTCCTCAAGAATAGATGCTTGCTCACAAGAAGATTCATTAGGATGATAGTCAAGACCATATTTGGTCACCAAGGACTCAAGATATGCATTGGTCTCAACATGCAAAGAAAGTTCCTCTTGTAAACGAACATGTTCCTCAACAAGTTTAGCATGCTCACTAGTAAAGGAAATGGAGGAACAAGCAAGCTTTTCAACATCAATGGGATCCTTCATTGATCCAAGAGCCCTTTTGTAGGATTCTTGAAGTAGATCATGATTCTCTCCAAGTTTCTTGAGCTCATCCTTGACAAGCTTGTTAGCTCTTTCAAGGTGGTCAAGATCCCTAGTGAGAGAAGCATGAGCAACTTCAAGTTCCTCCTTTGAGGCATTGAGCTCTTGGGTCAATAATTGAGCCCTATCAATAGTTTCTAGGTCCTTAACTTTATCAAGTTCATAAGTTTCAATTTGTTGCTTAAGGCCTTGAGATATGCACCTTTCGGTTTTTAGCTCTTGTCTTAGGAGATTGAATCTCCGTTCCTTCTCATTCAATTGATATTCTAATTCCTCAATGGACTCATCCTTTTCTTTGAGTGAGTCCATCAAGAAATCAAACTTGACAAGAGCTTCACCACGAAGGGTGCATCTAACATCATAGAGTTCCTTAAGCATAATTAATTCTTCTTGATCTTCGTTTTCATCATCAAGAACACTAGATAGGGAAGGTGGAGGTTCCATTACCTTGGTTTCCCTTGCCATAAGACAAGAGCCAATGATTGGAGAGGAGGGAGAGTCATCGGAGTCATCATCTTGAGTTGTTCTTGCCATGAAGGAAGAGCCAACATCATTCTCCGTGGAGTAATCTTTGGAGTAGTCATATGTGAAGAGTGACCCGGGCTTAGAGCCCGGCCACTCCGGCCTCCTTCTCCTCATCTTCCTCTTCTTCATCGGACAAGTACTCGGCCCCAACAAAAGCTCTTCCCTTGTTCTTCTTGTACCGATCGTTGATTGGGTTCGGCTTCAATCTTGGCTTGACCCCTTTGATGAACTTTGGCTTGTCTACCCTTTTCTCATAAGGGCACTCATTTGCAAAGTAGTTATCTTCATCACAATTGTAGCAAGTCTCTTCTTCTTCTTCTTGTCATTGAGGAGCATTGGGAACTTTGCCTTGTACTTCTTGGCAAAGAAAGCAAAGTCGGTAGCAATGTCACTAGTTGAAGTCATCTCTTCATCTTCTTCAATCTCATAGTCTTCTTTGCTTTCATGGTCGGCTCTAGCTTTGAGAGCAAGGTTGTGTGACGCTTCATGGTTGTGTGAGGCTTCATCAACACGGTTCATTGCCTTGAGCCTCTTTCCGGCTTTGGCCATGCTTTCATTGGCGGCCACATAGGAGACTAGATCATCGGAGTTGAGATCGGCACTCTTGGTCATGATTTGCAAGTTGAGTCCAAGGTTGGTGTCTTCTTGTTTGACGGCAATCATAGCAATGACCTTGGATTTTATGAAGGCTTCGTTCATCTCAAATCCGTCATTGTACTTCTCAACACCAAGTCCCTTGACCCTTACTTTCAGAGCACCAAGCCTAGCATAGGCATCGAATATGGATTCTCCATCTCGAATCATGAATTGGTAGGCCTCTTGCTTTGCGGTCTCATAGAGAGATGATTGGATCAAATCGGTTCCCTCTTGGAGTACTACGATCCGATCCCACAACTCTTTAGCGGAGACAATGTCATCGACTTGATCAAGAAGCTTGCGGTTGATGCCACTTCTAATCTTGTCACGTGCGGATGCATTGAGTTGACGGTTGTAGAACTCGGTGGAGGTCAACCGAGTAGGATCTTGTGGCTCCCGATGTCCATGAACAATGAGCTCCCATAGCTCCACACTGCAGCTGCGAATATGAGATTCCATAGCAGATTTCCAATGTGGAAAGTGAGTTCCATCGTAATGGGGAACGGTCCCACTATGGTTTATATGAGGCATGGGTGAAGTGTTTCTGGGATAGTCATGGTTAACATCATGGTAGGATTCCTTAGAGGCCGAAGCCCCACTAGGAGTTCCACCCGCAGTTAGGTTCTTAAGCATGGCAGTCATTTCTGTCATTTGGTTTTGTAGCTCATCCTCCTTTTTCTTCTTCTCGGCCTCATATGCCAAGAATCTAGATTTCATCTCTTTAACCGAAAGGTTAGAGTCTTCATCTAGACCCTCGAAGAGTTTATCCATCTCACTCTTAAGGCGGTGAAGCCCTTAATAAGAGTCCAGGCTTTGATACCAATTGAAAGTATAGAGATGGTAAACCTAGAGGGGGGGTGAATAGGTTTCTACAAATTTTAATTCTTTCTTTGCAATATTAGGCTTTGCGGAATATAAAGATGAGCCTAATGCAAACTAGGTGTAGCAACCTATATGATGATACAACTAACTCGAGCACGAAGGCTCTCACAGGCAGTTAAATCACAAGTAAGGAGTTCGGTTAGAGATAACCGATAGCACGCGGAGACGAGGATGTATTCCCGTGTTCCCTTGCTTTGCAACAAGGTACGTCACGTTTGGAGGAGTGGAGGTCCCACGAAGGATTCCCCGCGCCACGAAGGCTCACCCTATTCTCCGGAGCCTATCCCACGAAGGAATAGCTCACTCACTTGTGGTAGACTTTGAGGTAGCCTCCAAACCTTCACAATCTTGCCCGGAGCAAATCCACAGCCCGGATGCTTCCGGACTCCTCTTGCCTACCTAGGGTTTCCAAGGAACCCTAGGAAGCAAGCTTCTCAATGAATACAAGGGGGAATGAGATTTGGCTTGGTAGAACGGTAGATCGGGTCCTCCTCTAATGATTCCCCGGAGGGATTTGAGTTTGGGTGGAGGAGGAGGGAGATCTGAGGCTTTTGGTGTTTCTAGCAATGGAGTAAGAGAGAGAGAGCTCAAGAACAGCTTGTAGTGTAGTGCCTAACCCTTCCAAGGTAGAAGAAGGGGTATTTATAGTGTTCTTCAAAATCTGGCCGTTGCCACTTGCCACCTCAGCATTCTTCCCGACAAACCCGGTCAGACCGGACCACAGACCGGACAGCCCGGTCGTGAGGCCGGTCAGACCGGACTGGTGACCGGAGCACCTTTGCGTCGTCCTGGAGCTTGTCCGGTTGGTGCCCGGTTGCTGCCCGGTTTCCGAGCGGTCGACCGGACGTGCGCCGGACCCGCCGGTCAGGAGCCCGGTTGACCGGGCCACAGACCGGGCCTGCTGGTTCCTCCTTTGGAGCCCGGTTTCCGACCGGTCGACCGGCCAGCACGCCGGACTGGCCGGTTGCTGGCCCGGTTGGACCGGGCAGGTGACCGGATTTCTCCTGTAACCCCTTTTTGATTGTTGTTGAAATGGGGGGTCACCTTTAGCCTTCTTGTTCCTTTGATACACCATTTACGCCTCATTGCCTAATACCTGAGATTGTACTTATAAACATATTAGGCCAAATACTTTAGCACGGTGTCATCGTTACCAAAATAATGGATAAGGGTGAAATACCCTTACAGAGACCAATGCATATCTTGAATCCTTGGTGACTAAATATGGTCTCGACTATCATCCTAATGAATCCTCTTGTGAGCATGCATCTATTCTTGAGGAAAATGTTAGGTTAACAAAGGAACTTGCAAAGTTCACCACCGCCAAGAATAAGATGGGATTGGATGACCTCTTGAGTAAGCAAAGGTCAAACCATCAAAAGTTTGGACTTGGATATGTTCCCAAGTCTCACAAGAAGAAGAACTACAACAAGGAGAAACCCGCTCAAGATAAGAACAAGAAGGTCACTAACAATGGCAAAGCCTCAAAGGGCAAAGCCACTAGTGGTGACCGCACGGGGCCAAACGATCACTATGCATTATTTGTTGATTATTATGGTGATGTCTATGCTAACTATGTTGGCCCTCCTAATGGCTATGCTTATAGAGAGTACTCAATTTGGGTACCAAAAGATATTGTTGCCATTGCAAAGGAACCCATTAATCGATGGGTTCCTAAATCCTCTACTTGATTTTGTAGGGGTATTCCTCCGGTGGTCCAAAATGGGTGTTTGATAGTGGATGCACCAATCATATGACCGGAGGAAAAGGTGTGCTTGATCAATTCATTGAAGATATCAACAAGAAGTCAAGCATTACCTTTGGTGACAACTCAAAGGGAAAGGTACTTGGGTATGGCAAGGTAGCAATCTCTAAGGACTTGTGCCTTGAGACGGTTATGCTTGTTGAACACCTTGGCTATAACTTACTCTCTATATATCATCTTGCCGATGCCGGTTACAATTCATATTTCACTAAATATTATGTGCAAGTCTTTAGGAGTGACAATCTCAAATTGGTCCTTGTTGGATATGTGGAGAACAACCTTTACGTGGTTGACCTCTCGAAAGAGAGCCCCTCCTTCTCCACATGTCTAATGGCGGCCAAGCATGACGAAGGTTGGTTGTGGCATCGCCGCCTTGGTCATGTTAACATGAGGAATCTTAAACAACTCCTAAAGGGTGAGCATATTGTGGGACTAACCGGCGTTTCTTTTGAGAAAGATCGTGTTTGTAGTGCATGTGTAGCCGGAAAGCAACTCAAGAAGAAGCATCCCATCAAGAGTATTGTTACCACATCTAGGCCTTTGGAGCTCCTTCATTTGGATCTCTTTGGACCATCACATTATGATACTCTTGGTGGGAGCAAGTATGGACTTGTCATTGTTGATGATTACTCAAGATACTCTTGGGTCTTTCTCCTTAAGTCTAAGGACGAGACCTATAGAGAGTTCATCACCTTCGCCAAGAAAGCTCAACGTATGTATGAATCCGAGATCAAGGCAATTAGGACCGACAATGGCACCGAGTTCAAGAACTACACTATGCAAGAGTTTGTTGATGATGAGGGCATCAAGCATGAGTTTTCGGCGCCATACACCCCTCAACAAAATGGTGTTGTTGAAAGGAAGAACCGGACTATCATTGAGATGGCAAGAACCATGTTGAGTGAATTCAACTCACCCCACAACTTTTGGGGAGAAGCCATCTCTACGGCCGTCCACTACTCCAACCGGCTCTTCCTCCGTCCCCTCCACAACAAAACCCCATACGAGCTCCTTACCGGTAACAAGCCTAATGTCATGTATATTCGTGTCTTTGGATGCAAATGCCTTGTTAAGAACAACAAAGGAAAGCTCGGTAAATTTGAAACTAGAACCATAGAGGGTATATTTGTTGGATATGCGGAGAACTCTCATGCCTATAGATACTACAACCGGTCCTCCGGGACTATTGAAGTATCTTGTGACGTGGTGTTCTTGGAGGATAATGGCTCCCAAGTGGAGCAAGTTGTTCCATGTGTTGCAGGTAATGATGATGATCCATCTAGTGCCATCAAGCATATGGGCATTGGACACATCCGGCCCATGGAGGTTCATAATGATGATCAAGATGATGGAGTAGATGTTTCAAGCACGCCACAAGTGGAGCCTAGCTCAACTCAAGCCGAACCATCAAGTGCAACTCAAGAACCATCCTCTACTCAAGATGAGTCTCAATCCGAAGAACAAGAAGAAGATCCTCATTCCATGGAGCAAGATCATGATGACGATCAAGAAACATCCTCAACTCATGATCAAGCTCAAGTGGTCCCTCATGATCAAGTACTAGCAAGAGATGAATTCATTGATCATGAAGGAACCGTTCGGAAGATCAAGGCCGCTACAAGGGCAAGTGACATGAAAGTGGATCAAGTCCTTGGTAGCATCTCAAGAGGAGTGGTAACTCGTAGACACCATGCATTACTTATCACTTATTGTCAACATCATGCTTTTGTGTCTAGTTTTGAACCACTTAAGGTACATGAAGCCTTGGTCGATCCGGATTGGGTAATTGCCATGCAAGAAGAATTGGAGTGTTTCACTCGTAATGAAGTATGGTCTCTAGTTGAGAGACCCAAGGATCATCGCATCAATGTCATTGGGACCAAATGGGTATTCAAGAACAAGCAAGATGAGAATGGCATTGTCATACGAAACAAAGCAAGGTTAGTGGCGCAAGGGTTTGCCCAAATAGAAGGTATGGATTTTGAGGATACCTTTGCGCCGGTAGCCCGTCTTGAAGCTATTCGTCTTTTGCTTGCATTTGCATCTTTCCACAATTTCAAATTATATCAAATGGATGTGAAAAGTGCATTTTTGAATGGTCCCCTAAAAGAAACCGCATATGTGGCTCAACCCCCGGGTTTCGAAGACCCATGCCGACCCAACCACGTGTATTTACTCCATAAGGCACTCTACGGTCTCAAGCAAGCTCCACGTGCTTGGTATGAGTTCCTTAGGGATTTCTTACTACATGATGGGTTTTGCATGGGTACGGTCGATTCCACCCTTTTCACCAAGCGGGTTAAAGGGGGTGGCCTCTTTATATGTCAAATATATGTTGATGATATTATCTTTGGTGGAACTAACCCCAATCATAACAAAGCTTTTGAGCTATTGATGACTAGGAAATTTGAGATGTCCATGATGGGAGAGTTGAAGTTCTTTCTAGGCTTCCAAGTGAGGCAACTTGCAAAAGGCACCTTCATCTCTCAAGAAAAGTATGTGAAGGACATGCTCAAGAAATTCAACATGACCAATGCGAGTCCAATGAAGACACCCATGCCCGTAAAGGGGCAACTTGGTTCATGTGACGGTGAGAAGGATGTGGACATAAAGGTATACCGCTCCATGATAGGATCCTTGCTCTACCTTTGTGCCTCTAGGCCGGATATCATGCTAAGTGTAGGGATGTGTGCTCGTTTTCAATCCGCTCCCAAGGAGAGCCATTTAGTGGCGGTCAAACGGATACTAAGATACCTTGTTCTCACTCCTACTCTCGGGCTATGGTATCCAAAGGGGTCAACCTTTGAACTCATTGGCTATTCGGACTCCGATTGGGCCGGTGATAAGGTTGATCGGAAGTCTACCTCCGGGGCTTGCCAATTTATTGGCCGGTCATTGGTGAGTTGGTCATCCAAGAAACAAAACTCCACCGCCCTATCCACCGCCGAAGCCGAATACTCAGGATGGGAATGGGCCGACCCGGCCCCGGCCTTGGCCCTGGCCCCTGTGGCCCCAAGGCCAATTTGAGGGGCCATGGGCCGACCCAATTAAAAATCTCGGGCCCCGCGGCCAATGGGTATCTGGGGCCGACCCAAATTCTAACTTTGATACAATTTTTCGTTGTTTACAGTGAGAACATTCGGCAAGATTGACAATAAACAAAAAAGTGCTCTTGATTCGCCCAAAAAGAGTGAGAGAATTTTTTATCTTTATGTAGGTAGTAATTTCAGCTATACGTTAGAGCATACAAATTACGCGTATGTTCATAACGATTCCATGACCAAACCGACCATCGCCTATCACTTCTCCCTTCTCCCGTACGATTTAGTATGGGTCACGTATGCAACTTCTACAAGCATTCTTGTCAATGGAAAGACTAACGACTCGTGCTTCGCTTTAACTAGCATTCATTTTTTGCGCTTTAGATTTTGAGTGCCGCCTTAGCTCTTACCAAGGTCACCCATTAGTCTTAACATTGCTTCTTAGTTCAGCCGGAGACAGCCATGCACCCGAACAGTTGGGGACGAGGCATAATTAGTGCCCGATGTGGCTACGATTTGGGTCGACCCGCTGACCCGACGGTCAAACGATGCCGGCCCCATTGGCCCAAATTTTATTTAGGGCCGACCCACATGACCCAATGGCCCTGATTTTTAAGTCACACCCGCGGGTCGACCCGGCCCAGTCCCATCCTGACCGAATACATATCCGCGGCATCTTGTTGCACTCAATTGTTATGGATGAAGCAAACCTTGAAAGACTATGGTGTGTCTCTTGGTACGGTGCCTCTTCTTTGTGACAATGAAAGTGCAATTGTAACATCCCAAAAAAAAAAAATTTCAAAACAAACAAAATGAATTTCCCTAGTTCCAAATTTTGGAACCAACAAAAACTTTTATTAAATTAAGTTGATACATAGAGATCTTGTTTAATTCTTGTGCTATTGCCATGATTGCTTGTTTAATTAGTATTGAAATACTCTTAAACCCTAAACCTCACACCCCTTTTTCCCATCCAAGTTAAAATAAAATAAAAAGAATTTAAATAAGAAAGAGACATATGTGCCTATGGCTATTTTTATAAAACTTTACCCTAGGCCTTTCCACTTTATCTAGAGGTTTGGAAAACCTTCATAAACCTTATCTAGTACTTCTCAAACCCACTCCAAGTTGAAACCAAAGAAAATAAAAAGAAACTAAAAATGCCATAGAGGCATATGAGAGTAAAATGCAAATTTGTGAATTTGAGAATCTTGACCCTAAGACTTGTGGTGAATGGTTGGATCACTCCTATATACCATTTCAACACTCAACAACATCAAATGGGCCAAGAACAATCAAATTAAAAATCAAATGCAACATATGCCTAGAGGTATATGTGACACATAGCCATAATACTCAATTCTTGCCCTATGACTCTAAACCTTGACTAAATGATGTGGAACCATATCTAAACCTAATCTAACACTAAATTGACCCTCAACCTTGCCCAAGTAAAGCAAGGGGAGCAAATTACAAGAATAAGAAAATTTGACATGTCACCTCTTATGTGTTATGGCCATTTTTGCAAATCTTTGAGCTAGACCTTTTGGAATGGTTTCAATGGTTCGAAATTGTTTCTAAACTAATAAGAATCACATTAGAGTCAACAAAAGTCAAATCAAATGAAGAGAAATTAAATAGTGAGAAAATCCCAATTTCACTCACATACACTTAGGCCAAAATTGCAAATCTTCACCAAAGGCCACCATAGCTCCATCTTTGGTTTCTAAAATACTTATATAACTCAAACAAACACAAATGCATCAAAGAAACCAGAATCAAATCGAAATTTAACTCAAAACCATCTCACATGTGATGATGGTCATTTGTGTGATTTTTAACATGATCCCCTCTTTACCCCTCTGGTTTAATTCCTTCCTAAACTAAACTTGGTCAACCAATGCTATGTCATCCAAGACCATGTCAAAGTCTACAACTTTCATGTTGACCATCAGGGTTGACTCTGCCTAGGTTGACCAGAATAGAGGAGACAAGATGAGACATTGAAATAAAGAGAAGATTCACCCCAATTTGAAATCTTGCAAACTTTCACCAAATTGACCACCACCACCACCTTTCTACTTCAAATATTATATGATTACACTCCACCAAAAATATTTGTAAATTTCGAAAATATTCTTCTTTCGGGCATTACCACAAACACCTTGCAGGCAGAATCAAAGTTGATGCCCATGCTGAGTTTCAGCTTGGACCAAGTCCACCTCTGCCCTTCCCTGCTACCCTGGAGCATCCTCTCACCCCTCAGGATCAATCCATCCACTTGCCAGCCCTGCCCTCGACCACCTTGACAAGAACACAACCATGCCGGCCCTCTTGTCACCCACCATGCCATCACCATCTCCCTTCATCTCAACTATGCCACACCATGTCCTGGAGGTTCCCTACCCCGAACCCGCTGTACACACCATCGCCAGACCGACCACACCAGCCTGCCCAGGCCACGCGCGCCCAGACGCGCCCACGGCATCGGCACGCGCGGACGCCTCTCGTAGCATCGCCGTGCGCCGTCGCCTCACGCCTCCCCTCGCACTCTCCATGCACCCGTCGACTCGCCACGGTCCCCTCTACCTCCCAGACAACGCCATCTGGCCGCAGACCCGCTGTAGACGACGCCATCGTCCACAACCTTCCGCCACCGTACTGCCATGACGCGAGGAAGAGGACGACGCGACCACTCCATCTCTGGCCGCGCCACGAAGCGGGTCAGCACCACCACGACGTCGCCTACACGACGAGCCCATCCCTCGCCCCTTCGCTGCCCTGGAACGACGACCTGCTCCGCACCCTCGACCGACCCTCGCCCCTATAAATACCGGCTCCCCCTGGATGAGTTCAGCACCTCAGTAGCTTCCCCTCCTTCTCCTCGATCTCCTAGACCCTTTCTCCACCTCGATTGAGCTCACCGTCGCCGCAATTTCACCGGAGCCGCTGCAGCAGCTCAACGAAGCCGACGATTCCGAGCACCCCTGGAGCCGCCGCAACCCTCCTTCGACTCGCCTTCGTCGACAACGCCGTTTGCCCGCCTCACCGACCTCGCTGGACGCCGGTAAGCCGCCCACCGCGACCCCCTCGCCGCCGGTAGGGTTAGCTCCTCGCCGCTCCTGCTCGAGGACGAGGACGACTAATAGCCGTCGATCCTCCTTTAAATCCTACGGCCTCAGCGCGGCGTACCGCTTCGCGTGTGAGCACCCGCTGACAAGCGGGGGCCCGCTGTCAGAAGCCGGCGATCTGGCCCCGTGTGCAGCCCACTCGTTTTCCCGCCAAGCCAGCCTTTTGAATTCAAAATTTCAAATTAGAGAAATAATGCAATCTGGTGTCATCTTTAAAATTCAATAGGGACAAATCTACTCGGCCAAATTTTACAAACTTGATATTTTTGGAAACCTTAGGATTTTATCTACACAATGCCACTGGTTAGAACCCTAGATCTATTGTAGAATTAAAGTGAGAAAATAAACAAGGCAGGGACTTTTCTGCCTTAGATTAATTCTTAAAAATCAACCAAAAATGCTTTTGAGTTGATTCCAACTCCTATAAATCACATTTCACTTGCACTAATTGTTTCTGCAAAAATATGCCCTGCTTACTTTGAATGATCATGGCCTAGTTTAATTAAAGGACTCTATGGCTATTTCTAGTCAATAATATTGTCCAAAACTATTTAAAAATCATATGGGAGTTTTTCTCTCACTTAAATCTTGTCATGAACAATTCAAAATGAGGTAGAGACTCTGGTCATGTAGGTCTCATATGAATTGTTGATGATATTAAATCACCTCAATAGTAGTTTTTAACTTAGTTACAACTATGTGTTAAATCATATGAGAGGTATTCCTCTCATTTAAATCTTGTTCTCAAGTAATTCAACATGAGGTAGTGACCATGGTCTATATAATCTCATAGTGAGTTATTTGGTGACATTAAATCACTACCATGTTAGTATTAAATTGCATGAGGTATGGAACCTCATTTAAATCATTTTCTCAAATGATAAGTATGAAGAGGTTGACTTTGGTCAACCTAGGTCATATATTATTCATAAGAGAAATTAAATCTTAATAAGATAATGAGAGGAAATTATTTCTCTAAGTAATTAAAAATAACACCTAAGTTAGTATGAGAGGAAATTATTTTTCTTAAATAAGAAAAACACATCCACCAACTTAATAGTAATGTGTGATGCTAGTTTAAGTTGTGTAAATCATGTGTGTGCTTAGTTTAGTAAATAAGTTTGGTATGATGATTGTGTACCCCGTATTCGTATTTTAGACGCTAGTACCGAGGAGTATCAAGAGGAGGAGGAGGTCTTCTACCAAGAGGAAGGAGAAGAGAACTTTGACCAATTCCCCAACCAAGGCAAGATAATACTCTTGCAAAGTGCAAAGCTCACCATGAGCAAAGCATTACCCATTTACCTTATGCTTATGATCCTATTTCCCAGTTTTACTTTACAAGCTTTATTTACTTTGGTTTTATCAAAGTACTTTTTGATTCATGATTCACTTGGTTAGTATTGGATTAGTACAAGAGTATCAAAGTTAGCCTAGAAGCAAAGCAAAATACTTAGCACCCCTCATACATAGATGCTAGTGCTAAATTAAAAGTGACTACTCTAGTTGGGAACTTGTGAAATGAAATGACTTTGAAAACCTTGGAATGATGAGTCATTCTATTGAAAGATTTTGAAGGTGAATATGACGGTGAATGACTTGGTGAACTTTACAAAAACTGATGGTTGGGTTCGGATGCGATACCATTCCAATTTTACAAGTACCCCCACAATACCTGATATGGGTAGGGCTTAACTAGAAGTTTATGTATCTTAGTATGGGTTCCCTCTAAACAAGCGTCATCGGGGTTATGCCAAGGGCTGCCTCCAAAGAAATATGGAATGATGTGATATGACGTGAATATGAGGTGAATGTCCGGCCCAAGCCCAGTGCAGTGACGGTTTGTCTTCACCGGGAGGCCAAGCTCATGGGGAGAGGTGCCTATACTAGGGTATGTAAGTGAAAGGTTATGGTTGGTAGTCCGCACACGGAGTGTGATAAATCAGGGCCAGTTAACCCTGACGGATTATTGCAAATGTTGTGGCACAAGTGTACGACCTCTGCAGAGTGTAGAACTATTCGAATAGCCGCGTCCACGGTTATGGACGGTTGGAAAGGCCATACTGTTCCGTCATCAGACCATTTTTCAAAAATGTGACATGTGAAGGGTGACTTGTGATTTGAACTTGAGATGGTGAATTTGAATTGAATCACCACAGAGTTGTGGGAATGACACTAATGTTCCCACTTGAGTAAGTTAGGCAAATGAAGAGGTTTTGGTTTACTAAAGTGCTTATGAAATAAAACTGGCTTTATGCAAATGAAACTAGAGCTTAGAACCCCTTACTATAGTTGATAGTATTTACATTAGTATTAGTTTGCGAGTACTTTAAAGTACTCACGGCTGTGTCCCTGGCTATTCAAATGGCCGACTATGAAGAGGAGTACTAACCTCAAGAAGGACAGCAGACGTCTACGACAACTAGGATCACTCCTGACGTCAACTTGCCTGTGGAATAGATGGACCACGACCGCTACTACTTCGCTCCGCTATGTGTTTTGTAATAGGATCTCTAGATCCACTATGTTGTATTAAGACTGGATCATGTGATCCTTTGTTGTAAGACGATTATGTGTTGTAATGAATGATGTGTTGTGATATCAATCTATTATGTCTCGCAAAAACAATATTCCTGGGATTGCGATGAATGGCATAATAGGCATCTGGACTTAAAAATCCGAGTGTTGACAAGTTGGTATCAGAGCCATTGTTTGACCTTAGGAGACCCTAGTTAGAATGGACGTCCGAAAAACTTAGTTTCAAAACCAATGAAGTGAATATTTATGAAAACTTATTCTCACTCTTATCCTTGAAATCTTTTCAAAAGGAGAAGTCCATGCTCTACTTTTCCTTGAAATTCTACCTAAAATTTTGCACACTTGATCACTTTAGTAGAACTCACACCTACGCAAGAGTTTGTATCAGGATCCCCTTGTATCGTAGAGCGAATGAATGGTTCTTCAAACCAACGGTGTGTTAGATTTGTAATGTGTGATGCTTGATATGAATGAAAAAGTGTTGTTGGTTTTTACCCCCGCAACACTACTCAAAATTTCAAATTGTGAACTTTTTAAAATTTAACAAAACAAACCATAGAAATTTCCCTCTTATCTTATCATCTACCTCGATATTCAGATGGCCCCACCAACCCGCAGCGCCAATCAAGACGCCATGATGCAGATGTTGCAAACCATGCTGGAGGATAGGCAAGCTGAACGAGCTGAACGCCAAGCCAACATTGCAGCACTTCAACAGCTTGCAAACAACAATCAAGGCCATCATGATCACCCAGGATCAAAGCTAAAGAACTTTCAGAACACCAACCCTCCAATTTTCAACAAGACTGAAGAACCCCTCGATGCTGATGACTGGCTCCAGACGATGGAGAACAACCTCGAAGTTGCGGGAGTTGAAGCCGCAGAGAAAGTACTGTTCGCCACGCACTACCTAGCAGGACCAGCAAGAGCTTGGTGGACCAGCACCCGTGCCATGAATGCAGGACAGATGATGACCTGGGAAGACTTCAAGCTGAAGTTCAGCAAATACCATGTACCCCAAGGACTGATCAAGAAGATGAGAGACGAGTTTCGCGAACTCAAGCAAGGAAGGATGTCCGTGGTGGAATACCGCGACAGGTTTCTTACTCTGTCAAGGTACGCCCCGGATGAGACCGACACCAACGAGAAAGGAAGGAGAGATTTCTGAACGGACTGCATGATGAAATGCAAACGGTGTTAGTGAACATTACGTTCGCTGACCTCGAAGCCCTGGTGGACTCAGCCATCCAGATGGAAGGAAAGCTGCACCAAGCCAATGAGAACCGCAAGCGCAGGATGATGAATCAGAATGGACCCAACAACGCCAGAAGTACCGCAACAACTCAACTGGAGGATTTGCCTCAAGATACAACAAGCCCCCAGCTCAGATCTACCCCCCAAGCAACAACAACAACAACCAAAACACCAACAACAACCGCAACAGCAACAACAACAACAACAACAACAACAACAACAACAACAACAGCAACCAGAACAACGGCAATCGCACCAACAACAACAACCACCCCAATGGCAACAACAACCACCCCAATACTGCCCCCGTGACTGGGAGTAACGCTGTTCCCGTCAACCCCAAAGACAAGTCCACCGTCAACTGCTATGAATGTGGAGTTGTGGGTCATTACTCCAATGAGTGCCCCAAGAAGCTTGCCAAGATTGCCGCCAATACCGCAGCACCTGCTCAGCAACAGCGCCGCTTTGCCGGAAGAAGGAATCAGAACAACAACAACGGCCGTTTCTACCACATGACTGCAAATGAAGCCCAGGAAGCCCCTCAGGCCATGCCAAGTATGTTATCCGGTTAATCTCACTGCTCAATCTTTCTTAGGAACCTAACTTTTCTTAAAATCTCGGGACGAGATTTGTTTAAGGGGGAAGGGTTTGTAACATCCCAAAAAAAAAAATTTCAAAACAAACAAAATGAATTTCCCTAGTTCCAAATTTTGGAACCAACAAAAACTTTTATTAAATTAAGTTGATACATAGAGATCTTGTTTAATTCTTGTGCTATTGCCATGATTGCTTGTTTAATTAGTATTGAAATACTCTTAAACCCTAAACCTCACACCCCTTTTTCCCATCCAAGTTAAAATAAAATAAAAAGAATTTAAATAAGAAAGAGACATATGTGCCTATGGCTATTTTTATAAAACTTTACCCTAGGCCTTTCCACTTTATCTAGAGGTTTGGAAAACCTTCATAAACCATATCTAGTACTTCTCAAACCCACTCCAAGTTGAAACCAAAGAAAATAAAAAGAAACTAAAAATGCCATAGAGGCATATGAGAGTAAAATGCAAATTTGTGAATTTGAGAATCTTGACCCTAAGACTTGTGGTGAATGGTTGGATCACTCCTATATACCATTTCAACACTCAACAACATCAAATGGGCCAAGAACAATCAAATTAAAAATCAAATGCAACATATGCCTAGAGGTATATGTGACACATAGCCATAATACTCAATTCTTGCCCTATGACTCTAAACCTTGACTAAATGATGTGAAACCATCTCTAAACCTAATCTCACACTATATTGACCCTCAACCTTGCCTAAGTAAAGCAAGGGGAGCAAATTACAAGAATAAGAAAATTTGACATGTCACCTCTTATGTGTTATGGCCATTTTTGCAAATCTTTGAGCTAGACCTTTTGGAATGGTTTCAATGGTTCGAAATTGTTTCTAAACTAATAAGAATCACATTAGAGTCAACAAAAGTCAAATCAAATGAAGAGAAACCAAATAGTGAGAAAATCCCAATTTCACTCACATACACTTAGGCCAAAATTGCAAATCTTCACCAAAGGCCACCATAGCTCCATCTTTGGTTTCTAAAATACTTATATAACTCAAACAAACACAAATGCATCAAAGAAACCAGAATCAAATCGAAATTTAACTCAAAACCATCTCACATGTGATGATGGTCATTTGTGTGATTTTTAACATGATCCCCTCTTTACCCCTCTGGTTTAATTCCTTCCTAAACTAAACTTGGTCAACCAATGCTATGTCATCCAAGACCATGTCAAAGTCTACAACTTTCATGTTGACCATCAGGGTTGACTCTGCCTAGGTTGACCAGAATAGAGGAGACAAGATGAGACATTGAAATAAAGAGAAGATTCACCCCAATTTGAAATCTTGCAAACTTTCACCAAATTGACCACCACCACCACCTTTCTACTTCAAATATTATATGATTACACTCCACCAAAAATATTTGTAAATTTCGAAAATATTCTTCTTTCGGGCATTACCACAAACACCTTGCAGGCAGAATCAAAGTTGATGCCCATGCTGAGTTTCAGCTTGGACCAAGTCCACCTCTGCCCTTCCCTGCTACCCTGGAGCGTCCTCTCACCCCTCAGGACCAGTGCCAACACCTGCCATCCCCTTGCCTTGGTCCACCTTGACAAGAACACAACCATGCCGGCCCTCTTGTCACCCACCATGCCATCACCATCTCCCATCATCTCAACTATGCCACACCATGTCCTGGAGGTTCCCCGTCACCTTGAACCCGCTGGTACACACCATCGCCGAGACACGCACCACACTGCCAGGCCACGCGCGCCCAGACGCGCCCAGCACCTGCCAGGATCGGCATGGACGCGCGCCAGGACGCCTCGGACGCACCAGCATCGCCGTGCGCCGTCGCCTCACGCCTCCCTCGACTCTCCATGCACCCGTCGACTCGCCACGGTCCCCTACCTCCCAGACAACGCCATCTGCCGCAGACCGCTGTAGACGACGCCATCGTCCACAACCTTCCGCCACCGTACTGCCATGACGCGAGGAAGAGGACGACGTGACCACTCCATCTCTGGCCTCGCCACGAAGCGCGTCAGCACCACCACGATGTCGCCTACACGAGCCCATCCCTTGCCCGACGCCCTCGTCGACGACCTGCTCCGCACCCTCGACCGACCCTCGCCCCTATAAATACCGGCTCCCCCTGGACGAGTTCAGCACCTCAGTAGCTTCCCCTCCTTCTCCTCGATCTCCTAGACCCTTTCTCCACCTCGATTGAGCTCACCGTCGCCGCAATTTCACCGGAGTCCGCCGCTGCAGCAGCTCAACGAAGCCGACGATTCCGAGCACCCCTGGAGCCGCCGCAACCCTCCTTCGACTCGCCTTCGTCGACAAGCCGTTTGCCCGCCTCGCCGACCTCGCTGGACGCCGGGAAGCTGCCCATCGCGACCCCCTCGCCGCCGGTAGGGTTAGCTCCTCGCTGCTCCTGCTCGAGGATGAGGACGACTGACGGCCGTCGATCCTCCTTAATCCTACGGCCAGCGTACCGCTTCGCGTGTGAGCACCCGCCGACAAGCGGGGGCCACCGTCGGCAGCCCGCGATGCTGGGCCGGCCCATCTCTCCCCCGCTGTGCAGCCCACCTCGTTTTCCCGCCAGCACAGCTTTTTGAATTCAAAATTTCAAATTAGAGAAATAATGCAACCTGGTGTCATCTTTAAAATTCAATAGGGACAAATCTACTCGGCCAAATTTTACAAACTTGATATTTTTGGAAACCTTAGGATTTTATCTACACAATGCCACTGGTTAGAACCCTAGATCTATTGTAGAATTAAAGTGAGAAAATAAACAAGGCAGGGACTTTTCTGCCTTAGATTAATTCTTAAAAATCAACCAAAAATGCTTTTGAGTTGATTCCAACTCCTATAAATCACATTTCACTTGCACTAATTGTTTCTGCAAAAATATGCCCTGCTTACTTTGAATGATCATGGCCTAGTTTAATTAAAGGACTCTATGGCTATTTCTAGTCAATAATATTGTCCAAAACTATTTAAAAATCATATGGGAGTTTTTCTCTCACTTAAATCTTGTCATGAACAATTCAAAATGAGGTAGAGACTCTGGTCATGTAGGTCTCATATGAATTGTTGATGATATTAAATCACCTCAATAGTAGTTTTTAACTTAGTTACAACTATGTGTTAAATCATATGAGAGGTACCCCTCTCATTTAAAACTTGTTCTCAAGTAATTCAACATGAGGTAGTGACCATGGTCTATATAATCTCATAGTGAGTTATTTGGTGACATTAAATCACTACCATGTTAGTATTAAATTGCATGAGGTATGGAACCTCATTTAAATCATTTTCTCAAATGATAAGTATGAAGAGGTTGACTTTGGTCAACCTAGGTCATATATTATTCATAAGAGAAATTAAATCTTAATAAGATAATGAGAGGAAATTATTTCTCTAAATAATTAAAAATAACACCTAAGTTAGTATGAGAGGAAATTATTTTTCTTAAATAAGAAAAACACATCCACCAACTTAATAGTAATGTGTGATGCTAGTTTAAGTTGTGTAAATCATGTGTGTGCTTAGTTTAGTAAATAAGTTTGGTATGATGATTGTGTACCCCGTATTCGTATTTTAGACGCTAGTACCGAGGAGTATCAAGAGGAGGAGGAGGTCTTCTACCAAGAGGAAGGAGAAGAGAACTTTGACCAATTCCCCAACCAAGGCAAGATAATACTCTTGCAAAGTGCAAAGCTCACCATGAGCAAAGCATTACCCATTTACCTTATGCTTATGATCCTATTTCCCAGTTTTACTTTACAAGCTTTATTTACTTTGGTTTTATCAAAGTACTTTTTGATTCATGATTCACTTGGTTAGTATTGGATTAGTACAAGAGTATCAAAGTTAGCCTAGAAGCAAAGCAAAATACTTAGCACCCCTCATACATAGATGCTAGTGCTAAATTAAAAGTGACTACTCTAGTTGGGAACTTGTGAAATGAACTGACTTTGAAAACCTTGGAATGATGAGTCATTCTATTGAAAGATTTTGAAGGTGAATATGACTGGTGAATGACATGCTGAACTTTACAAAAACTGATGGTTGGGTTCGGATGCGATACCATTCCAATTTTAAAGTACCCCCACAATACCTGATATGGGTAGGGCTTAACTAGAAGTTTATGTATCTTAGTATGGGTTCCCTCTAAACAAGCGTCATCGGGGTTATGCCAAGGGCTGCCTCCAAAGAAATATGGAATGATGTGATATGACGTGAATATGAGGTGAATGTCCGGCCCAAGCCCTGTGCAGTTCCCAGCCGACGGTTTGTCTTCACCGGAGGCCAAGCTCATGGGGAGAGGTGCCTATACTAGGGTATGTAAGTTATGGTTGGTAGTCCGCACACGGAGTGTGATAAATCAGGGCCAGTTAACCCTGACGGATTATTGCAAATGTTGTGGCACAAGTGTACGACCTCTGCAGAGTGTAGAACTATTCGAATAGCCGCGTCCACGGTTATGGACGGTTGGAAAGGCCATATTGTTCCGTCATCAGACCATTTTTCAAAAATGTGACATGTGAAGGGTGACTTGTGATTTGAACTTGAGATGGTGAATTTGAATTGAATCACCACAGTTGTGGGAATGACACTAATGTTCCCACTTGAGTAAGTTAGGCAAATGAAGAGGTTTTGTTTACTAAAGTGCTTATGAAATAAAACTGGCTTTATGCAAATGAAACTAGAGCTTAGAACCCCTTACTATAGTTGATAGTATTTACATTAGTATTAGTTTGCGAGTACTTTAAAGTACTCACGGCTGTGTCCCCGGCTATTCAAATGGCCAGACTATGAAGAGGAGTACCGTAACCCAAGAAGGACAACAGGACGTCTACGACAACTAGGATCACTCGACGTCAACAGTTGCCTGTGGAATAGATGGACCACGACCGCTACTACTTCGCTTCGCTATGTGTTTTGTAATAGGATCTCTAGATCCACTATGTTGTATTAAGACTGGATCATGTGATCCTTTGTTGTAAGACGATTATGTGTTGTAATGAATGATGTGTTGTGATATCAATCTATTATGTCTCGCAAAAACAATATTCCTGGGATTGCGATGAATGGCATAATAGGCATCTGGACTTAAAAATCCGGGTGTTGACAGCAATAAAGATCGCCAACAACCCGGTTCAACATTGTCGCACCAAACATATTGACATTCGCCATCACTTCCTACGTGATCATGTTGCCAATAAGGATATTGATCTCACTCATGTGGGAACAACCTACCAATTGGCGGATATTTTCACTAAGCCTTTGGATGAAGCCCGCTTTGTTAACTTGAGAGGAGAACTTGGTATTCTTGATCCTAAAAACTTGGATTGATTAACTTCTTGCACTATATTCTTGCATTTATCTTGCTATCTAGCTTAGAGGCATAGCACATATGGGGATAGTCATCTTACCATGTCTTGGTATGATGCATACCTATGTGTGCAACATAAATAGACCCAATGTCATTATATGGACCCAAGCATGTCTCTTCGCGGTCACATGACATTTGTGCTTTCACATAGGGGGAGTAATCCCCCGCCCCTCATTGAGCCTTCATTACAAATTGATTTGACTATATAAGGCCCAATGATCTTATTGCGAGCATCATCTCCAAAATGACTTATGATTCTTGATATACACTTCGAATCATGCCCATTGTTGCTATTCACATCTTGTTTGGATTTTCTCTCCAATGGGTATGCCTAGAGAACTTTGTGTTTCCAACCCCATGTCTATGCTCATCTCATCATCATCTATCTATCTATATGTACATGTCATCATTTGAGCACTCACACACATTTACACAAAGCATAGGGGCAAAAACGAGGCAAAATTAGAAAATTCTGGGCTGGCCGGTCCCTGGCCCGGTTGGACCGGGTCCCTGACCGGATGGTCCGGTTGACCGGGCGGCAACCGGGGTCTGGGCCGGGTCAGCCGGTCACCAGTCCGGTCTGACCGGACTCCTGACCGGTCGCGCAGCCTCCTATATATTGGGGAAGGGATACCCCTTGGGGTCATCTTCCCCATTGTTCCCCAATCTCCAACCTCCATGGCCGGCGCCCTGACCATCTCCACCATAGCCTAGGTCCTTCCCACCACTAGTTCCTCCCCAAACTTCACCCAACCGTAGATCGGGGTCTCTCAAGCTTCTTCACCAAGGGATTTGGTCCCTCTCGAGTTCGTTTGGAAGATCTTGGGGATTTGGCCCTCAAGCCCTCTTCACGTGTTCTTCTTGCTCACTTGGGCAACAAGGACAATGTCATCGGGTAAATTTCCCTTCTATTCCCTCTCCTTCTTGATTTCCCTCTCCCATTGCCACATATTGAGGAAAGTTGAGAAAACTTTTAGGGTTAGGGTTTGTAAAGTCCTCATGCCTTTAGAGTGTCTCACACCACAATGCACTTCTCCACTATATTGCTATAGTCTATATTCAAGTTTATGAGCTTTTGCATGGTTTTGTGGTAGAAAATCTGGGCACAACATCACAACTCGACAGACCCGGTCACACGCCCGGTCGACCGGCCGCTCAACCGGCCGGCCCGGTGCATGGCCCGGTCAACCGGGCGCAAACCGGCCAGTCCGGTCTGCTGCCCGGTTTGACCGGCCTGTGCGCCGAGCTGCCCAGTTTTTCGCACAATTTCATCACTACACTTGAATATATGCTATGCTCTTTTGGCTTCTCTCTTATTGATGACATGTACGCTTACCCCACTGCTATCCCTGCTCTATTTTTCTCATTCACAGGTAGTTGGAGTGGTGAGACACGTGGCAATGCTTCCAAGAGAGGAAGGACTAATCCTCCTCGCCGTTCTAGTAGCCGCGTTCCCCCTCAAGCTCAGCAGGGTACTGACGGTGGCAGCTCAGTTGGGGGTAGAACCAAGTCTGTTGCTACCAAGCACAAGGATAAGCATGTTGCCCACGAGGATGATGACACTACAAGAGATTTGATATACTGTGACGAAAATCCTCGTGACGGTGGTTCGTAGCGTCATGAAATAGGGTAACGTGTGATGTGTCACACCTAGCGTCACAAATTCTCAGAAATCCGTGACACTCAGTTAATCACCGTCACATGTTACAATGTTCTGTGACGATATGGCTAGTTTCCATGACGAACTTGGTTGGGTCATAGAAGAATTTATTCGGTGGTGCTAGACTTTCATCACGTGTTTACAATTAAAGTGGGATACATGTAGGTGGGATCCAAATGTTAGCAAAAAATAAGTAAAATCATAAAAATATAAAAAGTTGTAGGAAAATCGGTGTACAAAAAGCTAGACAGAAATGTGTATAGCAGGGAGTCAACCTACAACCTTAATAACCCTGTAGTGTCTTCAACATTAAAAAATCAGTTAAATTGAAGACTAACGGACAGAACCATGTTCTACTGTGTGTGCGCGCGAACCTTTACTTGGAGGTGCAACCGATATGTTAGAAAGAAAGAAAAAACATGTTGATGTCCTTTTTTACGTCTTAGGGGTTGGACCATGGAACTTTCAGATTTTTGAAGTTATTTCCTACTTTTTAAATTAGATGTAACTGACGGGAAAAATCCTTCTATTTTTCTCAAACAATCCTTCATTTACCCCCGCCATTTTTCACCAAAAAATATAGATAGTAGTAAATTTTCCCTTCCCTAAATTCTGGGCCGTAGCTAACCTACTGTGCTGTGCTAAAAAAAAAAAAAAACCTAATGTGCCCCAACCGTCGGTCAGCAAAATATATCACCCCACGATCTTATTCCTGCTCCTATTCCGCCGCTTCACGCCATCGATCAGATCGGAGGAGCCCTCCGATCTGACCTCCCCAACCTGCTAGAATGCGGCGGCCGTCGGACTCCCCTCCGATCAACACGACCCCAACGCGCAGCTGCGTCGCCGCCGGCCTCTCCTGCGAACTACCCTGCCCCAACACGCTGCATCTCCGCCGCCGGCATATCGTGCGGGATCGATGCTTCCCGCCTCACGTGCGACGTCCTACTCCGTGCCCCATACCAGATGGACTCACGCGACCGTGGCCCCGTGCCTCATCCCTGATAAACTACCACGAGCACGCCCCAACGCCTCTTCCCGACGCCCTTCCCCAATCGCCCCTGGTTCAACTTCTGTTCGATGACAGGTAGCACTTCAGTTCACTGTGAGGCTGTGATAATGTGAATTTGGCAATAGTTAATCATTGTGAGGGTAATACTATTTAACGATTTGATTCCTCTGCGTTTTGGTACTTGTGGCATTCATGCTGAAATAAAGCAATAGTATGGGATGCTGTATAATATCTGGTTACGTGCTAGTTAGTTCATTGCAATTTTGTTCACTAGTAAGCTTTGTTACCTTCTGCTGCAATCCGCCATTGATCTTGATGTGGCTCCGTGATTTGCCTAGATTAATCACCGTGAGGTTTTGATTGAGCGGACTTGGTTGTAGCCTAATTCACTGTGAGATTAGTACTAGTTGTTAATTTTCCTTTGCATTTGTATCTAATGGCTACCACAGACTTCCTTGGTTCACTCTTGTATTTATCTATTTGATTGTTGCATTGTCAAATCTGTTCTTTCATGCCATTTTTTTTTGCTGTTAGCTTTCTTCCTTCAGAAGGTTCTTGAAGTTGGGATTGATATTTGGTTTAGGATCAGGTAACACATTAAACACATGCAAAAGCATGTTAATTTTGAACTACTATTGATCTCAACTTTATTAGCTTCTCTGCTAATTTTTACCTAGTATAAGATGCTGATGGTTTAATAACTTATTCCCCTTATTTGGGAAATTGTACGCAATGCATAGCTTACACTCCGGTTAGTCATATATGATGTGAAGAGTTACTGGTAATATTTATATTTTGTTTCAACCCTAAGTGTCTAAATTATATTTGTTGCAGTTGCCCTTTCCATTGGATTACCTATATGCAGATCATGGACGCAAGGTACCAATTTGCATGCTCAAGCATTAGTTTACCTACTTGAAGTTTTATACTGTATGCTATAGGATATATGTGCACTATATACTGGAATACTGCTCTGCATTCACAATGTCTATTAAACTTGTTATATTGGGATCAACGTGATTGATAGTATAGTAGCAAAACATTCTTATCATCTGCAGGTCAATACATGTGCGGTTTCCTCCTTGGAGGATGGAAAAATATCACTTTATTAGGATCAACGTGATTGATGGCGTAGTAGTAAATCTTGGGTATCACTCTTGGCAAGTTTTGACTTGTAACCATAGGTTATTATTGACTCAAGTGTATGAATCATTTTCCGAAAATCTCACACTTACTACTAGGTACCAGTATGCCAGTATGTGTATGCATCTACATCTGGACACAGTTTCATGATTTACTGTGCTTCAGTATATTTCATTTCAAATTTCAGTAATTTTGAATGCTAAAATTATTATAGGTATATGCTGTTACTATTTTTTAGGTCCAAGAAGGATGCACAGCCTGTTGGAAAAACATCTAGACTTGGTAACAATCTACAATCTTTGTTGTTTCCAATTTGTCCATTTAGATATGTTATTAGTTAACCGCTGCAGGTTCTGTTCATAACGTCAAGGTATGATGCTATATTTATTGTTAGGTTGCACTTTTGTGTCAATCGAAATCAAATTCCTCTATAAAACTTCTAATTGAATGCAGCAGGCTGAAACATAGACTGGACCTGAGGATACTTCTGTTGGAAACAATTATTGGCTTCTTGCGTTTGCTTCAACTTAAGTCTGCACGGAAGTGAAGGCTTCAACTTCAGTCTGCACGGAAGTGAAGAAATAACCATGTGTATTTGTAGAATTGGAAAAAAAACATTAGTAGTGTAGTTTCTGATCGGTGCAATGGAATAGCTAGGGCGTGCAATTTATGAGTTTCAGTGTCAATTTATTTCAGCACAGTGATACTTTGTAAAGTCAGTATGTACTTTCGACTTTCAAGCAATAAATAAAGATTTACTATGAAACTGAACACGTCCATATGGTACCGCACAAATATGTATGGGCCATTTCCGATGATTCAACAAAAACTGAATTAGTAAAGATACCAATCAAAGCATAAATATTCAAAATAATTATTAATTTTTTGAAAAAAACGAATTAATAATCTAGGATTTTTAATGAACTAGTCTCATGACATCACTTATGATGTCATCCACATCTGTGACGCTAATCTGTGACGTTCTTTAGCCCTGCGATGGTCTCCTATGTGCTGACATCACATATGACGTCATCCATATTCGGTGACGTTTTCTCGTGCGCCGCGTCACTAGGGAGTAATCTGTGACGGGGATTCCGTGACGATGCTTGTGACGCTCAAAGTACGTCACGGAGGGGTCTTTCGTGACGTTTATTGCTATTGCATGACGTATTGAGCTCGTCACAGTATATCAGATCTCTTGTAGTGTGAGGTAGTGCCAACCATCAACGTTGGGGCTGCAAACCGTCTTGAGTGGCAGGAATGGAGGACAGTGAATCCGTATCGCTTTGAGAAGCCAACTTACACTCGTTCGGACAAGGCCTTCTGGACCAACACACAAGCAGCCCTCTGGGAGGGTTTCTATGATTCTCATGAGTATATGAAGCATGGTAATATTGTATCACCCAAGGCCATCAATCCTGACGAGCTTGTCTTGCATGAAGCCACAAAGTACCGTTTTGTGGTTCAAACCTTGAAGAATCTGGGATTGTATGACCTTGTGTGCCTCAAGCCTGATGATACCCAAGATGATCCTACCTTTTGTCCCCTCCTTGTCCGTCAGTTTCACTGCACCGTCTTCTTCCATGATGATGAGGACCGCACCCTCACCTGGATGACCGGCAAGACGAAGTACTCATGCTCCTACTCTCAGTTCCGTGCAGCCATGGGTTGTGGTGATGACAGTAATCCAGGGTACAGGATTCATTCACGGTCCAGGCTTACTAGGGGTGACATCTCTTTCTGCTATCCTGCGAACCCTTCGCCTGGACCTCCCACTATCTCTGGGATGTACTACTCCTATCTGGTACTTGCCAAGCTGTTCCGTGAGAACCTCATCAGCAAGTCTGGCGACCACAGTGAAGTCCGGAACTATCACCTCAACTTGATGTACTATTGTCATCCTGACAGGGTAAGGAAGATTGATGGCTGTGATCTTATCTACTGTGAACTGAAGAGAGCAATTATGGACCGCATGACTCCCAACTACGCCCAGTATGTTCAGCGGCTCATCAACTACATTGTTCCCGCTCCTCGGAACGTTATTGGTGAAAGAGTCATCATGGACCCATTCAGGTTCCCCATTCAGGAGGCCACTCGTCCAGACGTTCCCTCCATGATGCCCACTGATACGTCTCCGACGTATCGATAATTTCTTATGTTCCATGCCACATTATTGATGTTATCTACATGTTTTATGCACACTTTATGTCATATTCGTGCATTTTCTGGAACTAACCTATTAACAAGATGCCAAGTGCCGGTTCCTGTTTTCTTGGTTTCAGAAATCCTAGTAACGAAATATTCTCTAATCGGACGAAAACAATGCCCAGGTTCCTATTTTCACCTAAGCATCCGTAACACACGAGAAGGACCAGGAGGGCACGGGCCCGCACATAGGCCGGCGCGGCCCAGGCCCCGGCCGCGCCGCCATATGGTGTGGCCACCCCTTCGACCCTCCTGCGCCGCCTCTTCGCCTATATAAAGCCTCTCACGCGAAAACCCTGAGGCGAAGAACCACGATACGGAAAACCTTCCTGAGACGCCGCCATCGCGAAGCCAAGATCTGGGGGACAGGAGTCTCTATTCCGGCACCCTGCCGGAGCGGGGAAGTGCCCCCGGAAGGCTTCTCCATCGACACCGCTGCCATCTCCACCGCCATCTTCATCACCGCCGCTGCTCCCATGAGGAGGGAGTAGTTCTCCATCGAGGCTCGGGCTGTACCGGTAGCTATGTGGTTCATCTCTCTCTATGTGCTTCAATACAATAATCTCATGAGCTGCCTTACATGATTGAGATTCATATGATGATGCTTGTAATCTAGATGTCATTGTGCTAGTCAAGTGAGTTTTACTTATGTGATCTCCGGAGACTCCTTGTCCCACGTGTGTAAAGGTGACAGTGCACCGTGTGGGTCTCTTAGGCTATATTTCACAGAATACTTATTCACTGTTGAAGAGCATGGTGAAGTGCTTATTTATATCTCTTTATGATTGCAATATGTTTTGTATCACAATTTATCTATGTGCTACTCTAGCAATGTTATTAAAGTAGTTTTATTCCTCCTGCATGTGTGCAAAGGTGACAGTGTGTGCACCGTGTTAGTACTTGGTTTATGCTATGATCATGATCTCTTGTAGATTGCGAAGTTAACTATTGCTATGATAATATTGATGTGATCTATTCCTCCTACATATGCATGAAGGTGACAGTGTGCATGCTATGCTAGTACTTGGTTTAGTCTTTTGATCTATCTTACACTAAAGGTTACTAAAATATGAGCATTATTGTGGAGCTTGTTAACTCCGGCATTGAGGGTTCGTGTAATCCTACGCAATGTGTTCATCATCCAACAAGAGAGTGTAGAGTATGCATTTATCTATTCTGGTTATGTGATCAAAGTTGAGAGTGTCCACTAGTGAAAGTCTATTCCCTAGGCCTTGTTCCTAAATACTGCTATCGCTGCTTGTTTACGTTTTTACTGCATTACGCTACCATATTACCACCATCAACCACACGCCAGAAGCTATTTTCAAGCGCCATTACTGCTGCTCATATTCATTCATACCACCTGTATTTCACTATCTCTTCGCGAACTAGTGCACCTATTAGGTGTGTTGGGGACACAAGAGACTTCTTGCTTTGTGGTTGCAGGTTGCATGAGAGGGATATCTTTGACCTCTTCCTCCCCGAGTTCGATAAACCTTGGGTGATCCACTTAAGGGAAAACTTGCTGCTGTTCTACAAACCTCTGCTCTTGGAGGCCCAACACTGTCTACAGGAAAGGAGGGGGAACGTAGACATCAAGCACTTTTCTGGCGCCGTTGCCGGGGAGGGAAGGTAAACGGCACTCACACATTGGCAAGCCCGGCAACTAAGCACTTTTCCTCCCTCGTCAACTACGCGCCAAGCACTTTTCTGGCGCCGTTGCCGGGGAGGAAAGGTAAAAGGCACTCATACTCCGGTTCTGTAACATTTTTCTCCCATTGTGTTTGTGCTCAAGATATTTCCTTTAGATCCTGCAATTGCATCTTTTTGTTTCTTGTTTACACTAGTTGGGCATAATGGACAACAATGAGCTTCTTATTCTATTTCCTGATTTAAAACATGGATTGTTTGATGCGAAAATTAAAAAACCTATGAAATCTTATTTGCATGCTGGTAGTAATATTAGTATGAACGCTTTGAACACCATTGTTGATAATGATATAGAAAGTTCTAAGCTTGGGGAAGCTGGTTTTCATGATCTTTTTAGTCCCCCAAGCATTGAGGAGAAAATTTTCTTTGATGATACTTTGCCTCCTATTTATGATGATTATAATGATAGTGGTCTTTTGGTGCCACCTACTATGGAGAGTAAATTTTGTTGTGATTATACTATGCCTCCTACACTTGATGAGAATAATAATGATAGCTACTTTGTTGAATTTGCTCCCACTATTACTAATAAAATTGACTATGCCTATGTGGAGAGTAATTATTTTATGCATGAGACTCATGATAAGAATGCTTTATGTGATAGTTATATTGTTGAGTTTGTTCATGATGCTACTGAAAGTTATTATGAGAGAGGAAAATATGGTTGTAGAAATTTTCATGTTACTAAAATGCCTCTCTATGTGCTGAAATTTTTGAAGCTACACTTGTTTTATCTTCCTATGCTTGTTACTTTGCTCTTCATGAATTTGTTTATTTACAAGATTCCTATGCATAGGAAGCATGTTAGACTTAAATTTGTTTTGAATTTGCTGCTCTCTTTTGCTTCATACTCTATTTTTCATGAGTGCATCATTAAAACTGCTGAGCCCATCTTAATGGCTATAAAGAAAGAACTTCTTGGGAGATAACCCATGTGTTTATTTGCTACAGTACTTTGTTTTATATTTGTGTCTTGGAAGTTGTTTACTACTGTAGCAACCTCTCCTTATCATGTTTTTGTGCCAAGTAAAGTCTCTATGGTAAAGTTGAGGCTAGATTTGGATTGCTGCGCAGAAACAGCATTGCTGTCTGTCACGAATCTGGGTCTAATTCTCTGTAGGTAACTCAGAAAATTATGCAAATTTACGTGAGTGATCCTCAGATATGTACGCAACTTTCATTAGTTTTGAGTTTTTCCATTTGAGCAAGTCTGGTGCCATTTTAAAATTCGTCTTTACGGACTGTTCTGTTTTGACAGATTCTGCCTTTTATTTCGCATTGCTTCTTTCGCTGTGTTGGGTGGATTTCTTTGTTCCATTACCTTCCAGTAGCTTTGAGCAATGTCCAGAAGTGTTAAGAATGATTGTGTCACCTCTGAACATGTGAGTTTTTGATTATGCACTAACCCTCTAATGAGTTTGCTTAAAGTTTGGTGTGGAGGAAGTTTTGAAGGGTCAAGAGAGGAGGATGATATACTATGATCAAGAAGAGTGAAGAGTCTAAGCTTGGGGATGCCCCGTGGTTCATCCCTGCATATTTCAAGAAGACTCAAGCATCTAAGGGGATGCCCAAGGCATCCCCTTCTTCATCGACATTATCTTTTCTCTGAAACTATATTTTTATTCATCACATCTTATGTACTTTACTTGGAGCGTCTGTGTGCTTTTATTTTTGTTCTGTTATTTTCATTCTCTGAATAAATAAATGCTTGTGTGGGAGAGAGACACGCTCCGCTGGTTCGTATGAACACATGTGTTCTTAGCTCATAATATTCATGGCGAAGTTTCCTCTTCGTTAAATTGTTATATGGTTGGAATTGGAAAATGATACATCTAGTAATTGCTATAATGTCTTGGGTAATGTGATACTTGGCAATTGTTGTGCTCATGTTTAAGCTCTTGCATCATATACTTTGCACCTATTAGTGAAGAAATACATAGAGCATGCTAAAATTTGGTTTGCATAATTGGTCTCCCTAAGGTCTAGATAATTTCTAGTATTGAGTTTGAACAACAAGGAAGACGGTGTAGAGTCTTATAATGTTTTCAATATGTCTTTTATGTGAGTTTTGCTGCACCGGTTCATCCTTGTGTTTGTTTCAAATAGCCTTGCTAGCCTAAACCTTGTATCGAGAGGGAATACTTCTCATGCATCCAAAATCCTTGAGCCAACCACTATGCCATTTGTGTCCACCATATCTACCTACTACATGGTATTTCTCCGCCATTCCAAAGTAAATTGCTTGAGTGCTACCTTTAAAATTCCATCATTCGCCTTTGCAATATATAGCTCATGGGACAAAATAGCCTTAAAAACTATTGTGGTATTGAATATGTACTTATGCACTTTATCTCTTATTAAGTTGCTTGTTGTGCGATAACCATGTTTCTGGGGACGCCATCTACTCTTTGTTGAATATCATGTGAGTTGCTATGCATGTTCGTCTTGTCTGAAGTAAGGGCGGTTTTCACAATCAAATGGTTTGAGTATGCATACCGTTAGAGAAGAACATTGGGCCGCTAACTGAAGCCATGAATCATGGTGGAAGTTTCAGTTTGGACATAAAACCTCAATCTCTTATGAGAATATTAATTGTTGTTGAATGCTTAAGCATTAAAAGAGGAGTCCATTATCTCTTGTCTATGTTGTCCCGGTATGGGTGTCTAAGTTGAAGAATGATCAAAAGCGAGAAATCCAATGCGAACTTTCTCCTTAGACCCTTGTACAGGCGGCATAGAGGTACCCCTTTGTGACACTTGGTTGAAACATATGTTATGCAATGATGATCAGTGTCAACCCAAGCTAATTAGGACAAGGTGCGGGCACTATTAGTACACTATGCATGAGGCTTGCAACTTGTAAGATATAATTTACATGATACATATGCTTTATTACTACCGTTGACAAAATTGTTTCATGTTTTCAAAATAAAAGCTCTAGCACAAATATAGCAATCGATGCTTTCCTCTTTGAAGGACCATTCTCTTTACTTTTATGTTGAGTCAGTTCACCTATTTCTCTCCACCTCAAGAAGCAAACACTTGTGTGAACTGTGCATTGATTCCTACATACTTGCATATTGTACTTGTTATATTACTCTATGTTGACAATTATCCATGAGATATACATGTTACAAGTTGAAAGCAACCGCTGAAACTTAATCTTCCTTTGTGTTGCTTCAATACCTTTACTTTGATTTATTGCTTTATGAGTTAACTCTTATGCAAGACTTATTGATGCTTGTCTTGAAGTACTATTCATGAAAAGTCTTTGCTTTATGATTCACTTGTTTACTCATGTCATTACCATTGTTTTGATCGCTGCATCCACTACATATGTTTACAAATAGTATGATCAAGTTTATGATGGCATGTCACTCCAAATTATCTTTGTTATCGCTTTACCTGCTCGGGACGAGCAGAACTAAGCTGATGATACGTCTCCGACGTATCGATAATTTCTTATGTTCCATGCCACATTATTGATGTTATCTACATGTTTTATGCACACTTTATGTCATATTCGTGCATTTTCTCGAACTAACCTATTAACAAGATGCCGAAGTGCCAGTTCGTTTTCGCTGTTTTTGGTTTCAGAAATCCTAGTAACGAAATATTCTCGGAATCGGACGAAATCAACGCCCAGGTTCCTATTTTCACCGGAAGCATCCAACACACGAGAAGGACCAGAGGGGGCACGGGCCCCGCACCATAGGCCGGCGCGGCCCAGGCCCTGGCCGCGCCGCCATATGGTGTGGCCACCCCTTCGACCCTCCTGCGCCGCCTCTTCGCCTATATAAAGCCTCGTCGAAACCCCGAGGCGAAGAACCACGATACGGAAAACCTTCCAGAGCCGCCGCCATCGCGAAGCCAAGATCCTGGGACAGAGTCTCTGTCCGGACCCGCCGAGCGGGAAGTGCCCCTAAGGCTTCTCCATCGACACCGCTGCCATCTCCACCGCCATCTTCATCACCGCTGCTGCTCCCATGAGGAGGGAGTAGTTCTCCATCGAGGCTCGGGGCTGTACCGGTAGCTATGTGGTTCATCTCTCCTATGTGCTTCAATACAATAATCTCATGAGCTGCCTTACATGATTGAGATTCATATGATGATGCTTGTAATCTAGATGTCATTGTGCTAGTCAAGTGAGTTTTACTTATGTGATCTCCGGAGACTCCTTGTCCCACGTGTGTAAAGGTGACAGTGTGTGCACCGTGTGGGTCTCTTAGGCTATATTTCACGAATACTTATTCACTGTTGAAGAGCATGGTGAAGTGCTTATTTATATCTCTTTATGATTGCAATATGTTTTGTATCACAATTTATCTATGTGCTACTCTAGCAATGTTATTAAAGTAGTTTTATTCCTCCTGCATGTGTGCAAAGGTGACAGTGTGTGCACCGTGTTAGTACTTGGTTTATGCTATGATCATGATCTCTTGTAGATTGCGAAGTTAACTATTGCTATGATAATATTGATGTGATCTATTCCTCCTACATATGCATGAAGGTGACAGTGTGCATGCTATGCTAGTACTTGGTTTAGTCTTTTGATCTATCTTACACTAAAGGTTACTAAAATATGAGCATTATTGTGGAGCTTGTTAACTCCGGCATTGAGGGTTCGTGTAATCCTACGCAATGTGTTCATCATCCAACAAGAGAGTGTAGAGTATGCATTTATCTATTCTGTTATGTGATCAAAGTTGAGAGTGTCCACTAGTGAAAGTCTATTCCCTAGGCCTTGTTCCTAAATATCGCTATCGCTGCTTGTTTACTGTTTTACTGCGTTACTACTGCTACCATATTACCACCATCAACCACACGCCAGCAAGCTATTTTCTGGCGCCATTACTACTGCTCATATTCATTCATACCACCTGTATTTCACTATCTCTTCGCCGAACTAGTGCACCTATTAGGTGTGTTGGGGACACAAGAGACTTCTTGCTTTGTGGTTGCAGTGGTTGCATGAGAGGGATATCTTTGACCTCTTCCTCCCTGAGTTCGATAAACCTTGGGTGATCCACTTAAGGGAAAACTTGCTGCTGTTCTACAAACCTCTGCTCTTGGAGGCCCAACACTGTCTACAGGAAAGGAGGGGGAACGTAGACATCACCCACCACTGAGCGCCGTTCCAAGGCACACCATGATCATGATGCTAGCTCCAGTCACTCTCGGCGCTCCCAGCATGGGGCCGCTCGATTCTTCACATGCATGTTCCAAATGTGCAAGAACAGCAATGATGTTGCACATCAGACCCTTTCTATGACCCAGGAGACACGGAGGCGCCAGAATGAATTCATGGCCTCAAGGAACCACCCTGTTCCTCCTCCTGGACCTGAGATGGAGCCTGTGGTAGCTCCTCAGTGGGAGATGCCTCTTCTTACCGATGAGATGCTCCAGAACTTCGACTTCTCCGTGTACGCTCATGGTGCTCTTCCTACTAGGACTGCTCGTGCTCCCACTCCTACTGCTGATGATGCTGATGATGATGCGGGTGATGATGATGCGGATGATGATGATGCACGCGAGAGCTCCTCCTCGCTTGGGTTTGGTCACTACTGATGGGTGCGATAGCATCTCTCCTCTTTTCTTCGCCTTTTTGGTGTTCCGATGCCAAAGGGGGAGAAGAGAGTAGAGTCTAGGACCACGGGGTTCTTTGATTGCCACAAGCCATGGGAGTTGCCTTATTTGGATTTTATATGGCTTGTGCTTGTTTACTTTGAGTTTTTCAAGAACCATTTGCTATTTCCAATAATTCATGTATGGATGTGTATGGACGACTATTATGTGTGCTACTCTATGTTAGGATGATTATGTGTGCTATGCTTATATATCTTGATATGCACATCTCCATATCATGCTTGTTTCCTAAAGATATTGGGGGAGCTTCTCATGTTTCACAAATGGTGCACTTTGCATTCAAACGCAAATTCTCCAAGTGCACACATTATGGGGGAGCTGTCGTAATATCTTATATGGAATCAAGGTTTAGAGCTTATCATAATATCTATTTGTGACTCTAGCTCGGTTTGTCATCGTATACCAAAAAGGGGGAGATTGTAAGGGTATTTCACCCTTATCCATTATTTTGGTAACGATGACACCGTGCTAAAGTATTTGGCCTAATGTGTTTATAAGGATAATCTCAGGTATTAGGCAATGAGGCGTAAATGGTGTATCAAAGGAACAAGAAGGCTAAAGGAGACCCCCCATTTCAACAACAATCAAAAAGGGGTTACAGGAGAAATCCGGTCACCAGCCCGGTCCAACCGGGCCAGCAACCGGCCAGTCCGGCGTGCTGGCCGGTCAACCGGGCGGAAACCGGGCTCCAAAGGAGGAGCCAGCAGATCCGGTTTACGGCCGGTCAACCGGGCTCCTGACCGACGGGTCCGGCGCTCCGTCCGGTCGACCGGGCGGAAACCGGGCAGCAACCGGCCATCAACCGGAGAAGCGCCAGACGACGCAAAGGAGCCCCGTCACCATCCGGTTTGACCGCCTCACGACCGGCTGTCCGTCGTGGCCCGGTCAACCGGGTTTGTCGAGGAAAATGCTGAGGTGGCAAGTGGCAACGGCCAGATTTTGAAGAACACTATAAATACCCCTTCTTCTACCTTGGAAGGGTTAGGCAACATACTACAAGCTGTTCTTGAGCTCTCTCTCTTACTCCATTGCTAGAAACACCAAAAGCCTCAGATCTCCCTCCTCCTCCACCCAAACTCAAATCCCTCCGGGGAATCATTAGAGGAGGACCCGATCTACCGTTCTACCAAGCCAAATCTCATTCCCCCTTGTATTCATTGAGAAGCTTGCTTCCTAGGGTTCCTTGGAAACCCTAGGTAGGCAAGAGGAGGGGCCTCCAAGGCAGAGGTTTGTAGAACAGCAGCAAGTTTCCCTTAAGTGGATCACCCAAGGTTTATCGAACTCAGGAGGAAGAGGTCAAAGATATCCCTCTCATGCAACCCCGCAACCACAAAGCAAGAAGTCTCTTGTGTCCCCAACACACCTAATAGGTGTACTAGTTCGGCGAAGAGATAGTGAAATACAGTGGTATGAATAAGTATGAGCAGTAGCAACGGTGCCAAAAATAGCTTGCTGGCGTGTGGTTGATGGTGGTAGTATTGCAGCAGTAGTAACACAAAAAACAGTAAACAAGCAGCGATAGCAGTATTTAGGAACAAGGCCTAGGGATTACACTTTCACTAGTGGACACTCTCAACATTGATCACATAGAATAGATAAATACATACTCTACACTCTTGTTGGATGATGAACACATTGCGTAGGATTACACGAACCCTCAATGCCGGAGTTAACAAGCTCCACAATTCAATGTTCATATTTAAATAACCTTAGAGTGCATGAAAGATCAATTCGACTAAACCAAGTACTAGCATAGCATGCACACTGTCACCTTCATGCTATGTAGGAGGAATAATACACATCAATACTATCATAGCAATAGTTAACTTCATAATCTACAAGAGATCATAATCATAGCATAAACCAAGTACTAACGATGCACACACTGTCACCATTACACCGTGCAAGAGGAATAAAACTACTTTAATAACATTGCTAGAGTAGCACATAGATAAATTGTGATACAAAATACATTGCAATCATAAAGAGATATAAATAAGCACTTCACTATGCCATTCATAACAGTGAATAAGTATTCTGTGAAATATAGCCTAAGAGACCCACACGGTGCACACACTGTCACCTTTACACACGTGGGACAAGGAGTCTCCGGAGATCACATGAGTAAAATTCACTTGACTAGCATAATGACATCTAGATTACAAGCATCATCATATGAATCTCAATCATGTAAGGCAGCTCATGAGATTATTGTATTGAAGTACATAGGAGAGATGAACCACATAGCTACCGGCACAGCCCCGAGCCTCGATGGAGAACTACTCCCTCCTCATGGGAGCAGCAGTGATGAAGATGGCGGTGGAGATGGCAGGTGTCGATGGAGAAGCCTTCCGGGGCACTTCCCCGTTCCGGCGGCGTGCCGGAATAGAGACTGTCCCCGATCTTGGCTTCGCGATGGCGGCGGCTCTGGAAGGTTTCGTGGGTTTCGTTCTTCGTAATAGGGTTTTCGCGACGAGGCTTTAAATAGGCGGAAGGGCAGCCTCGGAGGGGGCCCGGGGCCATGATGTCTACGTTCCCCTCCTTTCCTGTAGACAGTTGGGCCCCCAAGAGCAGAGGTTTGTAGAACAGCAGCAGTTTTCCCTTAAGTGGATCACCCAAGGTTTATCGAACTCAGGGAGGAAGAGGTCAAAGATATCCCTCTCATGCAACCCCGCAACCACAAAGCAAGAAGTCTCTTGTGTCCCCAACACACCTAATAGGTGCACTAGTTCGGCGAAGAGATAGTGAAATACAGTGGTATAAATAAGTATGAGCAGTAGCAACGGTGCCAGAAAATAGCTTGCTGGCGTGTAGTTGATGGTGGTAGTATTGCAGCAGTAGTAACACAGTAAAACAAGAAACAAGCGTAGTAACTCAGCAGTATTTAGGAACAAGGCCTAGGGATTACACTTTCACTAGTGGACACTCTCAACATTGATCACATAACAGAATAGATAAATGCATACTCTACACTTTTGTTGGATGATGAACACATTGCGTAGGATTACACGAACCCTCAATGCCGGAGTTAACAAGCTCCACAATAATGCTCATGTTTAAGTAACCTTTAGTGTAAGATAGATCAAAAGACTAAACCAAGTACTAGCATAGCATGCACACTGTCACCTTCATGCATATGTAGGAGGAATAGATCACATCAATATTATCATAGCAATAGTTAACTTCGCAATCTACAAGAGATCATGATCATAGCATAAACCAAGTACTAACACGGTGCACACACTGTCACCTTTACACACGTGCAGGAGGAATAGAACTACTTTAATAACTTTGCTAGAGTAGCACATAGATAGTAGTGATACAAAACTCATATGAATCTCAATCATGTAAAGCAGCTCATGAGATCATTGTATTGAAGTACATAGTAGAGAGATTAACCACATAGCTACCGGTACAGCCCCGAGCCTCGATGGAGAACTACTCCCTCCTCATGGGAGCAGCAGCGGTGATGAAGATGGCGGTGGAGATGGCAGCGGTGTCGATGGAGAAGCCTTCCGGGGCACTTCCCCGCTCCGGCAGGGTGCCGGAACAGAGACTCCTGTCCCCCAGATCTTGGCTTCGCGATGGCGGCGGCTCTGGAAGGTTTTCCGTATCGTGGTTCTTCGCATCGTGGTTTTCGATCCAGGGGCTTTATATAGGCGAAGAGGCGGCAGAGGGTCGAAGGTGGCCACACCATAGGGGCGCGGCCAGGGCCTGTGCCGCGCCACCCTATCATCTGGGCCCACAGGCCCCCCTCCGGCGCTTCTGCCTGATGCTTCCGTGAAAATAGGAACCCGGGTCTTGATTTCGTCCGATTCCGAGAATATTTCGTTACTAGGATTTCGAAACCAAAAACAGCAGAAAACAGAACTGCACTTCGGCATCTTGTTAATAGGTTAGTTCGTAAAATGCACGAATATGACATAAAGTGTGCATAAAACATGTAGATATCATCAATTATGTGGCATGGAACATAAGAAATTATCGATACGTCAGAGACGTATCAGGCCACCACACCATAGGGCGGCGCGGCCCCCCCTCTGGCCACGCCAGGGTGTGGGGCCCCCAGCCCTCGGCGCTCTCGGGTGTTCTGATGGTTCCGGGAAAAATAGGAACCCGGGTCTTGATTTCGTCCGATTCGAGAATATTTCGTTACTAGGATTTCTGAAACCAAAAACAGCAGAAAACAGAACTGCACTTCGCATCTTGTTAATAGGTTAGTTCCAAAATGCACGAATATGACATAAAGTGTGCATAAAACATGTAGATAACATCAATAATGTGGCATGGAACATAAGAAATTATCGATACGTCGGAGACGTATCAGCATCCCCAAGCTTAGTTCTGCTCGTCCCGAGCAGGTAAAACGATAACAAAGATAATTTCTGAAGTGACATGCCATCATAACCTTGATCATACTATTTGTAAACATATGTAATGAATGCAGCGATCAAAACAATGGTAATGACATGAGTAAACAAGTGAATCATAAAGCAAAGACTTTTCATGAATAGTACTTCAAGACAAGCATCAATAAGTCTTGCATAAGAGTTAACTCATAAAGCAATAAATCAAAGTAAAGGCATTGAAGCAACACAAAGGAAGATTAAGTTTCAGCGGTTGCTTTCAACTTGTAACATGTATATCTCATGGATAATTGTCAACATAGAGTAATATAACAAGTACAATATGCAAGTATGTAGGAATCAATGCACACACACAAGTGTTTGCTTCTTGAGGTGGAGAGAGATAGGTGAACTGACTCAACATAAAAGTAAAAAGAATGGTCCTTCAAAGAGGAAAGCATCGATTGCTATATTTGTGCTAGAGCTTTTATTTTGAAAACATGAAACAATTTTGTCAACGGTAGTAATAAAGCATATGAGTTATGTAAATTATATCCTACAAGTTGCAAGCCTCATGCATAGTATACTAATAGTGCCCGCACCTTGTCCTAATTAGCTTGGACTACCGGATCTTTGCAATGCACATGTTTTAACCAAGTGTCACAATGGGGTACCTCCATGCCGCCTGTACAAAGGTCTAAGGAGAAAGCTCGCATTTTGGATTTCTCGCTTTTGATTATTCTCAACTTAGACATCCATTCCGGGACAACATGGACAACAGATAATGGACTCCTCTTTAATGCATAAGCATGTGGCAACAATTATTATTCTCATATGAGATTGAGGATATATGTCCAAAACTGAAACTTCCACCATGAATCATGGCTTTAGTTAGCGGCCCAATGTTCTTCTCTAACAATATGCACGCTCCAACCATTAAGGTGGTAGATCTCTCTTACTTCAGACAAGACGGACATGCATAGCAACTCACATGATATTCAACAAAGAATAGTTGATGGCGTCCCCAAACATGGTTATCGCACAACAAGCAACTTAATAAGAGATAAAGTGCATAAGTACATATTCAATACCACAATAGTTTTTAAGCTATTTGTCCCATGAGCTATATATTGTAAAGGTGAATGATGGAATTTTAAAGGTAGCACTCAAGCAATTTACTTTGGAATGGCGGATAAATACCATGTAGTAGGTAGGTATGGTGGACACAAATGGCATAGTGGTTGGCTCAAGGATTTTGGATGCATGAGAAGTATTCCCTCTCGATACAAGGTTTAGGCTAGCAAGGTTATTTGAAACAAACACAAGGATGAATGGTGCAGCAAAACTCACATAAAAGACACATTGTAAACATTATAAGACTCTACACCGTCTTCCTTGTTGTTCAAAACTCAATACTAGATATTATCTAGACTCTAGAGAAACCAAATATGCAAACCAAATTAGCAAGCTCTAAGTGTTTCTTCATTAATGGGTGCAAAGTATATGATGCAAGAGCTTAAACATGAGCACAACAATTGCCAAGTATCAAATTATTCAAGACATTTTAGAATTACTACATGTAGCATTTTCCAATTCCAACCATATAACAAATTAACGAAGAAGAAACTTCGCCATGAAAATTAAAAGCTAAGAACACATGTGTTCATATGAACCAGCGGAGCGTGTCTCTCTCTCACAAAGTGAATGCTAGGATCCATTTTATTCAAACAAAACAAAAAACAAAACAAACCGACGCTCCAAGCAAAGTGCATAAGATGTGACGGAATAAAAATATAGTTTCAGGGGAGGAACCTGATAATGTTGTCGATGAAGAAGGGGATGCCTTGGGCATCCCCAAGCTTAGACGCTTGAGTCTTCTTAGAATATGCAGGGGTGAACCACCGGGGCATCCCCAAGCTTAGAGCTTTCACTCTTCTTGATCATAGTATATCATCCTCCTCTCTTGACCCTTGAAAACTTCCTCCACACCAAACTCGAAACAACTCATTAGAGGGTTAGTGCACAATAAAAATTAACATGTTCAGAGGTGACACAATCATTCTTAACACTTCTGGACATTGCATAAAGCTACTGGACATTAATGGATCAAAGAAATTCATCCAACATAGCAAAAGAGGCAATGCGAAATAAAAGGCAGAATCTGTCAAAACAGAACAGTCCGTAAATATGGATTTTATTAAGGCACCAGACTTGCTCAAATGAAAATGCCCAAATTGAATGAAAGTTGCGTACATATCTGAGGATCACTCACGTAAATTGGCATAATTTTCTGAGTTACCTACAGAGAATTAGACCCAGATTCGTGACAGCAAAGAAATCTGTTTCTGCGCAGTAATCCAAATCTAGTATTCACTTTACTATCAAAGACTTTACTTGGCACAACAAAACATAAAACTAAGATAAGGAGAGGTTGTACAGTAGTAACAACTTCCAAGACTCAAATACAAAATAAAAGTACTGTAGCAAAATAAACACATGGGTTATCTCCCAAGAAGTTCTTTCTTTATAGCCATTAAGATGGGCTCAGCAGTTTTAATGATGCACTCGCAAGAAATAGTATTTGAAGCAAAAGAGAGCATCAAGAGGCAAATTCAAAACACATTTAAGTCTAACATGCTTCCTATGCATATGAATCTTGTACACAAATAAATTCATGAAGAGCAAAGTAACAAGATCAGGAAGATAAAACAAGTGTAGTTTCAAAAATTTCAGCACATAGAGAGGTGTTTTAGTAACATGAAAATTTCTACAACCATATTTTCCTCGCTCATAATAACTTTCAGTAACAACATGAGCAAACTCAACAATATAACTATCACATAATGCATTCTTATCATGAGTCTCATGCATAAAATTATTACTCTCCACATAGGCATAATCAATTTTATTAGTTGTAGTGGGAGCAAATTCAACAAAGTAGCTATCATTATTATTCTCATCAAATGTAGGAGGCATATTATAATCACAACAAAATTTACTCTCCATAGTAGGTTGTACCAAAAAACCACTATTATAATCATCATAAATAGGAGGCAAAGTATCATCAAAGAAAATTTTCTCCTCAATGCTTGGGGGACTAAAAAGATCATGAAAACCAGCTTCCCCAAGCTTAGAACTTTCTATATCATTATCAACAATGGTGTTCAAAGCGTTCATACTAATATTACTACCAGCATGCAAATAAGATTTCATAGGTTTTTTAATTTTCGCATCAAACAATCCATGTTTTAAATCAGGAAATAGAATAAGAAGCTCATTGTTGTCCATTATGCCAAACTAGTGTAAACAAGAAACAAAAAGATGCAATTGCAGGATCTAAAGGAAATAGCTTCGAGCACACACACAACGGCGCCAGAAAAGTACTTTACCTGGAACCGGAGTAGTGCCTTTTACCTTTCCTCCCCGGCAACGGCGCCAGAAAAGTGCTTGATGTCTACGGGAGCTTCTATTCTTGTAGACAGTGTTGGGCCTCCAAGAGCAGAGGTTTGTAGAACAGCAGCAAGTTTCCCTTAAGTGGATCACCCAAGGTTTATCGAACTCAGGGAGGAAGAGGTCAAAGATATCCCTCTCATGCAACCCTGCAACCACAAAGCAAGAAGTCTCTTGTGTCCCCAACACACCTAATAGGTGTACTAGTTCGGCGAAGAGATAGTGAAATACAGGTGGTATGAATAAGTATGAGCAGTAGCAACGGTGCCAGAAAATAGCTTGCTGGCGTGTGGTTGATGGTGGTAGTATTGCAGCAGTAGTAACACAGTAAAACAGTAAACAAGCAGCGATAGCAGTATTTAGGAACAAGGCCTAGGGATTACACTTTCACTAGTGGACACTCTCAACATTGATCACATAACAGAATAGATAAATACATACTCTACACTCTTGTTGGATGATGAACACATTGCGTAGGATTACACGAACCCTCAATGCCGGAGTTAACAAGCTCCACAATTCAATGTTCATATTTAAATAACCTTAGAGTGCATGAAAGATCAATTCGACTAAACCAAGTACTAGCATAGCATGCACACTGTCACCTTCATGCTATGTAGGAGGAATAATACACATCAATACTATCATAGCAATAGTTAACTTCATAATCTACAAGAGATCATAATCATAGCATAAACCAAGTACTAACACGGATGCACACACTGTCACCATTACACCGTGCAGGAGGAATAAAACTACTTTAATAACATTGCTAGAGTAGCACATAGATAAATTGTGATACAAAATACATTGCAATCATAAAGAGATATAAATAAGCACTTCACTATGCCATTCATAACAGTGAATAAGTATTCTGTGAAATATAGCCTAAGAGACCCACACGGTGCACACACTGTCACCTTTACACACGTGGGACAAGGAGTCTCCGGAGATCACATGAGTAAAATTCACTTGACTAGCATAATGACATCTAGATTACAAGCATCATCATATGAATCTCAATCATGTAAGGCAGCTCATGAGATTATTGTATTGAAGTACATAGGAGAGAGATGAACCACATAGCTACCGGCACCCCGAGCCTCGATGGAGAACTACTCCTCCTCATGGGCAGCAGTGATGAAGATGGCGGTGGAGATGGCAGCGGTGTCGATGGAGAAGCCTTCCGGGGCACTTCCCGGTCCCGGCGGCGTGCCGAAACAGACTCCTGTCCCCGATCTTGGCTTCGCGATGGCGGCGGCTCTGGAAGGTTTCTGTGGGTTTCGTTCTTCGTAATAGGGTTTTCGACGGAGGCTTTAAATAGGCGGAAGGGCAGCCTCGGAGGGCCTGGGGCCACCACACCATAGGGCGGCGCGCCCCCTCCGGCCGCGCCAGGGTGTGGTGTGGGGCCCCGTGGCTTCCCTCCGGCGGCTCTCGGGTCGGATGGTTCCGGGAAAAATAGGAACCTGGGTCTTGATTTCGTCCGATTCCGAGAATATTTCGTTACTAGGATTTCTGAAACCAAAAACAGCAGAAAACAGGAACTGGCACTTCATCTTGTTAATAGGTTAGTTCCAGAAAATGCACGAATATGACATAAAGTGTGCATAAAACATGTAGATAACATCAATAATGTGGCATGGAACATAAGAAATTATCGATACGTCGGAGACGTATCAGGTTCCTTGGAAACCCTAGGTGGGCAAGAGGAGTCCGGAAGCATCCGGGCTGTGGATTTGCTCCGGGCAAGATTGTGAAGGTTTGGAGGCTACCTCAAAGTCTACCACAAGTGAGTGAGCTATTCCTTCGTGGGATAGGCTCCGGAGAATAGGGTGAGCCTTCGTGGCGCGGGGAATCCTTCGTGGGACCTCCACTCCTCCAAACGTGACGTACCTTGTTGCAAAGCAAGGGAACACGGGAATACATCCTCGTCTCCGCGTGCTATCGGTTATCTCTAACCGAACTCCTTACTTGTGATTTAACTGCCTGTGAGAGCCTTCGTGCTCGAGTTAGTTGTATCCTCATATAGGTTGCTTCACCTAGTTTGCATTAGGCTCACCTTTATATTCCGCAAAGCCTAATATTGCAAAGAAAGAATTAAAATATGTAGAAACCTATTCACCCCCCTCTAGGTTTACCATCTCTATACTTTCACCGCTTCCGGAACCAATTCCAATGCTGCGCTACTCTGATCATTATGCTCAGGTTCATAAACCTTATCAAATTATATTGTCCTCCCACTCAAATACTTCACTAGAAACAATTTCTTGGAAATAAGAAACATTGACAAACACTTTTGTCTTTGTCTCGTGGGAAGAATTCCCAATCAAATCTCTGGGATAACCAACAAAGACATTCATCCGATTTTGGTTGTAAACTTATTTACTTATGCTATGCATACCAAAATTTAAGAAAAGACTATCAGGGTTCATACCCATGCCATAACTCGTATGGTGTCATTTCAACGGATCATGATGATGCTCTATTCAGTGTAAAAGCGGTAGTCACTAAAGCATAATCCACAAAAATATAATGGCGTCAATATCTTATCTCATCATTGATCCAACAACGTTTGGATACATCTCTTGGATACTTCATTATCACTATGATACTCCAAGAAACGTGAGTTGTAGAACAATTTCATAACTCTCTTAGATGTTCGCTAAAACTCGTAATTCAAATATTTCCACCATGATCCAATCATAGATATTTGATTTTTCTATTACGATGATTTCCACTTCATGCTGAAATTTATTTGAATCCATTCAAATGTTTCAAACTTCTTCCTTATTGAATATATCCACATATATACTCAATTCATTGTTGGAAGTTTTCATGAAGTAGAAGAATCTCCCGCACACAACTATGCCCAGTGAACCACATATATCATTATGTATGTTTTCACTAAGTTAGTTGCCCGTTCAACTCTCGGCCTATGAACGGTATTTCAGTCATTACTTTTTAGAAAAGATTTTGCAAGCGCCAAACGATTCAAAAAATCAAATGACTCCAAAAATCCATTTTCATGGAGTTCCTTCATGCGTTCCTTTCTAACATGACCTAAATGGCGGTTCCACAAATAAGTGGAATTCAAATCATTTGCCTTATGGCATTTTAGCGTCAGTATTATGTGTGTGTGTTTCACCATTAAGATTTATAATAACTTATCCATCGTACATGGAGTAATGTCATAATTTGAACAACTCATTGTTTTTATTTGACCAGAGCAAAATAACAATTTATTAAGCTCTTTATTATAAATTCTAAGGGTTAGGTAGAATGCCAACGACAAACATAATAACACTTTATTATGTTCCAGACGTGCATTATTACCATATTCCTTATCAGTCACTTAGGCCATAGTATTCTTGTATTGCGTTGTTTTTGTATGACACTTCATACCAACCAATATAGTACTAATACCCAAGAATTTCATAGTGTGACTTAACTAGGAATACAACCATAACATGTATATCATTTATATACACCTGAGCTAGACTTTCTAGTCTTTTCTTTTCTTTTGCCAAAATATCTTTTGCAGTTTCTCTTTTAGCTTTCCTCATTATTCAGAAAAACACTTTAACATTATTAACTTCTAGGTTTGTTGGTCAAATACCAATAACCTTGAGGTTCTTACTTTAAGTTGATCATCATATGACAAGTGTTTCAGATTTCACTATTAGTAACTTTGTAATATGATGAACAATTTCACTCATAATTTTATCCATTATATCATGACGACTTTCCGAGACCATGTCTGTACATGCTAGGCTCGTAAAGTTTTAACCTTGGTATTCGCATGTGCAAATCTGGCTTGCACCCGTTGTATGCACACGTAGAATCTATCACACCCGATCATCACGTGATGCTTCGAAACGACGAGTCTTAGCAATGGTGCATACTAAGGATGATAACTTCATGGATATGCGAATATTATTAGTGCCCCAATAGTTGGAGGATTGTGACGCCTGGCGTCTTCAACCTTCATACATTCCCATAAAACTTATGAGTTTATGTAGTCTCACCAAATTTATATTCTATCATCTTGCAATAAGGTCTTAGATATCACATATATCTCATACCTTGATTATTTCTGAAAACTAAATTTTCAGCTCCTTACTTTTCAAACAGATTTGAACTTCAAGTCACGGAGAAGAGATAACTTTAGGTACTAATTGAAACCATAGCTCTTTGAATCAACAATGTGAGGTTTACTAAAAGTTTGCAATAGGACTTAATAAATTCTTGATTCTTTAACAATACGGTACCAATCCGTAAAGTTTCTTGTCAGATTTTAACAGTATTTCTATCTCAATAACAAGACTAGCGCTTGGTAGAAAAACGGATGCCAATACTACAAATTAATTCAAAATACTACTCAGACTATGTTTATGATAATTAGTTCATGTTTTAATCAAATTACTAATGAACTCCCACTTAATACAACATCCCTCATAGTTGTTAAGTGGTACACGATCCACATCCACTACACCAAAACCGATCATCACGTGAGATGATGTAGCTTCAATGGTGAACATCAACATGTTGATCATATCATCCATATGACTCGTGTTCAACCTTTCGGTTTCCGTTGTCCCGAGGCCATGTCTGTACATGCTAGGCTCGTCAAGCAAACCCAAGTATTCCGCGTGTGCAACATGGCTTACACCCGTTGTATATGAACGTTGAATCTATCACATCCGATCATCACGAGATGCTTTGAAACGACGAACTTTGGCAACGGTGCATACGAGGGGAGAACACTTTATTATCTTGATATTAATGTGAGGGATCATCTTATAATGCTACCGCCGCGTTCTAAGCAAAATAAGATGCATAAAGGATTAACATCACATGCAATTCATATGTGATATGATATGGCCCTTTTGTCTTTGCGCCTTCGATCTTCATCTCCAAAGCACGGACATGATCTCCATCATCAACGGGCATGATCTCCATCATCGTCGGCGTAGCGTCAAGGTCCATACTTTGAAATGCTACTCAACATGAAATTTAAAGACAACCATAAGGCTCCTGCCGGTTGCCACAATACAATAATGATCATCTCATACATATTCATCATCACATCATGGCCATATCACATCACCAAACCCTGCAAAAACAAGTTAGACGTCTCTAATTTGGTTTGCATATTTTACATGGTTTAGGGTTTTCGAGTAAGATCTAATCTACCTACGAACATGAACCACAACGGTGATACTAGTGTTGTCAATAGAAAGAGTAAATTGAATCTTCACTATGGTGGGAGAGATAGACACCCGCAAAGCCACTTATGCAATACAAGTTGCATGTCGAACGTGGAGCAAGTCTCATGAACGCGGTCATGTAAAGTTAGCCCGAGCCGCTTCATCCCACCATGCCACAAAGATGCAAAGTACTCGAACTAAAGACAACATAAGCATCAACGCCCACAAAACCATTGTGTTCTACTCGTGCAACCATCTATGCATAGACACGGCTCTGATACCACTGTAGGGATACGTTGCATAGAAAACAAAAATTTCCTACCGCGAACACGCAATCCAAGCCAAGATGCAATCTAGAAGAAGGTAGCAACAGGGGATTATCGAGTCTCACCCTTGAAGAGATTCCAAAGCCTACAAGATGAGGCTCTTGTTGCTGCGGTAGACGTTCACTTGCCGCTTGCAAAAGCGCGTAGAAGATCTTGATCACGGCACCACGAACGGGCAGCACCTCCGTACTCGGTCACACGTTCGGTGTTGATGAAGACGACGTCCACCTCCCCGTTCCAGCGGGCAGCGGAAGTAGTAGCTCCTCTTGAATCCGGCAGCACGACGGCGTGGTGGCGGTGGTGGTGGAGAACTCCGGCGGAGCTTCGCTAAGCGTGCGGGAGAGAAGGAGGAGTGGGGCGGCTAGGGTTTGGGGAGAGGGGCGCCGGCCACTTAAGGGTGCGGCCACCTTGTGGTCTTAGGGTGGTCGGGCCCCTCCCCTTGGCCCTCATTATATAGGTGGAAGCCCCAAGTGTTGGACTACAAGTCTTCGAATAAGACCCCAACCCAAAACCTTCCATGTGTAGGGAAACCTACCCAAGGTGGGAATCCCACTTGGGGTGGGATTCCATGGGGGTTGGCCGGCCACCTTGGTGGAGCCCAAGGTGGACTCCCCTCTAGGGTTGGCCGGCCATAGGGAGGTGGAGTCCCTCCGGGACTCCTCCTTCCTTAGTGATTTCTTCCGGACTTTTCTAGAACCTTCTAGAACCTTCCGTAGAACCTTCCGGATCATTTTAAATCTTATAAAATGACTTCCTATATATGAATCTTATTCTCCGGACCATTCCGGAACTCCTCGTGATGTCCGGGATCTCATCCAAGACTTCGAACAAATCTTCGAACTCCATTCCATATTCAAGTTCTACCATTTCAACATCAAACCTTAAGTGTGTCACCCTACGGTTCGTGAACTATGTAGACATGGTTGAGTACTCTCTCCGACCAATAACCAATAGCGGGATCTGGAGATCCATAATGGCTCCCACATATTCAACGATGACTTCAGTGATCGAATGAACCATTCACATACGATACCAATTCCCTTTGTCACGCGATATTTTACTTGTCCGAGGTTTGATCATCGGTATCACTCTATACCTTGTTCAACCTCGTCTCCGACAAGTACTCTTTACTCGTACCGTGGTATGTGGTCTCTTATGAACTTATTCATATGCTTGCAAGACATTAGACGACATTCCACCGAGAGGGCCCAGAGTATATCTATCCGTCATCGGGATGGACAAATCCCACTGTTGATCCATATGCCTCAACTCATACTTTCCGGATACTTAATCCCACCTTTATAACCACCCATTTACGCAGTGGCGTTTGATGTAATCAAAGTACCTTTCCGGTATAAGTGATTTATATGATCTCATGGTCATAAGGACTAGGTAACTATGTATCGAAAGCTTATAGCAAATAACTTAATGACGTGATCTTATGCTACGCTTAATTGGGTGTGTCCATTACATCATTCATACAATGATATAACCTTGTTATTAATAACATCCAATGTTCATGATTATGAAACTAATCATCCATTAATCAACAAGCTAGTTAAGAGGCATACTAGGGACTCTTTGTTGTTCACATAACACACATGTATCAATGTTTCGGTTAATACAATTATAGCATGGTATGTAAACATTATCATAAACACAAAGATGTATTATAATAACCTTTTTATTATTGCCTCTTGGGCATATCTCCAACACATCATTGATAATTTCTATGCAAGACTTTCTTTTCAGGATAAAACCTTGCTGGATACTACTTGTTCTGGATCATTTACACGCAATGAAGAAGAGTTTAAAAGGGACCTTCTTGATCGGATTGAGGAGAACGCTGAAGATTGGGAGAACGACAAAGGTAGAGAGTCAGGTATAAATTATGATTATGAATGCATTGAAACTTTTATGGATACTGGTAAATTTCGAAATATGAGTGCTACCTATGGTCTTGACTCTCAAGTTGCTGCAAATCTTTATAAAGCTTTTGCCTCTCATTTTGAATTGCCTAGGAAGAATTTTGATAAGTATCATGAACCTTTTAAAGAGGCTTGCATGAAGGATGAAATTGTTGTTAATGATTGCAATAAACATGCTCAAACTCCTAAGAATGTTGTTTCCTATAAGCATGTTAATTTTTGTGGAATGCATAGACCTTGAGGAATTAATCAAATCAAAGATGAATATTGTATCCATCATATTAATGAAAAAACTAGAAAGTGGTTTAGGGCTCTAGATGATCTTGGTAAAAAAGTTTGTGCCCTCTATCCTTTTATTTGTGAACTTTGCCATAGAGTGGGTCATTTTAATTTTCAATGCTCTTCCAATGATAATTTGAACCCCATGAGTGCTGCAAATTTGTATTGTGATGATGAAATTACTCCTAATCAGCATGATGAACTTACTTTATTTTTGTGGTGTGAAGAGTTATCAAGAAAAATCTCTTTGTTACATATGAGTGATCTTGATATTGATGATGTCCTGCATGGGTGTTTTTCTTATTGCATTGATAGTTGCCATACAAATACTTACATACAAAATATTTTAGAAGATGACACTTTGCCAAAATATGATAGGACCGCTGTGTGTTTTGAACTTATTAATGAAAAGGAGGAATCCTCCCAAGTTTCTTCTATTGTTTCTGGAAATAAATCAGGTTATGTGGAGAAGCCCCCCTTCAAGCCTCTTCCTCCTAAAGAAGGGAACGAGGAGAATGAAGAGAAGAAGAAGAAGGGAATGAAGAAGAAGAAGAAGAAGAAGAAGAAGGGGAATAAAGAGAAAGAGATAACGATGGGTAACCGTAAGTATGTTGCTCCTAATGATTATTATGATAATGAATCTGAATACAATGATCTTCCTATGCCCTTTACATATATTAGTGATCATGATTTGGAAGAGCACACTACTTTTGATATTGAAAATCTCTGGGAAACTAATTCTGAAAATGATGATGTTAATAATTGCCATAGTATCAGTACTATCCATGCTTCCTCCCATAATGATATAGAAAGCTCTAAGCTTGGGGATGAGGTGTTTGAAAATCCTTTTGCTACTGATCATTATATGTTTGATACATCTCCTTCTAGTAACAATGATGGTATGGTCACAGATGAACATACTGTGAAAGATAACTATTCTATTTCTTATGATGACACTGTGCCTCCAATCTTTGATGATTATTATAAAGAATGCTATGATATAGGTTATAACTATCCTTATGAAACTTGTCATAGTTATGATTGGATTGCCAAAAATAATTCCCTTAGTATGCAACTTGTTTACCATGTTCAAATTCTTGATAATGATCCTGCTCCAATTACTATTAATGAGAAGAGTTTTTCTTATGCCAAAAATAATGATACTTTTATACATATGAATCATCATAAGAATGTTTCATTTGATAGTTATATTGTTGAGTTTGTTCATGATGCTACTGAAAATCTTTATGAGAGAGGAAAATATGGTTGTAGAAGTTTTCATGTTGCTAAAACACCTCTCTATATGCTGAAAATCTTGAAGCTGCGCTTGTCTAGTTTTCCTATGTTTGTTGCATTATGCCTACATGACTTGTTTATTTACAAGATTCCTTTCCATAGGAAGTGGGTTAGGTTTAAATGTGTTTTGAATTTGCTTCTTGATGCTCTCTTTTGCTTCAACTCTTATTTCTTGCGAGTGCATCATTAAAACTGCTGAGCCCATCTTAATGGCTATAAAGAAAGAACTTCTTGGGAGATAACCCATGTGTTTATTTTACTACAGTACTTTTGTTTTATATCTGAGTCTTGGAAGTTGTCACTACTGTAGCAACCTCTCCTTATCTTTATTTTATTGCATTGTTATGCCAAGTAAAGTCTTTGATAGTAATGTTGATACTAGATTTGGATTACTGCGCAGAAACAGATTTCTTGCTGTCACGAATTTGGGTATGGTTCTCTGTAGGTAACTCAGAAAAATCTGCCAATTTACGTGAGTGATCCTCAGATATGTACGCAACTTTCATTCAATTTGAGCATTTTCATCTGAGCAAGTCTGGTGCCTCTAAAAAATTCGTCTTTACGGACTGTTCTGTTTTGACAGATTCTGCCTTTTATTTCGCATTGCTTGTTTTGCTATGTTTGATGGATTTCTTTGTTCCATTAACCTCCAGTAGCTTTGTGCAATGTCCAGAAGTGTTAAGAATGATTGTGTCACCTCTGAACATGTGAATTTTTGATTATGCACTAACCCTCTAATGAGTTTGTTTTAAGTTTGGTGTGGAGAAAGTTTTCAAGGGTCAAGAGAGGAGGATGATATACTATGATCAAGAAGAGTGAAAAGTCTATGCTTGGGGATGCCCCCGTGGTTCATCCCTGCATATTTCAAGAAGACTCAAGCGTCTAAGCTTGGGGATGCCCAAGGCATCCCCTTCTTCATCAACAATTTATCAGGTTTCTTCTCTTGAAACTATATTTTTATTCGGTCACATCTTATGTACTTTACTTGGAGCGTCTGTTTGTTTTTGTTTTGTTTGAATAAATTCATGCTTGTGTGGGAAAGAGACACGCTCCACTTTTTCGTATGAACACTGGTGTTCTTAGTTCTATCTTTAATGTTCATGGCGGAGTTGAAAACCGTTTCGTTAATTGCTATTTGGTTGGAAACAGAAAATGCTTCATGTGGTAAATGGTATAATGTCTTGAATAATGTGATACTTGGCAATTGTTGTGCTCATATAGATCATGTTTAAGCTCTTGCATCATGTACTTTGCACCTATTAATGAAGAACTACATAGAGCTTGTTAAAATTTGGTTTGCATGATTAGTTTCTCTAGAGTCTAGATATTTTCTGGTTAAGGTATTTGAACAACAAGGAGACGATGTAAAGTCTTATAATACTTACAATATGTTCATATGTGAGCTTTGCTGCACCTTTTATACTTGAGTTTGCTTCAAACAACCTTGCTAGCCTAGCCTTGTATTGAGAGGGAATTCTTCTCGTGCATCCAAATCCTTGAGCCAAAAACTATGCCATTTGTGTCCACCATACCTACCTACTACATGATATTTCTCTGCCATTCCAAAGTAAATTACTTGAGTGCTACCTTTAAAATTCTATCCTTTGCCTTTACAATATATAGCTCATGGGAAAAATAGCCTTAAAAACTATTGTGGTGAAGAATATGTAGCTATGTATCTTATTTCTTATAAGTTGCTTGTTGAGCGGTAACCATGTTTCTGGGGACGCCATCAACTTTTACACCTTTGTTGAATATCATGTGAGTTGCTATGCATGTTCGTCTTGTCTGAAGTAAGGGCGATTTTCATGATCAAATGGTTTGAGTATGCATATTGTTAGAGAAGAACATTGGGCCGCTAACTAAAGCCATGAATCATGGTGGAAGTTTCAGTTTGGACAATCAATCCTCAATCCCTTATGAGAATATTATCTGTTGTTGAATGCTTATGCATTAAAGAGGAGTCCATTATCTGTTGTCTATGTTGTCCCGGTATGGATGTCTAAGTTGAGAATAATCAAAAGCGAAATCCAATGCGAGCTTTCTTCTTAGACCTTTGTACATGCGGCATAGAGGTACCCCTTTGTGACACTTGGTTGAAACATATGCTATGCAATGATAATCCGTGTTAATCCAAGCTAATTAGGACAAGGTGCGAGCACTATTGGTATACTATGCATGAGGCTTGCAACTTATAAGATGTCTTATACATAACACATATGCTTTATTACTACCGTTGACAAAATTGTTTCTATGTTTTCAAAATGAAAAGCTCTAGCACAAAAATAGTAATCCATGCTTCCCTGCGAAGGGCCTATCTTCTACTTTATTGTTGAGTCAGTTTACCTACTTCTTTCTATCTTAGAAGCAAACACTTGTGTCAAATGTGTGCATTGATTCTTACATGTTTACCTATTGCATTTGTTATATTGCTTTATGTTGACAACTATCCATGAGATATACATGTTACAAGTTGAAAGCAATTGCTGAAACTTAATCATCCTTTGTGTTGCTTCAATGCCTTTACTTTGAATTTATTGCTTTATGAGTAACTCTTATGGAAGTCTTATTGATGCTTGTCTTGAAAGTATTATTCATAAAAAGTCTTTGCTATATGATTCATTTATTTACTCATTATCTTTGCCATTGCTTCGAATCGCTGCATTCATCTCATATGCTTTACAATAGTATGATCAAGATTATGATAGCATGTCACTTAAGAAATTATCTTTGTTATCGTTTACCTACTCGAGGGCGAGTAGGAACTAAGCTTGGGGATGCTTGATACGTCCCAAACGTATCTATAATTTCTTATGTTCCATGCTACTTTATTGATGATACTCACATGTTTTATACACATTATATGTCATATTTATGCGTTTTCCGGAACTAACCTATTGACGAGATGCCGAAGGGCCAGTTGCTGTTTTCTGCTGTTTTTGGTTTCGAAATCCTAGTAAGGAAATATTCTCGGAATCGGACGAAATCAACGCCAGATCTTAGAATTCCACGGAGCTTCCAACACCCGAGAGCCACCAGAGGGGGGCCATAGGGCCACCAGATGATAGGGCGGCGCAGCCCAGGGGGGGCGCGCCCCCCTACTGTGTGGCTGCCCCGCAGCCCCCTCCGACTCCGCCTCTTCGCCTATTTAAGCCTCGCTGACCTAAAACATCGACACCGATTGACGAAACCCGAGAAAACCTTCCAGAGCCGCCGCCATCGCGAAACTCCAATTCGGGACAGTCTCTGTTCGGCACTGGACGGGGAATTGCCCCCGGAGTCATCTCCACCGCCATCTCCACCGCCATCTTCACCGCCATCGCTGTCTCCATGATGAGGAGGGAGTCACCCCCGGGGCTGAGGGCTCTGCTGTAGCTATGTGGTTCATCTCTCTCTTTGTGATCTAGTTGAATATCATCTATGTGCTACTCTAGTGATGTTATTAAAGTAGACTATTCCTCCTTCATGGTGTAACGGTGACAGTGTGTGCATCATGTAGTACTTGGCGTAGTTTATGATTGTAATCTCTTGTAGATTATGAAGTTAATTATTGCTATGATAGTATTGATGCGATCTATTCCTCCTTCATAGTGTGATGGTGACAGTGTGCATGCTATGTTAGTACTTGGTGTAATTGCAATGATCTATCATGCACTCTAAGGTTATTTAAATATGAACATCGAATGTTGTGGAGCTTGTTAACTCCGGCATTGAGGTGCTCTTGTAGCCCTACACAATTAGTGGTGTTCATCATCCAACAAGAGAGTGTAGAGTGGTTTTATTATGTGATCAATGTTGAGAGTGTCCACTAGTGAAAGTATGATCCCTAGGCCTTGTTTCCAAACACTGAAACTCCGTTTACTTACTGTTCGGTTGCATGTTTACTCGCTGCCATATTTTATTCAGATTGCTATTACCACTCATATACATCCATATTACTTGTATTTCACTATCTCTTCGCCGAACTAGTGCACCTATACATCTGACAAATGTATTAGGTGTGTTGGGGACACAAGAGACTTCTTGTATCGTGATTGCAGGGTTGCTTGAGAGGGATATCTTTGTCCTCTTCCTCCCTGAGTTCGATAAACCTTGGGTGATCCACTTAAGGGAAACTTGCTGCTGTTCTACAAACCTCTGCTCTTGGAGGCCCAACACTGTCTACAAGAATAGAAGCACCCGTAGACATCAGCGGTCCACAGAGGCCAAAAGCGAGACCCAACGTTGTACCGCAAACGAAACCGCGGGAGGCATTTCGGAGCAAACCCGATTCAAATTTGGGCCAGACTTGTAAGTGAGGAAATAGAGTATTTTTTTCTTATTATCATAGTTAGGATACATTTTCATTGCATTTTACCTTTTAAACGTAATTAAAACTAGAACTAAGCTAAACTAATCAGGCCCGCCCGACCGTTCGTGTATCTGGATTGGACCTTGCTGCCTTGGTGGTCGCTGGCCTCCGCGCCCCCGGCCTCGCCGCCAGAGCTGCCTTGGCATGTGCCCCCTCGTTTTCCATGCGTATCCTATCGCGGACGTGATGCTTCCTAGCGTGATGCGCGAAGGTCACGGCCTCCTGGTGCATACGCCTCGCCACTGCACGCTGCGCCGCCATGTGAGTGGACGTTATAGCCGCCACTTCCACATCGGTTGACGCCTCGATTTTGGCGGCCCTAGCGGCCTATCGGGCCGCCATCACCACTTCATCTCGGCGGAGGCGATCCGTTCCCACCTGCAAGATGACACATGTTGCATGCATGCGCGCGGCATGTTCCGCCTCTAGGGCAGTGGCGAGGGCTGCATGCTGTCTAGCGGCCTCCTCGATAGCCGCTAATTCGTCTACCTCGTTCGCTCTCCACTTCTCCTCCATCTCGTACCACGCCCGACGCTATTCTGCCATGAACTTGCGATCGCGCTCCTCCAAGGCCAACGACCGGTAAGAGAGTCGACGATGGCGGCGTCGATGGGTTGGCTCCTCGATTCCTTTAAGAGATCTCTCCTGCGAGTTTGGGAAGTACTTGAGGAGCACGCATCGCTCCGCGTTAGTGGGGGTGCGAAGAGGGTCTGCGCCGCTAGTGTCATTGTGACAACCCGCGCACTCGTCCTCACAGTGGGTCTCGCAGGGTATCTCTCCATGGCGGTCTTGATGATCTAGACCCACGTGGTGCGCATGCAAGACGGGGCAGTCATGGTTGTGGTTGTGTTGCCCTGGCCGAGTCCCCTATGAGCTGATTTATAGCATGGCGGCCCAAGAGGGAAACTCGGTGGCGGAATAGCAATGGCGCGGGTGGAAATTGGGTGGCACCGGCGGCTGTTTCGCGTGCTATGCGTCCAAACCTCCAGTTAGCTGCCGCGGCCGCCATTATCCACTGTTAAGAGGTAGCACGGACAGCTCATGCTACAAAAATATGTCTTGGTTGGGGCCTCTACTAGCCGCAAATTGACCGCGACCTTTTCTATATCTACGGACCGTCACATTCGATCCGAAACGCCGGTTTGGATGGTTTTTTTATCCGAAGCGCCGGTTTGGATGTTTTTTTTTTTACAATCAATACCACATACGGAGTATATTCATAGTAACAAATAATACATGGTAGAGATACACGAGTTGACTTCAACGATTACAAAATAAAGTCTAAAAGATACTAACAATTCTTCGAGGTCTTCAAAATTTTCCTTCTTCCAGAACATAATCTTGTACTCTTCTGAAGGCAGCCAAAGATAGAAAACAAACCATAGACTTGTAAATACCGACGAAGGTTCTCCCATAATTTTAATTTGAGCCGCAATGCCAAGGCTGCGTGCACGCGCGCAACCATTAAAGCAGTCATTCAACATCGGCAAGAGTACCAACACCAGTATGTCAGGGAATAACAACCGACTAGCCTTGTCGATGTCGATGGAGAGCCGAGAATACGAATCACCATTATCGAGGATGTAGCAGCCGGGACAAAAACTGCGAGGATAATCCTCCTCGCGGCAACAACGACAGAAGATTCAAAATCGGTCTAGCAAAGCAAGATCTGAAGGTCCATACCGAGAGGATTGTACTCTTTCAACACTACCATTGACGTCGGGACGGAGATCTCGTCGTGAAACGAAAGCCCGAAGATCACTTATTACAAATGATGCCATCTCCATTAAGGGAAAACCAACAAGAAGACGACTACCAAAATCCTAACATAATCAACTGAAAACACTACTTTTATTGAAAACTTCACGCATAGATCGGGTTCCCCACTCCTCCCGACGTTGGCGAAGCCAACCGGAGGAGGGGGAACCGATCTATGGAGGAGGCTGAAGTGGAGGCGGCTAGAGTTTTCTTAACTCTGAAGGAAGAAGCGGGACTCGTGAGTCCCGACCACACAACGGAACTAGGTCCGTTCCCTATGCATACGATAATTAAAAAAAAAAAACCGTTTCAAAAAAATAATTCAGACGGTGTCGCTGTTGATCGAATTGGCGCTGACTGAAGCAAGATCTGCTGATTTGTCCAACACGTTGTCGCTTTTGTTTCCAGTTTAGCTAGCTTGGCAGTTGGCACCGACCCAGCTGTAGGACCGTAGATGCATACAGCAACCGGCGTGGCGTCCCGCATTCGGCCGCCAACTCCATGCACGGCATGGCGCCGATCGATAAGAACACGTGGGTGAGTGGGCACCATGCACCACGGCCGTGCACTCCCTACCTCCGACCGAGACGTATACCGACGGCCGAACGGCGGCGGACGACGGCGTACAACTGCTGCCGGGATCCATCGGAAGGTCTATCTCTGTAGGCTGTACCATGCGCTGCTCGGCCAAGACGCAAGACGGGGGGAAATTAACTGGTGCGCCGCGGGCCATTGTAGTCGCCCAGAACTTTGTTACACCGTGAATAGTATATGTGTACTTCTTATATTGCGAAAAATACAATTTATTACTTTTGTGTCGGTTGTATACTTTTAGATTGTTTTTTCAAACTTGACATGCACATACTTGGATATATTCTCTACACACATAATTTATGCCGTATATTTTTTATTTTTTATTATTATTTTGATTTTACTGTTTTAAACGGGCCCTAGCGCACCCGTGAGCCAAAAATCTGCCTGCAACTTCTATCCTCCCCTACCTTCTCTCTGCAAAAATCTTAGGTATGGCACGTGCAAAAGATGCTGTAAATCACGGTAGCTGGCTGCCTCCTCGCTAAGGGGCATCTCTAACGGGCGACACATTTTGGACGCAAATGTCCAGTTGCGTCGTCTGAAATGGTCGAAATCGACCGCGTGCACGTTTGCATCGGGGTGGCTCCAGCGGCACGACGCATAATTTTTTTCTCATTCATAAAAGCCATAATTTACATTAATAAAAAACATAAAAGGGTCATAAAGGCGTGGTAAAGTAGGTAGTGCCTACTGGTCGTCGTCGCTGACGAGGTTGATGAACTCCGGCGTCGGCCATGGAAGCTGGTACGCTAGCGGTGGAGGAGGTAGGGCAGGCTGCGAACGCGGCCAGCCGTCGTCGCAGAGGCTGTGGTGAAGGTGCCCACGGATCCCAGGCTAGAGCAGCAGCCGGAGCGCGGTCGTTGGAACGCGTCGGCGTGGCCGGAGGAGTCGCCGGTCTCCCCTGCGCGAGCACGGACTCGCGGTCCTCGATTGCGAGCCCGTCCCACAAAGCAAGATCGTTGAGCTCGTCGAGCTCGCTGTTAGCCATTGCCATGGCAATGGCCTCATCCTCGGTAATGTCCGGCGGCTGGGTTTCCGGATCCCACGCCGGCCTGCCGTCGTCGTGGTCGTACTCTGCGTAGTCCACGTGCTCGTCCTCGTCCGCGTCCTCGTCCGCGTCCTCCTGGTCGTTCTTCTCTTATTCCACGGCGATCTCGCGGTCGAAGTACTTGGCGTCGCCGAGGTAGCCAGCGCGGCGGCGCGCGTCGAACTCCCACGTCCCGAAAGAGATCCAGTTGTAGGAGTTGAGCGCGTACGCCGGATCTCCGGCAGCAAGATCGCTCGGCGCCGGCGCACCTCGTCCCGACGCTCTCGGCCCTCGCGCGGCACAGGGGGGGGGGGCACGCACCTGGAGTTGAGGTACCAGCCCCCTCCAGGCAGGTTTGCGTCCGGCCATGGCACCGATAGGTTTTCCTCCGAAAGGCTGCGCGAGCTCGACGCGGACGTACCACCCGAGCCGTGGCTTTTTTCCGGACCGCGAGCCGCTAGCCTCGTGGTCTTGCGGAATGGCCAGTATTTCTTCCCTATGGCGTCGATCGGGTGGATAGTGTGGGCTCTGACAATAGTGTGGTCTTGGAAATGGCGCCGACAGCGTTCTTTTAAGAGGCTCTGATGCCATCTCGCCTTCAATGTCATGCCGCTGCGATGCTGCCCAGCTGTGCACGCTCGCGGAAGCCAAACGCGGCCCTGGAAAAGCTGCAACCCCCACCCGTAAGTAATATCGTGGAAGACGAAACATATGTGTCCTGCCAGGCGGGCCCGTGCGAGGACCGGGCGGACGACCGCTGCGTCCGCGTAGCGTCCGCAGAGCTGGCGGATATTGGGCCACGTTTGCATCGCTACGGACGATCTGATCACTATGCGTCGCCCCGCTTGAGGTGGTACCAGACGCATTTTCGGTCCTAAGCGGACGCAAATGGCCACTTAGCGACGCCCCGTTGGAGATGGCTGAGTGGTCATTGAGACGCTGGAAGGTAGGGAGGGACCGACGGTCAAAAGGTTGGAAAATGCATTTTGAATCTGAGACTGGGCTGGGTGCACAGCTCTGAGTTGGGGCGCTGTCCCCGTTTCTCCTGCAGCTGCAAGAAAGACCAAGAGAGGCAGCACCGCAGCAGCGATCGATCCGTGGGGGCACAGCGATTACAGTCTCAGTGGCAAAGCCCATTGGACCACCTCCGCCTATCCCCCTGCTCCTCCGCCACTATTTGGGCCCTCTCGCCACCCAGGTCCATCCATGGCTGAGATTGTACTCCAGCTCCAGAAACCACCACCACCCATGGTCCAAGACGGGGGCTCGGTCGCACTCATCATTTCATCAATCAATCGCTCACTCACTCAGTCCCTCCCGCCATTATTTCGTCGCTCACCACCGGACTGAAGATCACTGACGATCGACCTGCGCGACCGTGCAGTGCCGCCGTGGTCCTCTCCACGACCGATGCATGCAACAAAGGGCAACAGCAGCTCACCGGTTAAAAGTGGCCTGCAGTTGAAACACCAGCAGTTAACGTGGCTGTAGCGCTATTGTATTTCGTGTGCTGCAATGCACCCCTGCGATGCTGAAGCTGTTGGGTATTTTCAGGTCAAGTTGATCTAGAGCGATTCATTCAATCACGAGTGGCGTCTTCTAAACAGTTCCTCAAAAAGATTTGGGGGGCCGTTCCCAGCCGCCCGCGCCTCAAAGCCTTTTTTAGTTCAGCACGGTCCAACACGGTGTCCGGCGTCCCGAGCTCATTCCCATTACGCAGTGGACACTTCGGGGGCGCCGGACAGAAGGAAAACCCGTGTTGCAAGTGGCGGGCCTGATTCATCAACGACGCAGAGGCATGCAGCGTTGCAGCTTTACCTAAATGGCGACGGCAGTTTCTAGGGCAGTGCATGCGAGATGTCCCGTCGGTGCTGCGCCACCTCTACGTGTTGCCGCCATTCGCATTCCCGTGCTTGTTCGCGCGCTCTCTCTACACCTCCCACCCTTTCTCCTCACCTTTTCCTGCGTCGCCAGCGGCTATAAAAGGCCGCCTCCGCTCGCCATTATTTCGTCGCTCGCCTCCAGCACGCTGATCACTGGCGATCAACCTAAGCGGCCGTGCAGTGTAGCTGTGGTTCTCTCCACGACCACGACCGATGCATGCAACGAAGACAACAAGCAACTCACCGGGAGTTTTTTTAAATAGAAGGACCTCCGACCCGGCTTTATATATAAAGCCTCACATGGCAACATCCAACAAGTTTTGATACAACACCACACACACCGAACCTAGCAAAGTTTCGAATGCAAATCCATACATAGGTCCAAAGCACATCCCGATCGGGCCTAACACACACATGGCCACCTGACTACATAGATACGGAAGCTCAGTCGATCAAGGTCGAGGTAACACCGTCATGCGTGCTCAGACCGCGTCCATGCGTACAGTCTCCTGACGTCGCCCACTGCCAAGTCCAGCAAGTCCTTGTCCCTCCGTCTGACCAGAACCATCCAGCACTACATATGTATATATATTTGATAAAAAACGTCAGGCGGGTTGCCAATCATCTTTCCCTCTATAGCAAGCTTATTCCGTATGTTACAAAGCGTCCAGCACTGAGCCGCAAACGTGAACCAATCTATCCTATGGAGGGGGTTAGTCAAGCCCTGAGCGAGCGCAATGAATTCCCCGGCCCTTGTCGGGTTCCAGTCGCACGAGAGTAGATCCCTCACCCCAGCCCACATCAGTCTCGCAGTTGGGCAGGTGAAGAAAATGTGGTTGCAGTCCTCCTAGGCACCGTAAAGCGCACAAAGGCCATTAGATGATCCATGCCGCTTGAGCAGCTGCTCCCCCGAGGGAAGCCGCCCCCGAATCAACTACCAGAGAAACACCTTAATCTTTGGTGGAACTCTGGTCCGCCATACGTCCTTGAACAACGTCGTAACCGCCCCTTGCGCCAGGCGGGCATAAATTGAGCTAGTAGAGAAGGTGCCCGAGGGCTCCAAAGCCCAAGACACAACATCCTCTGCCAGATCAGTGGGGAGCCCCTGTACCTCCCTGCAGAGGTTGTCCCACTCCACCGCTTCTGCCAGCCCAAATTGGCGACGAAAGCGAAGGCGCCATTCCCCTGGCACCCCGTCTTGCACCCTAGCCCCATCGACGGTGATGAATGGTGACTCACAGCAGCTAAACAGTCTTGGAAATCTCGCCCGGAGTGGGCCGTTTCCTGTCCACCAGTCCATCTAGAAGTAGGTCCTCCTCCCGTTCCGGACCTTATGTTTGGCCCCAAGTTTGAAGTGTCATTTAACCTTCTGTATAGCATTCCAAAATTGGGAGCCATGCGTTGGGACCTCTCCCGCATAAAGGTCACTTCCCCGAAGGTACTTCGCCTTGATTAGGTCCGCCCATAGACCCTCAGCACCTTGGTAGAGCTTCCACATCCACTTAACCATAAGGGTGACGTTCATGGATTTGGTATTCAGGACCCCCAGCCCCCCCAGCTCCTTAGGTTTGCACACCGTGGCCCTATCCACCATGTGATACTTACGCTTATCCCCCACGCCTTCCGAGAAGAAGCGTGAACGTGGTCTGCCCATTGCCTTGTGTGTGCCGTCATGAAGCAGGTATGACGAGTGTTGCCGAAAGGACGCGGCGTCTCCGTCTCCCTTCTCCATGCGTGCAGGCTTTTGGCCGCAACGGGCGTGGCCTCGGAGAAACTGCCATTCCGGGCGTTCCTCCAGGCCTATCCCGGGACTGCTTTAAAACCGGTTCATGCAAAAACTAAGAGCATCTCCAGTCGCGTCCCCCAAACCGCGCCCGATTGAGCGTTTGGGGGACGTGTTTTGTTCGTGCCGCGTTTGGGGGACACCGCTCCCCAGCCGCGTCCCCCAAACGCCACCCCTAAACATTTAAATTACTTTTTTTAACACATAAACCATTTATCAAATGTAGCATATGAATAAAAATGTTTGCGAGGATTGTTTTCAAATTAAATTACAACAAACAATAAAACAAGTAATCAAATATAATAAATAGGGCTAGATGCTACATCAAGGTGCCACGGTATTTCCTTTGATCCTCCACAAATGCTCAACGAGATCAGCTTGAAGTTGATCATGAACATTGCTGTCACGGATCTCTGCGTGCATAGCGAGAAAATCAGCAAAATCTGCAGGCAACTCATGATCAACCTCCGCAAGAGGGCCTTGACACTCATAGGGACCAAGATGTGACCTAACATGATTCTTGCGGTCATCCTCGATGATCATGTTGTGCATGATCACACAAGCCTGCATCACCTCCCACATTTGGTCGTGAGACCAGCTTAGAGCAGGGTACCGGACAATGGCAAATTGTGCTTGAAGCACACCAAATGCCCGCTCGACATCCTTCCTGCAAGCCTCCTCGTGTAGCAAAGTGGGAATTCTTCGGACCTGATGGATTCGAGATTGTTTTGACAAAAGTGGCCCATTTTGGATATATACCATCGGCTAGATAATAGCCTTTGGTATATTGGTGGCCATTGATCTCATAGTTGCATGGTGGAGCATGCCCTTCCACTAGTCTGCTGAACACCGGAGACCGCTGCAACACGTTGATGTCATTGTGTGATCCCGCCATGCCAAAGAAAGAATGCCAAATCCACAGGTCATAATCTGCCACAGCTTCAAGCACCACACTGCAATATCCATGACGCCCTTTGTATATACCTTGCCAAGCAAACGGGCAGTTCTTCCATGCCCAGTGCATGCAATCGATGCTTCCAAGCATTCCAGGAAATCCTCTGGCAGCATTTTGTGCCATGATCCTTGCAGTCTCTTCCTCAGTTGGCCCTCTCAAGTAGTATTTTCCAAACTTTCCCACCACAGCTCGGCAAAACTTGTACATGCACTCAATGGCAGTAGACTCACTCATGCGAAGGTAGTCGTCCTGTGTATCGGCAGGTGCTCCGTATGCAAGCATCCTCATGGCGGCGGTGCACTTCTGAATGGACGAGAACCCGAGAACGCCTACAGCGTCGAGCTTAAGCTTGAAATAGGGGTCGAACTCTCGAACGCCGTGGAGGATATTCATGAACAGCCCCTTGCTCATCCTGTACCGGCCCCGAAAATTGTCGGCATGTGTTGCCTCGTCGGCGAACTAGTCGTTGTGCAGCATGGCATGCCCCTCCATCCTCTGCCGGGGCTTCAACTTCCTTCTTCCCGGCCTTGATCCGCGGCGCGGCTCTTCCTCTTCTCCGCCTCGGCGTCATGTCCTGGAGGGACGCGATGATCGCAAATGCTCCCGAGGTCGTCGTCGAAGGCTTGCTCGTCCTCCAGCAGCAGGGCAACCATCTCATCGTCGCTGTCCATGGCTAAAGCAAAATCAATGGTTAAAATTGCGCCGAGGCGACGACGGAACAAAACGGCCAATCGCGCCTACCGCAAGTCGTCGAGCACCTTCGTGCGCGGAGGTGGGCGGATTTGTCGGCGCGTTCGGGACGCGCCGGCGCGCGCGCCACGATCGGCGGGAGCCCCCCGCGACAACGGTGCCGACTCTCGAGAGATCGACGCCCAAATGGCCGGAAATCGGCGGGTGGGAGGCGCGGGAAGCAAGGAGCGACGAGAAAAGAGGCGCGAACCAACGGTTTATGCAAATAGTCGCCGACATGTGGGAGCCCGCCTCGCTTTTTGTTGTGTCCGCATCCCGGCGTCCCCCGTGGACGGACGGGCTCGGCGCCGGACACCGATCGCGCGCCGGACAAAAATGGGCTTTGGGGGACGCGACTGGATCGCTTTTTTTGTCCGGCGCGCCCCAAATCCCTTTGGGGGACGCTTTGGGGGACGCGACTGGAGATGCTCTAAGTGCCCTACATGCATTTAAATGGACTGAAATCTGTTTGCCCGATGCGAGCCAAGATCCATCCAGCCTACCAAACGCGCCCTGTATGTGCTGACCAGTTGCTCCGCAAAGACAAAGATTCGCAGTAGATAATACAAGAGCACGTGGTGCAATGTTGAAGTGGGCTCGCTGGCTCGCTGCAGACGTTGCTGGGCCTCACCGCTTCAGCGCTTTTTTCGGTTGAAAAAAAAACAAATAAACATGCAGGGCCATGTAATAGTCATCCCCGAGAGGCAGGGCTGAGACCTGAAATTAACCACAATCGTGTGATCTTTCACTGCGCCCCCAAGTGTTAGAGCATATCAAATTGATGATAATGTAATATAGGGCAACAAAAATAGGTGCTTATAAATTTTGTACAACACCAAAAAATGGGTTTAAATCACCTATTCAATCTTGGGTTTTCAAGATGATATAAAATAGGTGCCCCAATAGATGATGAAACATAAGTCACGGCTTCCACCAAACACTTCATGATTTCGACTATGAAAGAACACAAAATATACATCACCAACACATGAATTAAGACTGTACTACATCATCACAACTTCAAATCCAACATGGGCTGGTATATCATAGTTCAAGCCGTACGATAACTCAACACTAAAGGAACATCTCAATTCATCGTTCAAAGCATACATCAACATAAAGTGTTCAAAGCATAGCCACTTGTCATGCGTCATTGCCGTCATTGACATCTTCTTTATCCTCGGCCATCGGCATCGCCTGCTCGGTGTCAAGACGAGTGTCGATGCTAGTGTTGTAGGAAGTGTAAGTTCCTTCCATGCCATCTCCATCAGATACAGGAAACAACCCAACTCTGAGCTTATCGATCTGAAACACTTTACAGAGTATCTCAAATGCCACCTTCAAAGGAACTCCCATGCCTTATTGCATAGAACTTGTCATGGATCCCATGGCGACACACCTCCCATGCCTCCCAATGTGCTTTCCATCTCTGAGATTAGGTTCTAGGAGGATAAATGGCTAGGAAACACCACTCTCTGGGAACAATATCCAGCTCTGTATAAAATTGTACGGCACAAAGGTGAAACCTTAGCTAAGGTTATGGAATCCTCCCCACCGAATTTCACAGTCTGAAGGGATCTTGTTGGGCCCACACTCGCTAATTGGAATGCATTACTACAACACTTAGTTTTGGTCCAATTATCGTAGATGAGTTCTGTTGGAACCTAAATGAGAATGGTAAATTCTCTGTGCATTCTATGTATAGAGCGATGATTCCGCCTTCGCAGCCGGTAGTTAATAATAAGAAAGTTTTGGAAGATGAAGGCACCTTTAAAAACAAAGGTTTTCATATGGTATCTTCGTCATGGGTTATCCTTACCAAGGATAACCTATCAAAGCGCAATTGGCAAAGGAAGTAATTCTGTCATCAAGATAAGACGATAAAATAATTATTCTTTCAATGCCATTTTGCGAGGTCTATATGCTCAATTATTCAAATAGGTTCTATCGTATACCCACCACGCAGCGTTGCCCATATTTTCGGCGACTGGCTTAATGGGGTGGATCAAAGGTTTAAAATGCTTATTAGGTGGGACCACTTGCCGTTATTTCGTCACTATGGCTAGTTGAAATGATTTTATATTGAATGATAAAAAATCTTCTCTTATGTAGGTTATCTACCGGTGCAGTACTTTGGTTCGTTCATGGTCGTCTCTTCAGCATATTAAGAATCGCGCCTCTTTATAGAGGTGTCTACACGGTTGGAGAACACAGTGAGAGATTTTATTATTCAACATGGATGACAACATAACCTCATGATTGGGCCACCATCACCTTAGGAGTCGATGCAACATCGTGATTTTTTTTCTATCGAGTCTTTATTATGTTTTTTTATCGTTGGATTGTTGAACCGTTGTGTAGCTATGCAGATGCCGGTGTAATGCTTAAATCATTTTGAGTAATAAAACGTTCTTTACCACGAAAATATGGGTGATACGAAAAAAAGAGAATGCCTCATCGTAAAGCTAATTGGATTCTTCCTTGGAACGTTTGTGTAGAGTTTCTCGGCGTATGTACTTGAGAGAAACCATGGAACAAGAGAAGTAGAAGAGGATCTGAGATATTCAGCTCCGACACATGCTATATTTAGTAAAAGCGGTGGAGCCAGTCGGGCAAGCCCCGGCCTGAAGCTCCGCCACTGAAAGCCTCGCCAGACAAATGTTACCGTGGCAACTTCTAGTCTGTACCACTAGCAATTCCATCCCAAAACGAACACACCCCAATGGCAACCGGGCGGTGTGGGATCACGTGGAGTGAACAGGTTGATTGCGGATCGCCGCCGACCTCCCTCGCCCCCGTCCTGCATCCACCTAGACCGTCCGGCCGATGCGCCTAGCTACCTCCGACGTGACAAATCATAGCCCAGCACCTCGTTAAAAGACTGACGGCCGCCGCTCTCCACATCCATCGCCCATTCTTTACAAGCCTGTACTGTACACACCTCGGTCAGGAACTCAGGATCATCCATGTTTCATACTGCCACACCACTGTGTCTCCGGCTCTCCGCCGGAAAGGGAGTAGGACACGGCCGAACATGCCAATAACTAACCGGCGGGTCCGTGAAAAGACTTGACATGCGTCGTCCCTGCCAACAGTGCGCCACCGGAGCAGTACTGCAGTAGCGGCCATGTCCATGGAGAACTGTTTGCCATGCCATGCCCTTGTAGCTACCTACCTATCTAGACGATGCATGGCCGCTACGCTATGGCGGGTAGCAGCAGGCCGGAGAAGACATCGATCGGCATTTTCTTCCCTCTCTCATCCGCGCCGATCGATCGGAGCAGCAGCGGCTGATGGGGCGACATGAGCGCACACAGATGCGTGATGTGTGACGGTGAACAAGGGTGTGTGTGGTGGTGCAGAGATCGCACCATGGATGGACGAGTCTCGTCAATCCCTCATCTCATGTACTCTCTAGTTATCTTTGACTAGTGGTTTCTCTAAAGTTATCATTGACTAGCTTTTGTACCCATCCATGCATATGGTATATTTTTACTTTTACCGCATGCATGCATGCATTGTTTGCTTTGATATGTTTTTGCTCCACATCCTTTACCCTTTGGTCAAAAAAATCCTTTACTCTGCATGCATGTCCTAACAAAATCCACTCTCCATGCATGTCCATATAGGTTACTCAAGCACTCCGGCTGTATGCGATAGATTATAAGGCATACTCGAGGTTTGAGTCTAACTTTGACAATAAAATTAACTAACAAAAATTATACCGTTGAAACCATATTTCAAATATGAGTCCAATTGAATAATTTATGTAACGTATAGTTTATATTTTATTCAATCAATGATCAAAGTTGGTCTCAGATTTCGAGGGAGCTTATATTCCTATACAGAGGTAGCAATACATTTCATTAAGATTCCATCATGCATGGTTTTGAGATCAGATTAGTTATACTAAAAAAAAACATGTACTCCCTCTGACCAGGAAATAGGGTACTTCCAGCTTTATTACCGAGTCAAACTATCTCAAACAATGACCGAGTTTACTTAAAAATATGTGAATATTTATGGAACCAAATAGATATATGATGAAAACATGTCGAATCTAGTGATACTAATTTGGTGACATAAATGTTGGTGTCATTTTATTTAAACATGGTCAAACTTTAAAATATTTTATTTTCCAAAAAAAATTGAAAGTACACTCTTTGGTGAACACAAAGAGTATCATATTTTCTCTAGAAAAAATATATTTGTGCATGTGTCACAAAGATGGTCCAAACAGTCGGATGAAAGGGGTATATGCAATTTGGACCATCTATGCATGTTTCCCACAAGGCCGCATGTTGTTACATGCATATACAGGAGTAGGATTGCATTGCATGGCTCATATTTCATAGGACATTGCGGCATGACAAAGAGCATATGGAGGGCCCTGTCCAGTTATCCCCATACCATAACAGAACCCCGTTATTGCACCCATCTTTGCACGCATTAGTGTACAAAACAAAGGAGTCCATCATACCTTTTGTTTTGCCCATACCATTCCTTGCTCTGATCCGATCGATCGGCAGGCCCATCACGGCTACCTAGTTACAAACCAGGTGCATATGGATCGGTAGCTACCAGCTGCAACAGGCTCTCCGGTCACCCTCATGCGTGTCATGTCAGCTTCGCGCACAGCATGGCCGATCGCCACGCGAGCAGCTTGCGCCACGGATTATGCATCAGGGAAAGTCTGAGCAGCACCATGCAGCTCCGTCTCCTCGATCGATCGGCTGGTGTCAGTTCGTTAGAGTTGCAGCGAGATCGGTCAGGATATATGGATGTGATAGCATGCAGCAACAGTCTCTAGATGCCAAGTTCAGGCTTGTGCCACTCCTCCCTGCCTGCTTGCTATTCAGCGAGGGGTGCATGCATGGATCACGATCACACATCCTGTGGAACTGTATTATTACCTACTTCCCAAATGTAAGCCATTGCTTTTTAAACATGCGAAAGGCTCACATTTCGGAGCGAAGGTACTAATAGAATATTATTTGCCCATCTTTGTAAAAAAATATACTAATCAGATCATCTGGCACAAATTTCTCCAGACGACTGGAGCTCACATAATAAACAAACACGCAATAGACAATAATCTCATTTACCGGTCCAAATTCTGGATTTACTATTCCTAAGATGGCCGACGGCTCTACAACGACGGTGGCTGTCGGCACAACCGTACGCAAATGGTTTCCTTAGCTATGCCGACGGCGTAGAGCACTGTCTGCCGATGGCCCGGAAAAAATCAGGTATCTATAGTTAATTTAATCACGTAACTGTAGTTAATTTTCTGTTTATCATATGTGTTAGCGAACTCTCCGTCAATAGCTTACGCTCTTCCCACAAAGATCAACCCTAAATCCTCTAAAAAAAGATCTACTCTAAACGGCAAAACTTTAACAAGAAAAAGGACTAGCATTGCGCCAAATCAGCTAACACATCAAGGTCATCATTGCTTTTCTTTATTTCATGAACAGAGACCACACAAATGGATCAAGTTAAAACCCATATTAAGCGCCGTGACACGACATGTGACGGAAACAAGATGATCTCCAACACAGGGAAAGCTACTAGCAGGCAGTGTGGTTAATTTGCAAACGAGGTCGGTGGCGTTACACGTTGCTTTCCATCCCATGGGCGAATTGTCGGGCTATTTTTTCAGCTCTATTTGGATTGCAGGATTTCTAAACACAAGAGTAGAAAAATACTAGATTAAGATGTTATGTACTTCAAATTTTTACATGATTTTAAAATAAAACAATTTTATAAGGCCATGTCAATGGGAGGTGCTAAGAAGGGTGCTTAAAAAAATAAACCAAACTTTTTATTAGGCACTGATACTTATTTGTACATGAGAGGTGCTTAATTAGGCATCTATCTAGTATAAATTAGCACCAGTGCTTAGACAAAACCTGTTTATTTGTAAGCACTCCTCTAAGCACCTTCCATTATACATGCCCTAAGAGGTGTCTTTGGATGATGCCAGAAAACAAAGGCATGCATTTTACTGAATTGATGAGAGAGAAGCAGAAAGAGATAGCGGAAATTCAATTCGGCTCCCGGGTGCGTATGCTCCCTCTACCAACAAAACATATTTTGAAGCGTGGAAAAATTTTGACAAAAAATTCTACATGTACATCTCCATAATATATGTGTATGTGTCAAGTTTCACGAAAAAATAATAATTTTTGTGGCCTATGTAAAAAGGAGAAAACTTATCCTGTGAAAAGCATTGTTTTCAGCACTGAATTTTGTCTTTTTTACACACGTCACATGATAAGTTCATTTTTTATGAAACGACTTTGTGAGCGCGTAGCACGTGAAGATGTACGTGCGAATTTTTTGTTTCAATTTTTTTAAAATTTAAAATATGTGTAAGATGCATTTCAAAATATAGGGAGCATATGCTCCCATGTTCCAAAACACCACTCCCGAAGAGATAGTGTATAAGTTCATTGAACTTATAAAGGGAAAAATAAAATAAGGTTTGGCCACATGTTAAGATTCCTATGGAATGGAGATCATAGGAATGAAATCGACAAGAACTTGGTGAACTCGACCTTGTGATCAGGCAGCGAGACGCATCCAGCCTCTTTTTCTCCAGGGGCAGGGGGCAGCACTATTGGGACACTGGATCTACTAATTACACGGAGTAGTGGAGTAGTGGAAGCTGGCCGGTCACATCCATGCTGGTAAAAAACAAGCATGCATGAGCTAGACCGACCCAAGTGCAATCATCGCCAACACGACATCTGCCAATTGGAGATAACGAATTCAAAGATCTACACTGCTCACCACTCGACAGGTATCAAGAATGAAGGCATGCACTACGACATAAACACACCTCACAATTCAAACCACAAATCCACAATCACTATTATTTGTTACTCCCACGATCCCATAATTATTGTTGCTGATTTGAATATATCTATGCATAAAATATGTCTTGATAAATCTAAACCAACGATAAGAATTGACGAACGGAGGGAGTATATATGCGCATGTGCGAACAATATATATAGTCATTCCATGATGGTAAATTCAATTCGGTTTCCGGATGCATATGCTCCCTCCACCGAAAAAACATATTTCTAATTGTCAAAAGAAAAAATTAAAAAAATCACATGTACATGTTTCTTAGTACAGTTTTAGGAAAAACGATATTTTGTGATCGATGTAAAAAAAAGACAAAGTTGTCCCACAAAAGCATCATTGTTTACACCAAATTTTATTTTATTTATATAGCCCAAACGGTAAGTCTTTTCGTGAAAAGACTTTGTGCGGACGTACACATGCATTTTTCGTTTAAAATTTGTTAATATTTTAAAATATATCAAAAATACATTTCGAAATAAAAAGAGCATATGCACTAAGAACCAAAAGATCACTCTCACCCAAGGACATGTAATGTGCATGCAGCGAGCAACAATAACCCCCCTTACATAATATCTAAAATTGGTAGCTAGCCACCTTTTGGGACCTGCAAAGCCTGTGGCTACCTACTATGTATATGAGGAGGTGCTAGCAAAAGCTAGCTACCTTCTCTATATCCTCTCAAGTCTCTTTAAACCATACTGCCCTAACATAACCCTAGTAGCAAGGGCCACTCTCTCCTCTCATCCTCTCTCTCATCTGCTAACCAATCTAATAAAAAAAGTTGTGTGCATTATTTCCCATAGGCGGAGGCGATGCTCCCATATCTGAAAAAAAACGCCCCTCTCCCCCCTGTCTCTCTATACACGGCTAATCATAAGCTTACAATTAAGGTCAAAAGGAAGGAAAACCCTTTTGAATCTGAGCCTCTGTGTACAGGTCTCAGCTGTGGCGCTGTCTCCATTTCCCCTGCAGGCTGCAGCTGCAAGAAAGACCAGGCGAGGCAGCAGCCATCCGTGGGGGCGCAGCAATTCCGGTCGCAGTGGCAAAGCCCACCGGACCACCTCCGACTGTCCCCCTCCGCCTCGCCATTAGTTGGGCCTCTCGCCACTCACCAGGTCCATCCATGACTTATATTTGTACGTTATCATCAGGATGATCCATGAATTCCTAGCGGTATGTGCATGGCTCTTGCTATCTTGCACAATACAGAAGAAAAGATGTGACGTTGTTGATCGATTGGCAGGAAGACAAGCGGCACTCTATTATGTATCCTTCTATTTCTTGCATGAAAATTAACATGCAGATGCAGAATTGCAGATAGTAATTAACATGTACGTCTTGCAGTGAACGGTGAACCTGAACACTCCATTCCAAATTAGCACGGCTGGGCGTGGCAGGGGAGACATGGCCAAGCTCCAGAAACCACCACCACCCATGGTCCAAGACGGGGGATCGGTCGGGGATCCATCGCTCATCAATCCATCACTCACTCACTCACTCACTCACTCGCTCACTCACTCATCACTCACTCACTCACTCACTCAGTCCCTCCCGCCATTATTTCGTTGCTCAACTGATCACTGCCCAGCTCAGTGCAGCCGTGGTCCTCTCCACGACCGATGCATGCAACAAAACAGCAGCAGCTCTATTTCTATCCACCCGTAAAAAAAGTGAGCGAAAGCTAGCTGACACGCCAACAGTTACTATTTGATAAAAACACCAACAGTTATCGTGGCTGTAGTGTTTGTTGTATTTCATCTGCTGCACTGCAGCTACCCTGCGATGCTGAAACTGTTGGGTTTTCAGCTCAAGTTGTTACAAGATCATCAAGCTCTACCAAGTGAAGTATTCTAGTAGATCGCATTGTGTGGTCGGAAGCTCAGCAAAGGGACACCGGTTTACATATATAGAGCGATTTATGGAATCACCATCCAGATTAAGCCACCCAGTCAGGCCTTGTTCGGTTTCCTATGGATTGAGCTGGATAAACATGGATGGAAGGTATCATCTAAGTCAAAATCTCCTTCTAAACCACTTCTTAACCGTACAGGGCCTCACTGTGATTTCCAGGCACGTGGAACGATGTGACTGTGTATGTCACTATTTCTACAGATGCTCTTTTCGACTCTGTCAGAATCCATTTCTACAGCGGCTGTGTTTAAAGCATCGCGATTCGCGACGCCAGTGTGTGCATGTGTTGCTGGGTTTGCCCGGCCCTTCGCGATGCATGCTACAGGTTGGTAAAGCTGAGATGCTCTCGATCGACGTTGGTAAAAGCGGGTGTCGGACGAGACCGTCCGTCCACCGGAGGCAGCAGGACGACGGTCAGACTGCCGGCCGGTGTGGTGCTATCTAGTATCTACTGATTGGTGTGATAGATTCCGCCGGTTTCAGGCCAAGGTTTTCCAATTTTGCAACACGTCAATCATTGGACAAAGGAAAAAATCGGTGCTACTCGTACTCCTCGTGTAAAAAGTTCCTGCTGCCGGCTTCCGTTACAGTTGACCGTCAAGATTGGCAAGAACCTGCCTACAGAAGGGGGTCCGAAGGCAGTTTGTGTTTGATGTTTTTGTCTGCATGGTAAGATCAACATGTATTTAGCTAAAAAAAGTAAGAGCGGTACCACCAGTGCATCTTTTTTAGGCCGGAATTGCATGCTCTATCCAGTTTGTCAAAAAAAAAATCTTGCGGGGAAAATCGATAAAGAACATACATCAATTTCGTGAATATATCAATTACACCTAGCTTCTGCATCAATGCATTGCCATATCTATATTACGGATGCACACACTAAAAAAATTACAATAAAAGAAAAAATCCCGTTACAGTAAACTATTCATTTCAGCAGTCGTACTAACACCACCAAGACAACACCAGAAGTACAGCTTCTTCAAAAGCGATGCCTCAAATAAGAGAATAGTACACAAGTGTCGTCGTCGCCCCCACGCCACCTGCCGACACCATGTTTGATCTGCCGCTCCGAAGCTCACCGGTCATTGCCAGTCGAGGAAGAAGACAACAAAACATGGGCGATCTTTTGCCAGATCCCGCCGAACCGCGCAACAGGAGAATCCCCCGCCGCCGTGAAACACCTCCGCAACCACCCACATTCCACATGCGCCGCCACATTGACGGCCCGCCTTCCACGTAGGAGACCGTTAGAGCTCACCCGCCCTCGTCCCCATCTTTGTCAGGCTGGCTGTGACCGCCACCGCCGACGAAGATGGCGGCAACGGCCATGGGGAGTAAAAAGGAATCTTCCTTGTTGGTGGGAAGTAAAATTCTCCACATTAAAAAAACAAATTTGTTAAAAGAGACTAAGCAATTATATTCCACACTTACCTTTACGTCTAGATTGGTGTGTCTTTCTTTTACGATTTGAACCTAGGACCTTGTACATCTGATAACATGTGTAATTGCTTACTCTAACAAGTTCAACCGAAAGAGCGATCTATTGAAAAAGGCTAGTTAATTATATTAAACATATCAGACCATCCCCACCAGCGCGCCCCAAATCATGGCCAACAATAACACTGCAATGTGATATTGGAGGCACCACACCACATGGTGCCGCCATATTGGGAGGGGCTGCCAACAACGGATTGACAATATAATTTTAGTTTTTGAGACAAAATAAACGGCTATTTTCATTCAAATTTTAATATATTTTACAAATTAGAAAGAAATTTTATATAAAAAATATGGCGTACATGCGGGAACCAGTGGTGCTGGAGTTGCTTCAGGCGGTGCCTCCATACTCGGTGTAGTAGGACGAACTACAGGAGGGCCTCCTACTCGTGGCCGAAATAGCCACGACATAGGGACGAAGCCCAACGGGACCTCCATTGCCCCCGCCAGCATGTTCGCCGTTCTGCTTGACGCGTACCCACGTGTGGGGTCAAATGTCCCCACCAGGAGACCAGGTGGTTGAATCCCAGCAGCCGCCACGGTTGCCCTCGTGCTCGCCATTTGTGTGATGTGCTTCTTCATGTGTGACGCGGCAGCGCATTTTTCTCCAAAAATGGGCCAAGCTCCATAAAAATGGTTAGACCATCTCCAGTCGCGTCTCCAAACGGTCCCCCAAACGGCACCGGATCGAGCGATTGGGGGACGTGTTTTGTTCATGTCGTGTTTGGGTGACGTCGCTCCTCAATCGCGTCCCCCAAACAAAATTTCAGAAATTTAAAACTTAAGCGAATTCATCCAAACTTGCTACATATTACATAGATTCGAACGAAATTCGATTAAATTTAAACTAAACCCTAATCTAGAAGTACTTGCGGCGGCCGGAGGCGTCGTAATACTGGTGGAAGTTGTACATGTCGTCGGTGACGACCTCCTACGTGATGCGCTCGTTGGGCTCATCGACAGCTCGTCTTTCACTGCCGCTTGGTCTCCTCGTCGTCGGTGAGGTCCACGAGCGGCTTGCCGGTGTCGTGGATGGACATGGCGATCGCCGTGTCGAGGTCACCCCTCCAGGTGTCCTTCTCGTTCAGAGACGCTAAGCATGCCGCTCGCAACCCTAGGCAGTCCTCGGGGTCATCGCTGTTGGCGATGAGCGCCGCCGCCGACTCGCCGGCTCGCCGCGCAACCTCGTCGTCCTGCTCCTCCTTCACCTCCGGCTTCAGGATGAGGAGGGTGCCGCCGCCGCGCCTTTGCTGCTGCCGCCGCGGGCGTCGTCGCGAACTCGGGCTCCTCCTTCACCTTGTTGCGGCGATCTTGCAGGAGGACGACGATATTGCGTAGCGGTTGGAGCGACGAGGAGAAGATTTGGGAGCGGCGTGAGATTGTGATGAACAAGGTGATGAACAAGAAACACAGGGCGCTGTTAATGTACAGCGGCGGCAGGCAAAGCGGCAGCGGGTCGTTGGACGCAATAAACGCCGGCGCAGACGGCCACGCGGCAACATCTCTTCGTCACCTGAAAAATCTGGGACGCCATTAACGTCGCTTGACCAAAGGTAGGCGACAAGGTTTTAGGCTTCCAAGCCGCTGACGCGTCGGGCAACATCTCTTCGCCTCGCTTTTCGTTGTGTCTGGCGTGCACGGACCGTCCCCTTGGAGCGGGGACGGGCTCGGAGCGCCGAACACCGTATCAGACCGCGGCGGACAAAAAGAAGCTTTGAAAGACGCGACTGAGCATTTTTTTTTATCTGGCATATCCCAAATCTCTTTGGGGGCGGTTTGAGAACGCGGCTGGAGATGCTCTTAAATCAGTAGCTCCTAGGCCACGCCGAAAGCTGTTGCAAGACTTGTGCTGGACACAACGTGGACGAAGCCCAGTATACAAAACGGGTTAAAATCTTCTGAGCCTGGTTACAGATGCTGCGGGCTACCAATCGCCCATGCGCGCCACGGGCAGCCGGGCTGAGAAGTGAAGTCGACGAAAATCATGTCAGTTTCTAGCGCGGCCATTGCTCGCAGCTGGTTCGTCAAGTTGGGTTGAACATATGTACGCCCCTAGGACGTTTATCTGGAATGTGATCACCGGCAACCTGGCATCGCTTGTGATCGCGGCATGGCCGAAGCGTGAAAGGACTGGCTCGATCTCGACGACATACATCCAGTTATCGATCCACAGGGACCATGTACGCGGCACAACGCGACGCGCTCCTTGTGGTCATAGACTCTCGTTGCTAGTACGTGGTCCACCCTACCTGCATGCCTGCATCCCTCCGACCATCAACTCCAGCTCCGGCCTTGCCATTGGCACGACCGCGGTCAAACGCCGGTTCGCTCGCCCCCACTCCCGCAGCTGCAGCTGACGCTGCCGCTCGCGCGCGCCTCCTGCATTGGTCCCCCCGGGAAGAAAATTTTGATGCCTAGCCTAGCTATAGCATGCGCATAGAGCTCCTTCATCTAGTCGCCAACCACATCGAGGGGGTTTCCCCGCTCCCTTCGTGAAAATAATCAAGTTTTGGTTGACGCCCGTTGGTGATTCTTTGGAGCAGCATGTGTGTATAGTTCAGGTTGCCTTGGGCACGTTCCAAGCATCGTTTTCGCTTGACTCTAGTGAGCAAATGTCGTCTTTCGTTGAGGAAGAACGTCTCTATGCTTGTTTCGTCAAGTCATGCCTTGTCTGTCGCCACTACCTGATTTGGTGCCCAGCTCTGAGAATTTGGTTACGTGCTAAATCGGGTTCGGTCATGGCCAAATAGTGTGCTAGCTGTTGTGAGAACAAAACTTTGGTAGTATTCGTAAATAAGATCGGCATTATTTCACCTGTATTTTAGACCTTTTACTGATCAACTGATGCAGCAATTGGCAGGGAATAAACAGTCAACCGAAGTTGCAAAATGAATAATCCAAGCAAAGCTTGAAGCAGTAATCTACGGCTTTCATTTGGAAACGGAGATTGTGATCGAATGAATCAAACACCAGACTACATTAATAGTTCATCGCACTTGATTTTCTATGGAATTTCACATGGAATTATGTTGCGTGAGTGCACACAATTTAGGCTGGTCATAGTCTAGTAACATGACATATGTTACTAGTCTAGGTTACTAACTTCATAGGGTAGTAACTTATACGTGGTGTCATGCATTGTATCATTATTATGTTGTAGACTCATCTTGCCTTGAGGTGTGTGATGTTATGGTAACATAGCTAGTTACCACCTCACTCTCTTTCTTCATTTATTAGCATGTCATGTCACCAAAATACCTTGAGATGTGTGATGTTACTAGCTATGTTACTCTCACTATATGCAATCTTACTAGGTTCTCGGTAATCCGTCATCAATGTAATGTTTAGCTGCAACCCGAATTAACAAAACTAAATTCTGTCTTAAAATTTTCATCCACAATTTTTTAATCGATCTTTTAGTCTCGGTCTATTCGGTTTCGATCTCGGCCTTTTTAACCTCGGTTTTTGACAATCGTTTCTGCCGACCCTGCTATACTATACAACATGCTGAATTATGGGACATTAACTGATTTCTCGGAATGCGGATAGTTAAAACTTAGAGTGTGTTTTCTTTGCAGGGAATATGCCTACGGGCGAGTTGAAGCCACTAGTGAAGGTTTCTGGTTGTTCTTCCTTGAAAGAACCAACAGGGGTACCGTCACCAGCTGAATTTTTCAGTTTGGGTGACTGGGAGTGCCTGAGAGTGTTCTTTCTTGGCAGCGAACATACGGAACTAACACTACTGGCTTTCATTTTTACAACGTTTTCATTTTTTCGACCATGGTTCAAACTATGTATTAGTTTGTGTAAACCATGTTCCCAATTCTGTATTAGTTTGTGTAAAACCATGTTCCAATATGTAATGTTTGGAACTATGTTTAAATGGAGAAGAGAAAAAAACAAGTAGAGAAAAAAATACGTCGCCCCGCTGGAGCCACCTCCAGAAGCAAACGGACACGCGGATAAGAAGGGTCATTTTCGCATCTGCGAGGCGGTGCAAACGGACGCTCGCGGACAATTAAATGCGTCACCCCCTCCGAGATGCCCGTCTCCAGCGGCGTGACGCAAACGGACGCTGAGCGACCGTTTGCGTCCGCCGTGACCGGAAATGCGTCTGGGCCCTGCTCCAGCGGGGCGACGCAAAATGACCGGCCCGTCCGCGGACCTGGCCCAAATATGCGCCGTTTGCGCTCGCGGACGTCGGCGGTCTCGCCGAGTGTCCGCCGAAAAACGTAGGACCCGCCCGTCGTGGCGGAGGCCGATATTATTCCCGCCAGTGGCCATTCCCCGCGCGAACTATCAAACTAGACCGGCGTGAGCAGTCCAGAAGCGATGGACGTCCTCGCCGCCGCAGCCACCACCATGGATGCTGAGCAAACCCTCGCACCCGCCGCCATCCCACACTCCCCCGTAGCCACGAACATAGCCAGATTGGAGGCCTTGTTGTGCCCCTTTTGGACTCCACTTTGCATCGTACCATGTGCAAAGTGTGATGAACTTATTTTAGCCCTAAATTTGCGGTTGTATTTTCCTGCAAAGTTGACTCTAGTTCCTCTTTTTTGAATTCTGGCATGCGCCGAAAATGCGTCGCCCCGCTGAAGCCAGCCTCAGACGCAAACGGACGCACGACCATTTCCGCGTTCGCCAGGCAACGCAAACGGATGGCCACGAATAATTTGGATGTCCGACGCCGCTGGAGATGTCCTAATAGGGCATCTCCAGCGGCGCGACGCAACCGGTCGCTCAACGACCATTTTCACCGACCGGAAATGCGACCACCACCTCAGCGACGAAGTGACCGGGCCGTCCGCGGAGACGCAAACCTGGCCCAAATATGCGCCTCGGATGCATCTCTGGCGGACACTCGGTGGACGCGGAAAGTGTCCGCTCGCGTCCGGCGGACGTTTCGTCGGGCCCGTCTGGCAGCGACCCTGCGTCGATGTTTTCTCAACGCGCGCTGATCGGCGCGCGTTCGGCGTCTACGCCACGTTAATGGCGATGCCTCGGCTGCCGAGCCGCCCACCTCCCGCCAACCACGTTAATGGCGACGCCACGCGTCCCGCGGCCACCGCATGCCGCCAGCCTATATAAAGGGGGCGCGCGTTCTTCTTCCTCATCCACTCCTCCATAGAAACCCTAGCCGCCACAAAGCTCGACCGTAGCGCCGCCTAGGTGTTCCTGCGATGCAGCCAGGCCCGCGAGGAAGTCCATGGCCGGTCTTGGTGGCCGGCGAGGGTCGAGGCCACGGCCCGGGCGCCCCGTGGCCGGGGCAGGCCGCCGTGGTGCAGCTACGGCCCCATGCTCGCCGTCGCATGCGCCCTCCTCGTCCTCGCAGGACGAGCACTGCTTCGAGTTCCTCCTCCGCATCGACGACGATCCACTCGCCATCAAGCGGCTCCCGGACAAGTTCGCCGAGTTCGTCGACGGGGTCGAGCCGGCGCAGTTGCAGCTACGGGAGGCCAGCTGCAACTTCTGCCATTGGTCCGTGGAGGTCTTGTTCGACGGGCAGGGCAAGATGTACCCACACACGGGTGGGACAAGTTCGCCCGTGACCTCGCGCTCGAGCCCGGCTGCCAGCTCACCTTTCTCTACGAGGGGGACGGTGAGATGATCGTCAAGGTGTTCGACGACACAGCCTGCCGCTGGCACTACCACACCAGCGAATCCGGCTCGGACACCGATAGTTAGAACGTCGAGTGTTCTTTCTTTGCGGCGAATCTGGCTATGGGCCAGACGAAGCCAGTAGTGGAAGTTTCTGGATGTTCGTGTCATCGGTAGAACCAACAAGGGCACCATCTCCTCCCGCTGGATTTTCCAGTTTGGGTGATTGGGTGTGCCCTCGAATGTTCTTTCTTGGCAGCAAACATACGGAAATCAACACAACTGGTTTCTTTTTTTAAAATTTTATATTTGTGTCGACCATGGTTCAAACTATGTGTTAGTTTGTGTAAACCATGTTCCAAACTATGTGTTAGTTTGTGTAAAATCATGTTTTAATATGTAATATTTGGAACTATGTTTAAATGGAGAAGAGGAAAAAAATGTGTCGCCCCACTGAAGCACCCCAGACGCAAATGAACGCGCGAACAAAAACAATTATTTTAGCGTCCACAGGGCGACGCAAGCAGACGCTCACGGACATTAGTGGAGATGCCCATAGAAGAGATGTGGGCGATCACGTGGAGAGAAAATATCAACCGCGGATAGCCGGCCTCGCCCTTGTCCTTCCTCTGGCGTGACAAATCATAGCCCGGACGTCCGATGCGCCTACCTCCGACGTGACAAATCATAGCCCGGACGGCCGGACGCCGCTCTCCACTTCTCGGCCAGGCTCCACGTTTCACACACTACCACAAGCACGGCACTGTGCGTGTCTAGGCCCGAACATGCCAATAACTAACTGGCGGGGCCGTGACAAGACTTGACATGCGTCGTCCCGGCCAACAGTGCAGGCCATGTCCATGGAGAACTGTTCTCCATGCCATGCCGTTGTAGCCACCTACCTACCTAGCTACACGATGCATGGCCGCTACAAGCAGCAGGAGTAGAGGTCGGCATGCATGGAGCTAGCGGCGGCTGATGGCACACATGAGTGATGTGTGACGTTGGGAGCAAGCAGGCTGTGTGTCGTAGCGCAGAGATCGCACCATGGATGGACGAGTCTCGTCAACCCCTCATCCCATCTACTCTAGTTATCTTTGACTAGTTGTTTCTCTAAAGTTATCCTTGACTAGCTTTTATAGTCATCCATATGGTATATATTTTTACTTTTACCGCATGCATGCACTGTTTGATTTACCGTGTTTTTGCTTCATACTACCTCCATTCCAAATCTTTAGGCCCATATTTTTTTTCCAGAAAGTCAAACATGTCAAGTTTAATCAAATTTTTATCACAAATTATTAACATGAAAAGTACAAAATCAATATCATTAGATAGATAATAAAATATATTTTCATACGGTATCCATAAAATATCATATTTATTCATAAATTCTTCTAAAAATTTAATTAAACTTTACTTTGTTTGACTTTTTAAAATAAAAATATAAGTCTTAAGCTTTGGGATGGAGGTAGTATCATTTACCATCTCCATCTGTATAAAAAATCCTCGCTTACATCTACTATTGTCTCGTTAGCCTTGACCACTTGTTTCTCTCAACTTATGCTTGACTAGCTTTTACCCACTCATATATATCTTTACTTTTACAACATGCACTCCATCCATAAAAAGATGTTATCTAAATTTAAATCTATCTATAGAGTATTTAGATACATCTGAATTTTGACAAAAAAGCACACAAGCTACTATGCATGGGTGCCTGATTAAGGGTTAGAACAATGAAAAAAATAGCGCGCTATTTCACGCTAATAGCGGCGTTATAGCGTATTTGCGAGTTGGACGCTACACTATGCATTTTAGGCACGCTATGACGCTACACGCGTTAAAGACGCGCTATTTCATGCTATTTGGCGCTATTCGCTATTCCGCATAGCACACTATTTTGCAGAGTAGTTTTTTAGTAGCTCATTCCATATTTTGACCCACTTGCGTATCCTAAATTCCTAATCCATGCAACCCTAGACTAAGAAACTCAGATCGCGCACTCCCCAACTTCTTGTCACATGCTCTGCCCGGCAGGCGACGACGTGACGGCGCAGCTCCACCCCCTTCTCCTCTGTCAATCGGTGGTAAGCGGCCACGCCTAGCTTCACCACCTTCACGTCTTCACCCTGTGCCTCCTTTCCCCTCCTTCAATCCTTCTAGTTCGGGACAATGTGAATATGAACTATGGTTTGTGATTTTGAGACTATGTCATATCAAGTTATGGACTATGTGAACTATCTCTGGTTGATGTTTGGCTGCAAAATATCATATCCGAGATTTTATAGCTGCAGAGTGCTATATCTATTATTATATATATGCTGAAATCCTGAATTTTTATATTTTCTTTTGTTAAGCGCTATTTTGAAAAATAGCACGCTATAGTGTCTATAGCGTTTTTCTGAAGCCCGCGCTATTTATGTTAGCGTGCTATTTTTTTCATTGGTTAGATCTGGCTGCTCGCATTGATTTTCTGCATTCGGGCAGATTTTTCTAAGAAGCGATGATTTATGGACCCAAGACTAAAATATATCTAGTTTGGCTGCCAACCTTTCATTTTTCATTCGTTTATGCATTTTGTTTTGCAGCCAAAAAAGTTAGATTTTGGCTAAGAGAACAAAAATCAGCTTGTTTGGTTACATATGGTGTAGTGTCGTGTTAACCACTTATCACACAAGTGGCCGGTGACGTTATCACGCAGTACTATGAACTAACACGCACCATATCAAACTACCAAACCACATATAGAACTAACATGTACCACTAAATTAACATTGTTTAGCCCTGGCTACTATCAAATTTGAGTCCACCATGCCATTATCTAGGTACTAACAATTAGCAGATATACACATAAATAGCGGGTAGTTCATATAACATGACAGATGATGATCTTCGCTTCTTTTTATTCACTTCTTCATTTCTTCCTCCTTTTATGATCCTGGTCCAGGCTCTTTAGCCCACATAACGTCAGTCCACTCCTTCCTCTTGTTTCTCCAAGTCTGATTATCATTGGCACCGATACCATGGGCAACATCAATGTCACGAGGCGTCACGTCATTCTCATATGGGAAGAACTCATCAAGACCCCCAGCCTAAGATCCAGTTGTGCATAATGCAACGGAAGAACTAGCCTAACTTGGATGCGGAAAGGATGGAATGGCTTCTAAGCTTCTTAAATCTATTCTTTCTTAGGAGCGAACCCTCTCGATCATCACTCTAAGCTTGATTGTCCGATATTGCAAAGTTCCTTGGAGTTTTTGGGGCAGTCTTTGTATGGAACTCATTGAGATTGTACCTTGTTGACCTAAAGGGGACAATTCTAGGGCGACAAGCATATCCGACATCAGGTAGGTAGAACTTACCCTTGGGGATTTTGATGCCATCGTGTGTCGTGTCACTCCAAGCTGTTAGCAAGACTCGTTGCATCACAGGATGATCCTTCCCATACAGCTAAGACATATGTGAACCTCGTAACAGAATCAACGGCCACAAACACATTTTGGCTGGTGTCTCCCCCTATTGAAAGGACACATATGACGCATATAGGTGGGTGAATAGTCGGTTTGTTATTTTTATGATAATGGCTTGAAAAAATGCAGAATAAAAGTAGCTTTTAATTTATCAAGCACAAAACTTGTATAACTTCGGTTCACTATGTGCTTCAAAATTTTATGCTAAGCAAGATAAGAAACTAAGTGATAGAAAGATATATAACTTCAAGCACAAAGGTATCACAAAGTAAAGTTCCTAAGTAAAGGGCTCGGGTATAGAAATAATCCAGGCACGCGGAGACGATGATGTCTTCCAAGTTTCACACTTTTGCGAGTGCTACTCTCCGTTGGAGCGGTGTGGAGGCACAAGGCTCCCCAAACACCACGAAGGCCTCATGTAATCTCCTCGAGCCTTCCCACCAAAATGGAAGTCCTTGATCCACGAAGGGAACCTTGATGGTGGTCACAAACCCGTACAAGCTTGGGGAAATCTCGACAACTTACTTGGAGCCTCCTAAGAAATCGCTACGAATGCCTCACACTTGAGGAATCTCCACAACTTAATCGGAGGCCCCAAGAACCCCACTAAGTTACATAGCTGTCTAGGGTCCAAATACCCAAGAGGAACATGTTTTCGAAGAGATATATACACGAACTTTCACCTATGCGTATCACCGCAAAGAACTCAAACCGATGCAACAATTGCAATGGAAAGCTCCTCACTCTCAAATTTGACCAAAGTTACAGAAGCTGTTGGGGGAATAAGAGAAAGAACACAAGAGGAGGAATATCAAGTTTCTCCAAAATCTGGATTTAGTGGATCCCCCTCACAAAAAGAGGGATTTGAGTGGTGAAGGTGTAGATGTAGATCTCCTCTATCTTCTCTCAAATAGATGCAAAAATCATGGAGGGAGAGGGAGATATCAAGCTCAAATGAAGGTCAATAATGGAGGAAAATGAGCTAAAAGAGTTGGCGGACCATTGGGAAAGAGAACCCCTTAAACATGTCCCCATCAAATCTAACCGTTGTGTAGTAATTTCCCACGGATTGGACCTGCCGACTGGGACGAACCACTTCGGCCTGCCAGACTTGTTCGGGCTGACCGAAACAATATTGGCGATGATTACTGCAAGCATGAAGAGCACCCCAAACCTATCCCGGAAAGAGGCTGGACTACTCCAGGCAGGCAGGTTAGGCTTGCCGGACCACTCCCGCGACAACACATCATCATGCCTAAGAATGCCATGACTTTCAGACTTGCACTCCAAATTTGTTGATCTTGGGATTTGGAATCACAACGACAAGCTCTACAAGATCATGCAAGGAAAGACCATAGTCCAACCACGGAATATAAAATAAAATGAAGAAATGTTTAACCTATCTATAGGAGACAACATGGTAAACCTCCAACACCGAGAATGCAATAATTTGAGGTAGGAAAGTCCGATTTAGGTGAAATCAATCTTGTTGTAAATAGAATGACAAGAGCTATCAGAAATAATGATAAAAGTGGGGTGGATTTTTCCATGAATTTAGAGATGAAACCTTTCAGTACGAAGAACCAGGAAAACTCCAATATCATGAACGCAACAAATATTTCACGCGAAATCCGCTGGAGATGAACTAGAGCTTTTCATGAGAATAAACACAAACTCTAAAACGCCTCATGGATAAGATCCAGATAATGACCAAGAAAATGATGCAAAGGTTTGATTTCTCTCCGAACGACATGATCAAATTACTCACTCGAGAGCCCACTTGATATTACGACCAACTATCCTATAAACCGGTCTCCCAACTACACCAAGAGATCTAATGGTAATAAAGAAACCCTATCAAAATTAAGCCTTAAGTTTGCGCATTCTGCTTGAGCTAGATGATGACGGTCTGGACCGCAACAATATGGTGTGCCTTTCTTGATTGTGCTTGCTTGATGAAGCCTTACGGATATATTTCTCCCCCATAATGCACTATGGGAGATCTTCTAGTTTGGCGCATCTTTACACATCCATGATCACCATATGAATGGCAAGCTTCAAACATATGGCCTCTTCGAGATAGCTCATTGATACGTCCAAAACGTATCTACTTTCCCGAACACTTTTGCTATTGTTTTGCCTCTAATTTGTGTATGTTGGATACAACTAACACGGACTAACGCTGTTTTCAGCAGAATTGCCCTGGTGTCTCGTTTTGTGCAGAAACTCAACTTTCAGGAAAATCCCCGGAGTTTATTCCAATGGGCCTATTTTCATAGAAAAGGGACGGAGCCAGAAGACCAGAAGGAGGGGGGCCACAAGGCAGCCACACCACCAGGCGGCGCGGCGGGCCCCTGGGCCGCGCCGACCTATGGTGGCGGCGCCTCGGGCGGCCCCCGACGCCCCCCCTCTGGACTACTTAAGGTCTTCGACCTAAAAATGCACGGGGGTTAGACGAAATCGCCAGAAGCCATCCAGAACACCGCCGCCATCGCGAAACTCCATCTCGGGACCAGAAACTCCATTCCGGCACTCCGCCGGGACGGGGAATTGGAGGAGATCATCGCCATCATCACCACCGACGCCTCTCCATCGACCAGCCATGTTTCCCCATCCATGTGTGAGTAATTCCCCCGCTGTAGGCTGAAGGGGATGGTAGGGATTGGTGGTCATGTAATAGCATAAGATTGTTAGGGTATAGTGCCTAGTGTCCGTAATTGGTACTTTTATGATATTGTTGCAACTTGTTATGCTTAATGCTTGTCACTAGGGCCCGAGTGCCATGATCTCAGATCTGAACATGTTATTGTTTCATGATGATATTCATTGTTTTATGATCTTACGCAAGTTGTATACACATATTGCTGTCCGAACCCGAGGCCCCAAAGTGACGTAAATTGGGATAACCGGAGGGGAAGGCAGGATGTGAGGATCACATGTGTTCACGGAGTGTTAATGCTTTGCTCCGGTGCTCTATTAAAAGGAGTACCTTAATTTCCAGTAGATTCCCTAGAGACCCGGCTGCCACCGGCTGGTAGGACAAAAGATGTTGTGCAAGTTTCTTATTGCGAGCACGTACAACTAAATATGGAACACATGCCTATGGATTGTTTAGTACTTGGATACTGTCTTATTACTATCTGCAAATGCCCTACCTTGATTGTTACATGAGTTTCTCTCATCCATGCAACGCGCGTTCATTCATCCCTGTGCCTACAGTATTTTAATCCTGCTGTTTACTATAATCACTAATGTTGTCTTTGTTACACTACTGCTGATATTTCACTACTGCTTATAAAACTGTTACTACGATAAACTCTTGCGAGCAAGTCTGTTTCCAGTGCAGCTGAATTGACAACTCCTGTTAAGGCTTACAAATATTCTTTGGCTCCCCTTGTGTCGAATCAATAAATTGGGTTTTACTTCCCTCGAAGACTGTTGCGATCCCCTATACTTGTGGGTCATCAAGACTATTTTCCGCGCCATTGCCGGGGAGCATAGCTTTATTTGGAAGTTCACTTGGATTGATATTATTCGCTGCAAATTCTCCATCATGGGTAAACCTCGCGATACTAAAGTCGTCATATTACCATCCACTACAAGAAAAGGTACAACTCCGAGTACCTCTGCTGCTCTTGATTCACCATCTGTGATAAGTCAACTTGTTTCACCACCACAAGCTGCACATGCTGGTACTTCTGCTGAATCTGAAAATTCTTATAATTTTGATGATGCTTCTGTTGTGCTTGATGATAGTGGTTCGTTAGGATCTTTTCTAGATGCTACAATTGCTAGGTCTAGACAAATTGAAAATACTGAAACTCCTAATGAAAATACTGCTACACCTGTTAATTCACCTGAGTCTGTTGAATACTCTAGTGATGATCCTGATGAAGATTATGTGGAACTTGATGATGATTTTATTGTTAAATGCAATGCTACTACTAATGCAAGTAAAATTAAAAAGCTTCTTGCACAACATACTGTTAGATATAAACTGTCTCCTGATCCTAAATTTGCCACATCTCCTATAAACATTAAGGATAAGGATTATGATTTTTCTCTTGATTTATCTCATATAGCTATTGTTGAGAAAACACCCTTTTGTGGTACTGAAAAAAAGTGCTGTAGAACACATGAATGAGCTTTCTACTTTGAGTAGCTTGTTTTCTGATGATATCAAGAAGCGTACTTATTTTGTTGCTAAATTTTTTCCTTTCTCATTAAAGGATGATGCTAAAACTTGGTATAACAGTTTGCCTCCTGATTCTATTGATAGTCCAAGTGGTTTTCTTGATGTTTTCTTTCGGAAATACTTTCCTTCTAGTGCTCAACATATTGCTTTGCAGAAAATTTATAGTTTTGACCAGGAAGATGGAGAGAAATTGCCTGAAGCTTGGGCAAGATTTTCTTCTCTTATCAGAGCTCGACCTGGACATGATCTGGAAAAGCATGATTTACTTGATATATTTTATAGTGGACTAACCATTGAGTCTAGGGCATATTTGGATAGTTGTGCTGGTTGTGTTTTCAGGAAAAGAACTCCAGACGAAGCTGAAGAATTATTGGCTAAAATAGGATGGAATCATGATGATTGGACTACACCTGAACCAACCCCGACGCCAATATTGAAGAAGAGGGGTTTGATTAAATTAAATGATGAAGATATGAGGGAAGCCAAGAAATCTCTTAAGGAGAAAGGTATTAAATCTGAAGATGTAAAGAATTTACCTCCCATAGAAGATTTATGCAAGATAACTCCCCCTTCATCCATGATTGAGGTAAACTATCTTCAACGCTTTACTAGGGAAGATATTCCGTATTCAAAATCTCCTGCTCAATGCTTAGATGAGTTTGATAATTATATTGTTAAGCAAGAAAATTTTAATATGAGAGTAGAGAATCATTTAACGGAAAATTCTCAAGCTATTAGTAATTTGCATGATATTTTGGAGAGAACCTCCAATGATGTTAAGATGCTTGTTAAACATTTTCATATGATTCAAACTCAAATTGATCAACTTACTAAAGTGCAAAATGACTTGTTAAAAAATAGTTCTAAAGAGAAACATGCTTATGAAGTAACAACTAGAGGCGGTGTTTCTACTCAGGATCCTCTATATCCTGAAGGGCATCCCAAAAGAGTTGAACAAGATTCTCAACGAATTGAACCTAGTGCTCCTTCTAAGAAAAGAAAAAGAAACATAAAAATGTTGTAGAATCCTCTGAGCCTGTTAAGGATCCTAATAGTATTTCTATTTCTGATGCTGAAAGTGAAAGTGGTAATGAACATGATAAAGATAATGATAAGAATGATGCTTCTGATAAAGAAGTGGTTGAAGATGAACCTGAAAAGCATGCTAAAAATAAAAAGTATACTAAAGAAGATTTTATTGCTAAGAAACATGGTAATGAAAGAGAACCTTGGGTTCAAAAGCAAATGCCTTTTCCTTCTAAGAAACTAAAATCAAAGGAAGAAGAACACTATAATAAATTTTGTGATTGGATGAAACCTTTATTCTTGCAAATCCCTTTGACTGATGCTATTAAACTGCCTCCTTATTCAAAGTATATGAAAGATATTGTCTCTAACAAAAGGAAAATTCCTAATGAGGAGATTTCCACTATGCTTGCTAATTACTCTTTCAATGGAAAAGTTCCAAAGAAGCTGGGTATACCGACTATTCCTTGTTCCATCAAGAATAATTATGTTAGAACTGCTCTATGTGATTTGGGAGCAGTGTTAGTGTTATGCCTTTTTCTCTTTACAAGAGACTTTATTTAGATAAGTTGATACCAACTGATATATCTTTGCAAATGGCTGATAAATCTACTGCTATTCCTGTTGGTATATGTGAGGATGTTCCTGTTCAAGTTACTAATAACTGCTTGATATTAACTGATTTTGTTGTGTTGAAAATGCCTGAAGATGATAATATGTCTATTATTCTTGGGAGACCTTTTCTTAACACCGCAGGGGCTGTTATTGATTTCAATAAAGGAAAAGTTACTTTCAATGTTGATGACAAGGAGCATACCATTTATTTCCCAAGAGGATTGATAAAGTATGTGGAGTTAATACAATTTCTAATGTGAGAACTATCAAAGTGGGAGCTATTGATTGTCCTATATATGAGCCTAAGCAAGGATATCAAAATATTATGATTGGATCCATATCAATACAATACAAGGTGACATGATTGATTTGAGGTTTATTTCATCTTATGCCATGTAAAATTTATTTGGTGGCAAGACTTGATCAACCTTGTTAACAAATACATTTTATATGCATAGAGGAACTAAACAACATTTCTTTCTCCCTCCACTTGTTCTATTTGCTGTAGCACTATTTGTTTTGCAAAGTTCTTTAGTTATTTAGAGATTTGAAAATCGTTTTCTGCCCAGTAATAATAATTTTAATACCCAGAAATGTGCATTTTTCAAAGTTTTCAAAAATTCACAAAAATTATACCGTTGGTCTTATTTTTCGAAGAGCCATCTGAGAGCACCTGGGATGACCAGTGGGGCACCCCAGGGCTGCACCCCACCAACGGCGCGGCCAAGGAGGGGGCGCGCCACCCTGTGGTGTGGGCCCCTCCTTGCCCCACTTATTCATCTCTTCCTCCCATCTCACTCTCTCTCCCGAAAAAACTCGTACCAACTTTCTCTCACTCGCGTTTTTGCTCAAGAGCTCAGGATTTCTCGATCTCTTTGCTCAGCCCAGATTTCTGTCTGAAATTTGGCACATTTGCTCTCCGGTATGTGACTCCTTCGATTATCCAACTAGAATTTTATTTGGTTGAGTATATCTTGAATATTTTGCTGCTGTAGGTAACATATTAAGTGAGCTTGCATGCTTGTTCTAAGTTGTAAAAATTAGTTTTGATGCATGTTTAGTACTCTACCAAGTTCCTATAGTAGTTTCCCTCAATTATATGTCTCCAAATCAACTTTTATAATGTTTGTTGAAAAATTTCAGAAAAGGAGGATGGATAACTATAACTTTGGAGAAGTGTTCGAAAGAGAGACGACAAGCACGGGGAGGCCCTCAAGGGCAGCCACTCGATTTAGACGATCCTATAAGGAGGATGTCATCGCACCGAGCTTCGAAGTTGAAGAGGATAATGGAGTCCCTAACGCTTCATCATTTCCATGTTATAACTTTTTGAGTAATGCAGGGCTGCTTGATGATTTCTTGGTCCTCATCAATAATGTGGGCTTAACCACCTATATGGAAGATGAGAGGGATCAATACTACATGCTAACTAAAATCTTTGTTGAGAGTTTTCAGTTCAACAACAAGCACTATCAACCATCAGTTACATTCAGGATTTATGATAATCCTATTACTATGAAGTTGAAGGATTTTTGTACTGCATTGGATATTGCCCCTGTAGGTACAACGAAGAAGATCGATAATAATCCCAAGGCTTTGCTGGAGCTCTATCGAGAAGTTACCAATGATGATAGCCGCAACATTCAGCGCGGCAAGATAAGAAACATTCAACTCCCTGCCATTAGATATTTCGCTTACTATCTTGCTACTAGCATTCTTGGTAGGGAGAACACTAGCAATATTTCAAGTTATCATCTTGCTTTCCTAGTTGCTGCACTTACTGGAAAGACACCTTATCATCTTGGTGCTCTTGTTGCTCGTCGTTTGTCTAACAAGGGACCCATTTTTGGAGGAATTGTTGCCTCACGTATTTTGGCATATCTAGATCTTCCTCTTGACCCTACTGATGTGAAATTAACTCCTATAAGGCTCGATATTGCTGCTATGAAGAGTCATCAATTTGTTACAACTGACTCTAGTTTAGATAATATTGTCTATAAAATGTTGTTTATTGACGGGGATGAGAGGGAAATCCCTTTGCCGCAAACAGTTTTGTTCGATATTCACAGGAAACCGTGGTCGCGCTCTAAGGAGGAGGTGGATGAGTAGCTGAGGATACATGGCTTCCACCAGCAGCATGACTCCGAGGACGCCGAGCCCTCCTACGGGTACACGATCACGTATCCTGGTGCATCTTCCAGCACATACCCAGAACATGATCCATCTTCGTCCTACTACGGAGGTGCCACTTCATGGGCACCATGGGATTGATCTCCACTTAGGCCAAAAGCCTAAGCTTGGGGGGAGGTATACCGGCATCACTCATTCATTGCATATTATAGTTGCTGGATACTTGTACATACTTGTTTAGCTTCTTAAAGTGGTTTTCTAATAAGAGGGAGATGATATTTGGGGAAGTGCTGCCTGAAAACAGATTCTGGACTAATACCAAAAAAATTCTCAAAAACAGCCAGAACATTATTTTGCAAAGCCAATTTTTGTGCATGTTTCCCAGGTTATTATCTAACTTTCATTAGATGAACACTTTTTGAGCTGAGCAGCGGAGGAATTTCTTAAAAATCGATTACTGTACTGCTGTCAAGTTTGATGGATTTCTGCTGCTTTATGTTTATGTGACTCTTTTGGTTTTCATTTTCTTGTTTTTGCTTTGTTTCTTTCCTAAAACACAAAAATAACAAAAATATTTCTGTTGTTTCTCTTTACCATTTGTTTATTTTGGTTTCTTGTTCCTATTTTGCTTTATTTGCTATCGTTGGTTTGCTATAAGAAAATCCAAAAAGATTTTGCTTTCTTTGCTTGTTTCCTTTTGTTCTTGTTTCCAATTCGAAAACACCAAAAATATTTGTTGTTCTTCTTTGGTTTTGTAAAGTTTATTTTGGAGTTCAGCGGTCTCCGGTGGCTGGAGCTTGGTTTTCATTCCATATTATTCAAGCTACACAAGTGAAAGGCAATAATGACGATCTATGACAATTCGACTGCGGTGAGAGGCTGGTATGAACTCTATTTGTTTTCATTTTTGTACATATACTCATCCATGTGAGCATGCTTAGTTGGTTCATGTGAGGTATATGTCATTTAAGAAAGTCTATTAGTTCATGATCTCTCATGTTTAGCTCCAGTTTATTAATATGAGTAGCATGTCATAGATATTTGCTTGCATTGTTTTATTCATAAATAGGTATAACATTGTGGTATCCTCATCTGAATAATTCACTTGAATCGACTTGGCACATGCTCACGCATGCATATGACTGAACAAAAGTCAATTAAGCCTCGATGATTTACTTTGCCTCGGAGTTCTTGTATCACTTTTATGCCTTCGTTAATTTATTTTGCCACAAGCATGATTATGACGGTTACTGCTCTCTTGATTGTCGCTCCCCAGTCTATTGCTAGCCTTCACTTGTACTGAGCGGGAACGCTGCTCGTGCTTCCAAACCCCCTGAAAACCAAGTTATTCCAGAGTTTCCACCATAAATTCCTATGCATGGCATTTCAAACCATTCCAAGTAAATTCTCATGTGCTACCTTTAAACCTTCAAAATGCTTCTCAATTTGTGTCGATGTTTTATAGCTCATGAGGAAGTATGTGGTGTTTATCTTTCAACCTTGTCATTTACTCTTGATAGACTTTCAATGGACTAGTGGCACATCCGCTTATCCAATAATTTTGCAAAAGAGCTGGCAACGGGGTTCCCAGCCCCAAATTAATTAACTTTCATTAATAATTCTCTTCACATGTTTTGCCCTGATTCATCAGTAAGCAACTTAATTTTGCAAGTAGACTCTCCTCCATGGTATGAGAATGTTGGAAGGCACCCGAGGATTCGGTTAGCCATGGCTTGTGTAAGCAAAGGTTGGGGGGAGTGTCATCCATAATAAAACTAAAGTACGTGTGTAAACAAAAGAGAAGAGGGATGATTTACCTTGCTGGTAAAGATAACGTCCTTCATGGGAGCCGCTCTTGAAAGTCTGGTTGACGAGGTAGTTGGAGTACCCACTACCATTCGTTGACAACAACAAACACCTCTCAAAATAATTTTACTCCTGTTTTAAAAATGAAAAGCTCCAACGCATGTTAATCCCTGCTTCCCTCTGCGAAGGGTCAATCTTTTACTTTTATGTTGGGTCACCATCCTTTCTTTGAGCACTTTCTTGAGAGCACAACTATCATTCTTAGTATAATATGTTTGTCCCGATATGTGATTAACTGTGGTATAACTTTGATGCTTTTATCTTTGACAATCTCTACTTCTAGTCTTTCCATGAACTTCAAAGGTGCCTGGGCATTTATGTTTTGCTGTACAAATACGGGCAAGCGAGATACCACTTTATCATATCCTTTTATGAACATTGCAATCCTGCTGATAGACATGATTCATGATGCTTATTATTAATTTGTTGGTACCTTTTCCATGATCGACATAGCTATTAGATGACTCTATTTGCATGTATCTTATTATGAATTGCCTAAGTACTTGTCCATATCATGAGAATATTTACATCATATGAACAAATGTGTTCGTGAAAGTTCTTTTATCGCACTCAGTTGTTAACTGAATTGCTTGAGGACAAGCAATAAGCTAAGCTTGGGGGAGTTGATACGTCCAAAACGTATCTACTTTCCCGAACACTTTTGCTATTGTTTTGCCTCTAATTTGTGTATTTTGGATACAACTAACACGACCTAACGCTGTTTTCAGCAGAATTGCCCTGGTGTCTCATTTTTGTGCAGAAACTCAACTTTCAGGAAAATCCCCAGAGTTTATTCCAATGGGCCTATTTTCATAGAAAAGGGACGGAGCCAGAAGACCAGGAGGGGGCCACGAGGCGCCACCCCACTGGCGGCGCGGGGCCCCTGGGCCGCGCCGGCTGGGGCGCGGCGCCTCCCGACACCCCCTCTGGACTACTTAAGGTCTTCGACCTAAAACGCACGGGGGTTAGACGAAATCGCCGAAGCCATCCAGAACACCGCCGCCATCGCAAAACTCCGTCTCGGGACCAGAAACTCCGTTCTGGCACTCCGCCGGACGGGAAATTGGAGGAGATCATCGCCATCATCACCACCGACGCCTCTCCATCGACCAGCCATGTTTCCCCATCCATGTGTGAGTAATTCCCCCGCTGCAGGCTGAAGGGGATGGTAGGGATTGGATGAGATTGGTCATGTAATAGCAAAAGATTGTTAGGGTATAGTGCCTAGTGTCCGTAATTGGTACTTTTATGATATTGTTGCAACTTTTATGCTTAATGCTTGTCACTAGGGCCCGAGTGCCATGATCTCAGATCTGAACATGTTATTTTTTCATGATGATATTCATTGTTTTATGATCTTACCTGCAAGTTGTATACACATGTTCTGTCCGAACCCGAGGCCCCAAAGTGACAGAAATTGGGATAACCGGAGGGGAAGGCGGTGATGTGAGGATCACATGTGTTCATGGAGTGTTAATGCTTTGCTCCGGTGCTCTATTAAAAGGAGTACCTTAATTTCCAGTAGATTCCCTAGAGGCCCGGCTGCCACCGGCTGGTAGGACAAAAGATGTTGTGCAAGTTTCTCATTGCGAGCACGTACGACTAAATATGGAACACATGCCTATGGATTGTTTATTACTTGGATACTGTTTTATTACTATCTGCAAATGCCCTACCTTGATTGTTACATGAGTTTCTCTCATCCATGCAACGCCCGTTCATCCATCCCTGTGCCTACAGTATTTTAATCGCTGTTTACTATAATCACTACTGTCTTTGTTACTGCATATTTCACTACTGCTACGCTATAAACTGTTACTGATAAACTCTTGCGAGCAAGTCTGTTTCCAGGTGCAGCTGAATTGACAACTCCGTTGTTAAGGCTTACAAATATTCTTTGGCTCCCCTTGTGTCGAATCAATAAATTGGGTTTTACTACCCGCGAAGACTGTTGCGATCCCCTATACTTGTGGGTCATCACTCATCTTGAAGTTGCACTTTATTTCTTTTTTCTTCATCTTGTTGGTGTCTTGAAGATACGTGACACGCGTACAGCACGCGACCGTTGGGAACCCCAAGTGGAAGGTATGATGCGTACAGCAGTAAGTTTCCCTCAGTTAGAAACCAAGGTTTATCGAACCAGTAGGAGTCAAGAAGCACGTTGAAGGTTGATGGCGGCGAGATGTAGTGCGGCGCAACACCGGGATTCCGGCGCCAACGTGGAACCTGCAACACAACCAAAGTACTTTGCCCCAACGTATCGTGAGGTTGTCAATCTCACCGGCTTGCCGTAACAAAGAATTAGATGTATAGTGTGGATGATGATTGTTTGCAGAGAACAGTAGAACAAGTATTGCAGTAGATTGTATTCGATGTAAAAGAATGGACCGGGGTCCACAGTTCACTAGAGGTGTCTCTCCCATAAGATAAATAGCATGTTGGGTGAACAAATTACAGTTGGGCAATTGACAAATAGAGAGGGCATGACAATGCACATACATGATATGATGAGTATAGTGAGATTTAATTGGGCATTACGAAAAAGTACATAGACCGCTATCCAGCATGCATCTATGCCTAAAAAGTCCACCTTCAGGTTATCATCCGAACCCCTTCCAGTATTAAGTTGAAAACAAACAATTGCATTAAGTATGGTGCGTAATGTAATCAATAACTACATCCTCGGACATAGCATCAATGTTTTATCCCTAGTGGCAACAAGATCCACAACCTTAGAACTTTCGTCACTGTCCAGATTTAATGGAGGCATGAACCCACTATCGAGCATAAATACTCCCTCTTTGAGTTAAGAGTAAAAACTTGGCCAGAGCCTCTACTAATAACGGAGAGCATGCAAGATCATAAACAACACATAGGTAATAGATTGATAATCAACATAACATAGTATTCTCTATCCATCGGATCCCAACAAACACAACATATAGCATTACAGATAGATGATCTTGATCATGTTAGGCAGCTCACAAGACCCGACAATGAAGCATAATGAGGAGAAGACAACCATCTAGCTACTGCTATGGACCCATAGTCCAGGGGTGAACTACTCACTCATCACTGAGGCGACCATGGCGGTGAAGAGTCCTCCGGGAGATGATTCCCCTCTCCGGCAGGGTGCCGGAGGCGATCTCCTGAATCCCGAGATGGGATTGGCGGCGGCGGCGTCTGGAAGGTTTTCCGTATCGTGGCTCTCGGGGGTTTCGCGACGAAGACTATATGTAGGCGGAAGGGCAGGTCAGGAGGCGTCACGGGGGCCCCACACGCTAGGGCCGCGCGGGCCCCCTGGGCCGCGCCGCCTTAGTGTGGCGGCGCCCCGTGGCCCCACTTCGTCTTCCCTTCGGTCTTCTGGAAGCTTCGTGTGAAAATAGGCCCCTGGGCGTTGATTTCGTCCAATTCCGAGAATATTTCCTTACTAGGATTTCTGAAACCAAAACAGAGAAAACAGCAACTGGCCCTTCGCCATCTCGTTAATAGGTTAGTGCCGGAAAATGCATAAATATGACATAAAGTATGCATAAAACATGTAGATATCATCAATAATGTGGCATGGAACATAAGAAATTATCGATACGTCGGAGACGTATCAGCATCCCCAAGCTTAGTTTCTGCTCCGAGCAGTAAACGATAACAAAGATAATTTCTGAGTGACATGCCATCATAACCTTGATCATACTATTGTAAGCATATGTAATGAATGCAGCGATCAAAACAATGGTAATGACATGAGTAAACAAATGAATCATAAAGCAACGACTTTTCATGAATAGTACTTCAAGACAAGCATCAATAAGTCTTGCATAAGAGTTAACTCATAAAGCAATAATTCAAAGTAAAGGCATTGAAGCAACACAAAGGAAGATTAAGTTTCAGCGGTTGCTTTCAACTTGTAACATGTATATCTCATGGATAGTTGTCAATGTAAAGTAATATAACAAGTGCAATATGCAAGTATGTAGGAATCAATGCACAGTTCACACAAGTGTTTGCTTCTTGAGGTGGAGAGAAATAGGTGAACTGACTCAACAATAAAAGTAAAAGAAAGGCCCAAGAGGAAGCATCGATTGCTATATTTGTGCTAGAGCTTTGGTTTTGAAAACAAGAAACAATTTTGTCAACGGTAGTAATAAAGCATATGTGTTATGTAAATTATATCTTACAAGTTGCAAGCTTCATGCATAGTATACTAATAGTGCCCGCACCTTGTCCTAATTACCTCGGATTACCAGGATTATCATTGCAATGCATATGTTTTAACCAAGTGTCACAAAGGGGTACCTCTATGCCGCCTGTACAAAGGTCTAAGGAGAAAGCTCGCATCGGATTTCTCGCTATTAATTATTCTCAACTTAGACATCCATACCGGGACAACATAGACAACAGATAATGGACTCCTCTTTAATGCATAAGCATTCAACAATTATTAATTTTCTCATATGAGATTGAGGATATTTGTCCAAAACTGAAACTTCCACCATGGATCATGGCTTTAGTTAGCGGCCCAATGTTCTTCTCTAACATTATGCATGCTCTAACCATTCTAGCGGTAAATCTCCCTTACTTCGACAAGACGGACATGCATAGCAACTCACATGATATTCAACAAAGAGCAGTTGATGGCGTCCCCAGAACATGGTTATCGCACAACAAGCAACTTAATAAGAGATAAAATGCATAAGTACATATTCAATACCACAATAGTTTTTAGGCTATTTGTCCCATGAGCTATATATTGCAAAGGTAGAGGATAGAAATTTAAAGGTAGCACTCAAGCAATTTACTTTGGAATGGCGGAGAAATACCATGTAGTAGGTAGGTATGGTGGACACAAATGGCATAGTGGTTGGCTCAAGGATTTTGGATGCATGAGAAGTATTCCCTCTCGATACAAGGTTTAGGCTAGCAAGGTTATTTGAAACAAACACAAAGATGAAGCGGTGCAGCAAAACTCACATAAAAGACATATTATAAACATTATAAGACTCTACACCGTCTTCCTTGTTGTTCAAACTCAATACTAGAAATTATCTAGACCTTAGAGAGACCAATTATGCAAACCAAATTTTAGCAAGCTCTATGTATTTCTTCATTCATAGGTGCAAAGTATATGATGCAAGAGCTTAAACATGAGCACAACAATTGCCAAGTATCACATTATTCAAGACATTTTAGCAATTACTACATGTATCATTTTCCGACTCCAACCATATAACAATTTAACGAAGAAAATTCAACCTTCGCCATGAATATTATGAGTAAAGCCTAAGGACATATTTGTCCATATGCAACAGCGGTGCATGTCTATCTCCCACATAAAGAATGCTAGGATCCATTTTATTCAGACAAAACAAAAACAAAAACAAACCGACGCTCCAAGCAAAGTGCATAAGATGTGATGGAATAAAAATATAGTTTCACTAGAGGAACCTGATAATGTTGTCGATGAAGAAGGGGATGCCTTGGGCATCCCCAAGCTTAGACGCTTGAGTCTTCTTGAAATATGCAGGGGTGAACCACCGGGGAATCCCCAAGCTTAGAGCTTTCACTCTCCTTGATCATGTTGTATCATCTCCCTCTCTTGATCCTTGAAAACTTCCTCCACACCAAACTCAAAACAACTCATTAGAGGGTTAGTGCACAATTAAAATTCACATGTTCAGAGGTGACATAATCATTCTTAACACTTCTGGTCATTGCTCAAAGCTACTGAAAGTTAATGGAATCGAAAAATCCATCAAGCATAGCAAAACGGGCAATGCGAAATAAAAGGCAGAATCTGTCAAAATAGAACAGTTCGTAAAGACAAATTTTATTGAGGCGCCAGACTTGCTCAAATGAAAATGCTCAAATTGAATGAAAGTTGCGTACATATCTGAGGATCACTCATGTAAATTGGCATAATTTTCTGAGTTACCTGCAGAGAATTTTGCCCAGATTCGTGACAGCAAAGAAATCTGTTTCTGCGCAGTAATCCAAATCTAGTATGAACCTTACTATCAACGACTTTACTTGGCACAACAATGCACAAAACTAAGATAAGGAGAGGTTGCTACAGTAGTAACAACTTCCAAGACTCAAATATAAAACAAAAGTACTGTAGTAAAAACATGGGTTGTCTCCCATAAGCGTTTTTCTTTAACGCCTTTCAGCTAGGCGCAGAAAGTGTACATCAAGTGTTATCAAGAGATGGTGCATCTACAGCGGGGTGTGGAGTTTTCTCAACCATGCATAGTATTTTGGATACATAAGTTTCAGCGGCTCCCTTTTCATTAGTCTTGGGCTTGCTACTCTCATCAAACAAATTTTCAGGAACAAGCCAAACATAATTATTATCTAGAGCTTCATGCATAGCTAGGAGCTTACAAGGTATTGGTGCTTTAATCTCCCCACCATCGTTAACATTATTAGTGTACTTAATTCTATCCATATCCATCTTTTCAAGTGTTCTTTTAAAGTCGGTGGTCATACCAAGCCTCTCATGCTTACTAAAAACTTTTCTAGCTTCTTTGGCTATATCCTCAAATTCTCGCACTAGGACTTTTAGAACAAAATCTCTCTTCTCTCCCCTCTCCATATCAGAAAGTGTAAGAAACATGTGTTGTATCATGGGGTTGAGACTAATAAATCTAGCTTCCATCATGCGTACCAAACAAACAGAGGCATCTTCATAAGTAGGGACAACTTTTGCAAGGGGTATATCTTTAAGATCTTCATGCATACTAACATGGGTGAAATTTTTTTCGATATTATCTTTTCCAATTATAGACCCTTGCCCCACCGGTATATCTTTTACAGTAAAATTAAAAGCAAACATGATGAAATAAGTAAAGCAAACGCTAGTAACTAATTTTTTTGTGTTTTTAATATAGAGCGCAAACAAGACAGTAAATAAAGTAAAGCTAGCAACTAATTTTTTTGTATTTTAATTTAGTGCAGCAAACAAAATAGTAAATAAAATAAAGCAAGACAAAAACAAAGTAAAGAGATTGGGATGTGGAGACTCCCTTGCAGCGTGTCTTGATCTCCCGCAACGGCGCCGAAATTTAGCTTGACACGCGTACAACACGCGACCGTTGGGAACCCCAAGTGGAAGGTGTGATGCGTACAGCAGTAAGTTTCCCTCAGTGAGAAACCAAGGTTTATCGAACCAGTAGAGTCAAGAAGCACGTTGAAGGTTGATGGCGGCGAGATGTAGTGCGGCGCAACACCAGGGATTCCGGCGCCAACGTGGAACCTGCAACACAACCAAAGTACTTTGCCCCAACGTAACAGTGAGGTTGTCAATCTCACCGGCTTGCTGTAACAAAGGATTAGATGTATAGTGTGGATGATGATTGTTTGTAGAGAACAGTAGAACAAGTATTGCAGTAGATTGTATTCGATGTAAAAGAATGGACCGGGTCCACAGTTCACTAGAGGTGTCTCTCCCATAAGATAAATAGCATGTTGGGTGAACAAATTACAGTTGGGCAATTGACAAATAGAGAGGGCATGACAATGCACATACATGATATGATGAGTATAGTGAGATTTAATTGGGCATTACGATAAAGTACATAGACCGCTATCCAGCATGCATCTATGCCTAAAAAGTCCACCTTCAGGTTATCATCCGAACCCCTTCCAGTATTAAGTTGAAAACAACAGACAATTGCATTAAGTATGGTGCGTAATGTAATCAATAACTACATCCTCGGACATAGCATCAATGTTTTATCCCTAGTGGCAGCAGCACATCCACAACCTTAGAACTTTCTGTCACTGTCCCAGATTTAATGGAGGCATGAACCCACTATCGAGCATAAATACTCCCTCTTGGAGTTAAGAGTAAAAACTTGGCCAGAGCCTCTACTAATAACGGAGAGCATGCAAGATCATAAACAACACATAGGTAATAGATTGATAATCAACATAACATAGTATTCTCTATCCATCGGATCCCAACAAACACAACATATAGCATTACAGATAGATGATCTTGATCATGTTAGGCAGCTCACAAGACCCGACAATGAAGCATAACGAGGAGAAGACAACCATCTAGCTACGCTATGGACCCATAGTCCAGGGGTGAACTACTCACTCATCACTCCGAGGCGACCATGGCGGTGAAGAGTCCTCCGGGAGATGATTCCCCTCTCCCCAGGGTGCCGAGGCGATCTCCTGAATCCCTCGAGATGGGATTGGCGGCGGCGGCGTCTCTGGAAGGTTTTCCGTATCGTGGCTCTCTGCGGGGGTTTCGCGACGAAGACTATATGTAGGCGGAAGGGCAGGTCAGGAGGTGTCACGGGGGCCCCACACGCTAGGGCCGCGCGGGCCCCCCCCTGGGCCGCGCCGCCCTAGTGTGGCAGCGCCCCGTGGCCCCACTTCTTCTTCCCTTCGGTCTTCTGGAAGCTTCGTGTGAAAATAGTCCCCTGGGCGTTGATTTCGTCCAATTCCGAGAATATTTCCTTACTAGGATTTCTGAAACCAAAAACAGCAAAACAGCAACTGGCTCTTCGGCATCTCGTTAATAGGTTAGTGCCGGAAAATGCATAAATATGACATAAAGTATGCATAAAACATGTAGATATCATCAATAATGTGGCATGGAACATAAGAAATTATCGATACGTCGGAGACATATCAATACGCATGAGAGCTCACTCAATCTTCTTATTCAAGACATACTTGTCAGTTGATTTTCTTCATTTTCTTCTTCTTACAACATTGAAGCCAACATATGATTCAAGCATTTCCTATGAACACATCGTACAAATATAATCCAATGCAAACATTATTTCATAAGGATTGTCATTAATTACCAAATCCACGCATGAGGGCTTCTCATGCACTTTCACATGTATACATGAGCCTTGGTTTTGGGAACTCTAGTTGTAACATGGGTACCATCAATCGCCTGAATAGTATCCTGGCATGAACATGCATGAACAAGTTGTTAGGCCTTAGTGCACTACAGTCGTGTCATGAACTACAAGCTAGACCTGCTCACCCTAAAATAAGGAAACCAGCGGAAGCTATCTTTGATATTCGGGGAAGTACGAGCATATATGGTGGCTTGATCATCTCTCCTCTAAGCTCTCCAACAATATACCTGACTTACTTGATGTACCAATATTATCTAATCTGATCTCCTCCATGTGTTGTGGATCACTCAAAATCTTTGGTTACATAGAATAACATAAAGGAACATTACCACTTGCTCTTCGATGCAGGTGCGGGTGCTACCTTTAAGCAACCATGTAACCCTTAATCAGTTCACAAGGTGGTTAAAAGTGGCTCTTTTCATCTTAAGCATGGTCTTGGCCTCTACAATGTTGCTCTTGTAGATGTAGTTTGGACTTGTCATCCTCTCTCTGTCATGCTCAAACATTGGAGCATATGCGACGCAGGGCATGGCAAAGTGACAAACTGCTCTCTAGTGGATCAATAGCCTCCAGGCATGAGTCATATCTATGAGGAGCAGCTGCCTGGGTGGAAAGCTTCATCTGGGCGTCCTAATTAAGTTGATGTTGCATAAGTAGCAGCGAAATTGGCCATCTGTTGAAACTAACGAGCTAAGGAGCTAACGGTGGGTGCAGAAGGGTTATAGGTGCTTATAGCCTTGGTTGAAGACATCGACATGCTGCATTAGACAGAGATGATTGTGAAAACATGGCGGTGTAGACAATGAGGGCTCGTGATACGTCTCCGACGCATCGATAATTTCTTGTGTTCCATGCCACATTATTGATGATATCTACATGTTTTATGCACACTTTATGTCATATTCGTGCATTTTCTGGAACTAACCTATTAACAAGATGCCGAAGAGCCAGTTGCTGTTTTTGGTTTCAGAAATCCTAGTAACAAAATATTCTCGGAATTGGACGAAATCAACGCCCGGTCCTATTTTGCCACGAAGCTTCCAAGACCGAAGAGTCAACGAAGTGGGGCCACGAGGCGGCCAAACCCTAGGGCGGCGCGGCCCAGGCCCTGGCCGCGCCGACCTATGGTGTGGGCCCCTCGTGTGGCCCCCTGACCTGCCCTTCCGCCTACTTAAAGCCTCCATCGCGAAACCCCGCACGAGAGCCACGATACGGAAACCTTCCAGAGATGCCGCCGCCGCCAATCCCATCTCGGGGATTCGCCTCCCGCACCCTGCCGGAGAGGGGAATCATCTCCCGGAGGACTCTATGCCGCCATGGTCGCCTCCGGAGTGATGAGTGAGTAGTCTACCCCTGGACTATGGGTCCATAGCAGTAGCTAGATGGTTGTCTTCTCCCCATTGTGCTTAATTGTCGGGTCTTGTGAGCTGCCGAACATGATCAAGATCATCTATCCGTAATTCTATATGTTGCGTTTGTTGGGATCCGATGAATAGAGAATACTTGTTATGTTGATTATCAATTTATGTCTATGTGTTGTTTATGATCTTGCATGCTCTCCGTTACTAGTAGATGCTCTGGCCAAGTAGATGCTTGTAACTCCAAGAGGGAGTATTTATGCTCGATAGTGGGTTCATGTCTCCGTGAATCTGGGGGAGTGACAGAAACCTCTAAGATTATGGATGTGTTGTTGCCACTAGGGATAAAACATTGGTGCTATGTTCAAGGATGTAGTTACTGATTACATTACGCGCAATACTTAATGCAATTGTCTGTTGTTAGCAACTTAATACTGGAGGGGGTTTGGATGATAACCTAAAGGTGGATTTTTTAGGCATAGATGCATGCTGGATAGCGGTCTATGTACTTTGTCGTAATGCCCAATTAAATCTCACTATACTCATCATAATATGTATGTGCATGGTCATGCCCTCTTTATTTATCAATTGCCCAACTGTAATTTGTTCACCCAACATGCTGTTTATCTTATGGGAGAGACACCTCTAGTGAACTGTGGACCCCGGTCCAATTCTCTATACTGAAATACAATCTACTGCAATACTTGTTTTACTGTTTTCTGCAAACAATCATCTTCCACACAATACGGTTAATCCTTTGTTACAAGCCGGTGAGATTGACAACCTCACTGTTTCGTTGGGGCTAAGTACTTTGGTTGTGTTGTGCAGTTCCACGTTGGCGCCGAATCTGGTGTTGCGCCGCACTACATCCCGCCGCCATCAACCTTCAACGTGCTTCTTGACTCCTACTGGTTCGATTAAACCTTGGTTTCTTACTGAGGGAAACTTGCCGCTGTGCGCATCACACCTTCCTCTTGGGGTTCCCAACGGACGTGTCAACCACACGCATCAAGCAAATTTCTGGCGCCGTTGCCGGGAGATCAAGACACGCTGCAAGGGGAGTCTCCACTTCCCAATCTCTTTACATTGTTTTTGTCTTGCTTTATTTTATTTACTACTTTGTTTGCTGCATTATATCAAAATACAAAAAAATTAGTTGCTAGCTTTACTTTACTTGCTATCTTGTTTGCTATATCAAAAACACAAAAAAATTAGTTACTTGCATTTACTTTATCTAGTTTGCTTTATTTACTATTGCTAAAATGGGTACTCCTGAAAATACTAAGTTGTGTGACTTCACAACCACAAATAATAATGATTTCTTATGCACACCTATTCTGCTACTACAGCAGAATTCTTTGAAATTAAACCTGCTTTACTGAATCTTGTTATGCGAGAGCAATTTTCTGGTGTTAGTTCTGATGATGCTGCTGCCCATCTTAATAATTTTGTTGAACTATGTGAAATGCAAAAGTATAACGATGTAGATGGTGATATTATTAAATTGAAATTGTTTCCTTTCTCATTAAGAGGAAGAGCTAAAGATTGGTTGCTATCTCTGCCTAAGAATAGTATTGATTCATGGACTAAATGCAAGGATGCTTTTATTGGTAGATATTATCCCCTGCTAAAAGTATATCTTTGAGGAGTAGCATAATGAATTTTAAACAATTAGATACTGAGCATGTTGCACAAGCATGGGAAAGAATGAAATCTTTGGTTAAAAATTGCCCAACCCATGGACTGACTACTTGGATGATCATCCAAACCTTCTATGCAGGACTAAATTTTTCTTCGCGGAATTTATTGGATTCAGCTGCTGGAGGTACCTTTATGTCCATCACTCTTGGTGAAGCAACAAAGCTTCTTGATAATATGATGATCAATTACTCTGAATGGCACACGGAAAGAGCTCCACAAGGTAAGAAGGTAAATTCTGAAGAAACCTCTTCCTTGAGTGATAAGATTGATGCTATTATGTCTATGCTTGTGAATGGTAGGACCAATGTTGATCCTAATAATGTTCCGTTAGCTTCATTGGCTGCTCAAAAAGATTATGTTGATGTGAATTTCATTAAGAATAACAATTACAATAACTCTATGCCATATCCTGCTAATGGTAACTCTTATGGTAGATACACTTCACCTAATGAGGAAAAGATGTTAGAAATTGAAAGATCCACCAAGAACTTTATGCAATCGCAATATGAGCAAAATAAATTGTTTACTAAAACTATGAATGAGCAATCTACCTTGTTGAAGAATATAGGAAATCAACTTAAAAATCTGAATATGGAAATCTCTGGGTTGCAAACTAAACTTGCGAATGCTGAAAACCGAATCTCATATATGTCTGCGTCACAATCTTCTTTAATTAATAAAATGGCTGCTAAACCTGAGGATATAGATAATAAAATTACTACTACAGCAAATGCCATCCAAGTTAGAATTAATGAGAATATAAGATTGATGGCTGAATTGCGTGCTAGGTGGGATAGAGAAGAAAATGAAAAACTAGCTAAAGAGAAAAATGTAGCTAAAGTTTGGACTATTACCACCACAAGTAATGTTGATTCCTCACATGTTGCTGCACCTCCTACTATTAATGGTAAAATAATAGGTGTTGGCAATATTTCTACTCCTAGTGCAAAGCGTACAAAACTGCCCGAAACTGCTAAAACTGCTGAAACTGCCTGTGATAAAACTGCTGAATTTTTTTCCAACATTGGGGATGATGATCCCATTGATTTAGATTATAATGGTTTGAATTTTGATGATTGCCACATCTCTGAAGTTATAAAGTTCTTGCAAAAACTTGCTAAAAGTCCTAATGCTAGTGCTATAAATTTGGCTTTCACGCAACATATTACAAATGCTCTCATAAAAGCTAGAGAAGAGAAACTAGAGCGCGAAGCCTCTATTCCTAGAAAGCTAGAGGATGGTTGGGAGCCCATCATTAAGATGAAGGTTAAAGATTTTGATTGTAATGCCTTATGTGATCTTGGTGCAAGTATTTCCGTTATGCCTAAGAAAATCTATAATATGCTTGACTTGCCACCGCTGAAAAATTGTTATTTGGATGTTAATCTTGCTGATCATTCTACAAAGAAACCTTTGGGGAAAGTTGATAATGTTCGCATTACCGTTAACAATAACCTTGTCCCCGTTGATTTTGTTGTCTTGGATATTGAATGCAATGCATCTTGTCCTATTATATTGGGAAGACCTTTTCTTCGAACGTTGGTGCTATCATTGATATGAAGGAAGGTAATATAAAATATCAATTTCCTCTCAAGAAAGGTATGGAACACTTCCCTAGAAAGAGAATGAAGTTACATTTTGATTCTATTATTAGAACAAATTATGATGTTGACACTTCGTCTCTTGATAATACTTGATACACACTTTCTGCGCCTAGCTGAAAGGCGTTAAAGAAAAGCGCTTATGGGAGACAACCCATATTTTTACTGCAGTACTTTGTTTTTATTTTGTGTCTTGGAAGTTGTTTACTACTGTAGCAACCTCTCCTTATCTTAGTTTAGTGTTTTGTTGTGCCAAGTAAAGTCGTTGATAGTAAAGTTCATACTAGATTTGGATTACTGCGCAGAAACAGATTTCTTTGCTGTCACGAATCTGGGCTGTTTTCTCTGTAGGTAACTCAGAAAATTATGCCAATTTACGTGAGTGATCCTCAGATATGTATGCAACTTTCATTCAATTTGAGCATTTTCATTTGAGCAAGTCTGGTGCCTCGATAAAATTCGTCAATACGAACTGTTCTGTTTTGACAGATTCTGCCTTTTATTTCGCATTGCCAGTTTTGTTATGTTCGATGGATATTTCGATCCCATTGACTTTCAGTAGCTTTGTGCAATGTCCAGAAGTGTTAAGAATGATTATCTCACCTCTGAACATGTTAATTTTTATTGTCCACTAACCCTCTAATGAGTTGTTTCGAGTTTGGTGTGGAGGAAGTTTTCAAGGATCAAGAGAGGAGTATGATGCAATATGATCAAGGAGAGTGAAAGCTCTAAGCTTGGGGATGCCCTGGTTCACCCCTGCATATTCTAAGAAGACTCAAGTCTAAGCTTGGGGATGCCCAAGGCATCCCCTTCTTCATCGACAACATTATCGGGTTCCCCTGAAACTATATTTTTATTCCATCACATCTTATGTGCTTTTCTTGGAGCGTCGGTTTGTTTTTGTTTTGTTTTTGTTTTGTTTGAATAAAATGGATCCTAGCATTCACTTTGTGGGAGAGAGACACGCTCCGCTGTAGCATATGGACAAGTATGTCCTTAGGCTTTACTCATAGTATTCATGGCGAAGTTTCTTCTTCGTTAAATTGTTATATGGTTGGAATTGGAAAATGATACATGTAGTAATTGCTATAATATCTTGGATAATGTGATACTTGGCAATTGTTGTGCTCATGTTTAAGCTCTTGCATCATATACTTTGCACCCATTAATGAAGAAATACATAGAGCATGCTAAAATTTGGTTTGCATATTTGGTCTCTCTAAGGTCTAGATAATTTCTAGTATTGAGTTTGAACAACAAGGAAGACGGTAGAGTCTTATAATGTTTACAATATGTCTTTTATGTGAGTTTTGCTGCACCGGTTCATCCTTGTGTTTGTTTCAAATAGCCTTGCTAGTCTAAACCTTGTATCGAGAGGGAATACCTCTCATGCATCCAAAATACTTGAGCCAACCACTATGCCATTTGTGTCCACCATATCTACCTACTACATGGTATTTCTCCGCCATTCCAAAGTAAATTGCTTGAGTGCTACCTTTAAAATTCCATCATTCACCTTTGCAATATATAGCTCATGGGACAAATAGCTTAAAAACTATTGTGGTATTGAATATGTACTTATGCACTTTATCTCTTATTAAGTTGCTTGTTGTGCGATAACCATGTTTCTGGGGACGCCATCAACTATTCTTTGTTGAATATCATGTGAGTTGCTATGCATGTTCGTCTTGTCTGAAGTAAGGGAGATCTACCACCTTATGGTTAAGCATGCATATTTTTAGAGAAGAACATTGGGCCGCTAACTAAAGCCATGATCCATGGTGGAAGTTTCAGTTTTGGACATATATCCTCAATCTCATATGAGAATAATAATTGTTGCCACATTAAAGAGGAGTCCATTATCTGTTGTCTATGTTGTCCCGGTATGGATGTCTAAGTTGAGAATAATCAATAGCGATAAATCCAATGCGAGCTTTCTCCTTAGACCTTTGTACAGGCGGCATAGAGGTACCCCATTGTGACACTTGGTTAAAACATGTGTATTGCGATGATCCGGTAGTCCAAGCTAATTAGGACAAGGTGCGGGCACTATTAGTATACTATGCATGAGGCTTGCAACTTGTAAGATATAATTTACATGATACATATGCTTTATTATTACCATTGACAAAATTGTTTCATGTTTTCAAAATCAAAGCTCTAGCACAAATATAGCAATCGATGCTTTTCCTCTATGGATGACCATTCTTTTACTTTTATGTTGAGTCAGTTCACCTATTTCTCTCCACCTCAAGAAGCAAACACTTGTGTGAACTGTGCATTGATTCCTACATACTTGCATATTGCACTTATTATATTACTCTATGTTGACAATATCCATGAGATATACATGTTACAAGTTGAAAGCAACCGCTGAAACTTAATCTTCCTTTGTGTTGTTTCAATACCTTTACTTTGATTTATTGCTTTATGAGTTAACTCTTATGCAAGACTTATTGATGCTTGTCTTGAAGTACTATTCATGAAAAGTCTTTGCTATATGATTCACTTGTTTACTCATGTCATATACATTGTTTTGATCGCATTCACTACATATGCTTTACAAATAGTATGATCAAGGTTATGATGGCATGCCACTCCAGAAATTATCTTTATTATCGTTTTACCTGCTCGGGACGAGCAGAACTAAGCTTGGGGATGCTGATACGTCTCCGACGTATCGATAATTTCTTGTGTTCCATGCCACATTATTGATGATATCTACATGTTTTATACACACTTTATGTCATATTCGTGCATTTTCTGGAACTAACCTATTAACAAGATGCCGAAGAGCCGGTTCTGTTTTTTGGTTTCAGAAATCCTAGTAACGAAATATTCTCGGAATTGGACGAAATCAACGCCCGGGGTCCTATTTTGCCACGAAGCTTTCAAGACCGAAGAGGAGACGAAGTGGGGCCACGAGGCGGCCAAACCCTAGGCGGCGGCCCAGGCCCGGCCGCGCCGACCTATGGTGTGGGGCCCTCGTGTGGCCCCCTGACCTGCCCTTCCGCCTACTTAAAGCCTCTGTCGCGAACCCCCAGTACCGAGAGCCACAATACGGAAAACCTTCCAGAGACGCCGCCGCCGCCAATCCCATCTCGGGGATTCAGGAGATCGCCTCCGGCACCCTGCCGGAGAGGGGAATCATCTCCCGGAGGACTCTATGCCGCCATGGTCGCCTCCGGAGTGATGAGTGAGTAGTCTACCCCTGGACTATGGGTCCATAGCAGCTAGATGGTTGTCTTCTCCCCATTGTGCTTAATTGTCGGGTCTTGTGAGCTGCCGAACATGATCAAGATCATCTATCTGTAATTCTATATGTTGCGTTTGTTGGGATCCGATGAATAGAGAATACTTGTTATGTTGATTATCAATTTATGTCTATGTGTTGTTTATGATCTTGCATGCTCTCCGTTACTAGTAGATGCTCGCGCCAAGTAGATGCTTGTAACTCCAAGAGGGAGTATTTATGCTCGATAGTGGGTTCATGTCTCCGTGAATCTGGGGGAGTGACAGAAACCTCTAAGATTATGGATGTGTTGTTGCCACTAGGGATAAAACATTGGTGCTATGTTCAAGGATGTAGTTACTGATTACATTACGCGCAATACTTAATGCAATTGTCTGTTGTTAGCAACTTAATACTGGAGGGGTTTGGATGATAACCTAAAGGTGGACTTTTTAGGCATAGATGCATGCTGGATAGCGGTCTATGTACTTTGTCGTAATGCCCAATTAAATCTCACTATACTCATCATAATATGTATGTGCATGGTCATGCCCTCTTTATTTATCAATTGCCCAACTGTAATTTGTTCACCCAACATGCTGTTTATCTTATGGGAGAGACACCTCTAGTGAACTGTGGACCCCGGTCCAATTCTCTATACCGAAATACAATCTACTGCAATACTTGTTTTATGTTTTCGCAAACAATCATCTTCCACACAATACGGTTAATCCTTTGTTACAGCAAGCCGGTGAGATTGACAACCTCACTGTTTCGTTGGGGCAAAGTACTTTGGTTGTGTTGTGCAGGTTCCACGTTGGCGCCGGAATCTCTGGTGTTGCGCCGCACTACATCCCGCCGCCATCAACCTTCAACGTGCTTCTTGACTCCTACTGGTTCGATTAAACCTTGGTTTCTTACTGAGGGAAACTTGCCGCTGTGCGCATCACACCTTCCTCTTGGGGTTCCCAACGGACGTGTCAACACGCATCAGCTCGTCGCTGCTGGCGTTTTTGGTGCGGGAGACAGCACCGAGTCGGTGGTCGAGATCTGCGAAGTCGGAGCTGCCTATGGCACGGGAGATCTAAATTTTCGATGTCATCGCTACCCGATAGGAAAAGTAAGGATGGATTTGTTCTCCACTAGTGGTGACTGGCTAAGAGGGCAATGATGCTACAGTTTTCGTGAAATGGCAAAGGCAATTTTTCGGCTCCGGCCATCAGCAAGTTTGCTCCCCCGCACACACCTTCCCTCTCTTTACGCCCACCAACGCATGTCAAGAGACTATGCCTGATTACATCGTACCTCTTCCCGATGATAGTTTAAGGTTTGTACGAGCCAAGAACGAGTTTTGGATCCATGGAACTGGGAAATAGGTTCGCGAGCAACCGAAGTGACCCAAAATCGACCGATCTCCATGCCATGCATACATTAAGCACTACATTCCATGCATGTCCATATATGTTACATTACATTAAGCATTTTCCACATAATACATGGTTCTGAGATGAATTTAATTCTATCAAAAGCAAGCCCAAACTGTCAATCTTCTCTCTAAAAAAATATTTGTGGATGCCTAAAAAATGGGGATGAAAAATGTGTGGAACTTTCCTGATTTTTTTGTGGAAAAACAAAAACAAAATTAAACACAAAATTGAAATTTTGCAAAAAGGAAACTGAAATTATTTGACAAAAACAGAAAGGGGCAACGTTTTTCGGCGGAACAACCTCACAAACATAATTTTTTTCTAGCTAAAATGTAATTTCCGTTTAGGGTTGATGAGCGTGGCCCAATCCAACAATTCAATTAAGTGACGTTATCAAGCCAAACTTCCGAAGGGAATCATTCAAAACTGGCGACCATCTAATCCTCAATCTGTTTATGCATTTGAGGAGGCTTCCACGATTTGGCATTTCCCCTATTTCCTAGTAATTCGAGAACCGCGGTAGAATTAGGAAGCAAGTTTGTTGGTTTGCTTCAATGTTTGAGCTTTTTTTTTTGCATGATTTAGGGGTTGTCTTAGTTCTGACGAATATCTGCAGCGCTTCGTGCCCGTATTCGGTCCACATCTATTTCCGAAAACTGCTTTCGTTTTTGTTTTCAAGGTTTATGTAGCCATTTATTGCTTCCGCAAAAAAACGAAGACACCACACGGGTAGTTTCGTCTGTTTTCTCTCCGTTCTCATCCATATTCATAAAGATGGTTCAACTGAAACGGCGGGCGGCTAGGACATAAACTTTTGAAGGAAGGTTTAGATATTTGCAATTTGGACATGCATTTTTTCCACAAGGCCGCATGTTGCTAGATGCATATACAGGAGTAGGACTGCACTGCATGGCTCATATTTCGTAGGACAAGGCGGCATGACAATTGACAAAGAGCATATGGAGGGACCTGTCCAGTTATCCCCATGCCGTAACAGAACCCCCGTTATTGCATCCATCTGGACGCGCTAGATTACAACCACAACTGCATATGCAAAACAAAGGAGATCCATCATGCCTTTTGTTTTGTCCATACCGTTCCTTGCTCTGATCCGATCCATCGGCAGGCCCAGAACGGCTACCTAGTTAACCAGGTGCATATGGAATTATGGATCGATAGTTGCTAGCAGGTGGAACAGGCTCGGTCACCCTCATGCGTGTCAATGTCAGTTTCGCACACAATATGGCCGGTCGATCGCCACGGGAGCAGCTAGCGCCACACATGATGCATCAGGGAAAGTCTGAGCAGCGCCATGCAGCTGCGTTTCCCTGATCGATCGGCTCGTGTCAGTTCGTTAGAGTTGCAGCGAGATCGGTCAGGATATATAGATGCGGCAGCATGCAGCAACAGTCTCTAGATGCCAAGTTCAGGCTTGTGCCACTCCTCCCTGCCAGCTAGCTGGACATCTCTGTACATGACTGCACGCATGAATTACAATCCCCTAAGAGAGTATTTGTTGGAACTGAATAAACGGAGTTAAGTCTCCCAAAAACGAATTGAGAGCGTATTTGAGCATGGCGCAGAACAGAAACTGTAAACCCAAACCGAACTCGTGAAAATCAAAATCAAACGTTGCAGGAAATCGATTTTCGTGATTGCAGTCGATTTCATCCGATCAATCTTAATTCGTTCATAATTCACAATAATAGTGGCAAAATACAACCGTATTGCACCTAAATTACGTACTACGGAGCTAATTAGACTAGAAATTAAGGTTCCCGGTTACTATAGGTCGGCGGAGGGTTTTTGGTCGCCGGCGGTTGCTAGGCGACGACGAGGGCCACCAGCTCGATGGCCGCCGCGCCGGAGGCGCTCCCGCAGAGCAGAGGCGGTCCGTCTGCGTCGTCGTCATCGCCGCTCGGGGCAACGGCGGCAGGCTGCACGCCGCCGTCCGCTTCCCCCGCCGCGCCGCCTCCGCGCGCTTGAAGGTGGCGCGCCATTAGGTCCGGCCACTTGCGGCCGGCCCGCTTCCATGCGCCTTCGGAGCGCGCCCGCCTGCCGCGCTCCGTCTCCACCCGTACGCCCGGCGGACGATGACTTGCCCTTCCGGCGCCGGATCGGCCGCCGCCCCTACTCACGCGTCTTAAACGCGTCATTTCGGACGGCGGGGTGGTGGCCGTAGCGGCGTCCGAGCGCCCGGGATGGCTCGTCGGAGCGGCGGCGGGAGAGGAGCGGCGGGAGGGGAGTAGGGTTTCCGAACCAAACTCCCCTTCGCGAACCCTTTTAATAGGGGCTGTGCGGTGAGTTTCTCGGGCCCCTGAACTTCCAGTTCGGGCCGGCCCATGTTTACGGGCTCTGATCTGCGCGCATTTCAGCCCGAACCCGTTAATCTGCTGGAAAAGTTCGGTTCCGGCGGTATTTACGGGCTCTCTAACAGAGCCCGTAAATCCCGTCGAAACTGGATTTTTCCGGCAGATTTACGGGTTCGTGCCGAAAGCGGCGCAGAACGGAACCCGAATCGTTGGGCCGACCTCTATAATTTTTCGGGGGCCCGAGAAACTGGAGCATCGACCCGTATAAATACAGGCCGCGGAGGAAAGTAGGGTTCCAAAACCCTACTCCCTCCGCCGCATCCGCTTCCTCCGCCGCGCGTACGGTTCGACTTTCGGCGAGCAATCGCGGAGCCACCGCCGCCGCTTTTCCACTATCTCCACCACCACCGTGATTACATGTCTGGGGCGAACAGCGGCAGGAGGGGAGGCGGGCAGATTGGCGGGAGCAACTCGCCACCACGCCCCCCGTCTTCCGGTCTGAGGCCGAGCGGCGGAAATGGAACCGCTCGGAAGGCGCTCGATTGCAGCGCGCGGCGCTAGACCAACTGCGGTCTGACGCCGCAGTGGAAGCTCGCGCGCTACGCGAATAGCGGCCAGTGGTCATCCTCGGGCGCGTCCGGCCGTGCGCTAGCGCGGCCCGAAGCCGACAGCAGCAGCGACGAGGAGGAGTCGGAGCAGCCGACGACCACCTCAAATGCAATGTATTTAGCGATCAAGACTATCGAAATATGCCCGTAGTATGTTTGAATTTCAGTTTTAAACTTGTTTGCGATGATCAGTTTACCGGCAAAATTTGAATTCGATGTTTTTCGGTTCCGAATACGGGTGTTGTTCTGCGCCACCTCCAAAACCGCTCGCATTTTGTTTTTTGGGAGACTGAACTAACTTTATTCGGTTCCGAAAAATAAGGGCTCTGCTAGAGATGATCTAAGTACTTACTGCAATTTTAGCCAAAATGTAGTTTAAATGTTCTTAGATTCGTTGAACATATGACAGAGTATTTAGTACCGGAGAAAGTATTTTACTATTTGCCCATCTTTGCTAAGCAATATACTAATCAGTAATCACAACGCAGGGCACAAATTTCTCCTGATTGCTGGAGCTCACACGAACAAATTTCGGATTTACTTTTCCTAAGACGACCGCTAATCATGAGATTGAGGAAGTTTTTGTTCTCTTTCTTAATCTTGCTCATTTGGTTGATGCTTCTAGTTTTTTTTTTGAATAACAGCAGGAGAACTGCTGTGTTCATTGCATTAGAAGAAAAAGGTACGGAGACCCGAACTGCTCAGTTTATTGAAGGAAAACCGGGCGAAAACATTTACATCAACAAGAGCACCGCTAGACATAAAGAACGCCGGGAGGCTAGGAGCGGCACAAACATAGAAGCACACCACCAGGGCAAGCAACGTCACCGGACATCATCCCTCGTGCTTACGGTGGGACTTCTTCGACTTCATTGCAACAGCCCCAAGGTCACTCCAAACATGTTGAATCAAACACCATTGCCACGAGCTTGTTCGCCGTCTTCAACAACATCGGAGAGAGAAGACATAACCGAAGGGAGGCGGCATGTGCCGCTCCGATCTTGAGAGGGCGGGAAACAGGACTCGTCTGGCGCCGCCTGCATGTCGAGAGTGCTCCTGCTACCACCACCACGGGGCAACCCCACGAGACCCAGCACCACAGACCCAAGAACACACACCATTGAAAGTGCCCGACCAACCGCTTGACCACAGCCCAGGTGCTCCCGTCAGTACCATGTCTCCGAAACGATGCTTCCACCGAAGTAACGACATTGAGGATGCCGCCATCGCCAATCCGACATGCGGATTTAGGTTTTCACCCAAAGACAAGAACCGAGAGCGGGAGAAGTGATTGATCTCCTCGGTAATGCCTTCAACAAGGCAAACGACACACAGAAGTGACGTCATCACCGGCATCGACGGAAGTCGAGCAAGACTTTCATCCGGAGAACTGCACACCTCGCTGGAACCAGAGTTTCCGGCACACCTCAGTCACACCCAACCTCTCCACACATACCTCGCCGGAGCAACATCAAGGGCGGCTTCATGACTAGCACCCCCGCTGGCCACCAAGAATCTGTGTGCACCCCACCTTCCTCCAGCCTTCAACTAGGCAGCCTCCAAACTGCCCGAGCTGCCAGGTCCCCGGAATTGGAGCAAGGCCGCTTGGCCATTCGCTCGGCCTGTTCGCTGCCCTGGCTAGCAAAGGAAGCAGCGCCGCCACATCAAGACTGGAGAGCAGCCGGAGCAGGGCGTCGTGCCACCGTGAAGGACGCGGCCCACGCGGCCCAGATTCGGCCCAATCGGACCCGCGCAGCCAGGCGCGATGCAGCACGCCAGCGCCGCACCTGCCGGCCTTCGCCTCCCCGTCTAGAACCGCCCAACTCGGTCCACCACCGCGCCGATATGAGGCTGCCGCTCGCTTGAGCGCGACCGACTCACCACGACGCTCGCTTGAGCGCCGCCGACCTCAACCGCACCGACGCTCGCTTGAGCGCGGCCGCCCATGACGCAGCAGCGGGAGCTCCTCGCAGCCGCCGTTGCAACCACCTCTCCACCGGTGCCTACAGAGCCTCCGCCACGCCATCCCCTCGCCGCTCCCGCGCCACAGGCAGGCACCACCCCGCCCGAAGGACGCAGCCGTCCGCCCAGACCGGCCCCGTGAGGCCCAGATCGAGCCCGCCAGGGCGCGGCCTCCTCCAGACGCGAGCTGACCGCCCCCTCCGCCGCCGGTCAGCACAGCATGCTACGCCGGCCCGGAAAAACAACCTCGCCTCGCCGCGCCCGCCGCCAGCCGCCGCCGCGCCGCGCCAGCCGCCAGTCGCCGCCTCCGCGTGCAGAGGAGACACGGGCGCGCCCACCACTCCCTTCCGCCTTCGGCAGCAGGGCGCGCCACCACCGCCGGTGCCGGCGGCAGCGGCGGCCAGGGGAGGTGGCTGTGAGGGGGGTGGTTGGCCTAGGGTTTGGGCTCTTCGGAGTCGCCCCCGCGCGAGAGCGACCCGGGAGAGAGTCTCTTCTCATACAATGAGAACCAGATTGGTTTGTTACAAGAACTTTTAGGGTGACTTCTTTTAGGCTTCTGCTTCTGCATAAGCTAGCTTCTAGAAAATGGTGGGGAAAAACTGTGGTGGCAAGAAGCTACTAGAAACTAGTTCCTCCTATTCTTTTGGGCTTCTATACATTTAGCTTATTTGATGTATTGAGTTGTGAAATATCTGTAATAACCCTAGATACATAACAACATCAGTAAATCGATCTCATCATCCACCATATCCATGGAACAACTAATCACAAAGATCAAATCATTAGCATATCATCCATTCATACTCAGATAAGATTGGGCATAAATTAACCATGAATTAGATCTTGGAAGGAGACGCAAACCACAGCCACGGGGCGGGGGAGCAGGGCGAGCGGCGGCGCCTGCAGGGGAGCAGCGGCCGGCGCCTGCAGGGGAGCAGCGGCCGGCGCCGACAGTGGGGTAGCAGCGGCCAGCAGCGGCAGGGCGAGCGACGGCGCCTGCGGGAGAGCAGCGGTCGGCGCCGACGGCGGGGGAGCAGCGGCCAGCGGCGACATGGCGAGCGGCGGCGCCTGCGGGAGAGCAGCGGCCGGCGCCAACGGCGGGGGAGCAGTGGCCAGCGGCGGCAGGGCGGAACCCTATGTCCCTATCGCTCCATGTTGACCAAGCTCACGATGCGGGGGGCGTGTACCGTTTCGTTTTTTTTCTTTTTTTTCTGTTGGCCATCCGGGAACTTGGGGAGTGGCAGTTTCGTGTAAATTCCACTCAAGAGGGCGGCTATTCTATATACCGGTTCGGCTCTCCGATGGAGAAGCCCGGGAAACTGCTCTGGACCAGTTTCTGGCTATAGATAGGATTGGAGCTTCCCGGTAGGAATAAGCTGGCCCAAAGCTGGAGTCATCTTTTGGGCTTCAGCGGTCCACGACCTGGAAGCCAGCCTAGAAGCTGAAAAGAAGTCAGCCTTGACGGAAGTGTTCATCGATGGGAGGCTGCTCTTGACGGAAGTGTTCACCTTGTGGATGTAGTGGGTTCAACTAGCATCGAGCTCGAATCTCCACTTATAATGACTTTGATCTTGCATCACTTCAACCAGCAAGATGCTTCCAATACCCATTGATCGTTTTACTTGTGAAGACTCTTCATTAGGTCATATTATTTCAATTTTTAGGAAAATCTCATCATGTAATAAAATATTCCATGCTAAATTTCATAAAGTTTGGACCAATTTAAGAAGTAAACTAACCAATAATATGTACCCAAAGGCATGCAGTTCCTTAACCTAGTATTTGATATTTTGAAATTAATTTTATTGTTAAAAGCTACATTTTACATATGCATGTCATCTGATTTTTGAAAATTATAGACATTATTTGAGATACATGTAGTTCAATGCAGAAATACATGTTATTAATAGCACAAGATTTGTTTACTTTGATCTTTTATAATGATTTGAAAACTTGTACAAGTCTTCCATCAGCACTAAAATGTACTCTCGTAAACGTGCAGCTTTTCGGGGTACTATAGAACGATATCTACTGAAGGTGGTACACAAAGCTAGATATTTCAAGAAAAAATAAACTTACAATTAAACCCTTGATCACATACATGTGGGATGAAGTTCTTGACAGCACACATACAAATCAATTGCCTCCACCAATATCTTCGGAGCGCCGTATAATTTTCACGTGAGTTCCCTACATCCAGAACACATCTACAAATGAACGGATGCATAAGTACACAAAATTATTTTTCCATATGCTTTTGTTCGAGGAATAAGCAAAGTCGTCGTGAAATTGGATTGGTCAACAACTGTGTTCAAATGAAATATGGTAAAAAGAGAACACAAAAATTCCGTATGCAACCTATTTCCATTCGAATTTATCCCGTTGCACATCCAAATGTAGGGTTTATAAATTATGAACTCATCACTGTTGTCCACATAAAGAAAGTTTTAGTGCTATGTTGTCTGAAATCTTCTTCTTTCGAAACTCATCAGTGGACCAGCAAAGACACGGCACATGGGCTACAGACAACAGGTTCTGGACAGCTATAGATAAGAGTGTACGGCGAATAATAAACTAAAACGTACGGACACAGAAGCACTGTCGTCTTTATCTGGTCCTGCTATTTCTCTGGCCAGCAGAGATTCAGAGTAGCAGTGACTAGCTTGATTTGGAAGATTACTAATGTTAAGCACTTCCAGTTTAAAGCTCGCGAAAAAATGCTGTAGAAATATTGTTTCCGTTGCACAATTGACATGTCCACCTCATGCATGTTTGAGAACGAACATGTGCTAGTAGTTCCACACCAGCTAAACTTCAGCTTTAACTTCGTTGCCCCCTTGTTAATCATGGGAGCTAAATTGTCCCATCGATAAGACGTTTGTTAGGGAACTATTTCCTCGTTATGCTTTTGTCCCGTTGACCCGAAAAAGAACACGTGGCTTTTAGTTAATTTTCTGGTGACAATCATATATCGAACATAGTTTGTTAGCGCAGTGTCCGTCAATAGCTTAAACTCGCCCCACAAATATCTACAAGTACTGAACTGCAACACTTTAACAAGAAAAGGACGCATGCAAGGCGCTGCTGATGTGCCAAATGGAGCATCAAATGATCAAATCAGCTCGTTAATACACCATGCCATGCATGTGCTCAGTGGCTGAGCCAGAATTTTAGTAAGCCCCAGGCCAAAAATCGAGCGCAAGGAAAACTACTCTGTCCGATCCATAATAAGTGTCGAAAACTTAGTTCGATAGAGGGAGTACTCATTTTGAAAAAGTATGAAAGAAGATAACAGTTGTAATAGCACAATTTTTTTTTGGTACGGTTGCAAAAAGAAACATATAGATTCAACTCTATTGTTAACGATAGAATTAGTATCGTGGGGATACATAGTATGATTTGCATTTGATTTGTTTGATGTTGAAATTGGCAGCTAACACATCACGGTCAGTATCTATTGATCTCCAATATTTCATGAAACTGAGACTACATAAATGGATCGAGTTAAAAGCCAGATTTAGCGTCGTGACGGACGACAACTGACGGAAGCAACAAGATCTCCAACACAGGGAAGCTATACTAGCTAGCAGTGTGGCTAATTGGCGAACAAGGTTGGTGCCATTAGATGTTGCTTTCGATCCCATAATGTCTTTGTCTAGGAACATCTACAACTACGAGCGGCACGGTAACCTGTATGGCCTATGGGCGACGGGCTGTGATAAATTTGCTGGCCTCTTTCGCATGATTTTCAAAATGTAGAAATAGGGGAAACACATGATTGAGAGATGTCATATATTCCAAATTGGAATTTAAAACATGGAAATTTTTATAATGGGCATTTTAAGATGATGCGCAGGAAATACACACATGAATTTTAAATGATTGATGAGAGAGAAGTAGAGAGAGAAAGAGTGTAAGCACATTGGACTTCTCGAATAAAAAGAAAACGAGATTTAAGGTCATATTGAGATTCATATAGAATGGAGAGGGTAGGATTAGATTCGATTGCATATCAATTAGATGGACTCAATTCTTGATCCAGGCATTACGTAGGAAAAAATTCTGTGGGTAGGAATATTCCAAAATTCCTATGAAATTCCTCCAATCCATATAGTTGTTCGTTTCGGTTTTTTATCAAGCCAGCCTAGTTGACCAGCGGCCCCGAATGCTCTATGCTACATTGTTATTTTGGAAGAGGTTTCAGGTACTTGTAGAATTGGTATGCAAGTGTTTTCGGGGATCTTTAGATTGAAGGATTTGCATAGCAATTTTGCATAGGCAATTTTTTTTTTCAAACGAAGCCCTTTGGATTAAAGGTATGACACTTCCATAATTCTATGGATCCTACACTTCAATCCCATCGGAAATTTACATCAATTTAACCTCTTTTTTACACTCATTTGAGTAAGATCAAGACACTTTTCTGTAGTTTCCCTATATTTTATACTGATGACTATTTATGTAGTTTCCATCTGCTTTGTAATTCTCTATTTGTATTGTCAAATTCCTATTTTTTGCATTGTTATGATCCAAACAAGCGACTTCTAAGAAAGATGTCGAGAAGACTTTTGAGATTTTGCAAGCCCTATTTTGTATCCGCGGTCCGACTCACACGAAAGCAGATTATCACTTTTAATGACTGATGAAATGCATCGGACAGATCAAGATAACTTAACACTACAAAGTATGTTTTTCGCGAGAGATATAGTCTGATTTATTTTGTGGGCGTTTTTCCATGCACTGCTGGTATGGAGAAGAGAGATGGGGGTAGGAAGCAACGAGAAAGGAGAGATGGATCTGGGAAACCGACACTTCCCTAGTCCCCAAAAAGGCACTGCTTTCGGCCACTCAGAAAGGTGATAGATAGAACAGCTGGCAACCTCGCCTCGATCAGATGTGCTGCGCAATGTACGTACTCCGTAGTCCGTACTTACCCATGCAGCGACCGTATCCTCCTTAGGTCACGCTATCTCTCTCCCTGTGTAAACAGCCTTTGGCCCGATCAGGCAGCCAGACGCTCCCAGGGTGCTCTCTGGGCGGCCGCGTCATTGCCGGTCGAAAACAAGCACAAACAAGGAAGCATGCATGGATATGTTGGCCGACCCAAGCAGCACCCATGCATGCATGCAACTATAGTACTTCCACCGACTGCATCCTAACATACATAAACGTATGATTCAGGTAATACACATGCATGAAAGCTAGACCGACGCAAGTACAATCAATCGCCAACACACATCAGTTAACAAGAGATGAGGACCTTAAAGACCTACAGTGCTCGCTGCTCACCACTCACCGAAGAAAGAAGAGGTAAGGACTTGTACTAGTATATGAAAACATGACAATTCACAACACAATCACTATGTAACATATGTGGGGACAATATATATAGTCATGGAAGTGTGATTTGCATGTGCGTGCGAGCAAACTCTAACCCCGTTACATCAAGTACAAAATTGGTAGCCAGACACCTTTTGGGACCAGAAGACCCGCAAAGCCTGTGCCGGCTACCTAGTTCCGTAACAGGGGAGAGTTGCAAGCAAGCAAAGCTAATTCTCTATCTCCTCTCAAGTCTCTTCAAAGCACCTGCGCTAAGATAGCCCTAGGAGCAACGGCCATCTCTCTCCTCTGATCACCAACCAAGAACACCCTTCTCACTCTCTCTCTACACGGCTAATCATAGGATTAAGGTACTCTACAGTAGCACTAGTAATTAACAACATACTAGACATAGACTGATAGACACATATATAGGGGGGCAGTTCGATCTGTACTGAACGGTCCGTGACGCCAGATCAGGCGAACGGTGATCGATGGGGCGCGCCCTTCCTCCTGTTGTTGAGGGAGAGCACGATCTGCGGGAAGAACCCGCCGGACTTCTTCTTCCTCGGGACGTCGCTGGCAGCACCGGCTGCTTGGTCGGTTCCCACGCTAGCGCGCCGAGCATGGCGGCCGCCGTTGCTGGAGCCGCCACTGACGCCGCTGCTCTCGTGATAGCGACGCGTGGGGTCCTCGAGGATGGAGTTTGGGGTGACCTGTGCGGCGTCGTAGTCGAGGAGGTCCGCGGAGGAGCTGCCGACGTGGAGGTTCTCGAAGCGCGGGAAGCAGGCCAGGTCGGGCTCGCCGGACATGTAGAGGATGTTGGACAGGTCGCCGCCCTGCATCATCACATGATCCACCTGCATGCACGCAGTCGCGGATGTGTTACTCATCAGATTGCTCTAGCATGTAGACATGAAGTGGTTGTAGTGGAGGAGAGTGTTGCACCTTGCAGGAGAGGCAGCAGAAGTGGAATGGCTCCTGGAGGATCCTGTCGCAGGTGAGGCAGATGTTGCCGGAGCCCTTGAAGGGCCTGGACTGCGGCCGCGGCTTGAGGAAGATCACCTTGGCGCTGTTGATCGTGTAGGGCTGCATGCATGCAAGATTAGGCGACGGACAACTCCCAAACATGCGGGGCTCATGATCTAGATGAATTTGTGAATGATTCACCTGAACGAAGGAGCAGTCGATGAGCTTGTCAAGGTCGCCCAGGCGCACCACGTCGTTGTAGACGTACCTCCGTACCTACACAAAATGATGTATTAGCTTTTTTACATACGTACATACTGACATATAATATATTCCCTCTGATGCTAAATTGCTAATAGTATATGTTTAGAGGCATCTGTATCTAGATGAATTTGTGCAGATTTTCAGGGATGGACGGAGTAAGTAAAAAAAAATTAAGCGGTACAGATTACGTAGTTAGTTCAAGGTGACTGTTGGGTAAAAGGTACTACCTCCGTTTCAAGGAATAAGGCGTCCTCGTTATACGTGCTTTTTGTTTGACCAAGAATTACTTTAAATAGATAAAGATTATTTGTATGAAATTAGTATCATTAAAAAGTGCTTTTTAATAACGATACTCTCAATACGCGTGCGCCTTATTTCTTGAAACGGAGGTGATAAAAGGTAGATTCAGCCGCTCTCTCCTCCGTCGAATAGGATACGCTAGGTAAAGGCTGCTGAGTCAGCAGTAATAACTGCTGAACGTTTGACCGTCGGCTCGTCGTGATCCTAATCGTGGGAGACCGACGGCGTTACGTGCGTGCGCCCCCATCGTGCACGCAGCTATGAGCTATCTTCCTGCATGCAAATGGCAAAGGCCAAATGACCAAGGTGCCCCTGACCAGAACCCCAAGGTCGACGCAAGAACCAGAGGCAGGAAGGTGAAAGCATACGTAATTCCAAGGCCACTGTGGGCTGAACCGAGTGAACAGCGACGTCGTGAAGGGCTGAACCATGCGGTTGGACGGTAGCGCAGGATCGGCGTGTGTACAAGAGCGCAAGGACACAAAGGCGGGGAACAGTATCGAGGCCTTGTTTGGCAACAGGGCAGGCGCTTTTACCATGCACACATATGGTATGGTAAAACTGTTGTTGGCCGCGGCTACTGCTAGCTTCCTTCTACTACACCGTCCTGTCACTGCGCCGAGCTGCGATGCATGCCACCACAACACATCCACACAGATGGTTGAGTGGATGGCTCATGGCCATTGATCCATTTATTCACCAACCGGGCAGGGCTGGATCAGTGGCGGAAGCTGTGCTTTGCTTCGCTATGCATGGCAACACAATCCGGATAACACACCCCATTTGTAGCTAGGGCGATCTGGACTAACCCAAGTGACGCGACCGGAGCCACTATTACCACCGTTAAAATGCAGGACACGCACTCTGCATAGTGCGCGCGCTATACAGGGAAATTTAGGGGAACGGCCAGGCGGAGGCAGCCTTGCCTACTGACTACTGAGAAGAGATAGGGAGAGGTGGGATTGCAGTAACTTTTGCAGGTGGCTGGCGAGAGGGAAGAGGGCAGCCACAGGACAGGAATGGGTGGCGCGGCTCCTCATGCAATGCATTGCAGTGCCCGTGGTTGGTTGGAATTTACAGCCTTAAATTATGTAAGACTATGCTTCTTTCGGGGATGCTGCCAAGCCGCGCGCGATGAAAAGAAAACACCTCAGATTACCTTTCTACATTGCCTTTTCTTTTCCTTTGTCACCACTGTTGTTAATTTTTTGTCCTTCTACAATAATCTGGTGGAGCAAGAGTTACAAACCTGCTCTCTCTATTTTAATGAATAAGGCGTTGCGTTTTCATGTTTTTTCTTTGATCAGGATTTATTATACATATATAAACATTGTAGGCATAAAATTACCATCATTTTAAAGTGTTTTTCAACACAAATATAATTATATTAAATACATACAATATAATCAAGATCTGCTTGCTAATTTTTTTTATGTCAAAGTTCGTCTTATAACATGTGTCCATCTTATTCATCGAAACAAAGGTATTAAATGGGGTTTAGCAGAGGGCAATTGGGTTAGGGTTTACAGTAAACAAAACCATGCAGGGAGACATGGCACAAAGCACAACGAACCAGGGCCTGCAGAAACGACAAGATGAAGCCAGCCGAAAGAGGCGCACAAGGTTCGAACACCACACTTGGGAACTCGAACACGCCGCAACTCAGCCCAACCAAATCAGGTGATTAAGTAAAGATAATTACACATCACTACGGGTAAGCACGGCCGGTCTATCTCTCCCTCTCTCTAGCTGATAGCAGTGGTGATGCAGAAAAGGGTTACTACTCCGACAGATAGCTCTAAATTGATACGCTCGCTTGAGGAAACTAAACAGTCCAAAAGGCTAGTAGAGTAGGCATCATCTAATTAGACCAAATACGTACAAGCCTGCCCTCCCCTGTGTGGGGTGCCACTGAATTACCATATTCTAGCTAGCAACACACGGCCGCTTCAGATAGAACTTGTATCAGGCTAGCACTTAACAAGTTCACATGGAAAGAACACAAAACCGGCTAGAATTAACTGCGATTCTGAACCAAAGACGCGGACCAAGAACAGGAAAGAAAGCATGCAGGCGACAATTGATTGTCTACTCCATCAGAGAAGAACTGGTTACTGGTTCTTGGAAACGAACAAAAAGTTAGCCGGGGCCGGAGAAGTAAGAAAGGAAGAATCGCTGTCGCTCTTGCGCCAATTCAGGCTCCTGCATGTCGATTTGAGAGGAGGAGAAGGAAGAAGATGGCGAGAGGCTAACTGGTCGTTACCTGGAGCAGCGGGTGGTGTCGGTGCGCGGCGTTGGCGCAGTGCGGGCAGATGCTGGTGCAGCAGGCGAGGCAGAAGATGTTCTTCTCGTTCTTCTTCCTGCTCTCGTGCGCCTCGCACGCCACGAAGAAGCTCTCCTCCACCAGCCCGCCCAGCCACCCAGGTCTCATCCCCATCTCCCCTTCGCCAATTCTCCCTCACCACACTCTCCCTTCGCCACAGAACCACAATTCTCCTAGCTAGGCTCTCCTTTGATTAGCTCTAGTCAAGCCGTATGTACGTATGTAGATCAGGGAGAAGGATGTTTAATGGAGGAGTGAGCAGTCGACGGGCGTCTATATATAGAGCGGGAGTGAGGGGGCTCGCTCGATCGATCGATCTCGTGTGTGTGCCTGTGTGGCTAATGGCGTCAAGGGGACATACGGGTTCGGGGCGGTCAAAGGAACACCTGGGCGTCACGGTCCGAGTGTCGGGGACCTCAACTGCAATTCAGGCACCACTCCGGGGTGCTATCCGACATTTGGCGCCTCGTCGGCTTGCAGAGTGTACTACGAGTGGTGTGGATAGGGCTGTTCCTGCAAAGCGCTATAGCTACTGGGATTACCAGTAATTCGGTGCCTGACAGATTAGTGATGTACACTAGTAGTGCTGCACTAATATGGGATGGTAACGTGATGTCAAAATCAGATGATCAGAGCACGTGGTGCTGGTAAATCAGGCAGCGGTAGTTGCCTGATTTAGCTTGGTTTTGAGGTGACCAAGTGATGGCGCTCGTCTATAGCTCCGAGGAAAATGGAGGGAGCGACCAACTACGCGCCGAGTGAGATTGAATGACAATTGCCCGCCTTATCCGAACTTTAAGTTTCCCCTTCCTGAAATTCGCCTATCCTAGTCCGTATAGCTGACGAGACTTTGCCTCGATTCAGAATTAAATCACTCGCTGTTGATCGATCGGGGAATTCAGCATGCGGTGTTTCCAACTCTGGCATCCTACATGCACAGAAATCACCAACTCGAGCGTAGAGATTATCAGTCTCGCCCCAGCCCCATGTGACCGGAGTCCGGACTGCTAAGAATGATGAAACCGATGCAAGATTTTACTACCTCAAGGTACCAATCTCCATCGTTCTCTATGTGTTTTCAGCTTAATTTCACAGTTGATCACTGCCAGTAATTTTGAGCTTCATTACTGTACTTTGCAAGAATGCGATTGACCGATCCTTCGTCGTCTGGTGGTCGATCGCTCGCGTGAAGGTGGTAGTTGCAGTACTGCCGTATCTGCCTTTTCAGTTACTGCTTTTCCTGTTCTTGTTTTTATCTGACCGTTTTCTTGCTTCGTCCCGCCAAGTTTCGTGGACTGTAGCGGTGTACCCATCTCGCCTACACCCTAGGGACGTGCGTGCTACCCTCTAGATAGCCAAGCACGAACGACCATACCGTGGTGTAACTTTGTTTTACAGCTGTGCTCCATTCGGCCATGAAAGGGAGCATTGCAATGGACAAAATTCTCTGTAAACTTTGAAAAAAGTACAGTTTGAAGTTTTAGGACACCTTCAATTCATAGATAGGAAAATCATAGAAATAAGAAAAGTATAAAATGGTGTTGTCACTTTGCATGAAATAGTACATGAGATGCATTGGAAAAAATTGAATCGGGTTATTCTCAAGATCGACTTTGAGAAAGCTTATGATAAATTTATATGATTTTTTTCTTCAACAATCAATCAGGATGAAAGGTTTATCAGATGAGTGACACGCTCTTATAAATAACATTATTTTCCATGGAAATGTGGCTATTAAGGTCAATGACGATATTGGTCGATACTTCCAGACGAAAAAAAGTTTGAGGCAAGGGGATCCCCTTTCTTCAATGTTATTTAACATTGTGGTGGATATGCTTGCTATTATAATTGAGCGTGCGAAGGTTGATGGTCAGATTGAAGGGGTAGTGTCTCATCTTGTGGATGGGGATTATCTATTTTTCAGTATCCCGGTGATACAATTCTTTTTATGGAACACGACTTGAAAAAAGTTCGAAATCTGAAGTTAATACTAACGGCATTCGAGCAATTGTCTGGTCTCAAAATTAATTTTCATAAAAGTCTGTTATTTTTCGGCGAGGCCAATAACGATGTCAACCTATACGCCGACTTGTTCGGATGTGGTCTTGGCTCCTTTCCGATCAACTATCTAGGTATTCCAATTCATTATCGGAGATCGACGTTGGCGGAGTAGAAACTTGTCGAGGAAAGACTTCAGAAACGGTTAAGTAGTTGAAAAGGTAAACTGCTGTCCCTTGGGGGAGCTTAGTTCACATAAATGCAGTACTTACGAATATGGTATTGTATATGATATCTTGCTTCCATCTGCCTAAAGGAATCTTACATAGATTAGACTATCTACGTTCAAGATTCTTTTGGCAATGGAATACTGAGAAGAAAACATATCGGTTAACAAAATGGAGTGTTGTATGCCGTCCAAAAGATCAAGGTGGATTTGGTGTTCATGATCTTGAAGTTAAGAACAGGACTTTGCTAGAAAAATGGCTGGCCAGATTATTAACTGAGGATGGTATATGGCAACAACTATTAAGGAAAACGTATGTGGGTTCAAAAGCGTTATCTCGGGTCTTTTGGAAACCCGAAGATTCTCATTTTTGGGCCGCCATTATGGCAACTAAGTAGCACTTTATCCCATTTGGTTCGTTGTCCATAAGGAATGGAGGGAGATTAGGTTCTGGGAAGATAGATGGTTGGGAACAACTACTCTTCGAGAACAATATTCAACTTTGTACAATATTGTTCGTTAAAAGGGAGATACCTTGCAGAAGGTTATGGAAACTTCTCCTCCCTCCATGATGTTCAGGCTGAAGGAGATATGCCCTAGAGGCAATAATAAAGTGGTTATTATTTATATCTTTATGTTTATGATAAATGTTTATATATCATGCTATAATTGTATTAACCGAAACATTAGTACATGTGTGATATGTAGACAAACAAGAAGTCCCTAGTATGCCTCTTAAACTAGCTTGTTGATTAATGGATGATTAGTTTCATAATCATGAACATTGGATGTTATTAATAACAATGTTATATCATTATATGAATGATGTAATGGACACACCCAATTAAGCGTAGCATAAGATCTCGTCATTAAGTTATTTGCTATAAGCTTTCGATACATAGTTACCTAGTCCTTATGACCATGAGATCATGTAAATCACTTATACCGGAAAGGTACTTTGATTACACCAAACGCCACTGCGTAAATGGGTGGTTATAAAGGTGGGATTAAGTATCCGGAAAGTATGAGTTGAGGCATATGGATCAACAGTGGGATTTGTCCATCCCGATGACGGATAGATATACTCTGGGCCCTCTCGGTGGAATGTCGTCTAATGTCTTGCAAGCATATGAATGAGTTCATAAGAGACCACATACCACGGTACGAGTAAAGAGTACTTGTCAGAGACGAGGTTGAACAAGGTATAGAGTGATACCGAAGATCAAACCTCGGACAAGTAAAATATCGCGTGACAAAGGGAATTGGTATCGTATGTGAATGGTTCATTCGATCACTAAAGTCATCGTTGAATATGTGGGAGCATTATGGATCTCCAGATCCCGCTATTGGTTATTGGTCGGAGTGAGTACTCAACCATGTCCGCATAGTTCACGAACCGTAGGGTGACACACTTAAAGTTGGATGTTGAAATGGTAGAACTTGAATATGGAATGGAGTTCGAATATTTGTTCGGAGTCCCGGATGAGATCCCGGACATCACGAGGAGTTCCGGAATGGTCCGAGAATAAGATTCATATATAGGATGTCATTTTATGTGAATTAAAATGACGCGGAAGGTTCTATGGAAGGTTCTAGAAGGTTCTAGAAAAGTCCGGAAGAAACCACCAAGGAAGGTGGAGTCCACATGGGACTCCACCTCCATGGCCGGCCAACCCTAGTGGGGGTGGAGTCCCAAGTGGACTCCCCTTAGGGCCGGCCACCCCCCATATGGGAGGTGGAACTCCCACCTCTAGTGGGAGTCCTAGCTTGGGTAGGTTTCCCCACCATATGGAAGGTTTTGGTTCGGTCTTATTCGAAGACTTGGAGACCAACACTTGGGGTTCCACCTATATAATGAGGGGCCAAGGGGAGGGGGCCGGCCACCCAAGAACCACAAGGTGGCCGCACTCCTATAGTGGCCGGCCCCCTCTCCCCAAACCCTAGCGGCCTCTCTCCTCCACCACGTCCCGCACGCTTAGCGAAGCTCCGCCGGACTTCTCCACCACCACCGACACCACGCCATCGTGCTGTCGGATTCAAGAGGAGCTACTACTTCCGCTGCCCGCTGGAACGGGGAGGTGGACGTCGTCTTCATCAACAACCGAACGTGTGACCGAGTGCGGAGGTGCTGCCCGTCGTGGCGCCGGAAGCGATCGTGATCAAGATCTTCTACGCGCTTTTGCAAGCGGCAAGTGAACGTCTACCGCAGCAACAAGAGCCTCATCTTGTAGGCTTTGGAATCTCTTCAAGGGTGAGACTCGATACCCCCTCGTTGCTACCGTCTTCTAGATTGCATCTTGGCTTGGATTGCGTGTTCGCGGTAGGAAATTTTTGTTTTCTATGCAACGTTATCCTACAGTGGTATCAGAGCCGTGTCTATGCATAGATGGTTGCACGAGTAGAACACAATGGTTTGTGGGCGTTGATGCTCTTGTTATCTTTAGTTTGAGTACTTTGCATCTTCGTGGCATAGTGGGATGAAGCGGCTCGGACTAACTTTACATGACCGCGTTCATGAGACTTGTTCCTCATTCGACATGCAACTTGTATTGCATAAGAGGCTTTGCGGGTGTCTGTCTCTCCTACTATAGTGAAGATTCAATTTACTCTTCTATTGAAAACATTAGTATCAACGTTGTGGTTCATGTTCGTAGGTAGATTAGATCTCTCTCGAAAACCCTAAACCACGTAAAATATGCAAACCAAATTAGAGACGTCTAACTTGTTTTTGCAGGGTTTGGTGATGTGATATGGCCATAATGTGATGATGAATATGTATGAGATGATCATTATTGTATTGTGGCAACCGGCACGAGCCTTATGGTTGTCTTTAAATTTCATGTTGAGTAGTATTTCAAAATAGTTGTAATAGTTGCTACATGGAGGACAATCATGAAAACGGCGCCATTGACCTTGACGCTACGCCGACGATGATGGAGATCATGCCCGAAGATGATGGAGATCATGTCCGTGCTTTGGAGATGAAGATCAAAGGCGCAAAGACAAAAGGGCCATATCATATCACATATGAACTGCATGTGATGTTAATCCTTTTATGCATCTTATTTTGCTTAGATCGCGACGGTAGCATTATAAGATGATCCCTCACTAAAATCTCAAGATAATAAAGTGTTCATCCTTAGTAGCACCGTTACCAAGTCTTGTCGGTTCGAAGCATCTCGTGATGATCGGGTGTGATAGAATCAACAAGTACATACAACGGGTGCAAGACAGTTTGCACATGCGGATACTAAGGTGGCCTTGACGAGCCTAGCATGTACAGACATGGTCTCGGAACACGTGATACCGAAAGGTAGAGCATGAATCATATGGTTGATATGATGAACACTTTGAGTGTTCGCCATTGAAATCACACCTTGTCTCGTGATGATCGGGCTTAGGTGCGGTGGATTTGGTTCGTGTGATCACTAAGACAATGCGAGGGATATTGTTTTGAGTGGGAGTTCACCTAGATTTTTAATTATGTTGAATTAAAATTTGAACTCAATTTGTCATAAACTTAGTCTAAACTTTTGAAAATATATGTTGTAGAGATGGCGTCCCCAATCAATTTTAACCAGTTCCTAGAGAAAGAGAAACTTAAGAGCAACGGTAGCAACTTCACCGACTGGTTCCGTCATGTGAGGATCTTCCTCTCTGGCGAAATCTGCAATATGTGCTTGATGCACCGCTAGGTGACCCTCCTGAAAAAACCGATGAAGTAAAAGCTGTTTACGAGACTCGGAAAATTCGGTACTCTCAAGTTCAGTGCCATCCTATGCAGTCCGGAATCCGATCTTCAAAAACGTTTTGAGCACCACGATCCTCATGAGTTGATGAAAGAGCGAAAGCTATTTTTGAGACTCATGCGGCCGTGGAATGCTATGAAGCATCGAAACAATTCTTCACTGCATGATGGAAGAAGGCAGCTCCGTTAGTGAGCACATGCTCGCCATGACCGGGCATGCGAAGAAACTCAGTGACTTGGGAATAGTGATTCCTAACAGACTGGGGATTAATCGTGTCCTTCAATCACTGCCACCAAGTTACAAGAACTTTGTGATGAACTACAATATGCAGAACATGAACAAGGAGTTACCTGGACTCTTTGGCATGCTAAAAACTGCTGAGATTGAGATCAAGAAAGAGCACCAAGTGTTGATGGTCAACAAGACCACCAGTTTCAAGAAACAGGGCAAGTCTAAGGGAAAATTCAAGAAGGGTGGCAAGAAAGCTGCCACGCCTCCTGTGAAACCTAAAAACGGCCCTAAGCCTGATGCTGAGTGCTATTACTGCAAGGAGAAGGGACACTGGAAGCGTAATTGCTCCAAGTATCTGGCTGATCTGAAGAGCGGCCTTGTCAAGAAGAAGAAAGAAAGTATATCTGATATACATGTTATAGATGTTTATCTCACTGGTTCTCGTACTAGTACCTGGGTATTTGATACTGGTTCGGTTGCTCATATTTGTAACTCAAAGGAACTAATGAATAAACGACAACTTGAAAGATGAAGTGACGATGCACGTTGGAAACGGATCCAAGGTCAATGTGATCGCAGTCGGCACACTTCCTCTACATCTACCTTCGGGATTAGTTTTAAGCCTAAATAATTGTTATTATGTACCTGCGTTGAGCATGAACATTATATCTGGATCTTGTTTAATGCAAGACGGTTATTCATTTAAGTCTGAGAATAATGGTTGTTCTATTTTTATGAATAATATCTTTTATGGTCGAGCACCACAAAAGAATGGCTTATTTCTGTTAGATCTCGATAGTAGTGATACGCATATACATAACATTGATGCTAAGCGAATTAAATTGAATGATAATTCTACTTATATGTGGCACTATCGTCTTGGTCATATTGGAGTGAAATGCATGAAGAAACTCCATGATGGATTACTTGAATCACTTGACTTTGAGTCACTTGATAGATGCGAAGCATGTCTAATGGGTAAAATGACTAAGACTCCATTTTCTGGTATGATGGAGCGAGCTACTGACTTATTGGAAATCATACATACCGATGTGTGCGGACCAATGAGCGTAGCATCGCGTAGTGGTTATCGTTATGTTCTAACCTTCACAGATGATCTGAGTAGATATGGGTATATCTATTTCATGAAACATAAATCCGAAACTTTTGAGAAGTTTAAGGAATTTCAAAGTGAAGTAGAAAATCAACGTAACAAGAAGATTAAATTTCTACGATCTGATCGTGGAGGTGAATATCTGAGTTATGAGTTTGGCATGCATTTAAAGAAATGCGGAATACTTTCACAATTGACACCGCCGGGAACACCACAACGAAACGGTGTGTCCGAACGTCGTAATCGAACTCTTTAGATATGGTTCGTTCTATGATGTCTCTTACTGATTTGCCGTTATCATTTTGGAGTTATGCATTAGAGACAGCCGCATTCACTTTAAATAGAGCACCATCAAAATCCGTAGAAACGACACCGTATGAATTATGGTTTAATAAGAAACCTAAGCTGTCGTTCCTGAAAGTTTGGGGTTGCGAAGCCTATGTAAAGAAGTTACAACCGGACAAGCTAGAACCCAAAGCGGAGAAATGCGTCTTCATAGGATACCCTAAGGAAACTATAGGGTACACTTTCTATCACAGATCCGAAGGCAAAATCTTTGTTGCTAAGAACGGAACCTTTCTTGAGAAAGAATTTCTCACTAAAGAAGTGACTGGAAGAAAAGTAGAACTCGATGAGATTGATGAATCTATACTCGTTGATCAGAGTAGCGCAGTACCGGAAGTTGTACCTGTACCGCCTACACCGGCAACAGAGGAAGCTAATGATAATGATCATGAAACTTCGAACGAGGAAACTACTGAACCTCGCAGATCGACAAGGGAACGTACCACTCCTGATTGGTATGATCCTTGTCTAAATGTCATGATTGTGGATAACAATGATGAGGACCCTGCGACGTATGAAGAAGCGATGATGAGCCCAGATTCCAACAAATGGCAAGAAGCCATGAAATCCGAAATGGGATCCATGTATGATAACAAAGTATGGACTTTGGTAGACTTACCTGATAGCCGAAAGGCTGTCGAGAATAAATGGATCTTCAAGAGAAAAACAGATGCTGATGGTAATATTACTGTATATAAAGCTCGACTTGTCGCAAAGGGTTTCCGACAAATTCAAGGAGTTGATTACGATGAGACTTTCTCACCTGTAGCGAAGCTAAAATCTGTGAGGATTTTGTTAGCAATACCTGCATTTTTCGATTATGAGATTTGGCAGATGGATGTCAAAACGGCGTTCCTTAATGGAGACATTGAGGAAGAGTTGTATATGGTACAACCCAAAGGTTTTGTCGATCCTAAAAATGTGGACAAAGTATGCAAACTTCAGCGTTCAATCTATGGACTGAAGCAAGCATCAAGAAGTTGGAACCGACGCTTTGATAAGGTGATCAAAGACTTCGGGTTTATACAGTGTCATGGAGAGGCCTGTATTTACAAGAAAGTGAGTGGGAGCTCTGTAGCATTCCTGATATTATATGTAGATGACATATTATTGATCGGGAATGATATAGAACTATTAAGCAGTGTAAAAGGTTATTTGAATAATAGTTTTTCAATGAAAGACCTTGGTGAAGCATCGTATATATTAGGCATCAAGATTTATAGAGATAGATCAAGACGCCTAATAGGGCTATCACAGAGTACATATCTGGACAAGATTCTAAAGAAGTTTAGAATGGACGAAAGTAAGAAAGGGTTCTTACCTATGTTACCAGGCAAAGTCTTGAGTAAGACTCAAGGACCGGCTACGGCAGAAGAAAGAGAAAGGATGAGTAAAATCCCCTATGCCTCGGCAGAGGATCTATCATGTATGCCATGCTATGTACTAGACCGGATATAGCACATGCGTTAGTTTGACTAGCAGATATCAAAGTGATCCAGGAATGGAACACTGGACAGCGGTCAAGAATATCCTGAAGTACTTGAAAAGAACTAAGGATATGTTTCTTTGTTATGGAGGTGACCAAGAGCTCGTTGTAAGTGGTTACACCGATGCAAGTTGGAACACCGATCCGATGACTCTAAGTCACAATCTGGGTACATGTTTATATTGAATGGTGCTGCGAAGCAAGCTCGAAAGGCACGGTGGCGAAGTCTTCAACAGAATCGAGTACATAGCAGGAGGCTTCATCAAGCGGTATGGATGAAGAGGTTCATTGTAGAGCTCGGTGTGGTTCCTAGTGCATTGGACCCATTAATCATTTACTGTGATAACATGGGTGCCATCGCCAATGCACAAGAGCCAAGGTCACACAAGAGGCTGAAGCATATCAAGTTGCGTTACCACTCGATTCGCGAGTACATCGAAGATGGAGAAGTAAAGATTTGCAAAGTACACACTAATCTGAATGTAGCAGATCCGTTGACTAAAGCTCTCCCTAGGGCAAAGCATGACCAACACCGAATGCCATGGGTGTTAGGTATATTACAATGTAATCTAGATTATTGACTCTAGTGCAAGTGGGACTGAAGGAGATATGCCCTAGAGGCAATAATAAAGTGGTTATTATTTATATCTTTATGTTTATGATAAATGTTTATATATCATGCTATAATTGTATTAACCGAAACATTAGTACATGTGTGATATGTAGACAAACAAGAAGTCCCTAGTATGCCTCTTAAACTAGCTTGTTGATTAATGGATGATTAGTTTCATAATCATGAACATTGGATGTTATTAATAACAAGGTTATATCATTATATGAATGATGTAATGGACACACCCAATTAAGCGTAGCATAAGATCTCGTCATTAAGTTATTTGCTATAAGCTTTCGATACATAGTTACGTAGTCCTTATGTCCATGAGATCATGTAAATCACTTATACCGGAAAGGTACTTTGATTACACCAAACGCCAATGCGTAAATGGGTGGTTATAAAGGTGGGATTAAGTATCCGGAAAGTATGAGTTGAGGCATATGGATCAACAGTGGGATTTGTCCATCCCGATGACGGATAGATATACTCTGGGCCCTCTCGGTGGAATGTCGTCTAATGTCTTGCAAGCATATGAATGAGTTCATAAGAGACCACATACCACGGTACGAGTAAAGAGTACTTGTCAGAGACGAGGTTGAACAAGGTATAGAGTGATACCGAAGATCAAACCTCGGACAAGTAAAATATCGCGTGACAAAGGGAATTGGTATCGTATGTGAATGGTTCATTCGATCACTAAAGTCATCGTTGAATATGTGGGAGCATTATGGATCTCCAGATCCCGCTATTGGTTATTGGTCGGAGTGAGTACTCAACCATGTCCGCATAGTTCACGAACCGTAGGGTGACACACTTAAAGTTGGATGTTGAAATGGTAGAACTTGAATATGGAATGGAGTTCGAATATTTGTTCGGAGTCCCGGATGAGATCCCGGACATCACGAGGAGTTCCGAATGGTCCGGAGAATAAGATTCATATATAGGATGTCATTTTATGTGAATTAAAATGACGCGAAGGTTCTATGGAAGGTTCTAGAAGGTTCTAGAAAAGTCCGGAATAAACCACCAAGGAAGGTGGAGTCCACATGGGACTCCACCTCCATGGCCGGCCAACCCTAGTGGGGGTGGAGTCCCAAGTGGACTCCCCTTAGGGGGCCGGCCACCCCCCATATGGGAGGTGGAACTCCCACCTCTAGTGGGAGTCCTAGCTTGGGTAGGTTTCCCCACCATATGGAAGGTTTTGGTTCGGGTCTTATTCGAAGACTTGGAGACCAACACTTGGGGTTCCACCTATATAATGAGGGGCCAAGGGGAGGGGGCCGGCCACCCAAGAACCACAAGGTGGCCGCACCCCTACAGTGGCCGGCGCCCCCTCTCCCGAAACCCTAGCGGCCTCTCTCCTCCACCACGTCCCGCACGCTTAGCGAAGCTCCGCCGGACTTCTCCACCACCACCGACACCACGCCGTCGTGCTGTCGGATTCAAGAGGAGCTACTACTTTCGCTGCCCGCTGGAACGGGAGGTGGACGTCGTCTTCATCAACAACCGAACGTGTGACCGAGTACGGAGGTGCTGCCCGTGGCGCCGGAAGCGATCGTGATCAAGATCTTCTACGCGCTTTGCAAGCGGCAAGTGAACGTCTATCGCAGCAACAAGAGCCTCATCTTGTAGGCTTTGGAATCTCTTCAAGGGTGAGACTCGATACCCCCTCGTTGCTACCGTCTTCTAGATTGCATCTTGGCTTGGATTGCGTGTTCGCGGTAGGAAAATTTTGTTTTCTATGCAACGTTATCCTACACAGGCGTGATCTAATTGGCCCCTGACCGACTAGTTGGAATGAATTGGTACAGAGGTTAGCTTCAATACAATTAGGTCAGGGGACTGACGAATTCCGATGGAACCTAACCAAGAATGTTGTTTTCTCGGTCAATTCGCTTACCATTTCCAGTCAAACGGTTCTCAATAATAAATACATTTGGAAGATGAAGACACCACTGAAAACAAAAGTGTTTGGCTGGTACCTTCATCACGGTGTGATTTTAACCAAAGACAACCTTGTTAAACGCAACTAACACAGTTGTAAGAAATGTGTTTTCTATCATCAAGATGAGATAATAAAACATATTTTTTTTCAATCGGTTTGCTAGATCTATATGGTCAATCATTAAGATGGATTCTATACCCGCCTCGTAGCATTGCAAATATATTGGGAATTGGCTAAATGGGGTAGATACTAGTTATAAAACGCTTAACAGAGTGGGTGCGATTGCAATTGTATGGACACTTTGGCTATGTAGAAATTACAAGGTTTTCAATGACAAGAATTCTTCTCTCATGCAGGTCATTTACCGATGTACGGCTTTGCTCCGTTCATGGTCACCACTTCAGTGCTTGGAGGACCGAGACCTCTTTATGGAGGTGTCTACACTGTTGGAGAACACGGCCAAGGAGTTTATTTCCTAACATAGGAGGCTCCATATTAGGCGGATTGAAGCCAACGAAGCGTAGTCTAGTTTGACTCTTTTTATCCACCTTTTATAATTTATTTGATTTCAAACTTGGTACTCGAACGGCTGTGTGCATCTTAGTTATGCAGAGGCTGGGTGTAATGCTTGAATATTTTGAGTAATGAAGCGCTCTTTATCGAAAAAGAGAAGTATCAAATTGAAATGTCATGGCTACATGAATTATATTGGAAAATGAAGTGTGTTTGATTGTAGCAAAGGAAATTGTCCTATATGATATGTTCCTATGAATTAAACAACATGTGTAGGAAATTCCCTATATGATTAAAATCCTACACTATTCCTATGCAATTCCTATAAATCAAAGGAGCCCTTAATTTCAAGTTTTCCACTCCGCTGTGATGCGGTACTGAACCCCATAGGACATCTCTAGCCGATAAACGCAAACACACGTACAGTAAAAGTATGTACCAGAAAATGTTTTCCGCTATGAAAAAGTGGCGTAGCACAACAATACACAGAATAATGAAAAATCATATGCAGGACCCCCAACCTTCACATCACCGCACGAAAGCAACCCCTCCAACGCTCCGGTCGTGTCAGTGGCCGTCCAGACCGCACAAAGTCACGGTTATTAGCCCGAGCACCGCCTCCACACGACAAGGAGGTGCATACGATCGCCAATCCCAGGCCCGTCTTCGATGCATGCTCGCCATGACCTCAAGTTTGGTGATGGTGGTGCTTCGTCGAGGACCTCGAAAGTGGACCGGATTTCACCATTATTTTTCCAAAGAATGGTTGGAGTTTGAGCGGCGATGGCTAGGACTCTCTCTTGGGTTGGGAGAACTTGGGAGGAGGGGGTGGTCAGACTCTGGCGAGTCCACTGGTGTTGCCTACTTGAAAATTCCCTCATGCTAAGGGTTTTCTCCTTTGTAGTAAACTGAAAAATATCCCTTCGAACTTGTATAAGGGGTCCACAGAGCTAGATATGGGGGAAACTGAAAAAGTTTTACGGGTGCAAGATCTGGTACAAGAACTTTTTTCAACCAAACCCTACAGTTCTTGCGCATTTACATCATCTGCTCTTATGCTGCAAGCACCATGTCTACATGCATCTTCTTTCTCTTCTGTGTTAGAGCATCTCCAGCGGCGTCTTCTAAAGCGTCACTCAGAGCGATTTGACGTGCGTTATACAATTAACCGTGTCGAGCCATGTCTATTTGGTCCATCGCGGTCCAATACATTGTCTAGCACCCCGAGCCCGTCCCACTACACAGGGGTTATTGCAGGCGCATCGGACGCAACTACAAGCGGCGTGGCGACTAGCGGGCCCGTCGTGTTAGTGATCTAGGGGTTTGGACGGGCGGGTATAAACCCATTACGTACATCTGGTCAAGGGGCATAATGACCATGTAACTTTCCCAGTGAGCCGTTGATGCACATAAAATGCGTACATGAACTTTGTTCTTTTTGTTGGAGATATGCCCAAGAGGCAATAATAAAAGTGGTTATTATATATCTTTGTGTTTATGATAAATGTTTATATACCATGCTATAATTGTATTAACCGAAACATTGATACATGTGTGATATGTAAACAATAATGAGTCCCTAGTATGCCTCTTAACTAGCTTGTTGATTAATGGATGATTAGTTTCATAATCATGAACATTGGATGTTATTAATAACAAGGTTATATCATTGTATGAATGATGTAATGGACACACCCAATTAAGCATAGCATAAGATCACGTCATTAAGTTATTTGCTATAAGCTTTCGATACATAGTTACCTAGTCCTTTCGACCATGAGATCATATAAATCACTTATACCGGAAAGGTACTTTGATTACATCAAATGCCACTGCGTAAATGGGTGGTTATAAAGGTGGGATTAAGTATCCGGAAAGTATGAGTTGAGGCATATGGATCAACAGTGGGATTTGTCCATCCCGATGACGGATAGATATACTCTGGACCCTATCGGTGGAATGTCGTCTAATGTCTTGCAAGCATATGAATAAGTTCATAAGAGACCACATACCACGGCACGAGTAAAGAGTACTTGTCAGGAGACGAGGTTGAACAAGGTATAGAGTGATACCGATGATCAAACCTCGGACAAGTAAAATATCGCGTGATAAAGGGAATTGGTATCGTATGTGAATGGTTCATTCGATCACTAAGTCATTGTTGAATATGTGGGAGCCATTATGGATCTCCAGATCCCTCTATTGGTTATTGGTCGGAGAGAGTTCTCACCCATGTCCACATAGTTCGCGAACCGTAGGGTGACACACTTAAGGTTTGATGTTGTAATAGTAGAACTTGAATATGGAATGGAGTTCGAAGTATTGTTAGAAGTCTCGGATGGGATCCCGGACATCACGAGGAGTTCCGGAATGGTCCGGAGAATAAGATTCATATATAGGAAGTCATTTTATAAGTTTGAAAATGATCCGGTGACTTTATGGAAGGTTCTAGAAGGTTCTAGAAAAGTCCGGAAGAATTCACTTTGGAAGGCGGAGTCCCGAAGGGACTCCACCTCCCATGGCCGGCCAACCCTAGTGGGGGGAGTCCAAGGTGGACTCCACCAAGGGGGCCGGCCACCCCCACATGGAAGGGTGGGAATCCCACTTGAGGTGGGAGTCCCACCTTGGGTAGGTTTCCCTACTACATGGAAGGTTTTGGGTTGGGGTCTTATTCGAAGACTTGTAGTCCAACACTTGGGGTTCCACCTATATAATGAGGGGCATAGGGGAGGGGGCCGGCCACCACAAGCCTTCAAGCTGGCCGCACCCCATAGTGGCCGGCCACCGCCTCTCCCAAACCCTAGCCGCCCCCTTTCTCCTCCACCTCTCCCGCACGCTTAGCGAAGCTCTGCCGGAGATCTCCATCGCCACCGCCACCACGCCGTCGTGCTGCTGGATTCAAGGAGGAGCTACTACTTCCGCTGCCCGCTGGAACGGGGAGAAGGACGTCGTCTTCATCAACACCGAACGTGTGACCGAGTACGGAGGTGCTGCCCGATTGTGGCACCGTGATCAAGATCTTCTACGCGCTTTTGCAAGCGGCAAGTGATCGTCTACCGCAGAAACAAGAGCCTCATCTTGTAGGCTTTGGAAATCTTCAAGGGTGAGTCACGATCATCCCCTCGTTGCTCCCGTCTTCTAGATTGCATCTTGGCTTGGATTGCGTTCTCGCGGTAGGAAATTTTTTGTTTTCTATGCAACGAATCCCTACAGGTATCAGAGCCGTGTCTATGCATAGATGGTTGCACGAGTAGAACAAAATGGTTTTGTGGGCGTTGATGCTTTTATTGTCTTTAGTTTGAGTACTTTGCATCTTTGTGGCATAGTGGGATGAAGCGGCTCGCACTAACTTTACATGACCGCGTTCATGAGACTTGTTCCTTATTCGACATGCAACTTGTATTGCATAAGAGGATTTGCGGGTGTCTCTCCTACTATAGTGAAGATTCAATTTACTCTTCTATTGACAACACTAGTATCACCGTTGTGGTTCATGTTCGTAGGTAGATTAGATCTCTCAAAAACCCTAAACCACGTAAAATATGCAAACCAAATTAGAGACGTCTAACTTGTTTTTGCAGGGTTTGGTGATGTAATATGGCCATAATGTGATGATGAATATGTATGAGATGATCATTATTGTATTGTGGCAACCGGCAGGAGCCTTATGGTTGTCTTTAAATTTCATGTTGAGTAGTATTTCAAAGTAGTTGTAATAGTTGCTACATGAGGTGAACAACCATGAAGACGGCGCCATGGACCTTGACGCTATGCCGACGATGATGGAGATCATGCCCGTTGATGATGGAGATCATGTCCGTGCTTTGAAGATGAAGATCAAAGGCGCAAAGACAAAAGGGCCATATCATATCACATATGAACTGCATGTGATGTTAATCCTTTTATGCATCTTATTTTGCTTAGATCGCGACGGTAGCATTATAAGATGATCCCTCTCACTAAAATATCAAGATAATAAAGTGTTCATCCTTAGTAGCACCGTTGCCAAGACTTGTCGTTTCGAAGCATCTCGTGATGATCGGGTGTGATAGAATCAACAAGTGCATACAACGGGTGCAAGCCAGTTTTGCACATGCGGATACTAAGGTGGCCTTGACGAGCCTAGCATGTACATGGTCTCGGAACACGTGATACCAAAAGGTAGAGCATGAATCATATGATTGATATGATGAACACTTTGAGTGTTCGCCATTGAAATTACATCTTGTCTCGTGATGATCGGACTTAGGTGTGGTGGATTTGGTTCGTGTGATCACTAAGACAATTCGAGGGATATTGTTTTGAGTGGGAGTTCACCTAGATTTTTTAATTATATTGAATTAAAATTTGAACTCAATTTGTCATAAACTTAGTCTAAACTATTGCAAATATATGTTGTAGATATGGCGTCCCCAATCAATTTTAACCAGTTCCTAGAGAAAGAAAAGCTTAAGAGCAACGGTAGCAACTTCACCGACTGGTTCCGTCATGTGAGGATCTTCCTCGCTGGTGGAAACCTGCAATATGTGCTTGATGCACCGCTAGGTGACCCTCCTGCAGAAACTGAAACCGATGAAGTAAAGAATGTTTACGCGACTCGAAAAGCTCGGTACTCTCAAGTTCAGTGTGCCATCCTGTGCAGTCTGGAAGCCGATCTTCAAAACGTTTTGAGCACCACGATCCTCATGAGTTGGTCAATGAGCTGAAAGCTATATTTGAAACTCATGCGGCCGTGGAATGCTATGAAGCATCGAAACACTTCTTCAGCTGCATGATGGAAGAAGGCAGCTCCGTTAGTGGGCACATGCTCGTTATGACCGGGCATGCGAAGAAACTCAGTGACTTGGGAATAGTGATTCCTAACAGACTGGGGATTAATCGTGTCCTTCAATCACTGCCACCTAGTTACAAGAACTTTGTGATGAACTACAACATGCAGAACATGAACAAAGAGTTACCTGAACTCTTTGGCATGCTAAAAGCTGCTGAGATTGAGATCAACAAAGAGCACCAAGTGTTGATGGTCAACAAGACCACCAGTTTCAAGAAACAGGGCAAGTCTAAGGGAAAATTCAAGAAGGGTGGGAAGAAAGCTGCCACGCCTCCTATGAAACCTAAGAACGGCCCTAAGCCTGATGCTGAGTGCTATTACTGCAAGGAGAAGGGACACTGGAAGCGTAATTGCTCCAAGCATCTGGCTGATCTGAAGAGCGGCCTTGTCAAGAAGAAGAAAGAAGGTATATCTGATATACATGTTATAGATGTTTATCTCACTGGTTCTCGTACTTGAAGGAGATATGCCCTAGAGGCAATAATAAAGTGGTTATTATTTATATCTTTATGTTTATGATAAATGTTTATATATCATGCTATAATTGTATTAACCGAAACATTAGTACATGTGTGATATGTAGACAACAAGAAGTCCCTAGTATGCCTCTTAAACTAGCTTGTTGATTAATGGATGATTAGTTTCATAATCATGAACATTGGATGTTATTAATAACAAGGTTATATCATTATATGAATGATGTAATGGACACACCCAATTAAGCGTAGCATAAGATCTCGTCATTAAGTTATTTGCTATAAGCTTTCGATACATAGTTACCTAGTCCTTATGACCATGAGATCATGTAAATCACTTATACCGGAAAGGTACTTTGATTACACCAAACACCACTGCGTAAATGGGTGGCTATAAAGGTGGGATTAAGTATCCAGAAAGTATGAGTTGAGGCATATGGATCAACAGTGGGATTTGTCCATCCCGATGACGGATAGATATACTCTGGCCCTCTCGGTGGAATGTCGTCTAATGTCTTGCAAGCATATGAATGAGTTCATAAGAGACCACATACCACGGTACGAGTAAAGAGTACTTGTCAGAGACGAGGTTGAACAAGGTATAGAGTGATACCGAAGATCAAACCTCGGACAAGTAAAATATCGCGAGACAAAGGGAATTGGTAATATATGTAAATGGTTCATTCGATCACTAAAGTCATCGTTGAATATGTGGGAGCCATTATGGATCTCCAGATCCCGCTATTGGTTATTGGTCGGAGTGAGTACTCAACCATGTCCGCATAGTTCACGAACCGTAGGGTGACACACTTAAAGTTGGATGTTGAAATGGTAGTACTTGAATATGGAATGGAGTTCGAATATTTGTTCGGAGTCCCGGATGAGATCCCGGACATCACGAGGAGTTCCGGAATGGTCCGGAGAATAAGATTCATATATAGGATGTCATTTTATGTGAAATAAAATGTCGCGGAAGGTTCTATGGAAGGTTCTAGAAGGTTCTAGAAAAGTCCGGAAGAAACCACCAAGGAAGGTGGAGTCCACATGGGACTCCACCTCCATGGCCGGCCAACCCTAGTGGGGGAGGAGTCCCAAGTGGACTCCCCCTTAGGGGGCCGGCCAACCCCCCATATGGGAGGTGGAAACCCCACTTTTGGTGGGAGTCCTAGATGGGCTAGGTTTCCCCCTCTTATGGAAGGTTTTTGGTTCGGGTCTTATTCGAAGACTTGGACACCAACCCTTGGGGATCCACCTATATAATGAGGGGCCAAGGGAGGGGGCCGGCCACCCCAAGACCACAAGCTGGCCGCCCCTGAGTGGCCGGCCACCCTCCCAAACCCTAGCCGCCCCTTCTCCTCCATATCTCCCGCGTAGCTTAGCGAAGCTCCGCCGGACTTCTTCACCGCCACCGACACCACGCCGTCGTGCTGTCGGATTCAAGAGGAGCTACTACTTCCGCTGCCCGCTGGAACGGGGAGGTGGACGTCGTCTTCATCAACAACCGAACGTGTGACCGAGTACGGAGGTGCTGCCCGTTCGTGGCGCCGGAAGCGATCGTGATCAAGATCTTCTACGCGCTTTTGCAAGCGGCAAGTGATCGTCTACCGCAGCAATAAGAGCCTACTCTTATAGGCTTTGGAATCTCTTCAAGGGTTAGTCTTGATCATCCCCTCGTTGCTACCGTCTTCTAGATTGCATCTTGGCTTGGATTGCGTGTTCGCGATAGGAAAATTTTTGTTTTCTATGCAACGTTTTCCTACAGTGGTATCAGAGCCGTGTCTATGCATAGATGGTTGCACGAGTAGAACACAATGGTTTTGTGGGCGTTGATGCTCTTGTTATCTTTAGTTTGAGTACTTTGCATCTTTGTGGCATAGTGGGATGAAGCGGCCCGGACTAACTTTACATGACCGCGTTCATGAGACTTGTTCCTCGTTCGACATGCAACTTGTATTGCATAAGAGGCTTTGCGGGTGTCTGTCTCTCCTACTATAGTGAAGATTCAACTTACTCTTCTATTGACAACACTAGTATCACCGTTGTGGTTCATGTTAGGTAGATTAGATCTTACTCGAAAACCCTAAACCACGTAAAATATGCAAACCAAATTAGAGACGTCTAACTTGTTTTTGCAGGGTTTGGTGATGTGATATGGCCATAATGTGATGATGAATATGTATGAGATGATCATTATTGTATTGTGGCAACCGGCAGGAGCCTTATGGTTGTCTTTAAATTTCATGTTGAGTAGTATTTCAAAGTAGTTGTAATAGTTGCTACATGAGGTGAACAACCATGAAGACGGCACCATGAACCTTGACGCTACGCCGACGATGATGGAGATCATGCCCAAAGATGATGGAGATCATGTCCGTGCTTTGGAGATGAAGATCAAAGGCGCAAAGACAAAAGGGCCATATCATATCACATATGAACTGCATGTGATGTTAATCCTTTTATGCATCTTATTTTGCTTAGATCGCGACGGTAGCATTATAAGATGATCCCTCACATTAATATCAAGATAATAAAGTGTTCTCCCCTCGTATGCACCGTTGTACAGTTCGTCGTTTCGAAGCATCTCGTGATGATCGGATGTGATAGATTCAACGTTCACATACAACGGGTGTAAGCCATGTTGCACACGCGGAATACTTGGGTTTGCTTGACGAGCCTAGCATGTACAGACATGGCCTCGGGACAACGGAAACCGAAAGGTTGAACACGAGTCATATGGATGATATGATCAACATGTTGATGTTCACCATTGAAGCTACATCATCTCACGTGATGATCGGTTTTGGTGTAGTGGATTTGGATCGTGTACCACTTAACAACTATGAGGGATGTTGTATTAAGTGGGAGTTCATTAGTAATTAGATTAAAACATGAACTATTTATCATGAACTTAGTCTGAGTAGTATTTTGAATTAATTTTGTAGTTTTGGCATCCGTTTTCTACTATGCGCTAGTCTTGTAATTGAGATAGAAATACTGTTAAAATCTGATAAGAAACTTTACGGATTGGTACCGTATTGTTAAAGAATCAAGAAATGATTAAGTCCTATTGCAAACTTTTAGTAAACCTCACATTGTTGATTCAAAGAGTTGTGGTTTCAATTAGTACCTAAAGTTATCTTGTCTCCGTGAAACTTGAAGTTCAAATCTGTTTGAAAAGTAAGGAGCTGAAAATTTAGTTTTCAGAAATAATCAAGGTATGAGATATATGTGATATCTAAGACCTTATTGCAAGATGATAGAATATAATTTGGTGAGACTACATAAACTCATAAGTTTTATGGGAATGTATGAAGGTTGAAGACGCAAGGCGTCACAATCCTCCAACTATTGGGGCACTAACAATATTCGCATATCCATGAAGTTATCGTCCTTAGTATGCACCGTTGCTAAGACTCGTCGTTTCGAAGCATCACGTGATGATCGGGTGTGATAGATTCTACGTGTGCATACAACGGGTGCAAGCCAGATTTGCACAAGCGAATACTAAGGTTAAACTTTATGAGCCTAGCATGTACAGACATGGTCTCAAAAAGTTGTCATGAATTGATGGATAAAATTATGAGTGAAATTGTTCATCGTATTACAAAGTTACTAATAAGTGAAATCTAGAACACTTGTCATATGATGATCAACTTCAAAGTAAGAACCTCAAGGTTATTGGTATTAGACCAACAAACCTAGAAGTTATTGATGTTGAAGTGTTTTTCTGAATAATGAGGAAAGCTAAAAGAGAAACTGCAAAAGATATTTTGGCAAAAAGAAAAGAAAGAAAAGCTCAGGTGTATATAAATGATATACATGTTATGGTTGTATTCCTAGTTAAGTCACACAATGAAAATTCTTGGGTATTAGTACCATATTGGTTGGTATGAAGTGTCATACAAAACAACGCAATACAAGAATATAATGGCCTAAGTGACTGACAAGGAATATGATAGGAATGCACGTCTGGAACAAAATAAAGTGTTATTATGTTCGTCGTTGGCATTCTATCTAGCCCTTAGAATTTATAATAAAGAACTTAATAATTGTTATTTTGCTCTGGTCAAATGAAAAACAATGAGTTGTTCAAATTATGACATTACTCCATGTACGATGGATAAGTTATTATAAATCTTAATGGTGAAACACACATACATAAAACTGACGCTAAAATGCCATAAGGCAAATGATTTGAATTCCACTTATTTGTGGAACCGCCATTTAGGTCATGTTAGAAAGAAACGCATGAAGGAACTCCATGCAAATGGATTTTTGGAGTCACTTGATTTTTGAATCATTTGACGCTTGCAAATCTTTTCTAAAGAGAATGATTAAAATACCGTTCATAGGCCAAAAGTTGAACGGGCAACTAACTTAGTGGAAAAATACATGATGATGTATGTGGTTTGGGCATGTTGTGTGCGGGAGATTCTTCTACTTCATGAAAACTTTCAACAATGAATTGAGTATATATATGTGGATATATTCAATAAGGAAGAAGTTTGAAACATTTGAATGGATTCAAATAAATTTCAACATGAAGTGGAAATCATCGTAATAGAAAAGTCAAATATCTATGATTGGATCATGGCAGAAATATTTGAATTACGAGTTTTAGCGAACATCTAAGAGAGTTATGAAATTGTTCTACAACTCACATTTCTTGGAGTATCATAATGATGATATAGTATCCGAGATATGTATCCAAACCTTGTTGGATTAATGATGAGATAAAATATTATGACGCCATTATATTTTTGTGGATTATGCTTTAGTGACTACCGCTTTTACACTAAATAGAGCATCGTCATGATCCGTTGAAATGACACCATACGAGTTATGGCATGGGTATAAACCTTAATAGTCCTTTCTTTAAATTTTGGTCTAAGAGTTTTCAACCAAAATCGGATGAATGTCTTTGTTGGTTATCCCAGAGTTTTAATTGGGAATTCTTCCCACGAGACAAAGACAAAAGTGTTTGTCAATGTTTCTAATTTCCAAGAAATTGTTTCTAGTGAAGTTTTTGAGTGGGAGGACAATATAATTAGATAAGGTTTATGAACCTGAGCATAATGATCAGAGTAGCGCAGCATCGGAATTGGTTTCGGAAGCGGCCACGACGATCATAGCTCCCATGACTACAAAGTGTTTTAGCCATGGAGATCGAAGTACATATTGAACCTTGTAGGTATGGTTTACTTTGTGATCAAATAAATGATTTGTGAACAAAGGATTGATTTTGAACAATGATAAACCAACTACAAACAAAGAAGTTATGATGGGCCCTGACTCCGTTAAAATGGCTATACGCCATGAAATCCAAGATAGATGAATATTTTTTGAAAGTAAAAGAATCTATAAAATTGATGGACTTGGATGAAATATCCTTGAAGAAGTTCAACTTGTCGAAAAGTTGTTTACGACAAAGTTCAAAGAGTTGACTACGATAAGATTAGATCTTCGTAGCAATGCTTATAGTCTATGTGGATTATTCTAGTAATCACTACATATGAGATATACTAATAGGATGGCAAAATACACTACTCAACAGAAGTATGTATTAAAGGTGTATACAAGATACAACCAATTGTTTTGCTAGTCCGTAGAATACTAGATAAGTATACGAACTTCAATTGGATGAAGTGAGTATCGCGGAGTTGGAATCTTCACCAAGATGAAATAGTCAAAGAGTTTTTGATTTCATCAGAGACGATGAAGAGGCTTGCATTTGCAAGAAATTAAGTGGGAGCGCTAAGACACATTTATAATACTTTATGTAGGTGACATATAGTTGGTTATAAATGATGTAATTATATAGTTGATTAAAAGGTTTCATTGAGAATTAACTTCAATGAAAGGATATGGACTGAAACAAATTTAGTGTCAAGATCTATGAAGATAGATTGAAACACATAAATAAGTTTAAGTCAAAGTACATAGAATAGATATTGAAATAGTTCAATATAGAAATATTAAGAAAATATTCTTGTCATGTTAAAGTTTTAACAAGACTTGAGTGTATCTAACACTCAATGAGTAAAAACACATGAGTGATTATAGATCACGAATAATATGTACACAATCAGATATCATGTGCTATAAAGTGTTATGAGCATATACCGGAATGATTCATGAGATGATCATTGGACGACAGTAAGAATATCCTTGAGTACTTTAGAAGAACCAAGGATATATATATAGTTTTGTATGGAGAAATGACAAACAAATCGCTGTAAGGTGATTACACCGATATTTGTTTTGTCACATATAAAAATAAAATTTCAATCTCAAATTAGACTAAGTGTTGTTTTAAAAGGTAGCACAATGAGCTAGAAGTTGTCTATGCTAAATTTAGAAGAGTTCTAAATATTGTGACGGAATCTACAAAAGAAGGCAGAGTATGTCATTGTTTTGAAAATGACAAAGGATGTTAAGTCAAAAGGTTCTTTGAGAACTTGGTGTATTTCCGACAAAGTCAGAACTTTGAAGCTATATTGTGTGTGACAATATTAGTGACATATTTCAGACCGCGGAATTAAGGTTCCACCAGAAGACCAAACTTATTTAATGCCGACTCATTTGGAAATGAGTGATGCGTTGAGACGCAAATGAATTACAAAATACATACGTTTCTGAGCGTGTCAGATCCGTTGACTAAAACCTCTCCCGTGAGCGAAACATGATAAAGCACCAGAAGGCCAAGGTGTTATATCTTTACAAATGTAAACTAGATTATTGACTCTAGTGCAAGTGGGAGACTGAAGGAGATATGCCCTAGAGGCAATAATAAAGTGGTTATTATTTATATCTTTATGTTTATGATAAATGTTTATATATCATGCTATAATTGTATTAACCGAAACATTAGTACATGTGTGATATGTAGACAACAAGAAGTCCCTAGTATGCCTCTTAAACTAGCTTGTTGATTAATGGATGATTAGTTTCATAATCATGAACATTGGATGTTATTAATAACAAGGTTATATCATTATATGAATGATGTAATGGACACACCCAATTAAGCGTAGCATAAGATCTCGTCATTAAGTTATTTGCTATAAGCTTTCGATACATAGTTACCTATTCCTTATGACCATGAGATCATGTAAATCACTTATACCGGAAAGGTACTTTGATTACACCAAACACCACTGCGTAAATGGGTGGCTATAAAGGTGGGATTAAGTATCCGGAAAGTATGAGTTGAGGCATATGGATCAACAGTGGGATTTGTCCATCCCGATGACGGATAGATATACTCTGGGCCCTCTCGGTGGAATGTCGTCTAATGTCTTGCAAGCATATGAATGAGTTCATAAGAGACCACATACCACGGTACGAGTAAAGAGTACTTGTCAGGAGACGAGGTTGAACAAGGTATAGAGTGATACCGAAGATCAAACCTCGGACAAGTAAAATATCGCGAGACAAAGGGAATTGGTAATATATGTAAATGGTTCATTCGATCACTAAAGTCATCGTTGAATATGTGGGAGCCATTATGGATCTCCAGATCCCGCTATTGGTTATTGGTCGGAGTGAGTACTCAACCATGTCCGCATAGTTCACGAACCGTAGGGTGACACACTTAAAGTTGGATGTTGAAATGGTAGTACTTGAATATGGAATGGAGTTCGAATATTTGTTCGGAGTCCCGGATGAGATCCCGGACATCACGAGGAGTTCCGGAATGGTCCGGAGAATAAGATTCATATATAGGATGTCATTTTATGTGAAATAAAATGTCGCGGAAGGTTCTATGGAAGGTTCTAGAAGGTTCTAGAAAAGTCCGGAAGAAACCACCAAGGAAGGTGGAGTCCACATGGGACTCCACCTCCATGGCCGGCCAACCCTAGTGGGGGAGGAGTCCCAAGTGGACTCCCCCTTAGGGGGCCGGCCAACCCCCCATATGGGAGGTGGAAACCCCTTTTGGTGGGAGTCCTAGATGGGCTAGGTTTCCCCTCTTATGGAAGGTTTTTGTTCGGGTCTTATTCTAAGACTTGGACACCAACCCTTGGGGATCCACCTATATAATGAGGGGCCAAGGGAGGGGGCCGGCCACCCCAAGACCACAAGCTGGCCGCCCCCTTGAGTGGCCGGCCACCCTCCCAAACCCTAGCCGCCCCCTTCTCCTCCGTATCTCCCGCGTAGCGAAGCTCCGCCGGACTTCTTCACCGCCACCGACACCACGCCGTCGTGCTGTCGGATTCAAGAGGAGCTACTACTTCCGCTGCCCGCTGGAACGGGGAGGTGGACGTCGTCTTCATCAACAACCGAACGTGTGACCGAGTACGGAGGTGCTGCCCGTTCGTGGCGCCGGAAGCGATCGTGATCAAGATCTTCTACGCGCTTTTGCAAGCGGCAAGTGATCGTCTACCGCAGCAATAAGAGCCTACTCTTATAAGCTTTGGAATCTCTTCAAGGGTTAGTCTTGATCATCCCCTCGTTGCTACCGTCTTCTAGATTGCATCTTGGCTTGGATTGCGTGTTCGCGATAGGAAAATTTTTGTTTTCTATGCAACGTTTTCCTACAGTACTAGTACCTGGGTATTTGATACTGGTTCGGTTGCTCATATTTGTAACTCAAAACAGGAACTAAAGAATAAACGAAGACTACTGAAGGATGAAGTGACGATGCGCGTTGGAAACGGATCCAAAGTCGATGTGATCGCTGTCGGCACACTTCCTCTACATCTACCTTCGGGATTAGTTTTAAGCCTAAATAATTGTTATTTTGTACCCGTGTTGAGCATGAACATTATATCTGGATCTTGTTTAATGCAAGACGGTTATTCATTTAAGTCTGAGAATAATGGTTGTTCTATTTTTATGAATAATATCTTTTATGGTCGAGCACCTGAAAAGAATGGCTTATTTCTGTTAGATCTCGATAGTAGTGATACACATATACATAACATTGATGCTAAGCGAATTAAATTGAATGATAATTCTACTTATATGTGGCACTGTCGTCTTGGTCATATTGGAGTGAAACGCATGAAGAAACTCCATACCGATGGATTACTTGAATCACTTGACTTTGAGTCACTTGATAGATGCGAAGCATGTCTGATGGAAAAAATGACTAAGACTCCATTCTCTGGTATGATGGAGCGAGCTACTGACTTATTGGAAATCATACATACCGATGTGTGCGGACCAATGAGTGTAGCATCGCGCGGTGGTTATCATTATGTTCTAACCTTCACAGATGATCTGAGTAGATATGGGTATATCTATTTCATGAAACATAAATCCGAAACTTTCAAGAAGTTTAAGGAATTCCAAAGTGAAGTAGAAAATCAACGTAACAAGAAGATTAAATTTCTACGATCTGATCGCGGAGGTGAATATCTGAGTTATGAGTTTGGCATGCATTTAAAGAAATGTGGAATACTTTCACAATTGACACCGCCGGGAACACCTCAACGAAACGGTGTGTCCGAACGTCGTAATCGAACTCTCTTAGATATGGTTCATTCTATGATGTCTCTTACTGATTTGCCGTTATCATTTTGGAGTTATGCATTAGAGACAGCCGCATTCACTTTAAATAGAGCACCATCAAAATCCGTAGAAATGACACCGTATGAATTATGGTTTAATAAGAAACCTAAGCTGTCGTTCCTTAAAGTTTGGGGTTGCGAAGCCTATGTAAAGAAGTTACAACCGGACAAGCTAGAACCCAAAGCGGAGAAATGCGTCTTCATAGGATACCCTAAGGAAACTATAGGGTACACTTTATATCACAGATCCGAAGGCAAAATCTTTGTTGCTAAGAACGGAACCTTTCTTGAGAAAGAATTTCTCACTAAAGAAGTGACTGGAAGAAAAGTAGAACTCGATGAGATTGATGAATCTTTACTCGTTGATCAGAGTAGCGCAGCACCGGAAGTTGTTCCTGTGCCGCCTACACCGGCAACAGAGGAAGCTAATGATAATGATCATGAAACTTCGAACGAGGAAACTACTGAACCTCGCAGATCGACAAGGGAACGTGCCACTCCTGATTGGTATGATCCTTGTCTAAATGTCATGATTATGGACAACAATGATGAAGACCCTGCGACGTATGAAGAAGCAATGATGAGCCCAGATTCCAACAAATGGCAAGAAGCCATGAAATCCGAAATGGGATCCATGTATGATAACAAAGTGTGGACTTTGGACTTACCTGATAGCCGCAAGGCTGTTGAGAATAAATGGATCTTCAAGAGAAAAACAGATGCTGATGGTAATATTACTGTCTATAAAGCTCGACTTGTCGCAAAGGGTTTCCGACAAATTCAAGGAGTTGACTACGATGAGACTTTCTCACCTGTAGCGAAGCTAAAATTTGTGAGGATTTTGTTAGCAATAGCTGCATTTTTCGATTATGAGATTTGGCAGATGGATGTCAAAACGGCGTTCCTTAATGGAGACATTGAGAAAGAGTTGTATATGTGTTGCGTCGAACCCACCGGCGAGCGGCGGCAACACAAGAGAGCCGGGAGGCTCCAGATCGCGGCTGGCCCTGGTCCCTCCGAGCGACGGCCCGCAAAGACTCGGCACGCACGTCCGATGCTGGTGCAAGGGCGTGCCACCTGACCTATACGGTCAGGAAGGTGATGGAGATGCCTCGCTTAGTTTCCTGCATGGCATACACGTAAACATTAAATACGAGCCTCGATCGGCTCTCAGGTTGTCCTGTGAATCGGCTCAAAGAGCCGATCCACCCATGATTCGCACGAGGTGTACGAATATATGGTGGTCCTGCTTGGTCAATATAAAGCTAAAGCGATCTACTATGATTTAGGGTTTTCACCACATAATCGGAACGTCCTACTCGTGATTGAGCCTGGCGGCCACGCACGGTGATCGTAAACCGTCCCTAGACAAGGCCTAAAAACCAACACGAGGTTGATCTCCGGAACATCCTGTCTAGGGCTAGCAAACTACACCCTACGCGCCACTGGATCCTTCAATCCGTTTGTAAGGCCTAACTATGCAGATATTAAACTAATCCTTGAAGAACAAGGAGCAATCATGACGGATCGGATCTACTAAATAATGATCAAGCGGGGTGCCGCCCTTACACCTAAGATAGGCGTAAGGGCGGCTAGATGTCTAAGGGTTGCACGACGATAGCATATGATACGATGAACAATGCTAACCCTAACACATCTAAGATAACTACGTTGCTCGCCATCAAAAAGGCTTCAATTTAGCAACGCATGAACAGAATAAACTTGTACGCCTAGATCGCAAGATGCGATCTAGGCAGCATGATGCTTACCCGGAAGAAACCCTCGAGACAAGGGAGTTGGCGATGCGCCTAGATTGGTTTGTGGTGAACGTGATTGTTGTTTATTTCATAAACCCTAGATACATATTTATAGTCCGTCATGATAATTTTTTTTTACTGGCCGATTTTTCTATCGGCCCCCAATATTTCACTGCACACATGTTCATCTGCACATGTTCATCTGGTTTCCGAGCCGAATCTGTCGTAACTGCAGATATCGGCTCATAGTTAGCCAAGGCACGTATTTGACGTCGGCTCCGTAGGACCAATGCTGATTTTTTAGCTCATCAGCCGACGTAAAACCGCTGCCCATTAGATCGACGTTGAACACAGGCAGAATGTGTGGTGAGGATAATTTTGGCCGATTGCTGGAATCGGCCTCCACGTTGATCGAATCGCTCAATGAAGGTTTTGCAATGTTCCTCCATAGATCTTTGGGGCCGATCCCAAGGATCGGCCTCGCCACGTTTGCCCATCGGTTCGTTCTTGCTACACGGTCAGGCCGGTGGATAAGACCAGCCTAACCCCATCCTTTGTCACGTCGATGCGCTCGCAGTCGTCCAAATTGATGCCCGAGAGTGGCTCTTGGCCTGCTGTTTCCCAAGCGTTCATGCCGGCCGTTGAGTCATCTGCATGGACGACCTCTACCTCATCTCCATCCCACTGTATTATGCATTGGTGCATCGTGGATGGAATGCAACAGTTGGCGTGGATCCAATCTCTTCCTAGCAGGACAACATAGGTGCTCTTGCTGTCGACGATAAAGAACGTCGTAGGGATGGTTTTCCTTCCTACGGTCAGATCCACGTTCGAACACCTTGTGCGTCACGCTTGGCCGTTGAAATCGCTGTCACGTTGGTCTTGATCAGATCCGAGCTAGAGCGTCCCAACCGACGTAGCATGGAGTATGGCATAATGTTGACTGCCGCTCCGGTGTCCACCAGCATCTTGTTGACAGCTGCCCATTGATATAACCTCGCAAGTACAGGGCCTTCAGATGTCTGTAGCTTCTTTCTCGTGGCTTCTTAAAGATAACTGGCCGTGGGCCGCAGTCAAGTTGTGCCACGGGTGCCTCGTCTAATCCTGGAGCACTAAACTCCGTCGGAAGGATGAACACCATGTTTGTGCCAGCCGATGTTTCATCATTGGCTTTCCTTTGTTTGGGGCGCCACTCCATTTTTTGTGGTCGACCCTCTTCGTCCAGGGTTCGCTGAATTTTCGCGGCCAGATCAGGCCGCGCCTTCCTTAGCGTGTGCAGGTATAACCTTTCGGCTTCCTCCAAGCCACGCAGTCGCTGAACCCTATGCTTTTGGGAACGGCTGAGTCCATCAGGGCACCACCTTGGCCGGTGGTACATGTCTTCTTCTTCTTCATCATCGTCTTCCAAATCCTCGAGATCTTCCACCCGAGGGGACTCAGCGTGCTTGTTCCGAGGTGGGAGAGGCCCTAGACGTTTGAACACGGACACGTTAGCTGCATCCTTCCTCTTCTGTCTACATTCTGGGCAGTTGCCGATAGGCAATCGGCTCATTCCTGAATCCCAGCAGTGTCTGAAGAAGGGGCAGTCCCAGTGCCTATCCTCGTCGTCTTGCTCTCTTAACCTTTCCTTGGCGTGGCGCTCATATCTCTCCTCGTCGCGATCATGCCGACGACGTCTCCTGGCGTCCCTAGCCAGACGATCTCTTTCATCATCGTCGTTGGGTCGTCGGCGTTGGTCATATTGACTCACATACTTGTTGAGGAGGTGATCAGAGAGAGGTCGCTGATATCTCACGTTCCTCACTTCTCCCTCTGTGATGTAGCGCTTGCCATCGTGACGGAGCCGATCGCGTGGAACGGCTTCCTCTGTGTCCTTGCTACGAGAGCAGCTGCCCTCGTCTCCGTCCTTACCAGAGTGGTGTCCAGGTCCTACCATGTTGATGTTGAACGAGAATCTTGGCTGGCACCCTCCAGGGTAAGTGTACTCCACCATGTTAACGGCGGGGAAGGGGTGAGTGTCGACTTTCATGGCGTACTGGTTGAAAATTAGACGTCCTTGTTCTATCACCATTTGGATCTGCTGACGCCACACCCTGCAGTCGTTGGTGGTATGGGAGAACGAGTTATGCCATTTGCAGTATGGCTTTCCGTTCAGCTCCTGTACCGTGGGGATTTTGAGGCCTTCGGGTATCTTCACTGCTTCTCCTTGAGTAAGAGGTCGAAGATTTGCTCAGTTTTAGTCACGTCAAAATCAAACCCTCTGGGCGGACCTGGTGGCTTAACCCATTTGCAGGATACGGGGGTTGCCCCCCGAGTCCATTCAGTCACTGCTACCTCTTGATCTCCCGCAGAGCCTTCGTCTTCATCTGCCTCAACCAAGACTACCGCACGCTTGAATTTGTCCTGGTACAAGTCTGGGTGGCGCTGTTCATATATCGACAGTTTCTGAACCATGTGCGCCAGTGAAGGGTAGTCTGCTTGGGAGGCCATATCCTTGATTGGTGATGCAAGGCCCACCACTGCCAACTCGACTGCTTCTTTTTCAGTCACACGAGCCGAATAACATCGGTTCCTAACAAGTCTGAAGCGCTGGACGTATTCTGCCACAGTTTCTCCACGCTTCTGACGTACTTGTGCTAGATCGGCAATGCCGGCCTCGGAAGCCTCTGAGTGATACTGCATGTGGAACTGCTCTTCCAACTGCTTCCACGTCCGGATTGAGTCTGGTGGCAGCGATGTGTACCACCCGAAAGCCGATCCTGTGAGGGACTGTGCGAAGAACCTCACACGCAGCTCATCTGCTGCTGAGATCGTGCCCAGCTGTGCCAAATATCGGCTCACGTGCTCGATGGAGCTGGAACCATCTGATCCATTAAACTTGGAGAAATCAGGGAGCCGATATTTGGGTGGTAGCGGGATCAACTCGTACTCGTTGGGGTACGGCTTGGAATAGCCGATTGTCCTCCTCTTCGGCACCATGCCGAACTGGTCTCTCAGGATGGTACTGATTTGATCCGCGGTGCTGGCTGCAGGAGTCGAACTCTGAAGATTCGCCGGAGTAGCATACTTAGCCAGCCATGCTTGCTTTTCCAGCTCTGAGCCAACGCAGAGCTGAGCTCTGGAGGTTTGTCGGAGTGGCTTACTTAGCTAGCCACGTCTGCTTCTCAAGATCTGTTCCGAAGTTCCTCCTGTTTTTCCAAGTCCCTGCTGTTGCAGTCTGGTTTGTGAGTGCCCAACTGCAGGGCACGTATGTGCACGTGTATCCATGAGGGATCTCCTTAGGCGCCTCATGCAAGAACTGGTAGTCGCTAGGGTCACCACCGATCTTGTAGACGACGTATGCCGGTGAATTCGGCACTTCTGGTGCTGCCAACGCGAATGGCAGCGGTGGACGGGACTGGAGTGGCATCTCTCCTTGGTAAGTCCCGAGAGCTGGTCCTGACGGAGAGTACTGATGCCTCATGATTTCCTGGATCACCCGAAGAGCGACACGCTCCAAAGTGTTCACCAGGCTCTCGGAATGGCGGTGCAGCGAGTGAGCTACCATGTAGTTAATCTCCTGACGCAGGACCTGGTGCGTTCTTTTGACGGGGCGGACAGGTCCACTCCATCGAGCGCGCCTTGTGAGAACCCTTTCCACCTGATGCCATGTGAGCGGGTTCTGTGAAAAGAGCCGATGAGGTCGGCTTCGAGGATCGCTTTGACCTCGTCATACTTCTTCTTGAGCTCCTCGGTCAGATCCTCGTACGTGACTGGGGTGCCGTCCGCCATCTCGGATGTAGATGGCGATGCGGTTGATGTCGAAGACTGTCCCACCGGGCGTGCCAGAATGTGTTGCGGTCGAAACCCACCGGCGAGCAGCGACGGGCAACACAGAGAGCCGGGAGGCTCCCGGGCTGCGGCTGGCCCTGGTCCCTCCGAGCGACGGCCCGCAAAGACTCGGCACGCACGTCCGATGCTGGTGCAGGGCGTGCCACCTGACCTATACCTGGTCGGGAAGGTGATGGAGATGCCTCGCTTAGTTTCCTGCATGGCATACACGTAAACATTAAATACGAGCCTCGATCGGCTCTCAGGTTGTCCTGTGAATCGGGTCAAAGAGCCGATCCACCCATGATTCGCACGAGGTGTACGAATATATGGTGGTCCTGCTTGGTCAATATAAAGCTAAAGCGATCTACTACGATTTAGGGTTTTCACCACATAATCGGAACGTCCTACTCGTGATTGAGCCTGACGGCCACGCACGGTGATCGTAAACCATCCCTAGACAAGGCCTAAAAACCAACACGAGGTTGATCCCCGAACATCCGTCTAGGGCTAGCAAACTACACCCTACGCGCCACTGGATCCTTCAATCCGTTTGTAAGGCCTAACTATGCAGATATTAAACTAATCCTTGAAGAACAAGGAGCAATCATGACGCATCGGATCTACTAAATAATGATCAAGCGGGGTGCCGCCCTTACACCTAAGATAGGCGTAAGGGCGGCTAGATGTCTAAGGGTTTGTTGACTGCCAAAACCCTCCGGCGGGCAGCGATGGTCAACACTGTAGAGCCGGGAACAACCTAGAGCTGCGGCTGGCTGAGGTCCCTCCGAGCGACGGCCCGCAAAGCACTTCTGGTCACACGTCCGATGCTGAGTGCAAGGGCGTGCCACCTGACCTATACCTGGTCAGGAAGGTGATGGAGATGCCTCGCTTAGTTTCCTGCATGGCATACACGTAAACATTAAATAAGAGCCTCGATCGGCTCTCAGGTTATCCTGTGAATCGGCTCAAGGAGCCGATCCACCCATGATTCGTTCGGGGTGAACGAATATATGGTGGTCCTGCTTGATCAAGATAAAGCTAATTAGATCTACGACGATTTAGGGTTTTCACCGCATAATCGGATCATCCTACTCACGATTGGGCCTCGCGGCCACGCACGGTGATCGTAAGCCGATCCTAGATAGGGCCTAAAAACCAACACGAGGTTGATCCCCGGAACATCCTGTCTAGGACAGCGAACAACACCCTACGTGCCGCTGGATCCTCCAACCCTTTGTAAGGCCTAACTATTGCAGATATTAAACTAATCCTTGTAGAACAAGGAGCAATCGTAATGGATCGGATCTACCAAATAATGATCAAGCGGGGTGCCGCCCCCACACCTGAGATAGGTGTGAGGGCGGCTAGATATGCAAGGGTTGCACTACGATAGCATATGATACGAAGAACAATGCTAACCCTAACACATCTATGATAACTACGTTGCTCGCCATCAACAAGGCTTCAGTACGAGCAACGCATGAACAACGTGGAGCTTGTGCTGCCTAGATCGCAAGATGCGATCTAGGCAGCATGTCGCTTACCGGATAGAAACCCTCGAGACGAAGGAGTTGGCGATGCGCCGAGATTGGTTTGTTTGGTTGAACGTGTGTTGTTGTTTATTCCATAAACCCTAGATACATATTTATAGTCCAGGGGACTTTCTAATCGTGGGAATAATCCCCACCGTACACGATACAAACTCTAACTTCCAATCTAAGATGAAATCTACCATAATTAAAGATACACGGGCAATCTAGCCCAAATTCTTCGCACAAGGCCGCTTCAGAGATAATCCACGTGTAATCTTCCAAGCCCATCTCTCTTACGGCCCACCTCCTGATTTGGCCAAAATCTGGTGATAACACATGCCCCCTGGGTTCCAAAACCACTCTGCTTTTCCTCCGAAGGGTCATGTCGTGGCAGAGCAGAGCCATTTGCAGCATCTATCATCATTATGCCCTGTCTTCTCAGCTTCTCTGCAAAATTCGATAGCTCTGGCATCACCTCTTCGGAAACTGTAATGGCATTAATTCCCACCAGGCTTCTCATTATTTAACCGTGCCGACTGATTAACTCTCTTTATCCCCTTCCTCTGTTCCAGCCATCGGCACCCAAAAAACCCTCTCCTCCTGTAGCCATGTCTTCCTCTTCCTCCTCCCTCTCAGGCCTCCCCCTCCAATCCTCGCCGAAGAGGAAGAACGAGGACAACCTTCACTCCGAGGTGAACCCCCTCTCCTCCGACAATGAGAAGAAAGAAGGAGAAGTAGCGAAGGCCAAGGCCTCCCCCTCCGCCAAGCTCCCGCCGAAGAAGCGCTCCCGCATGTGGGCGGACAGCGAGGACGAAGATGATGACGAGGAAGAAGAAGAGGAGGATGAATCCTCCTCCTCCATCGGGTATCCACCGACCAAGCGCTTCCGCTCTTGGGCGGACAGCGAGGATGATGATGATGACGAGGAGGACGAGGCTCCGGCCAAGGGCTGGGGCAGCAGCGACGAGGAGCTTCCTGGGAGCAGCGCCGACGACATCGACGGCGGTGATGACGAGGACAGCGACGACTAGTAGAATAGGACTAGTAGTAGCAGTGCACTAGGCACCAGATCCCTCTTTTGAGAGCCATCGGCTCTTTCTTGTAAAGCCGCTCCTTTGAATTAATGAAATTGTTCTTTCAATTCATCCTTCAATTACTCCAATTTCATTCCTTCCGCCTGTCATGCCAAGACCGATAGCAACGTATCGGATTTCTTTTCTTTTGGACGCCCGTGAAGCCGGACTCACATGCCGATTAGCCCGTCGGTCAAGCACTTCTCAATTTCAGGCTGCGATTTGATATCTGACCATAATTTTTCGCAATCCCTTAGCCGATGACTACTCATCGGCTATTTTGAGAATCCAGTCCCTTTCCTTCTCTTGCAGCGGACGGTCCAAAACCTGTAAAAGCCGACGGCCTCCTTTCCCGATTCCTCTCCATAGCTCAGCAATCTTCTTTCGCAACCTGAACTGCAGAGAGGATCATGATGCAGGGTCAGCCGATGCAACTCCAATCGGTTTCTTAAGAACCAAATATCCATGTAGTCCGTTGCCCCCCGAGCCTTCATCAAGGCGAGAACAGTAGTGAGCCAACCACATGCGCCACTATCGGCTTCCGAATCGTAATGCAGAACCAGCCGATTTCAACAAAATCGGCTCTCTAAAGATATTTTAGGGCGAGCTGCCCCCCGAGCCTTAATCAAGGCAAGAATACCGGCGAGGATGCACAGGTCGCTGATCAGCTTTCTTCTACTGAACGTCGATGTTGATGTGAACTTTGAGCATATAGCCAGTAGGCCTTGGTCTTGTGTAAGTGTACTAGAGTCGATGGCTGCGCATCGGCTTCGCCTCTTGCGCAAATTTTTTTTTATCTGGCCAATTTTTCTTAATCGGCCCCCAATGTTTCACTGTACGCATGTTTACACATGTTTATCTGCACATGTTCTTTATCTGACTGTATGCCCCCCGAGCCGAATGACTGCAGATATCGGCTTTTATGGTTAGCCAGGGTACTGCACTTGCACGTCGGTTCCGCGAGGATTCGTGCTGACTTTCATCCCGACGTGGCCGCTGCCCAGTGGATCGACGCGAACACAAGCGAACACGTAGTGAAGATAATTTTGGCCGATTGCTGGAATCGGCCTCCATATCCATTGACTGAAGGTTCTGTAATGTTCCTTCATAAACTTTTTGGAGCCGATCACAAGGATCAGCCTCGCCCCATTTGCTCATTGATTTAATCTTGCTATTCGGTCAGGCCGGTGGATAAAACCAGCCCAACCTCTGACTTGATACGCCTGCTGTCGTCCACCTTGAGTGCATCGTAGAATCGTGGAGCACTAAGCTCGTCGGAAGGACGAGCACCATGTTCGTGCCAGCCGATGTTTCATCATCGGCTTTTTTGCTTGGGACGCCACTCCATTTTCCGTGGACGACCCTCTTCATCCAGGGTTCGCTGAACTTTCGCAGATCAGGCCGTGCCTTCCTTAGCGTATGCAGGTATAACCTTTCGGCTTCCTCCAGGCCGCGCAATCGCTGAACCCTGCGCTTTTGTGAACGGCTGAGTCCGTCAGGGCACCACCTCGGACGGTGGTACCTGTCTTCTTCCTCTTCTTGTCCCTCGTCTTCGGAATCCTCGAGATCTGCCCACCGAGGGGACTCAGCACGTTTGCTTTGTGGCGGGAGAGGCCCTAAGCGCTTGAACACAGACACGTTGGCTGCCTCCTTCTTCTTCTGGTTGCATTCTGGGCAATTGCCGATTGTGGGCAGTCGGCTCTGTAACACCCCAACTTTTTGCAAGCTTGTTTAATTATCCAAAGTGCAAAAATTAGGGGGAACAAAAACTTTTTCTATAGACTAATTAACATGAATTGCCTTGATCTGTTTGTTATGATGAATTGCCTTGATCTGTTGGTAGATAAATTGTCTTGATTTGCTTGTTGAGTTTTGTTTTGAGCTACCCTTAATAACAACACCTCTAGTGGTTAAACAAGCAACTCACAAAATAAAACACATGTGTGGCTTAGGAAGAATTGTTTTTCTTTTTACTACATCAAACCTCCCTCCTGATGGCAACATGAGTGTGCCTACTTATAAGATTCCAACTTTGGCAGTTGATCTCTTAGCACCCACAACTGTTTTTGGTGACCTCAGTGCATGGATCTCTTCTATACAACACCCTCTACAACTTCCACATCTTACATGTCACATCCTCCACTTGCAACTCTTATAATCACTTGATCTGGTATCCTATCCAATGTTTCAGCACCAGATCACTTCTTCCTCTTTTACCTCTTGTGTTTATTTAATCCAATTTTAATATCCACAAAACCAAGAGTAGGTATGATGGGTACATTTTGTAGCCACCATCTACCCTTGAGAACACTCCTTCCTAAATTAGTTTTCTTTCTCAAAAACCCTATTGTTTTTCTTCCCTGGTTTTAGCCACAAAAAAATCACTCCTTGTTATTAAAACTCCTTAAATGTTTTCTTCAAATAACAAGAGAGATTGTGGATGGTATTTTGTATCATCCCATTCCCTTCAACCCAAAAAGACTTTCTATAAAGGCATTTGATTTTCTTCCTTCTTTTAAGTGCATGGTTTTGGTACATGTGCCATCCTTGCACCTTTTGATAACACAAGGGAAAAATCTATTTGGCATTATTATGCAAGTAGACCCATTTTGTTTTAAAAATCATTGGATCTCTTTCAAAATGTTTTCAAAGGAAAGTTCAATATAAACCCTATCCAACATTTTGATCAACTCTCATAGTGGTGGAGACCCACCTCTGTAAAGTTCCAGATCTAATTAACAACTTCCATTCATTCATCACATCTCACTCTTGTATGGTTTACCATCATCATCTTGACCTCATGTTGATGGCTTATGCCACCATATTCATCCTTGTGAGTATGGTTATTTCACTCACCATCTCTCTTAGCCTTGCTCTACAATTGTCTAAACCACCATCACCACCATCATCTTTTGGCCAAGTTGATCACTTGATCAAAGTGCTTCATTCCTCAACATTGGCACCAATGTTTATTAACACCTCTCTCTTTTCATTCTTACTTCATCAAATCAACATTACCCATCTACCTTGGCATGCTCATGCATTGTTGCATGTGGTCAATGCCAATCTTTTCAATTTTGAATTCAAATAAAAAGTTTTATTCTTCAACTATACCTTTGGATCTATTTTCATCTTATGTTTGTCACAACCAAAGTGGTGGGAATTATCCTTAGAGTACATATCACCTCACACTTCTTTTTATCTATATGAATCCACTCATATTCTTATCATCATTAAAGTCACTCATTGACGTCATCTCCTCAACATCATGCCTTGGCCTACACACATGGATGTTGTGCATCTCTTTGTTTGTTCACTTATGTTTGGCAAGGATGGAGCCGGCCATTGTCTATGCATGGCAATTTCGGCCAGCCATTCCTCTCTATTTTTCTTCCTCTACAAGACTTGCCTCCCAACTACCCCAATCAATAAATGAGCAGCCTCCCAACCCACCCAATCAATGAGGAGGCAGCCACCATCCTCCCTCTTTATAAGGAGCTTGGCCGGCCACACCTCCTCTCCTTTGCCTCATTTCTTTTCACTCCCTACTATTTCCTCCACTCCCTCACACTCTCCTCCTCCACTTCCCCACGAAAATGGTGCTCCCCTTGCTCCCATGGCCGGCCATGGCCATGGCAAGCCACCAAGATGAAGCTCTCCCTCTCCCTCAAGCTCCTCCTCACCATGAGAGCCTCCCTCTCCTTCTTCTCCCCAACCCTAGATGGTTTTCTCTCCTCTTCTTCTTCCTCCCTTGCTAAGATTGGATCTTGATGCAGGTGCATGTTGGTCCAAGCATGGAGAAGCTTGAGCTATCCTCAGATCTGAAGTTCTTGAGCAAAGTTCGTCCAAAACCTTGCAGTAATTTCTGTATCTTGCTGTTTCAGATTCTGGTACGAACTTGTAAAATCCGCCAAATCTTGTGTGCAGATCCAAATCGAGTGATTCAAAGTTCCGCAGATAGATATTGAAAAGATCTACAACTTGGCGTTGGTCTCATCCTCAAATTCGTTACGGATTTTGCATGGTAAATAAAGTTCTGCAAACATGCAGAATCACTGTTTGTGAGATTTCTTCCGTTTTACAAAACCTTTTTGAGCAAACTCAACTGCGGTTGAAAGCCCTTTCCCGTATCTTCATTTTGGCGGTGGTTTCACTTCGATTGACCTCCTGAAACTGAAATGGTTTGCAGATCAAGATCTGGTCAGATCTGACTTTGTCGAATTAAACCAGGAGCTTGGAAACTAATTTTTGAATGAAACCAACTGGGTAAGAACCACCTATTCAATACCTTTCAGATGCAGCAGACCTCATATTTTTGTGATTTGTGTATGATTTTTGGTGAATTAAACTTGTTCTGTGTGTTCTGCAGACATGGCTGTTAGCTTTTAAATCACCAAAAATCCATTTTTGAACCTAATTGAGTGATTCCAATTTTGTAGGACTGCTGAATGTTTTCTTAATCATCTCAAACAAGTTTCAAACATTTATCTGTTGTGTAAATCCAGAGAGAAAGCAAATGGTACAGACATGCAGTAAACTTGTAAATCCATTTGTGAGAGTTTCAGAAACAATTTGAACCCAAATCCAATTGTGTATGCATCTCTGTTTAATTACCTTTCAAATGCAAGTGGCCTCATATTTTTAGGATTTTTCTACGATTTATGGCTTACAGATCTTCTTTTCTGTACAGTCAGATTCAAAGAAATTCCTAAAATAGTAGGATTAACCTTTTTGGGTGATTCCAATTGGGTTAGTCTTGTATTAATACTGGCCATCTAGGAAAAATATTTTTATTCTCTGTTCATACATATTTGTTGCTGTTAGTAATGTTTATGTGTGACATGCATTGTTGAAGCAAAACTTTTCGGTTTATTTAAAACCCTTGACCAACTCTTTTGAGTAGAGATGGGCAACCATTGTTTTATGCTTGCAAAACAAAACCTCTGCAATTTAACTTTAGCTCTTTGTTTTGCTTAAGTTTTCAAATGGTGGGGCATATCATTTGCTTCCTATTCTTGTGTAGTGTTATGTAAGCTTTATAAAATAGGGAGAATGATTGCCCGCTTTTGCAAAAATGTTTCAAATTATAATGTGAATGTTTTTGATGCCAAACTAATGCACTTGTCATCTTTATGATGTTATCTACCAGGGGATACTTAGTTGTGCCATGGTGATACCGAGAGAGGCAATTGCTAAGTTATGATACTCTCATACCTTTACTAGGTAAATAAAATGGGTTCTCTTTTAGTTGCTTTGTAGTATCTATAAGTTCTTTGTATGTTAGCCCGTAGTAAGGTGGTTAGCTATTGCTTGTTGATTGTTGAATGTTGCATGCTTGTTATGATTGGTGCAATGTGATTGATTGTGTTCCTTTTATATTTTCCGACGATAGATGCGAACGATTCCGGAGAAGAAGAAGAAGTGGTTCGGACAAGGATTTTATTTATATTGACGGGATTCTTATATTGATGAAGTTGAAGAAGTCCAGGGACAAATAAGCCAAGGCAAGCCATCTTTTGATCTCTGATATGATGTCTCTTTGGATGTCATCTTGTGCTATCAATAGCATCTTGGTTCTATGTGTGATGATCTCCATATTGTTGTCATCTATGCTTGGATGCAAGCATGGTACCTCTAGTAGTTTTATCTTGTCAAGGTCTTGGTAATTGGTTGGGTGTATGGTATCATGGCCATTGCTATCCAACTTGCTTTCTATATTTAGCTTGAATATGTTCCACCTCGGGACAAGATTCATACTACACCCCCTTCTAGTGTAGATGTATCAATACCATGTTTTTGGTGTATTCTCAAATTGTGATGAGTATGCCTGTTTTCCCTTAATGGTGTTGGTGTTGGTCAATTCTCATCCCTATCTATCTATTGATTGGGTTAGATAGCACCACAAATCTGAAAGTATATTTCCTCTTGTGTTGTCATAATACATGCTTAGCTCAAGCAAGTATGATCCACTCCAATACCTCTTTTTCATACCCTCAATGGCGTGATGACCCTCATCTCGGCCATAGTGTTGTATTAGTTCAACTCATGAAACTTTAGATTGGGAACCCCTCAAGGTTTACCTTGTTGTAAATGTTTATGAAAACCTTGGGTGAGGCAATCTTACCCAAGCGTATGGTTTATGAAAGGAAAGGATCTTGACAAAGATGGTTGGAAAGAGGAAGGTGTGTGTGACTTGGGTTTTTGAGAAAAACGACACATGGTTCTTTGTATTCGCCCGGAACAACTAAACAGCGCAACCATAGCTACTCCAACGTGGGCACGGGGCTTAACTTGACGTTTGTTCTTCTTAGCATGAGGCACCGCACAACTATACAAGGGTACGGTTACCCCCGAGTCCGGGTTGTCATGGTTGGGACAATAGTATAACGGGAGGCCTTCGGGGCTGACCCGTCCGGAAGACACTATGGGTCTCCTGGCTTGGCGGTGGAGCCACGCTCTAGAGGAGGTGAGCTGCCACGGTGCCGGGGAGGTACATACTCCATAGGGTAGGACCTCGTGTTAAGTCGAATGGGCGAAAGGTTATGTCCGGGTATCCGTCGTGGCATATGTCGTTATGCGGGGATGATGCCCACACGATAGGTATCCGGATAGTTGTGGTGAAAGTGTGCAAACTCTGCAGAGTCAAAACTATTCGAATAGCCGCGTCCGCGGTCATGGACGGTTGGGATGGCCGTTACCGAGCTGTGTCGAGTTTTGGTTTTGAAAATGATTTCCAAAGGAAATGTGTGTTGGAAGTACCGGAAGGGTACGGGAAAGATGGTGTGCCGACCATGTGGAGATGGTCGAGGAAAATGAAACAAAAGAGGGTGACCCTTCCTAGTGTTTCATGTAGAGGAACTCTTCTTCAACAAAGATATAGAGATGTCATAGGATCTTCTTAGTGTCCCCTTCAACTGTGATGTTGGGATGCTACATCCACAAGAGAAACTATTTCTCTTTCTCATGCTACATCCACAAGAGAAACTATTTCTCTTTCTCATGCTACATCCACAAGAGAAACTAATTCTCTTCTACATGCTATTTCCACAAGAGAAATTAGCTCTTCCCTCTTGTCATCTTAGATTAGCATTTGTTATCTTGCACTCTTGCAAAGTACCTTCTTGATGGTTTGCGAGTACAATTCCAAATGTACTCACGGCTTTGTCCCTGGCTATTTACTTGGCCAGACTTGGAGGAACACGATGGATGAAGAAGGAGTTGACGACGTCTATGCGAGCTAGGAACGTCTTCCCAGTCAGTTGCCTGTAGGGTTATGGCAGATGACTTGGGTACTGCGCTGCTGAAGTGATGATGCTACTCTGATGTTTAGTTAGGCCCTTCGAGGCTATTATGTAAGTATCGGTCATGTGACCATGTTGTAATTTTCTTATTCCGCTTTGTAATGGATGGTGTAATTTGATATCAGTTCGGTTATGTGTTCACGGCACACTGATCATGGGATCGTGAACTGTATACATAACAGGGAATTTCGGACAGCTAGTCCGGGTCCCCACAGAGCTGGTATCAGAGCTATCCTGACTGTAGGAGACCTTAGTTAGCATGGACGTTAGCTAGGAAACAAGTACTTGGGGAAAAACTATTTACGAAATAAATTCTTTCTTTAGTCGGAAGCATAGCTTCTACTCCTCTTATTTATTCAAAGCTTCTAAATTCTTATCTCTCCGCTTTATAAAAAGGTTTGAAAATTCTTGCTCTACTGTCTCAACCACTTCAAACCTACATGTTGGACGATGTCCCCAACTCAGATCGGAGACTCGACGTCGAAGATGGATCAACCTTTTATGAAGTCTCACGTATCTCCAACGACAACTATTGAAGATCGGACGCCGACTTAGTCCTGCACATAAAGGGATAATAAGATCATGCCTTTGGTTGTCACCAAAGTCTGTCAAGGAGCTGACCTTCTTCCTCCGTGGACTTGCACTTTTTGCAGTCGTCAGGGATCAAGTCCTCAGTCTCTTGACTAGTAATTTTTAGGCCAGCCACGAGAAGATATTGACTTCGGGAGCACCTCAACAGCTACCTCTTCGAAGACCTCATGTTTCCGGGATGTCGAGACTAGAAGTTCTACACAGTTTTCTCCTCCGCCTCAACATCAATGACTCAACACCCGGCCCCTTCACCACCAACTGCGACAAGAATCCAAGTTGAAGCTGATGCCGACAATGTGAAGACATCAACATATGTGACCAGCCCCCAAACCTATAGGATGGATAGGACAAACTCAATCGCTTTGATTGAGCTACCCCGCGCATTAGGAATTTCTGGGTACTTAGAGTACCATGTCTGGTTTGATGATTGCTTGTAGTTCCCTAGTGTGCTGCCTTGAGTGTTTGTATCTGTTTGCTGTGTGCATGTATGTCTTGCTATTTAGACGTTCCCGCCCTTTTTAATTGTTTGAAATTTGTAAAACAGAAATTAAAAATGGAAATCTGCCAGTGTACTGTTTTGCTAATAAAAATAGTTTGGTAGCTCCGATTGATGTGATTCCAATTGCACTAGAACCAGTATGAAATTATCTTTCAGATGCCACTGACCTTGTATTTTTAAGATTTTTGTACGATTTTTAATAAATAAAACTTGATCACTGTTTCTGGTTAGTATTTTGAGTCTCAAAAATTGAAAAATAAATATTTTTGAATGATTCCAATTGTGTTGATCTTGTTTTGTTACTGTGCATCTAGGAAAAATACCAGTAGCCTCTGTTAGTGGTATTGTGTCTCTGGTTATGGTTGTATGGGTGTCACATGCAATGATAGGATTAAAGTTTGCCTCGCCGATGTTTTGCTAACTATTAGTTAAATTGGGTAGACTAACGAAAGACTCTAACTCTAAACCCGTTGGAAGTTGTTTTTCAACCGTCAAGAAAACTAACCCGACCCCTATCTACGCTGACTTCCTTCAAGATCAGCTGGAGCATCTCCACTACGCCAAGAAAGAAGAAGCCCTACCTTCAAGAGTGACTGCACCTCTACGAGAAGACATGCTAACTTGGTCTAACCTTGGAGTATACTCGCGCTAACCGCGAGGATATCTTTTTGAAACTACCCTCGAACACACCGTCTAACAAGTTGAGAGAACAATAGCGTCAAAGCCGAGCTACACCACATGGTTCATCTGGTCCTCATCAAATGAAGCTTCTGAAGATACTCCAAGACTCAAGACTTTAGGCGTAGTTTACCCGCTAACTTCTTAGTTGTTACTGAAATCAGCACTGACCCTCAAGCTGAAGATTGTCTTCGACGACCCCTGTTGCTGCTTCATATGGGTACCAACCAGGCGTTTCTTCAACTTTCTAACTCGCCGCGCGTCCCATATGGTTCAGTTAACACCGTGAGTGCCTCTTGAAGTGGTGGTCTGCACGTCGCCCCCGAAGATTCTTCAGCTGAACAAGGAAGACCGATGACTTCTTCCGAAGCCCCAGACAGAACTACAAGGCAGAAGCTCTGAGTTTTTCCGAGAACCCGATGAAAAATCTTAAGGGTGGAAGACTTCATCTTCCACTAAAATCAAGCTAACTCTAAAAAGGTTTTCAGCCCTGCTCAAGCACCGTTGGGTGCACTAACCCTCCCACAGTCTTGAACCTCCGCCAGGATCGTGAAGAAGCTACAGATCCAACACCTGCATGGAGTAGTCAACCTCTTCATGAAGCTCGCCATCGGCCGAAATCCAACATGTCTCCCAGAAGATGAAGCAAACGACTTTCTCTACAACGGCACGTCTACAGAAGAATGGAGTCTGACTTTGGTTAAACTTTATAACCCCTCTAGTTCTACACTCAGTAATCTCGGGACGAGATTATTTTAAGGGTGGAAGATCTGTAACACCCCAACTTTTTGCAAGCTTGTTTAATTATCCAAAGTGCAAAAATTAGGGGGAACAAAAACTTTTTCTATAGACTAATTAACATGAATTGCCTTGATCTGTTTGTTATGATGAATTGCCTTGATCTGTTGGTAGATAAATTGTCTTGATTTGCTTGTTGAGTTTTGTTTTGAGCTACCCTTAATAACAACACCTCTAGTGGTTAAACAAGCAACTCACTAAATAAAACACATGTGTGGCTTAGGAAGAATTGTTTTTCTTTTTACTACATCAAACCTCCCTCCTGATGGCAACATGAGTGTGCCTACTTATAAGATTCCAACTTTGGCAGTTGATCTCTTAGCACCCACAACTGTTTTTGGTGACCTCAGTGCATGGATCTCTTCTATACAACACCCTCTACAACTTCCACATCTTACATGTCACATCCTCCACTTGCAACTCTTATAATCACTTGATCTGGTATCCTATCCAATGTTTCAGCACCAGATCACTTCTTCCTCTTTTACCTCTTGTGTTTATTTAATCCAATTTTAATATCCACAAAACCAAGAGTAGGTATGATGGGTACATTTTGTAGCCACCATCTACCCTTGAGAACACTCCTTCCTAAATTAGTTTTCTTTCTCAAAAACCCTATTGTTTTTCTTCCCTGGTTTTAGCCACAAAAAAATCACTCCTTGTTATTAAAACTCCTTAAATGTTTTCTTCAAATAACAAGAGAGATTGTGGATGGTATTTTGTATCATCCCATTCCCTTCAACCCAAAAAGACTTTCTATAAAGGCATTTGATTTTCTTCCTTCTTTTAAGTGCATGGTTTTGGTACATGTGCCATCCTTGCACCTTTTGATAACACAAGGGAAAAATCTATTTGGCATTATTATGCAAGTAGACCCATTTTGTTTTAAAAATCATTGGATCTCTTTCAAAATGTTTTCAAAGGAAAGTTCAATATAAACCCTATCCAACATTTTGATCAACTCTCATAGTGGTGGAGACCCACCTCTGTAAAGTTCCAGATCTAATTAACAACTTCCATTCATTCATCACATCTCACTCTTGTATGGTTTACCATCATCATCTTGACCTCATGTTGATGGCTTATGCCACCATATTCATCCTTGTGAGTATGGTTATTTCACTCACCATCTCTCTTAGCCTTGCTCTACAATTGTCTAAACCACCATCACCACCATCATCTTTTGGCCAAGTTGATCACTTGATCAAAGTGCTTCATTCCTCAACATTGGCACCAATGTTTATTAACACCTCTCTCTTTTCATTCTTACTTCATCAAATCAACATTACCCATCTACCTTGGCATGCTCATGCATTGTTGCATGTGGTCAATGCCAATCTTTTCAATTTTGAATTCAAATAAAAAGTTTTATTCTTCAACTATACCTTTGGATCTATTTTCATCTTATGTTTGTCACAACCAAAGTGGTGGGAATTATCCTTAGAGTACATATCACCTCACACTTCTTTTTATCTATATGAATCCACTCATATTCTTATCATCATTAAAGTCACTCATTGACGTCATCTCCTCAACATCATGCCTTGGCCTACACACATGGATGTTGTGCATCTCTTTGTTTGTTCACTTATGTTTGGCAAGGATGGAGCCGGCCATTGTCTATGCATGGCAATTTCGGCCAGCCATTCCTCTCTATTTTTCTTCCTCTACAAGACTTGCCTCCCAACTACCCCAATCAATAAATGAGCAGCCTCCCAACCCACCCAATCAATGAGGAGGCAGCCACCATCCTCCCTCTTTATAAGGAGCTTGGCCGGCCACACCTCCTCTCCTTTGCCTCATTTCTTTTCACTCCCTACTATTTCCTCCACTCCCTCACACTCTCCTCCTCCACTTCCCCACGAAAATGGTGCTCCCCTTGCTCCCATGGCCGGCCATGGCCATGGCAAGCCACCAAGATGAAGCTCTCCCTCTCCCTCAAGCTCCTCCTCACCATGAGAGCCTCCCTCTCCTTCTTCTCCCCAACCCTAGATGGTTTTCTCTCCTCTTCTTCTTCCTCCCTTGCTAAGATTGGATCTTGATGCAGGTGCATGTTGGTCCAAGCATGGAGAAGCTTGAGCTATCCTCAGATCTGAAGTTCTTGAGCATAGTTCGTCCAAAACCTTGCAGTAATTTCTGTATCTTGCTGTTTTAGATTCTGGTACGAACTTGTAAAATCCGCCAAATCTTGTGTGCAGATCCAAATCGAGTGATTCAAAGTTCCGCAGATAGATATTGAAAAGATCTACAACTTGGCGTTGGTCTCATCCTCAAATTCGTTACGGATTTTGCATGGTAAATAAAGTTCTGCAAACATGCAGAATCACTGTTTGTGAGATTTCTTCCGTTTTACAAAACATTTTTGAGCAAACTCAACTGCGGTTGAAAGCCCTCTCCCGTACCTTCATTTTGGCGGTAGTTTCACTTCGATTGACCTCCTGAAACTGAAATGGTTTGCAGATCAAGATCTGGTCAGATCTGACTTTGTCGAATTAAACCAGGAGCTTGGAAACTAATTTTTGAATGAAACCAACTGGGTAAGAACCACCTATTCAATACCTTTCAGATGCAGCAGACCTCATATTTTTGTGATTTGTGTATGATTTTTGGTGAATTAAACTTGTTCTGTGTGTTCTGCAGACATGGCTGTTAGCTTTTAAATCACCAAAAATCCATTTTTGAACCTAATTGAGTGATTCCAATTTTGTAGGACTGCTGAATGTTTTCTTAATCATCTCAAACAAGTTTCAAACATTTATCTGTTGTGTAAATCCAGAGAGAAAGCAAATGGTACAGACATGCAGTAAACTTGTAAATCCATTTGTGAGAGTTTCAGAAACAATTTGAACCCAAATCCAATTGTGTATGCATCTCTGTTTAATTACCTTTCAAATGCAAGTGGCCTCATATTTTTAGGATTTTTCTACGATTTATGGCTTACAGATCTTCTTTTCTGTACAGTCAGATTCAAAGAAATTCCTAAAATAGTAGGATTAACCTTTTTGGGTGATTCCAATTGGGTTAGTCTTGTATTAATACTGGCCATCTAGGAAAAATATTTTTATTCTCTGTTCATACATATTTGTTGCTGTTAGTAATGTTTATGTGTGACATGCATTGTTGAAGCAAAACTTTTCGGTTTATTTAAAACCCTTGACCAACTCTTTTTGGTAGAGATGGGCAACCTTTGTTTTATGCTTGCAAAACAAAACCTCTGCAATTTAACTTTAGCTCTTTTGTTTTGCTTAAGTTTTCAAATGGTGGGGCATATCATTTGCTTCCTATTCTTGTGTAGTGTTATGTAAGCTTTATAAAATAGGGAGAATGATTGCCCGCTTTTCCAAAAATGTTTCAAATTATAATGTGAATGTTTTTGATGCCAAACTAATGCACTTGTCATCTTTATGATGTTATCTACCAGGGGATACTTAGTTGTGCCATGGTGATACCGAGAGAGGCAATTGCTAAGTTATGATACTCTCATACCTTTACTAGGTAAATAAAATGGGTTCTCTTTTAGTTGCTTTGTAGTATCTATAAGTTCTTTGTATGTTAGCCCGTAGTAAGGTGGTTAGCTATTGCTTGTTGATTGTTGAATGTTGCATGCTTGTTATGATTGGTGCAATGTGATTGATTGTGTTCCTTTTATATTTTCCGACGATAGATGCGAACGATTCCGGAGAAGAAGAAGAAGTGGTTCGGACAAGGATTTTATTTATATTGACGGGATTCTTATATTGATGAAGTTGAAGAAGTCCAGGGACAAATAAGCCAAGGCAAGCCATCTTTTGATCTCTGATATGATGTCTCTTTGGATGTCATCTTGTGCTATCAATAGCATCTTGGTTCTATGTGTGATGATCTCCATATTGTTGTCATCTATGCTTGGATGCAAGCATGGTACCTCTAGTAGTTTTATCTTGTCAAGGTCTTGGTAATTGGTTGGGTGTATGGTATCATGGCCATTGCTATCCAACTTGCTTTCTATATTTAGCTTGAATATGTTCCACCTCGGGACAAGATTCATACTACACCCCCTTCTAGTGTAGATGTATCAATACCATGTTTTTGGTGTATTCTCAAATTGTGATGAGTATGCCTGTTTTCCCTTAATGGTGTTGGTGTTGGTCAATTCTCATCCCTATCTATCTATTGATTGGGTTAGATAGCACCACAAATCTGAAAGTATATTTCCTCTTGTGTTGTCATAATACATGCTTAGCTCAAGCAAGTATGATCCACTCCAATACCTCTTTTTCATACCCTCAATGGCGTGATGACCCTCATCTCGGCCATAGTGTTGTATTAGTTCAACTCATGAAACTTTAGATTGGGAACCCCTCAAGGTTTACCTTGTTGTAAATGTTTATGAAAACCTTGGGTGAGGCAATCTTACCCAAGCGTATGGTTTATGAAAGGAAAGGATCTTGACAAAGATGGTTGGAAAGAGGAAGGTGTGTGTGACTTGGGTTTTTGAGAAAAACGACACATGGTTCTTTGTATTCGCCCGGAACAACTAAACAGCGCAACCATAGCTACTCCAACGTGGGCACGGGGCTTAACTTGACGTTTGTTCTTCTTAGCATGAGGCACCGCACAACTATACAAGGGTACGGTTACCCCCGAGTCCGGGTTGTCATGGTTGGGACAATAGTATAACGGGAGGCCTTCGGGGCTGACCCGTCCGGAAGACACTATGGGTCTCCTGGCTTGGCGGTGGAGCCACGCTCTAGAGGAGGTGAGCTACCACGGTGCCGGGGAGGTACATACTCCATAGGGTAGGACCTCGTGTTAAGTCGAATGGGCGAAAGGTTATGTCCGGGTATCCGTCGTGGCATATGTCGTTATGCGGGGATGATGCCCACACGATAGGTATCCGGATAGTTGTGGTGAAAGTGTGCAAACTCTGCAGAGTCAAAACTATTCGAATAGCCGCGTCCGCGGTCATGGACGGTTGGGATGGCCGTTACAGAGCTGTGTCGAGTTTTGGTTTTGAAAATGATTTCCAAAGGAAATGTGTGTTGGAAGTACCGGAAGGGTACGGGAAAGATGGTGTGCCGACCATGTGGAGATGGTCGAGGAAAATGAAACAAAAGAGGGTGACCCTTCCTAGTGTTTCATGTAGAGGAACTCTTCTTCAACAAAGATATAGAGATGTCATAGGATCTTCTTAGTGTCCCCTTCAACTGTGATGTTGGGATGCTACATCCACAAGAGAAACTATTTCTCTTTCTCATGCTACATCCACAAGAGAAACTATTTCTCTTTCTCATGCTACATCCACAAGAGAAACTAATTCTCTTCTACATGCTATTTCCACAAGAGAAATTAGCTCTTCCCTCTTGTCATCTTAGATTAGCATTTGTTATCTTGCACTCTTGCAAAGTACCTTCTTGATGGTTTGCGAGTACAATTCCAAATGTACTCACGGCTTTGTCCCTGGCTATTTACTTGGCCAGACTTGGAGGAACACGATGGATGAAGAAGGAGTTGACGACGTCTATGCGAGCTAGGAACGTCTTCCCAGTCAGTTGCCTGTAGGGTTATGGCAGATGACTTGGGTACTGCGCTGCTGAAGTGATGATGCTACTCTGATGTTTAGTTAGGCCCTTCGAGGCTATTATGTAAGTATCGGTCATGTGACCATGTTGTAATTTTCTTATTCCGCTTTGTAATGGATGGTGTAATTTGATATCAGTTCGGTTATGTGTTCACGGCACACTGATCATGGGATCGTGAACTGTATACATAACAGGGAATTTCGGACAGCTAGTCCGGGGTCCCCACAGGCTCATTCCTGAATCCCAGCAGTGTCTGAAGAAGGGGCAGTCCCAGTGCCTGGCGTTGTCATCTTGCTCCCTTGATTGTTCCGTGGCACGGCGCTCGTGCTCCTCCTCATCGTGATCGTGCCGACGATGTCTTCTGGCTTCTCTAGCCAGACGATCTCTTTCATCATCATCGCTGGATCGTCGGCGTCGGTCGTACTGACTCACATACTTGTTGAGGAGGTGATCAGAGAGGGGTCGCTGATATCTTATGTTTTTCACCTCTCCCTCTGTGACGTAGCGCTTGCCATCATGACGGAGCCGATCGCGTGGAGCGGCCTCCTCTGTGTCCTTGCTACGAGAGCAGCTGCCCTCGTCTCCGTCTTTGCCAGAGTGGTTCCCAGGTCCTACCATGTTGATGCTGAACGAGGATCCTGGCTGGCAACCTTCAGGGTAAGTGCACTCCACCATATTAACGGCGGGAAAGGGCTGGGTGTCGACCTTCATGGCGTACTGGTTGAAAATTAGACGCCCTTTTTCTATCGCCGCTTGGATGTGCTGACGCCATACCCTGCAGTCGTTGGTGGCATGGGAGAGCGAGTTGTGCCATTTACAGTATGGCTTTCCGTTCAGCTCTTGCACCGTGGGGAATTTGAGACCTTCAGGAATCGTCAACTGTTTCTCCTTGAGCAGGAGGTCGAAGATTTGCTCAGTCTTGGTCACGTCAAAATCAAATCCCCTGGGTGGGCCTGGTGGCTTTACCCATTTGCAGGGCACGGGGGTTCCTCCCCGAGTCCATTCAGCCACTGCTACCTCTTGGTCTCCCGCAGGAACTTCGTCTTCCTCTGCATCGACCAGGACTACTGCACGCTTGAACTTATCTTGGTACAGGTCCGGGTGGCGCTGTTCATATGCTGACAGTTTCTGAACCATGTGCGCCAATGAGGGATAATCTGCTTGGGAGGCCATGTCCTTGAGCTGTGTTGCAAGGCCTGCTACTGCCAACTCGACTGCTTCTTTTTCAGTTATACGAACCGAATAACATCGGTTCCTAAGATTCCTGAAACGCTGGATGTACTGTCTCTCCGCTTCTGACGTAGTTGTGCTAGATCGGCAATGCCAGACTCGGAAGCCTCTGAATGGTACTGCATATGGAACTGCTCTTCCAACTGCTTCCAAGTTCGTATGGAGTCTGGTGGCAAAGAGGTATACCATCCGAAAGCCGATCCCGTGAGGGACTGTGAGAAGAGCCTCACGCGTAGCTGATCCGACACTGAAGCCGGTCCTAGTTGCGCCAAATATCGGCCGACGTGCTCGATGGAGCTGGAGCCATCTGATCCACTGAATTTGGAGAAATCAGGGAGCCGATATTTAGGTGGCAGCGGGATCATCTCGTAGTCGTCGGGGTACGGCTTGGAATAGCCGATTGCCCTCCTTTTCGGCACCATGCCGAACTGGTCTCTCGATGGTACGATCTGATCCGCTGTGCTGGCTGCAGGAGTTAAACTCTGAAGATTCACCGGGGTGGCGTACTTAGCCAGCCATGCTTGCTTTTCCAGCCTGAGCCAGCTGCAGGAGCTGAGCTCTGGAGGTTCGTCGGGGTGGCGTACTTAGTTAGCCACGTCGCTTCGAGCTCTGTCGCTGACGTTCCTCCTGTTTTCCCAGTCCCTGACGTTGTGGCCTGGTTTGTGAGTGCCCAGTTGCCACCCGGCACATACGTGCACGCGTACCCTTGAGGGATCTCCTTGGGCGCCTCGGGCAAGAACTGGTAGTCACTAGGGTCACCACCAATCTTGTAGACAACGAATGCCGGTGTAGCCGCACTGGTGCTGCCAACGCATATGGCAGCGGTGGACGGGACTGGAGTGGCAACTCCCCTTGATGCGTCCCGAGGGCTGGTCCCGACGGCGAGTACGGTGCCTCATGATCTCCTGGATCACGCGAAGAGCGACACGCTCCAACGTGTTGACCAGGTTCTCGAGTGACGGTGTAGCGAGTGAGCCACCAAGTAGTTGATCTCCCAGGGACCTGGTGCGTTCCTCCGACGGGGCAGAGAGGTCTATCCCATCGAGTGCACCTTGCGGTGAGAACCCCTTCCATCTGATGCCATGGGAACGGGTTCTCTGAAAAGAGCCGATGAGGTCGGCTTCGAGGGTGACTTTGATCTCGTCATACCTCTTCTTGAGCTCGTCGGGCAGCTCCTCGTAGGTGACTGGCGTGCCGTCCGCCATCTCGGATGTAGATGGCGATGTGGTTGATGTAGAAGCTTGTCCCACCGGGCGTGCCAATGTGTTGATCGCCAAAACCCTCCGGCGGGCAGCGATGGTCAACACCGTAGAGCCGGGAACAACCTAGAGCTGCGGCTGGCTGAGGTCCCTCCGAGCGACGGCCCGCAGCACTTCTGGTCACACGTCCGATGCTGAGTGCAAGGCGTGCCACCTGACCTATACCTGGTCAGGAAGGTGATGGAGATGCCTCGCTTAGTTTCCTGCATGGCATACACGTAAACATTAAATAAGAGCCTCGATCGGCTCTCAGGTCATCCTGTGAATCGGCTCAAGGAGCCGATCCACCCATGATTCGTTCGGGGTGAACGAATATATGGTGGTCCTGCTTGATCAAGATAAAGCTAATTAGATCTACGACGATTTAGGGTTTTCACCGCATAATCGGATCATCCTACTCACGATTGGGCCTCGCGGCCACGCACGGTGATCGTAAGCCGATCCTAGATAGGGCCTAAAAACCAACACGAGGTTGATCCCCGGAACATCCTGTCTAGGACTAGCGAACGACACCCTACGTGCCGCTGGATCCTCCAACCCTTTGTAAGGCCTAACTATTGCAGATATTAAACTAATCCTTGTAGAACAAGGAGCAATCGTAACGGATCAGATCTACCAAATAATGATCAAGCGGGGTGCCGCCCCCACACCTGAGATAGGTGTGAGGGCGGCTAGATATGCAAGGGTTGCACTACGATAGCATATGATACGAAGAACAATGCTAACCCTAACACATCTATGATAACTACGTTGCTCGCCATCAACAAGGCTTCAGTACGAGCAACGCATGAACAACGTGGAGCTTGTGCTGCCTAGATCGCAAGATGCGATCTAGGCAGCATGTCGCTTACCGATAGAAACCCTCGAGACGAAGGAGTTGGCGATGCGCCGAGATTGGTTTGTTTGGTTGAACGTGTGTTGTTGTTTATTCCATAAACCCTAGATACATATTTATAGTCCAGGGACTTTCTAATCGTGGGAATAATCCCCACCGTACACGATACAAACTCTAACTTCCAATCTAAGATGAAATCTACCATAATTAAAGATACACGGGCAATCTAGCCCAAATTCTCCGCACAAGGCCGCTTCAGAGATAATCCACGTGTAATCTTCCAAGCCCATCACTCTTACGGCCCACCTCCTGATTTGGCCAAAATCTGGTGATAACAGGGTTGCACGACGATAGCATATGATACGATGAACAATGCTAACCCTAACACATCTAAGATAACTACGTTGCTCGCCATCAAAAAGGCTTCAGTACGAGCAACGCATGAACAGCGAATAAACTTGTGCTGCCTAGATCGCAAGATGCGATCTAGGCAGCATGATGCTTACCCGGAAGAAACCCTCGAGACAAGGGAGTTGGCGATGCGCCTAGATTGGTTTGTGGTGAACGTGATTGTTGTTTATTTCATAAACCCTAGATACATATTTATAGTCCGTAGACTTTCTAACGTGGGAATAATCCCAACCGTGCACGAGACAAACTCTAACTAACCGACACGTATCCTACTATATTACAGATACACGGGCAAACTAGCCCAAACTTTGCATATAAGGCCGATTCACGTATATTCTTCCATGTATATTCTTCAAGCCCATCTTGATCGCGGCCCACCTCTGACTCGGTCAAATTCTGGTGATAACATATGGTAGAACCCAAAGATTTTTTCGATCCTAAAAATGCTGACAAAGTATGCAAACTTCAGCGTTCAATTTATGGACTGAAGCAAGCATCGAGAAGTTGGAACCGACGCTTTGATAAGGTGATCAAAGACTTCGGGTTTATACAGTGTCATGGAGAGGCCTGTATTTACAAGAAAGTGAGTGGGAGCTCTGTAGCATTCCTGATATTATATGTAGATGACATATTATTGATTGGGAATGATATAGAACTATTAAGCAGTGTAAAAGGTTATTTGAATAATAGTTTTTCAATGAAAGACCTTGGTGAAGCATCGTATATATTAGGCATCAAGATTTATAGAGATAGATCAAGACACCTAATAGGGCTATCACAGAGTACATACCTGGACAAGATTCTAAAGAAGTCTAGAATGGACGAAAGTAAGAAAGGGTTCTTACCTATGTTACCAGGCAAGGTCTTGAGTAAGACTCAAGGACCGGCGACGGCAGAAAGAGAAAGGATGAGTAATATCCCCTATGCCTCGGCAGTAGGATCTATCATGTATGTCATGCTATGTACTAGACCGGATATAGCACATGCTGTTAGTTTGACTAGCAGATATCAAAGTGATCCAGGGATGGAACACTGGACAGCGGTCAAGAATATCCTGAAGTATTTGAAAAGAACTAAGGATATGTTTCTTTGTTATGGAGGTGACCAAGAGCTTGTTGTAAATGGTTACACCGATGCAAGTTGGAACACTGATCCTGATGACTCTAAGTCACAATCTGGGTACGTGTTTATATTGAATGGTGCTGCAGTAAGCTGGGCAAGCTCGAAGCAGTGCACGGTGGCGAAGTCTTCAACAGAATCGAGTACATAGCGGCTTCAGAGGCTTCATCAAGCGGTATGGATGAAGAGGTTCATTGTAGAGCTCGGTGTGGTTCCTAGTGCATTGGACCCACTAGTCATCTACTGTGACAACATGGGTGCCATCGCCAATGCACAAGAATCAAGGTCACACAAGAGGCTGAAGCATATCAAGCTGCGTTACCACTCGATTCGCGAGTACATCGAAGATGGAGAAGTAAAGATTTGCAAAGTACACACTGATCTGAATATAGCAGATCCGTTGACTAAAGCTCTCCCTAGGGCAAAGCATGACCAACACCAGAATGCCATGGGTGTTAGGTACCTTACAATGTAATCTAGATTATTGACTCTAGTTCAAGTGGGAGACTGTTGGAGATATGCCCAAGAGGCAATAATAAAAGTGGTTATTATATATATTTGTGTTTATGATAAATGTTTATATACCATGCTATAATTGTATTAACCGAAACATTGATACATGTGTGATATGTAAACAACAATGAGTCCCTAGTATGCCTCTTAACTAGCTTGTTGATTAATGGATGATTAGTTTCATAATCATGAATATTGGATGTTATTAATAACAAGGTTATATGGTATGAATGATGTAATGGACACACCCAATTAAGCGTAGCATAAGATCACGTCATTAAGTTATTTGCTATAAGCTTTCGATACATAGTTACCTAGTCCTTTCGACCATGAGATCATATAAATCACTTATACCGAAAGGTACTTTGATTACATCAAACGCCACTGCGTAAATGGGTGGTTATAAAGGTGGGATTAAGTATCCGGAAAATATGAGTTGAGGCATATGGATCAACAGTGGGATTTGTCCATCCCGATGACGGATAGATATACTCTGGGCCCTCTCGGTGGAATGTCGTCTAATGTCTTGCAAGCATATGAATAAGTTCATAAGAGACCACATACCACGGTACGAGTAAAGAGTACTTGTCAGAGACGAGGTTGAACAAGGTATAGAGTGATACCGATGATCAAACCTCGGACAAGTAAAATATCGCGTGATAAAGGGAATTGGTATCGTATGTGAATGGTTCATTCGATCACTAAGTCATTGTTGAATATGTGGGAGCCATTATGGATCTCCATATCCCGCTATTGGTTATTGGTCGGAGAGAGTTCTCACGCATGTCCACATAGTTCGCGAACCGTAGGGTGACACACTTAAGGTTTGATGTTGTAATAGTAGAGCTTGAATATGGAATGGAGTTCGAAGTATTGTTCGAAGTCTCGGATGGGATCCCGGACATCACGAGGAGTTCCGGAATGGTCCGGAGAATAAGATTTATATATAGGAAGTCATTTTATAAGTTTGAAAATGATCCGGTGAATTTATGGAAGGTTCTAGAAGGTTCTAGAAAAGTCCGGAAGAATTCACTTTGGAAGGCGGAGTCCCAAGGGGACTCCACCTCCCAAGGCCGGCCACCCCCACATGGAAGGGTGGGAATCCCACTTGAGGTGGGAGTCCCACCTTGGGTAGGTTTCCCTACTACATGGAAGGTTTTGGGTTGGGGTCTTATTCGAAAACTTGTAGTCCAACACTTGGGGTTCCACCTATATAATGAGGGGCATAGGGGAGGGGGCCGGCCACCACAAGCCCTCAAGCTGGCCGCACCCCATAGTGGCCGGCCACCCCCTCTCCCAAACCCTAGCTGCCCCCTTTCTCCTCCACCTCCCGCACGCTTAGCGAAGCTCCGCCGGAGATCTCCATCGCCACCGCCACCACGCCGTCGTGCTGCCGGATTCAAGGAGGAGCTACTACTTCCGCTGCCCGCTGGAACGGGGAGAAGGACGTCGTCTTCATCAACACCGAACGTGTGACCGAGTACGGAGGTGCTGCCCGATTGTGGCACCGTGATCAAGATCTTCTATGCGCTTTGCAAGCGGCAAGTGATCGTCTACCGCAGCAACAAGAGCCTCATCTTGTAGGATTTGGAAATCTTCAAGGGTGAGTCACGATCATCCCCTCGTTGCTCCCGTCTTCTAGATTGCATCTTGGCTTGGATTGCGTCTCGCGGTAGGAAAATTTTGTTTTCTATGCAACGAATCCCTACACTTTATTAGCATGATTCCCACATATTTGCGACATATACGATGATAATACCATGTTTTACATTGATTTATGAGGATTTACCAATGATCCTCTTTATTTGGTTTATAACTCAACGAACATGAATTTCATGTTTTGTGTATTTTCACTTTCTGAGACCTATATGAGTCAAACTGAGCTAGGATTTCGGAGGGTTATTTTTCATCGGGAGAAGCAACATGGGCCTTTGAAGCACACTGGAGGGCCTGAGGCCCAAAAGATACTGGCGCGCCCACCTTGCTAGGGCACGCCGGTGGGCACGCCACCCCCCTCTTTTGGCCGTCGATCATCAAAATCACTTGATTCTGTCATGAACCAATGTTTTTTGACCTAAAAACCACTATATATATGACCCTCGAGGGTTCTCTGGAGGAAAGCGCCGCAAAAACACCGAAACATGAAAACAGAGGTTGCATCCGCGAAGATAGGAGGGAGAAACTCCGTCGGAGCCGCCGCCGGAGGGATCTCCACCTTCTCTAAAGTCTTCATCATCATCACCATGAGCAAGGGGGGTATTCCACCTCTAGACTACATGTTTGTGGCAGTAGCTTGATCTATTTCTCTCATGTTATTCATAGTTCTTAGTACCATATGAGCTGCTGATGTCTACTCACACTTCTTTTCCTGTAGACAGTGTTGGGCCTCCAAGAGCAGAGGTTTGTAGAACAGCAGCAAGTTTTCCCTTAAGTGGATCACCCAAGGTTTATCGAACTCAGGGAGGAAGAGGTCAAAGATATCCTTCTCAAGCAACCCTGCGATCACAATGCAAGAAGTCTCTTGTGTCCCCAACACACCTAATACACTTGTCAGATGTATAGGTGCACTAGTTCGGCGAAGAGATAGTGAGATGCAAGTAGTATGTATGTATATGTGTGGTAATAGCAATCTGAATAAAATATGGCAGCGAGTAAACATGCAAGGAACAGAACAAATGACCTCCCCGACAATGGCACCAAAATACTTCATGCAATTGTGGGAGATAGGAATCTTTGTGGTGTGACTTTTCTATTCGAAACAAGGCCTAGGGATCATACTTTCACTAGTGGACACTCTCAACATTGATCACATAATAAAACCACTCTACACTCTCTTGTTGGATGATGAACACCACTAATTGTGTAGGGCTACAAGAGCACCTCAATGCCGGAGTTAACAAGCTCCACAACATTCGATGTTCATATTTAAATAACCTTAGAGTGCATGATAGACCAACGCAATTATACCAAGTACTAACATAGCATGCACACTGTCACCGACAAACTATGAAAGGAGGAATAGATCACATCAATACCATCATAGTAATAATTAACTTCATAATCTACAAGAGATCACAATCATAAACTACGCCAAGTACTACATGATGCACACACTGTCACCATTACATCATGGAGGAGGAATAGAGTACTTTAATAACATCACTAGAGTAGCACATAGATGAATAGTGATACAAAACTCATATGAATCTCAATCATGTAAGGCAGCTCATGAGATCATTGTATTGAAGTACATGGGAGAGAGATTAACCACATAGCTACCGGTACAGCCCTTAGGCTCGAGGGAGAACTACTCCCCTCATGGGAGACAACAGTGATGGAGATGGCGGTGGTGTCGATGGAGATGCCTTCCGGGGCACTTCCCCGTCCCGGCGGCGTGCCGGAACAGAGACTCCTGTCCCCCAGATCTTGGCTTCGCGATGGCGGCGGCTCTGGAAGGTTTCTGGTACCGTGGCTTATTCGTCTCGAAGATTTAGGTCAGGAGGCTTAAATAGGCGGAGAATCGGAGTCGGAGGGGGTCGGGGGCCACCAGACAACAGGGGGCGCGCCTGGCTCCTTGGCCGCACCACCCACACGTGTGGGGCCCACAGGCTCCCCTGCCTCTCGGTGTTCGAAGCTTCGTGGAATTATAAGATGCTGGGCGTTGATTTCGTCCAATTTCGAGAATATTTCCTTACTAGGATTTCTGAAACCAAAAACAGCAGAAAACATGAACTGGCACTTCGGCATCATGTTAATAGGTTAGTTCCGGAAAACGCATAAAATCATCATAAAGTGTGAACAAAACATGTAGGTATTGTCATAAAACAAGCATGGAACATAAGAAATTATCGATACGTTGGAGACGTATCAGCATCCCCAAGCTTAGTTCCTACTCGTCCCGAGTAGGTAAACGATAACAAAGATAATTTCTGAAGTGACATGCTATCATAATCTTGATCAATACTATTTGTAAGCATTTGTAATGAATGCAGCGATCCGAAGCAATGGTAAAGACAATGAGTAAACAACTGAATCATATAGCAAAGACGTTTCATGAATAGTACTTTCAAGACAAGCATCAATAAGTCTTGCATAAGAGTTAACTCATAAAGCAATAAATTCAAAGTAAAGGCGTTGAAGCAACACAAAGGAAGATTAAGTTTCAGCGGTTGCTTTCAACTTGTAACATGTATATCTCATGGATAGTTGTCAACATAAAGTAATACGATGAATGCAAATATGCAAGTATGTAAGAATCAATGCACAGTTAACACAAGTGTTTGCTTCTTGAGATGGAAGGAAATGGGTAAACTGACTCAACATAAAAGTAAAAGAATGGCCCTTCACAGAGGGAAGCATTGATTGCTATATTTGTGCTAGAGCTTTTATTTTGAAAACAAGAAACAATTTTGTCAATGGTAGTAATAAAGCATATGTGTTATGTAAATTATATCCTACAAGTTGCAAGCCTCATGCATAGATTACCAATAGTGCCCGCACCTTGTCCTAATTAGCTCGGATTACCTGGATTATCACCGCAATACATATGTTTTAACCAAGTATCACAAAGGGGTACCTCTATGCCGCCTGTACAAAGGTCTAAGGAGAAAGCTCGCATTGGATTTCTCGCTTTTGATTATTCTCAACTTAGACATCCATACCGGGACAACATAGACAACATATAATGGACTCCTCTTTAATGCATAAGCATTCAGCAACAAATAATATTCTCATAAGAGATTGAGGATTGTTGTCCAAAACTGAAACTTCCACCATGGATCATGGCTTTAGTTAGCGGCCCAATGTTCTTCTCTAACAATATGCATGCTCAAACCATTCAACTCATGGTAAATCACCCTTACTTCAGACAAGACGAACATGCATAGCAACTCACATGATATTCAACAAAGGGTAGTTGATGGCGTCCCCAGGAACATGGTTATCGCACAACAAGCAACTTAATAAGAAATAAGATACATAAGTACATATTCAATACCATAATAGTTTTTATGCTATTTGTCCCATGAGCTATATATTGCAAAGACAAAGGATAGAAATTTAAAGGTAGCACTCAAGCAATTTACTTTGGAATGGCGGAGAAATACCATGTAGTAGGTAGGTATGATGGACACAAGTGGCATAGTTTTTGGCTCAAGGATTTGGATGCACGAGAAGTAATCCCTCTCAATACAAGGCTTAGGCCAGCAAGGTTATTTGAAGCAAACACAAGTATGAACCGGTACAGCAAAACTCACATAAAAACATATTGCAAGCATTATAAGACTCTACACTGTCATCCTTGTTGCTCAAACCCTTACTAGAAAATATCTAGACTTTAGAGAGACCAATCATGCAAACCAAATTTCAACAAGCTCTATGTATTTCTTCACTAATAGGTGCAAAGTATATGATGCAAGAGCTTAAACATGATCCTTATGAGCACAACAATTGCCAAGTATCAAATTATTCAAGACATTCTACCAATTACCACATGTAGCATTTCCCGTTTCCAACCATATAACAATTAACGAAGCAGTTTCAACCTTCGCCATGAACATTATGAGTAAAGCCTAAGGACATATTTGTCCATATGCAACAGCGGAGCATGTCTCTCTCCCACACAAGCATTTATTCAGAGAATGAAAATAACAAAATGAAAATAAAAGCACACAGACGCTCCAAGTAAAGTACATAAGATGTGACGGAATAAAAATATAGTTTCACTAGAGGAACCTGATAATGTTGTCGATGAAGAAGGGGATGCCTTGGGCATCTCCAAGCTTAGATTCTTGAGTCTTCTTGAAATATGCAGGGATGAACCACGGGGCATCCCCAAGCTTAGAGCTTTCACTCTCCTTGATCATATTGTATCATCCTCCTCTCTTGACCCTTGAAAACTTCCTCCACACCAAACTCGAAACAAACTCATTAGAGGGTTAGTGCATAGTCAAAAATTCACATGTTCAGAGGTGACACAGTCATTCTTAACACTTCTGGACATTGCACAAAGCTTCTGAAAGTTAATGGAACAAAGAAATCCATCAAACATAGCAAAAGAGGCAATGCAAAATAAAAGGCAGAATCTGTCAAAACAGAATAGTCCGTAAAGACGAATTTTTAAGGTGCACCAGACTTGCTCAGATGAAAATGCTCAAATTGAATGAAAGTTGCGTACATATCTGAGGACCACTCACGTAAATTGGCAGATTTTTCTGAGTTACCTACAAAGAATTCAACCCAAATTCGTGACAGCAAGAAATCTGTTTCTACGCAGTAATCCAAATCTAGTATGAACCTTACTATCAAAGACTTTACTTGGCACAACAATGCAATAAAATAAAGATAAGAAGAGGTTGCTACAGTATTAACAACTTCCAAGACACAAATATAAAACAAAATTTCTGTAGTAAAATAAACACATGGGTTATCTCCCAAGAAGTGCTTTCTTTATAGCCATTAAGATGGGCTCAGTAATTTTAATGATGCACTCGCAAGAAATAAGAGTTGAAGCAAAAGAGAGCATCAAAAAGCAAATTCAAAACAAATTTAATCCTAACCCACTTCCTATGAAAAGGAATCTTGTAAATAAACAAATTCATGAATCATAATGCAACAAGCATAGAAAGATAAAACAAGTGCAGCTTCAAGATTTTCAGCAAAAAGAGAGGTGTTTTAGTAACATGAAAATTTCTACAACCATATTTTCCTCTCTCATAATAATATCCAGTAGCATCATGAGCAAACTCAACAATATAACTATCAAGTGAAACATTCTTATCATGAGTCTCATGCATAAAATAATTACTCTCCACATAAGCAATTTTATTAGTTGTAGTGGGAGCAAATTCAATAAAGTAGCTATCATTATTATTCTCATCAAGTGTAGGAGGCATAGTATAATCATAACAAAATTTACTCTCCATAGTAGGTGGCACCAAAAGACCACTATCATTATAATCATCATAAATAGGAGGCAAAGTATCATCAAAGTAATTTTTCTCCTCAATGCTTGGGGGACTAAAAATATCAAGCTCATCAAAACCAGCTTCCCCAAGCTTAGAATTTTCCATATCATTACCAACAATGGTGTTCAAAGCGTTCATACTAATATCATTGCTACTAGCATGCAAATAAGATTCCATAGGTTTTTTAATTTTCGCATCAAACAATCCATGTCTTAACTCAGGAAATAGATTAAAAAGCTTCATATTGCTTTCCATTATGCCTTACTAGTGTAAAACAAGAAACAAAAAGATGCAATTGCAGGATCTAAAGGAAATAGCTTCGAGCACTTACAACGGCAACAGAAAATAACTTAGTTACCTGGGACCGGAGTGAGTGCCTTACCTTTCCTCCCCGCAACGGCGCCAGAAAATAGCTTGATGTCTACTCACACTTCTTTTCCTGTAGACAGTGTTGGGCCTCCAAGAGCAGAGGTTTGTAGAACAGCAGCAAGTTTTCCCTTAAGTGGATCACCCAAGGTTTATCGAACTCAGGGAGGAAGAGGTCAAAGATATCCCTCTCAAGCAACCCTGCGATCACAATGCAAGAAGTCTCTTGTGTCCCCAACACACCTAATACACTTGTCAGATGTATAGGTGCACTAGTTCGGCGAAGAGATAGTGAGATGCAAGTAATATGGATGTATATGAGTGGTAATAGCAATCTGAATAAAATATGGCAGCGAGTAAACATGCAGTGGAACAGTAAACAAACAGTGACCTCCCCGGCAATGGCACCAGAAAATACTTGCTGGCGTGCAGTTGACGTGGGAGATAGGAATCTTTGTGGTGTGACTTTTCTATTCGGAAACAAGGCCTAGGGATCATACTTTCACTAGTGGACACTCTCAACATTGATCACATAATAAAACCACTCTACACTCTCTTGTTGGATGATGAACACCACTAATTGTGTAGGGCTACAAGAGCACCTCAATGCCGGAGTTAACAAGCTCCACAACATTCGATGTTCATATTTAAATAACCTTAGAGTGCATGATAGACCAACGCAATTATACCAAGTACTAACATAGCATGCACACTGTCACCACAAACTATGAAAGGAGGAATAGATCACATCAATACCATCATAGTAATAATTAACTTCATAATCTACAAGAGATCACAATCATAAACTACGCCAAGTACTACATGATGCACACACTGTCACTATTACATCATGGAGGAGGAATAGAGTACTTTAATAACATCACTAGAGTAGCACATAGATGAATAGTGATACAAAACTCATATGAATCTCAATCATGTAAGGCAGCTCATGAGATCATTGTATTGAAGTACATGGGAGAGAGATTAACCACATAGCTACCGGTACAGCCCTTAGCCTCGAGGATGAACTACTCCCTCCTCATGGGAGACAGCAGCGGTGATGGAGATGGCGGTGGTGTCGATGGAGATGCCTTCCGGGGCACTTCCCCGTCCCGGCGTGCGAACAGAGACTCCTGTCCCCCAGATCTTGGCTTCGCGATGGCGGCGGCTGGGAAGGTTTCTCGGTACCGTGGCTTATTCGTCTCAAAGATTTAGGTCGAAATAGGCGGAGAATCGGAGTCGGAGGGGGTCGGGGGCCACCAGACAACAGGGGGCGCGCCTGGCTCCTTGGCCGCGCCGCCCACACGTGTGGGGCCCACAAGGCTCCCCTCTGGTGCCTCTCGGGTGTTCTGGAAGCTTCGTGGAATTATAAGATGCTGGGCGTTGATTTCGTCCAATTCCGAGAATATTTCCTTACTAGGATTTCTGAAACCAAAAACAGCAGAAAACAGGAACTGGCACTTCGGCATCTTGTTAATAGGTTAGTTCCGGAAAACGCATAAAATCATCATAAAGTGTGAACAAAACATGTAGGTATTGTCATAAAACAAGCATGGAACATAAGAAATTATCGATACGTTGGAGACGTATCAGCTGCCCAACATGATTATGGTCATATATGTAATACCTATGTGGTGGAACCTTTCTATGATATAATGCTATGATATTTAGTATACTTTGTGTAAGATGTATTAATATATGCATATTATGTACCCCATTCTTAAGTATTGGTTTTGATCCAACTTGTTTTTAAGAACATGTGTGGGGTGATGTGTGCGTTAGATGGAATAGCATGGTTTTAGTGATTGAATAGTGACAACAAATTCATGATCTATTATGGCTTTGCCTTTTCTTTTGCTATATCACTAGGGATAAAGTGAATGCATGTGCTATGTTCGTCACGTGATAAAAGCGATAATATTGTTTGTTCAAGGTAGCATATTTGATATTCAAACACCATGTCAAAGTACTTATGGCTATACTCTGTTAATTCTTAATACAAGATTGCATGAAGTTTTTCGTATCTTGTGGAGTATAAGAGAGATGCGTTGCATCATCTCTATGTTAGAACGTGAGCTCTCGTTTCCCTTTTATATTTTGCAAAGCACTTTATTTGTCTTGTTATTAGTCTTTACTTTCTAGTTCTTTTTCAAAAAATACAAAAAACACATAAAAAGTTATTCTACTATTAAAAATGGAAAAAAGGAACTTATTGGCCTTTCAGCATTAAGAATTTTCCAATATATGATGAAATACCTATAGAACCATTTGAAATTGATCCTAAGATAGTAAAAGCAAATTGTGAACATCGCTTTTATGGAAAACCAAATGATTGTCCTATGGTGCATTTAAATTGATTCAATGAAAACTTCAAAGATCTCAAGATAAGCAATACTAATTATAATATCCTCAAGGTTAAACTTTTACCTTACTCACTTGCTGGTAAAGCTTTGGATTAGGTATTAAAATGGCCACCGAGGAACTTAAGCTGATGGTTTAATCTCAAAGCTGCTTTTGTAGAGAGGTTTGGTTCATCAGAGATAGTAAGTCACCTTAGAGCAATTATTATTTTCTTTAAGCAAATTGAAAATTAATTGCTAGTATCAGCTTGGGAGAGATATTTCGGGGACTTGCTTATGGTAATGAGCGTGGTTTGAGAGATTGGATGCTTATGTTTATATTCTACAGTGGGTTAACTAACACATCTAAGTAATATTTAAATAAAGAATGTGTGGGATCCCTCTTGAATGTGCTGGCCTGCCATGCTTATGTTTGCTAGATGGTTTGCTCTCAAAATTTAAATTATGAAAAGTTTAGAAAAAGCTGAAGTCCCGGAAGAAGATTTCGATGAAATAGATGAAAATTTTAATTTATGTAATAGGGACAAGAAAATAGAAGAAGTGAAAATACTTACTGAAGTAAGAAAACCATTATTAGATCTTGATAAGTGTAGCTTGCATGAATTAATTGCTATTCTTGAAAAAAATCGCTAAAGATCCTACTATTAATGTTAAACAAGTTGCTTTTGGTTCTTATATTGCTAATTATGTTATTAAAAGGGAGATAGATAAAATAATGAATCCATGATACCACCTAAGCTTGGGGATGCTTGGATCCCCAAGATCTTAATTTTTATAGATAAAGAGACACACCATGCTATTCTAGATTTAGGATCTAGTGTCTCAGTTATATCTAAGGAGCTATTTGATTTGCTTAATCTTAAAAACATGGAAAATTGCTCTATTTATTTTTTACTTGCTCATGATTCAACCAAAAAGGCATTATGAAGAGTTAATGATGTTATGGTTGAATTACATATGACTTATGTGCATGTGGATTTTATTGTCTTGGACATGGGTAGCAATACCTCTCTGTTAGTGATCATCCAGACCGCACAAAGCCACGATAATCAGCCCGAGCGCCGCCGCCGCACGACGAGGAGGTGCATGCGATCACCAATCCCAGCCCCGTCCTCGATGCATGCCCGCCATGAACTCAAGTACGATAATGATGCTGCTTCATCGATGACCTCGAAACTGGACCGGATTTCACCGTTATTTGGACAAAGAATGGTTGGAGTTAGAGCAGAGAGGTCTAGGGACTCTCTCTTCTGCCGGTATCGGCGGGGATGAGCGAACTCGGGATAGATGAGGGAGTGGTAGACTCCGGCGAGTCCACTGGTGGTGCCATCTTGAAAGTTCCCTCCCGCTAAGGCCTTGTTTGGCGCTAGAGTTTTAGCGGGGATTAGTGAGAATAATTGGCAACAAACTCTAAATCCTCACTTATTGTAAATACATGTTTGGTGCTAGAGTATTGAGCGAGTTAAATCCCCGCTTATCTCCACTTTTCCCCAAATCTTAGTATATTTTTCTCAATCCCCAATACTCTACCTCTATCCGGTAGATTAGGGATGAGGTTTTCTGGGGATTGGGTGACCCTAGCGGTTCACCCAATACTCTAGAGTATTATCCCACTAATGCCCACAAACACTCTAGAAAACTGTCCCTTCGAACTATGTATATGGGGTCAGCGGGGCTGGATATGCGGAAACTAAAAAATGTTTTACGGTGTGCATGATCTTGTATATGACCTTTTATAACCAAAGCCATGAATAAACGGTTATTCATAGCCCTGGCGTGTTTACGACATCTACTCTTAGCCTACAAGCAGCACATCTCCATGCAGCTTCTTTCTCTTCCGTCTTAGAGTATCTCCAGTCACGTCCTTTAAAGAAATTTTGGTGCGCCGGACAATTGACCGTTGCGCACCCGAAAAGCCCTTTCGGTCCGGTGGTGCCTTGAGCCCATCGCGCAACACAAGGTCGTTGCGAGCGTGGTGTGTGACTGGCTCGTTGCGTCAGTGAAGCAGAGGTATGGATGTGTGGGTTTAATCCCGTCGCCTACCTCTGGTCAAGGGGTTTAATGGTCGGGAAGCTTTACTAGGCGGCGCAGGGATGCGTCGACGTTAATGCACGCCACTTCCCCTGCCTGCCTTCGCCGTATAATAAGAGAGCTCATCCTCTCCCCACACTCTCGCCGCTCTCTCCTCGCCGTGCCCTCAAACACCTCACCGTCCTCCATATCCGACATGTCAGCCAGCCACCGCAATGTCCTCAGCATGAATGGCTTTGATCGCGGCAGCCTCGCTGTCGCTGAGGCGTGGCAGCTGTATAGATCGCGCTATTCGGTGCCACCGGACTTGAGCCTGCCCAACATCGGTGGATGGAAGATGGACATCAATGGCATCAGCATACCTCCAGCGCCCACACGTGGGTCGAAGCGCTAGTTGGATGAAATATGGGCCAAACACCGCCTCCCTTCGGCTGCAGGAGCACGCTGATCCCACCTGGGCGGACACCAACAACGACGAGTTGTGGATCACGCGTCAACACGAAGATGGCGCCGCTCCTCCGCCGGTAGCACCTCAATTCCAGCCGCGTCGATCCTGAAGACACGCCGGGATGCAACGCCGCCTGGATGGAGTCGCTCAACGATTACACCGTTGTCGACGGTGTCATCGACATGTCCATCAGCGACTCCGGTAGGTTGCTCATCTGCCTCACGCGTGGTGACCACGATGACGAAGCAGTTCCTACTTCCTAGTAGCACAATGAAGGATGAGCCTATCGCCCCTGACCCGCGGTGCAAGCAGGATGTCATGGACAAAGGGAACTACAAGTTATTTCAGTTCTACGACCGCTCCCGCCGCCGCATGCGTACTAATTTCACTTTAGGTTAAAGATAGAATGAATTTCATTCAAATGTTTGTAATATATATAAAATTGTAATGGAAATACGTATTATATTTCCTTTTTATTTTTGTTTGGAGGAAACGGCTGGGATTCCACAAATGTTCGTTGAACGTTTATGTCGGATGCAATTTAGAGGCGCCGGCTAGAGATACTCTTAGGACGCGTTTGGTAGCCTGCATCCTCCTTTTTTGCATGAGGTGAGAAACGAAACGGTCCGTTTGGTTGCTCATAAAATCTCCGTGTTGTGGTCCAACCGCTCAAACCACCGTCGGGCGAGGCCCCGGAACAACGTCCAAATCGGCCATTTCTAGCCGGTCTATCCGGTTGCCTTCACTTTTCTGCTCGACTCGTGCAACCTCCGAATCAAAATAAACATACTGCACACATCCTCACTTTAAATTAACACAAATATACTTCAAATCAAAATAAGTTGTAAAAGATGCGTGTCGAGGATATGAATCAATTCCATCAATCGGTTTCGAGTTTCATCGGTCGTAAATCGTCAATTTTGTGTATGAAGTTTTAAGCGAATTTTGCCAAATTTGTCGCATAGGCTCAACCGTTTGAAATTTCATTTAAGAGGTAGGTTCACCTCAACATTCCGCATGACTTTCATGTTGACAGATTTTTGTTTCAGTGTACATACACGTATAGATAAATGACTCGCTAGTATACTGTAATATTTACGTATGTGTGAGTATAGTTTGGAGTACTCTTGCTCAACTTCTCGCTTGCCGTCTTCATGGACGGCGACGTGGTGATGATATGTGAGAAGTGAGAGGTGATAATCCATGGTGGTGGCGGCATGGTGATGTTCGTCTTCGTGATCGGCGACGTGTTGATGCTTGTGACCGGCGTGACCGGCGGTATCATGGTGGTATTCAGCTTTTTGGTCAGTGATACGGTGATGCTTGTGACGGGCATGAACGGCGGTGTCATGGTGGTGTTCATCTTTGTGATCGGCGACGTGGTGATGCTTGTCACCGGCGTGACCGGCGGTCATGGTGGTCTTCGTCTTCGTGGACGACGACGTGGTGGTGCTTGTGACCGGCGTGACCGGCGGTGTCATGGTGGTGTTCGTCTTCGTGGTCGGCGACATGGTGATGCTTGTGACCGGCGATGTCATGGTGGTATTCAGCTTCGTGATCGGCGACATGGTGATGCTTGTGACGGACGTGAACGGCGGTGTCATGGTGGCGTTCAGCTTCGTGGTCGGCAACGTGGTGTGCTTGTGACCGGCGTGACTAGCGGTGTTATGGTGATATCTGGCTTCGTGATTGCCGACGTGCCAAGCTTGTGAACAACGGTGACATGGTGTCTGGCTACGCTAATGCTTATGATGTGTGAGGTAAGGTCACCATATTACCATATTGGTGAGCCTAGAAAAAACATATGACCAACCAAACGAAGTGGTACTTGGTACGAACTGATGCAACCGAGACAATCAAACGAAATGCCGTATTTTAACCCGGAGCTCGCCTCAAAGCGATATGAATTTCTTCTCAGTGGCGTGGTGCGCAAAAAATCAATCCAAGCTACCAAACACGCCCTAGAAACCCATGCATAAACCGGAGAGGAAGCAATAATTCGATCGACCACCTTAGCATGCAGCTCGATCGCGGCACAGTGTGGGGGAAAAACGGAGGCCCTGTACTTGCGTACCAGGTACTACTAGTGTACTACGGGCTTCAATCCATGCACACACCCATGATTGCGCCCGAAACGAATCGAGCTCGCAGCGGCATCACGCGCGCGCCTGAAACCAACGACGACGCTGTTGGATCTCCCCCAAATGATTACCCCGTGCACGCAGTCCCCCACCGTGGCCACGAGCCCACGACGACCCCTCGTCCGTCCTGCCGGTGACCACAGACATTTCAGCGAGCGTGACCAGGCGAATAAACACCTGATGAAAACGCACACACAGTCGATCAAACCCCAGCTCGATCAGTGCAACCGCTACACGCACATGAGGATCGACGCATGTGATCCATGGACAATAAGTGGCCGGAGGAGGGTTTATGGCGGCTTGTCTTGCAGCCTGTTTCCCGGCGAGCCTATGGGTGGTAGGGGTGCCGTTTCGGGCTTACATACATGTGCCGTGTGGCTTTTAACCCGATTCAGATGCAGATGTTGGTGCGAGTGACAAGAGAAACTTCCCCTGCCCGGCCGTCTGGCAGCTGCGTCAATTCAATGGCCGTGGCTCCACGTAGAATTATCACGGATGGCCATGTGGTGGTAATTCAACAGGTGAAATCCAAGGATCGATGATGGATCGACCCATGCATATCCTTGCCCTTGGACTTACCAAGATGTACCTATGGCTGAGGTAATTCCATGGATATGCTCCTGTATTTCTTTTTTTTTTCGCCAGGAAAGAACGCGTGGATATACTCCCTCCATTTCAAAATAAATGTCGCGGATTTGTCTAAATTCAAATGTATCTACATACCACATTGTGTCTAGGTAAATGCGTATCTAATCGAATTTTTCGTGAATTTTTGAAGCTGCTCATGTTATACCATGACACATATCTATGTAAACTGTTTTGAGGAATTTTTGAATCATGAACCGACATGCACTTCCTTTTTGCGAAAGTTATCCACAATCATTAGTTCATTAATTTTGCAATTGGATTGCGAACTTATGATGATTGAGATCAAAACTAGGACCTAACTCCCTTATTACCAATGGAAGCCTCGCACTGCCTCCGCTTGCCCCTCTCCTCCCTTTCCTTATTCCCCACGGGTCAATCTCATCAATGTCTATGCGAAGCTTCAAATCGTAGGCCTCCTACTTCCCCCGAGTACGAAAAGTTGAGGAACCATTGGGAACGGCTCCGGGCTAGCCTTCTTCAGCATCTCCAACGGCGCCCCCATAACAGCAGCGCTGGAGCGGGGATACGAGGGGCTCCGACATGAACAACTAAATACTGGTGGTGCCTTTGTCCAGTCGCGCCCTCTCAAGACTGCTAAACCCAATGGCCACTAACACAAAGACAGGTCGTCTCTCCCCCCCCCACCCACCCACCCAAGTATGGACCAACACCCGTCTTCTCGGGTTTGCCTCGTTGCAATCCCATGTGTACCCAGACTCCCAAGAGTCAGGTCACCATAAGGGAAGTACCAACCTTGATATGAAGGAAGTCCCGAGCCACCTAGCGATTGAGGCAGAGTATAGGCTTTTTTTTTAAGGTTTGCGATTTTTGTAGAAATTTTTGATAGAAATACTCAACAAATTCAAACAAATACGAAGACTTGAGAAACCATTGGGAACGGCTCCGGGGTAGCCTTCTTCAGCATCTCCAATCGCGCCCCCATAACAGCAGCGCTGGAACGGGGATACGAGGGGCTCGACATTTTTTTCGATAAAGGGAATATATTAATATCAAAAGATACCAATTACACCCAGCCTCTGCAACAACGCCCCACCCTAATGGCAGTACGGATGCACACAGCCAAAAAGAGAAAAGAAAACTAAGAAATAAAAGTCCCGCTATAGCCTTCTAGACCTAGCAACAGCAATACAATCACCACCGTGACAACACCTGAAGTACACTCTCCAAAAGCGACGCTCCAAGAAGGAAACAGTGCACCAGCGCGCTCGTCGCCGACCAATGGTCTTAGGATTTCTCCCTGAAGATAGTCCCCACTCTCAAAACAATGTCTCCAACAAGTACATTGCCAGCACAACCAGTTAAGGCCAGACCTTGGGTTTTCACCCTAAGAGGTAAGACTCCGAACTTCCCCGATGTCAGCGCCCCCACATGCATACCAGATTGAAAGTGCATGGAGCCCCCATGTGTGGTTTTGGTAATTAATGGCAATCCCTATGGACTAATGTTTGCATTGAGTTATATTTGTAGGAGTTGTCCATAGGCAATTCTTGAACCATATGTTGGCTTCAAGGTTGCAATAAGAAGAATTTGATGAAGGATATCAAGTGTCAAGTATGTCTTGAAGATGAAGATGAAGTGAGCCCTCAAGTTACTTCAAGACATCAACATGATAAAGAATGAAGAAATTAAGTGCAAGTTCAAGATGAGCCAACTCGAAGAGTTCATAAGCTTGAAGCTTGCCATGGAGAAATGAAGTGCAAGTTCAAGATGAGCCATCTCGAAGAGATCCTTTGCTTGAGTCTTGCCATCCATATGGTGATCATGGATATGTGAAGATGCGCCGAAGAAGAAGCTCTCCCATGGTGGATTATGGGGGAGCAATCCACATGGTGGTCATGGTTATGTGAAGATGCGCCGAAGAAGAAGCTCTCCCATGGTGGATTATGGGGGAGCAATCCACAAGACTTCGTCAAGCAAGCACAAGCAAGAAAGGCGTTCCATCTTGTTGAGGTCAAGATCATCGTCATCGAGCTCAAGTGGAATGCGCAAGTATAAGGTTTGCTCTTGATAGGGTTTCTTTCTCACCGGTCTCATAGTGTAGTTGGAGACCGGTTTATAGTTTAGTTGCCGTACTATCAAGAGGGCTCTCGAGTGAGTAACTCGATCGTATCGTTCGGAGAGAGCTCAAACATTTGCATCCTTGCATCATCTTTCTTGGTTGTTATTTGGACCTTATCCATGTGATGTTTTAGAGCTTGTGCTTATTCTCATGACAAGCTCTAGTTCATCGAAAACGGATTTCGCATAGATCACTTGTTGCGTTTTCGAGTTTGGTTCATCATCTTTCTTGGTTTTATTTGGATCTTATCCATGTGATGTTTTAGAGCTTGTTCTTATTCTCATGACAAGCTCTAGTTCATTGAGAATGGTTTTTGCATGGGCAACTTGTTGCATTTTCGAGATTGGAGGTTTTACCGGTATGTCTTTTTTAGATAGGTCAAACCTTTCATCATTTGTTTCTATCCTACCTTGTTGGACTATGATGGTTTCCTGCATGATCTTGTAGAGCTTGTTCCTAGCTTCAAAACAAGCCCAAGATCATCAAAATCGGAGTCCGGATGCTAAAGTTATGCCCGTTTTAGTTTTGGTGTTTCTGCAGTTTTCTGGGGGGCGGATAATCCGGCCCGAATGACCAAAACTGGACAATATCCGGCCAAATATCCGGCCCGAGCCAGGGGCGATTTCGGGGGGCGGATAATCCGGCCCGGGGGCGGATTTTCCGGCCTGGGAGGTCCCAAACGGTCATATTTCGTTGGGAGGGGGTATATAAGACCCCCTTCTTCCTCCTTGGGCTGGTTGGTTCACTTTCTCTCTCTCCCCTCCATTGTTGTACTTCAAAGCTTGCCCTAGTTCTTGATTCCTCCCATGATTCTTGCATATTCTTGAGGGAAAAGAGAGAGGAGATCTAGATCTACATTTCTACCAATCAAATCCATCTCTTTGTGAGTGGAACTCTCTAGATCTTGATCTTGGTGTTCTTTGTGAATTCCTTTGTTCTTCCTCTCTTATTCCCCCAATAGCTTTTGTAGCTTTGTTGGAATTTGAGAGAGAAGGACTTGAGCATCTTTGTGGTGTTCTTGCCATTGCATTTGGTGCATCGGTGATTCGTGGAGGTGAAAGCAAGAAAGTTGTTACTCTTGGGTTCTTGGAACCCTAGACGGATTCTAGGCCTTTGTGGCATCTTTGTGGTGTTCTTGGGGACTCCAATTAAGTTGTGGAGAATCTTCAAGGGCAAGGCCTTTGTGGCATCTTAGTGGTGTTCTTGGGGACTCCAATTAAGTTGTGGAGATTCTTCAAGGGCAAGGCCTTTGTGGCAATTTGTTGGGAGCCTCCAATTAAGTTGTGGAGATAGCCCCAAGCTTTGTGCGGGTTCGGTAACCTCCCTAAGGTTACATAGTGGTTCGAGGACATCCCTCTTGGTGGGAATTCTCGAGGAGAATACGGTGGCCCTCCAAGATGCAATCTAGAAGACGGTCCAACGAGGGGGTACCGCTCTCAACCTTGAGAGATTCCAAAGCCTACAAGAGGAGGCTCTTGTTGCTGCGGTAGACGATCACTTGCCGCTTGCAAAAGCGCGTAGAAGATCTTGATCACGATCGGTTCCGGCGCCACGAACGGGCAGCACCTCCGTACTCGGTCACACGTTCGGTTGTTGATGAAGACGACGTCCACCTCCCCGTTCCAGCGGGCAGCGGAAGTAGTAGCTCCTCTTGAATCCGACAGCACGACGGCGTGGTGTCGGTGGTGGTGGAGAAGTCCGGCGGAGCTTCGCTAAAGCTACGCGGGAGTTATGGAGGAGAGGGGGGCGGCTAGGGTTTGGGAGGGGGTGGCCGGCCACTCAAGGGGGGCGGCCAGCTTGTGGTCTTATATAGGTGGATCCCCAAGTGTTGGTGTCCAAGTCTTCGAATAAGACCCGAACCAAAAACCTTCCATAAGAGGGGAAACCTAGCCCAACTAGGACTCCCACCAAAGGTGGGATTTCCACCTCCCATGTGGGGGGTGGCCGGCCCCCTATGGAGGAGTCCACTTGGGACTCCTCCCCATCTAGGGCTGGCCGGCCATGGAGGTGGAGTCCCATGTGGACTCCACCTTCCTTGGTGGTTTCTTCCGGACTTTTCTAGAACCTTCTAGAACCTTCCATAGAACCTTCCGCGACATTTTATTTCACATAAAATGACATCCTATATATGAATCTTATTCTCCGGACCATTCCGGAACTCCTCGTGATGTCCGGGATCTCATCCGGGACTCCGAACAAATATTCGAACTCCATTCCATATTCAAGTACTACCATTTCAACATCCAACTTTAAGTGTGTCACCCTACGGTTCGAGAACTATGCGGACATGGTTGAGTACTCACTCCGACCAATAACCAATAGCGGGATCTGGAGATCCATAATGGCTCCCACATATTCAATGATGACTTTAGTGATCGAATGAACCATTCACATATATTACCAATTCCCTTTGTCTCGCGATATTTTACTTGTCCGAGGTTTGATCTTCGGTATCACTCTATACCTTGTTCAACCTCGTCTCCTGACAAGTACTCTTTACTCGTACCGTGGTATGTGGTCTCTTATGAACTCATTCATATGCTTGCAAGACATTAGACGACATTCCACCGAGAGGGCCCAGAGTATATCTATCCGTCATCGGGATGGACAAATCCCACTGTTGATCCATATGCCTCAACTCATACTTTCCGGATACTTAATCCCACCTTTATAGCCACCCATTTACGCAGTGGTGTTTGGTGTAATCAAAGTACCTTTCCGGTATAAGTGATTTACATGATCTCATGGTCATAAGGACTAGGTAACTATGTATCGAAAGCTTATAGCAAATAACTTAATGACGAGATCTTATGCTACGCTTAATTGGGTGTGTCCATTACATCATTCACACAATGACATAACCTTGTTATTAATAACATCCAATGTTCATGATTATGAAACTAATCATCCATTAATCAACAAGCTAGTTTAAGAGGCATACTAGGGACTTCTTGTTTGTCTACATATCACACATGTACTAATGTTTCGGTTAATACAATTCTAGCATGATATATAAACATTTATCATAAACATAAAGATATAAATAATAACCACTTTATTATTGCCTCTAGGGCATATCTCCTTCAGTCTCCCACTTGCACTAGAGTCAATAATCTAGATTACATTGTAATATACCTAACACCCATGGCATTCTGGTGTTGGTCATGCTTTGCCCTAGGGAGAGCTTTAGTCAACGGATCTGCTACATTCAGATCAGTGTGTACTTTGCAAATCTTTACTTCTCCATCTTCGATGTACTCGCGAATTGAGTGGTAACGCAGCTTGATATGCTTCAGCCTCTTGTGTGACCTTGGCTCTTGTGCATTGGCGATGGCACCCATGTTATCACAGTAAATGATTAATGGGTCCAATGCACTAGGAACCACACCGAGCTCTACAATGAACCTCTTCATCCATACCGCTTCTGATGAAGCCTCTGAAGCCGCTATGTACTCTGATTCTGTTGAAGACTTCGCCACCGTGCACTGCTTCGAGCTTGCCCAGCTTACCGCAGCACCATTCAATATAAACACGTACCCAGATTGTGACTTAGAGTCATCAGGATCAGTGTTCCAACTTGCATCGGTGTAACCGTTTACAACGAGCTCTTGGTCACCTCCATAACAAAGAAACATATCCTTAGTTCTTTTCAAGTACTTCAGGATATTCTTGACCGCTGTCCAGTGTTCCATTCCTGGATCACTTTGATATCTGCTAGTCAAACTAACAACATGTGCTATATCCGGTCTAGTACATAGCATGGCATACATGATAGATCCTACTGCCGAGGCATAGGGGATATTACTCATCCTTTCTCTTTCTTCTGCCGTAGCCGGTCCTTGAGTCTTACTCAATACCTTGCCTGGTAACATAGGTAAGAACCCTTTCTTACTTTCGTCCATTCTAAACTTCTTTAGAATCTTGTCCAGATATGTACTCTGTGATAGCCCTATTAGGCGTCTTGATCTATCTCTATAAATCTTGATGCCTAATATATATGATGCTTCACCAAGGTCTTTCATTGAAAAACTATTATTCAAATAACCTTTAACACTGCTTAATAGTTCTATATCATTCCCGATCAATAATATGTCATCTACATATAATATCAGGAATGCTACAGAGCTCCCACTCACTTTCTTGTAAATACAGGCCTCTCCATGACACTGTATAAACCCGAAGTCTTTGATCACCTTATCAAAGCGTCGGTTCCAACTTCTTGATGCTTGCTTCAGTCCATAGATTGAACGCTGAAGTTTGCATACTTTGTCAGCATTTTTAGGATCGACAAAACCTTTGGGTTGTACCATATACAACTCTTCCTCAATGTCTCCATTAAGGAACGCCGTTTTGACATCCATCTGCCAAATCTCATAATCGAAAAATGCAGCTATTGCTAACAAAATCCTCACAGATTTTAGCTTCGCTACAGGTGAGAAAGTCTCATCGTAGTCAACTCCTTGAATTTGTCGGAAACCCTTTGCGACAAGTCGAGCTTTATAGACAGTAATATTACCATCAGCATCTGTTTTTCTCTTGAAGATCCATTTATTCTCGACAGCCTTTCGGCTATCAGGTAAGTCTACCAAAGTCCATACTTTGTTATCATACATGGATCCCATTTCGGATTTCATGGCTTCTTGCCATTTGTTGGAATCTGGGCTCATCATCGCTTCTTCATACGTCGCAGGGTCCTCATCATTGTTATCCACAATCATGACATTTAGACAAGGATCATACCAATCAGGAGTGGCACGTTCCCTTGTCGATCTGCGAGGTTCAGTAGTTTCCTCGTTCGAAGTTTCATGATCATTATCATTAGCTTCCTCTGTTGCCGGTGTAGGCGGTACAGGTACAACTTCCGGTACTGCGCTACTCTGATCAACGAGTATAGATTCATCAATCTCATCGAGTTCTACTTTTCTTCCAGTCACTTCTTTAGTGAGAAATTCTTTCTCAAGAAAGGTTCCGTTCTTAGCAACAAAGATTTTGCCTTCGGATCTGTGATAGAAAGTGTACCCTATAGTTTCCTTAGGGTATCCTATGAAGACGCATTTCTCCGCTTTGGGTTCTAGCTTGTCCGGTTGTAACTTCTTTACATAGGCTTCGCAACCCCAAACTTTAAGGAACGACAGCTTAGGTTTCTTGTTAAACCATAATTCATACGGTGTCGTTTCTACGGATTTTGATGGTGCTCTATTTAAAGTGAATGCGGCTGTCTCTAATGCATAACTCCAAAATGATAACGGCAAATCAGTAAGAGACATCATACTACGAACCATATCTAAGAGAGTTCGATTATGACGTTCGGACACACCGTTTCGTTGAGGTGTTCCCGGCGGTGTCAATTGTGAAAGTATTCCGCATTTCTTTAAATGCATGCCAAACTCATAACTCAGATATTCACCTCCACGATCAGATCGTAGAAATTTAATCTTCTTGTTACGTTGATTTTCTACTTCACTTTGAAATTCCTTAAACTTCTCGAAAGTTTCGGATTTATGTTTCATGAAATAGATATACCCATATCTACTCAGATCATCTGTGAAGGTTAGAACATAACGATAACCACCGCGTGATGCTACGCTCATTGGTCCACACACATCGGTATGTATGATTTCCAATAAGTCAGTAGCTCGCTCCATCATACCAGAAAATGGAGTCTTTGTCATTTTTCCCATTAGACATGCTTCGCATCTATCAAGTGACTCAAAGTCAAGTGATTCAAGTAATCCATCAGTATGGAGTTTCTTCATGCGTTTCACTCCAATATGACCAAGACGACAGTGCCACATATAAGTAGAATTATCATTAAGTTTAATTCGTTTAGCATCAATGTTATGTATATGCGTATCACTACTATCGAGATCTAACAGAAATAAGCCATTCTTTTGTGGTGCTCGACCATAAAAGATATTATTCATAAAAATAGAACAACCATTATTCTCAGACTTGAATGAATAACCGTCTTGCATTAAACAAGATCCAGATATAATGTTCATGCTCAACGCAGGTACATAATAGCAATTATTTAGGCTTAAAACTAATCCCGAAGGTAGATGTAGAGGAAGTGTGCCGACTGCGATCACATTGACCTTGGATCCGTTTCCAACGCGCATCGTCACTTCATCTTTCAGCAGTTGTCGTTTATTCTTTAGTTCCTGTTTCGAGTTACAAATATGAGCAACCGAACCAGTATCAAATACCCAGGTACTAGAACGAGAACCAGTGAAATGAACATCTATAACATGTATATCAGATATACCTTCTTTCTTCTTCTTGACAAGGCCGCTCTTCAGATCAGCCAGATACTTGGAGCAATTACGCTTCCAGTGTCCCTTCTCCTTGCAGTAATAGCACTCAGCATCAGGCTTAGGGCCGTTCTTAGGTTTCATAGGAGGCGTGGCAGCTTTCTTGCCACCCTTCTTGAATTTTCCCTTAGACTTGCCCTGTTTCTTGAAACTGGTGGTCTTGTTGACCATCAACACTTGGTGCTCTTTCTTGATCTCAATCTCAGCAGCTTTTAGCATGCCAAAGAGTTCAGGTAACTCCTTGTTCATGTTCTGCATATTGTAGTTCATCACAAAGTTCTTGTAACTTGGTGGCAGTGATTGAAGGACACGATTAATCCCCAGTCTGTTAGGAATCACTATTCCCAAGTCACTGAGTTTCTTCGCATGCCCGGTCATGGCGAGCATGTGCTCACTAACGGAGCTGCCTTCTTCCATCATACAGCTGAAGAAATGTTTCGATGCTTCATAGCATTCCACGGCCGCATGAGTCTCGAATATAGCTTTCAGCTCATTCATCAACTCATGAGGATCATGGTGCTCAAAACGTTTTTGAAGATCGGATTCCAGACTGCACAGGATGGCACACTGAACTTGAGAGTACCGAGTTTTCCGAGTTGCGTAAACAGCTTTTACTTCATCGGTTTCATCTTCTGCAGGAGGGTCACCTAGCGGTGCATCAAGCACAAATTGCAGATTTCCGCCAGAGAGGAAGATCCTCACATGACGGAACTAGTCGGTGAAGTTGCTACCGTTGCTCTTAAGTTTCTCTTTCTCTAGGAACTGATTAAAATTGATTGGGGACGCCATCTCTACAACATATATTTGCAATAGTTTAGACTAAGTTTATGACAAATTGAGTTCAAATTTTAATTCAACATAATTAAAAACCTAAGTGAACTCCCACTCAAAACAATATCCCTCGCATTGTCTTAGTGATTACACGAACCAAATCCACCGCACCTAAACCCGATCATCACGAGAAAAGGTGTGATTTCAATGGCGAACACTCAAAGTGTTCATCATATCAACCATATGATTCATGCTCTACCTTTCGGTATCACGTGTTCCGAGACCATGTCTGTACATGCTAGGCTCGTCAAGGCCACCTTAGTATCCGCATGTGCAAACTATCTTGCACCCGTTGTATGTACTTATTGAATCTATCACACCCGATCATCACGAGATGCTTCGAAACGACAAGACTTGGTAACGGTGCTACTAAGGATGAACACTTTATTATCTTGAGATTTTAGTGAGGGATCATCTTATAATGCTACCGTCGCGATCTAAGCAAAATAAGATGCATAAAAGGATTAACATCACATGCAGTTCATATGTGATATGATATGGCCCTTTTGTCTTTGCGCCTTTGATCTTCATCTCCAAAGCACGGACATGATCTCCATCATCTTCGGGCATGATCTCCATCATCGTCGGCGTAGCGTCAAGGTCAATGGCGCCGTCTTCATGATTGTTCTCCATGTAGCAACTATTACAACTACTTTGAAATACTACTCAACATGAAATTTAAAGACAACCATAAGGCTCCTGCCGGTTGCCACAATACAATAATGATCATCTCATACATATTCATCATCATATTATGGCCATATCACATCACCAAACCCTGCAAAAACAAGTTAGACGTCTCTAATTTGGTTTGCATATTTTACGTGGTTTAGGGTTTTCGAGAGAGATCTAATCTACCTACGAACATGAACCACAACGTTGATACTAATGTTTTCAATAGAAGAGTAAATTGAATCTTCACTATAGTAGGAGAGACAGACACCCGCAAAGCCTCTTATGCAATACAAGTTGCATGTCGAACGAGGAACAAGTCTCATGAACGCGGTCATGTAAAGTTAGTCCGAGCCGCTTCATCCCACTATGCCACAAAGATGCAAAGTACTCAAACTAAAGATAACAAGAGCATCAACGCCCACAAACCATTGTGTTCTACTCGTGCAACCATCTATGCATAGACACGGCTCTGATACCACTGTAGGATAACGTTGCATAGAAAACAAAAATTTTCCTACCGCGAACACGCAATCCAAGCCAAGATGCAATCTAGAAGACGGTAGCAACGAGGGGGTATCGAGTCTCACCCTTGAAGAGATTCCAAAGCCTACAAGAGGAGGCTCTTGTTGCTGCGTAGACGATCACTTGCCGCTTGCAAAAGCGCGTAGAAGATCTTGATCATGATCGGTTCCGGCGCCACGAACGGGCAGCACCTCCGTACTCGGTCACACGTTCGGTTGTTGATGAAGACGACGTCCACCTCCCCGTTCCAGCGGGCAGCGGAAGTAGTAGCTCCTCTTGAATCCGACAGACGACGGCGTGGTGTCGGTGGTGGTGGAGAAGTCCGGCGGAGCTTCGCTAAAGCTACGCGGGAGTTATGGAGGAGAGGGGGCGGCTAGGGTTTGGGAGGGGGTGGCCGCCACTCAAGGGGGGCGGCCAGCTTGTGGTCTTGGGGTGGCCGGCCCCCTCCCTTGGCCCCTCATTATATAGGTGGATCCCCAAGTGTTGGTGTCCAAGTCTTCGAATAAGACCCGAACCAAAACCTTCCATAAGAGGGGAAACCTAGCCCAACTAGGACTCCCACCAAAAGGTGGGATTTCCACCTCCCATGTGGGGGGTGGCCGGCCCCCTATGGAGGAGTCCACTTGGGACTCCTCCCCATCTAGGGCTGGCCGGCCATGGAGGTGGAGTCCCATGTGGACTCCACCTTCCTTGGTGGTTTCTTCCGGACTTTTCTAGAACCTTCTAGAACCTTCCATAGAACCTTCCGCGACATTTTATTTCACATAAAATGACATCCTATATATGAATCTTATTCTCCGGACCATTCCGGAACTCCTCGTGATGTCCGGGATCTCATCCGGGACTCCGAACAAATATTCGAACTCCATTCCATATTCAAGTACTACCATTTCAACATCCAACTTTAAGTGTGTCACCCTACGGTTCGAGAACTATGCGGACATGGTTGAGTACTCACTCCGACCAATAACCAATAGCGGGATCTGGAGATCCATAATGGCTCCCACATATTCAACGATGACTTTAGTGATCGAATGAACCATTCACATATATTACCAATTCCCTTTGTCTCGCGATATTTTACTTGTCCGAGGTTTGATCTTCGGTATCACTCTATACCTTGTTCAACCTCGTCTCCTGACAAGTACTCTTTACTCATACCGTGGTATGTGGTCTCTTATGAACTCATTCATATGCTTGCAAGACATTAGACGACATTCCACCGAGAGGGCCCAGAGTATATCTATCCGTCATCGGGATGGACAAATCCCACTGTTGATCCATATGCCTCAACTCATACTTTCCGGATACTTAATCCCACCTTTATAGCCACCCATTTACGCAGTGGTGTTTGGTGTAATCAAAGTACCTTTCCGGTATAAGTGATTTACATGATCTCATGGTCATAAGGACTAGGTAACTATGTATCGAAAGCTTATAGCAAATAACTTAATGACGAGATCTTATGCTACGCTTAATTGGGTGTGTCCATTACATCATTCACACAATGACATAACCTTGTTATTAATAACATCCAATGTTCATGATTATGAAACTAATCATCCATTAATCAACAAGCTAGTTTAAGAGGCATACTAGGGACTTCTTGTTTGTCTACATATCACACATGTACTAATGTTTCGGTTAATACAATTCTAGCATGATATATAAACATTTATCATAAACATAAAGATATAAATAATAACCACTTTATTATTGCCTCTAGGGCATATCTCCTTCAGTTCGAGGACATCCCTCTTGGTGGGAATTCTCGAGGAGAATACGGTGGCCCTCGTGCTTTTGGAGTGACTTGTCCTCCACACCGCTCCAACGGAGAGTAGCACTCGCAAGAGTGTGAACTTCGGGCTACATCGTCGTCTCCCGCGTGCCTCGGTTATCTCTATACCCGAGCTCTTTACTTATGCACTTTACTTTGTGATAGCCATCGTGCTTGAAGTTATATATCTTGCTATCACATAAGTTGCTTGTATTGCTTAGCATAAGTTGTTGGTGCACATAGGTGAACCATAGTATATAGGCTTTGGGCTTGACAAAGTAAACGCTAGTTTTATTCCGCATTTGTTAAGCCCATCTCGTAAAAGTTTTAAACCGCCTATTCACCCCCCTCTAGGCGACATCCGTGTCCTTTCAATTGGTATCAGAGCAAGGTCTCTCATTCTTAGGCTTCACCGCCTTGAGAGTAAAGATGTCGGTTAGGGGATTAGCGCACAATAACTTGTTTATATTTGATGGCACAAATTATGATCTATGGAAAATTTATGTGCTTAAAATCTTACGGGGTATGTCCCCGGACATGGAGCGATTTCTTGGCATGGGTTTTTCTTCTCCTAAGGATCCTCAAAATTTATCTCTTGAGGAGGAGAAAAACTCTTGCCTCGATGCTCTTGCTTCTCATGTGTTTTCCATTGTTGTGAGCAATGTAGTTACTTCTTCAATCATGCCTTTTGGGAGCTCTCATGAATTATGGACAAAGCTTCAAGATAAATATGATGTGTCCAATATTATTGAGGATGATTGTATTGCTTCCACTTCCGGCCGTGATGAGTTCTCATCTTCATCCACTTCACCAAAGTGTGTCAAGACACAAGGTAATGATATGGTGAGTGGTGATGAAAATTGCAATGTTGATATTGAGCTTACTATTGATGATTCTTCATCTCTATCTCATTGCAATGCTTCATCTACGGACTCAAACACATCTAGCACTAGAAATGATTTACATGCTTGTGTTGATAGTCCTTGCATATCATGTGTAAGTTGCTTGAATAAATCTAATGATGATATGCTTGCATTGTCTTGTGGCCATGATAAAAATGCTTCTATTTCCTCTAGTTGTTGTGTGTCTAACAATGTAGAGGAAACCAAAGATTCTATTGGTCAAGACAAGATCTTGAAAGGAGCCTCAAGTAACTCCTCATCTTTATCTCACGGTCCTCATGTATGCCTTATGGCCAAGGGTTCCACGGTACCTCCTACCATGGAACCTAATATGTCTCGTGGTGATAAGGATGAGGATGAATATGAAGAAGAGGATTGGGTTGTCTCTCTACGCGATAAGGGTAAGAGTGTATTCAAGGTTCTTTGCAAAGATAAAATTGCTAGCACTCACTTCTTTGAAATCTTGACTACCGCTATTGAGAGCCAAAAACTTATTTGGATGCATGAGAACACCATTGATAAAATGGGTGCTCTTGAACGAGAGTATGCCGATGATGTGGCATCTCTAAAGGATGAACTTGAAGAAGAACAAACCACCAAGGAAGCTCTTGAGGAAACCTTTGCTCTAGAATTGTCTAGAGAAAAGGAAAACCATGATAGAGCTCTTGAGGTGGCAAATGAACTAAAGCTAAAAAATGATAAGCTTGTGTTTGTTAATGCTAAACTCCTTGAGGATTTTGAGCAACTCAAAAAGGGCTCAAGGGCTATTGAGAGTGCGCTCACCAAACTCACCGAGTCGCATGAGCAACTTAAAGCTTCTTATCTAAAAGAGCATGACAACTTGCCTTCTCCCATTTCTATTAATAATGATGCTTGTGCTACTAACTCTACTTCTTGTGAAGCATCTATCTTGAAGGAGAATGTTGAGCTAAGGGCTCAACTTAAATTGCTAACTAGCAATTATGGGAAATTGGAAGAAAATCATGGAAAGCTTTCTAGCTCCTATGAGGATCTTCTAGCCTCTCATGATAGGCTAAAGTTAGCTCATGAGGCTATAATATCTAAGGCAACACCTTGTGAGCCTCATGTGGGTACTAGCACTACTACTCAAAATGTTATATTGCCATGTGCTAGTCCTAGTAATTCATCCACTCATAATATTGCTAAATCTTGTGATGAATTATTGATGGCGTGTAACTCACACGTTCGTTGGGAACCCCAAGAGGAAGGTATGATGCGCACAGCAGCAAGTTTTCCCTCAGAAAGAAACCAAGGTTTATCGAACCAGGAGGAGCCAAGAAGCACGTTGAAGGTTGATGGCGGCGGGATGTAGTGCGGCGCAACACCAGGGATTCCGGCGCCAACGTGGAACCTGCACAACACAACCAAAGTACTTTGCCCCAACGAAACAGTGAGGTTGTCAATCTCACCGGCTTGCTGTAACAAAGGATTAACCGTATTGTGTGGAAGATGATTGTTTGCGAAAACAGTAGAACAATATTGCAGTAGATTGTATTTCAGTAAAGAGAATTGGACCGGGATCCACAGTTCACTAGAGGTGTCTCTCCCATAAGACAAACAGCATGTTGGGTGAACAAATTACAGTTGGGCAATTGACAAATAAAGAGAGCATGACCATGCACATACATATCATGATGAGTATAGTGAGATTTAATTGGGCATTACGACAAAGTACATAGACCGCCATCCAACCGCATCTATGCCTAAAAAGTCCACCTTCGGTTATCATCCGAACCCCCTCCATTAAGTTGCAAAGCAACAGACAATTGCATTAAGTATGGTGCGTAATGTAATCAACAACTACATCCTTAGACATAGCATCAATGTTTTATCCCTAGTGGCAACAGCACAACACAACCTTAGAACTTTCTGTCACTGTCCCAGGTGTCAATGCAGCATGAACCCACTATCGAGCATAAGTACTCCCTCTTGGAGTTACAAGCATCTACTTGGCCAGAGCATCTACTAGTAACGGAAAGCATGCAAGATCATAAATAACACGTAGATATAACTTTGATAATCAACATAACAAGTATTCTCTATTCATCGGATCCCAACAAACGCAACATATAGAATTACAGATAGATGATCTTGATCATGTTAGGCAGCTCACAAGATCCGACAATGATAGCACAATGGGGAGAAGACAACCATCTAGCTACTGCTATGGACCCATAGTCCAGGGGTAGACTACTCACTCATCACACCGGAGGCGACCATGGCGGCGTAGAGTCCTCCGGGAGATGATTCCCCTCCCCGCGGGTGCCGGAGGCGATCTCCTGGATCCCCGAGATGGGATCGGCGTTGGCGGCGTCTGGAAGGTTTTCCGTATCGTGGCTCTCGGTACCGGGGTTTCGTCACGGAGGCTTTAAGTAGGCGGAAGGGCAAGTCAGAGGCGGCACAGGGCCCCACCACGGCCGGCGCGGCCGGGGGGGCCGCGCCGCCCTAGGGTTTGGGCACCTGTGGCCCCACTTCGTTTCGTCTTCGGACTTCTGGAAGCTTCGTGGAAAAATAGGCCCCTGGGCGTTGATTTCGTCCAATTCCGAGAATATTTCCTTACTAGGATTTCTGAAACCAAAAACAGCAGAAAACAGCAACTAGCACTTCGGCATCTTGTTAATAGGTTAGTTCCAGAAAATGCACGAATATGACATAAAGTGTGCATAAAACATGTAGATAACATCAATAATGTGGCATGGAACATAAGAAATTATCGATACGTCGGAGACGTATCAGCATCCCCAAGCTTAGTTCTGCTCGTCCCGAGCAGGTAAAACGATAACACGGATAATTTCTGGAGTGACATGCCATCATAATCTTGATCATACTATTTGTAAAGCATATGTAGTGAATGCAGCGATCAAAACAATGTATATGACATGAGTAAACAAGTGAATCATAAAGCAAAGACTTTTCATGAATAGCACTTCAAGACAAGCATCAATAAGTCTTGCATAAGAGTTAACTCATAAAGCAATAATTCAAAGTAAAGGTATTGAAGCAACACAAAAGAAGATTAAGTTTCAGCGGTTGCTTTCAACTTGTAACATGTATATCTCATGGATATTGTCAACATAGAGTAATATAATAAGTGCAATAAGCAAGTATGTAGGAATCAATGCACAGTTCACACAAGTGTTTGCTTCTTGAGGTGGAGAGAAATAGGTGAACTGACTCAACATTAAAAGTAAAAGAATGGTCCTCCATAGAGGAAAAGCATCGATTGCTATATTTGTGCTAGAGCTTTGATTTTGAAAACATGAAACAATTTTGTCAACGGTAGTAATAAAGCATATGCATCATGTAAATTATATCTTATAAGTTGCAAGCCTCATGCATAGTGTACTAATAGTGCCCGCACCTTGTCCTAATTAGCTTGGACTACCGGATCATCACAATGCACTGTTTTAACCAAGTGTCACAAAGGGGTACCTCTATGCCGCCTGTACAAAGGTCTAAGGAGAAAGCTCGCATTGGATTTCTCGCTATTGATTATTCTTCAACTTAGACATCCATACCGGGACAACATAGACAACAGATAATGGACTCCTCTTTTATGCATAAGCATGTAACAACAATTAATAAATTTCTCATTTGAGATTTGAGGATATATGTCCAAAACTGAAACTTCCACCATGGATCATGGCTTTAGTTAGCGGCCCAATGTTCTTCTCTAACATATGCATGCTTAACCATAAGGTGGTAGATCTCTCTTACTTCAGACAAGACAGACATGCATAGCAACTCACATGAAATTTAACAATGAATAGTTGATGGCGTCCCCAGTGAACATGGTTATCGCACAACAAGCAACTTAATAAGAGATAAAGTGCATAATTACATATTCAGTACCACAATAGTTTTTAAGCTATTTGTCCCATGAGCTATATATTGCAAAGGTGAATGATGGAATTTTAAAGGTAGCACTCAAGCAATTTACTTTGGAATGGCGAAAAATACCATGTAGTAGGTAGGTATGGTGGACACAAATGGCATAGTGGTTGGCTCAAGTATTTTGGGTGCATGAGAAGTATTCCCTCTCGATACAAGGTTTAGGCTAGCAAGGCTTATTTGAAACAAACACAAGGATGAACCGGTGCAGCAAAACTCACATAAAAGACATATTGAAAACATTATAAGACTCTACACCATCTTCCTTGTTGTTCAAACTCAATACTAGAAATTATCTAGACCTTAGAGAAACCAAATATGCAAACCAAATTTTAGCATGCTCTATGTATTTCTTCATTAATAGGTGCAAAGCATATGATGCAAGAGCTTAATCATGAGCACAACAATTGCAAAGTATCACATTACCCAAGACATTAATAGCAATTACTACATGTATCATTTTCCAATTCCAACCATATAACAATTTAACGAAGGAGAAACTTCACCATGAATACTATGAGTAGAAACCAAGGACATACTTGTCCATATGCTACAGCGGAGCGTGTCTCTCTCCCATAAGGTGAATGCTAGGATCCATTTTATTCAAACAAAACAAAAACAAAAACAAACCGACGCTCCAAGAAAAAGCACATAAGATGTGATGGAATAAAAATATAGTTTCAGGGGAGGAACCTGATAATGTTGTCGATGAAGAAGGGGATGCCTTGGGCATCCCCAAGCTTAGACGCTTGAGTCTTCTTAATATATGCAGGGGTGAACCACCGGGGCATCCCCAAGCTTAGACTTTCACTCTCCTTGATCATGTTGCATCATACTCCTCTCTTGATCCTTGAAAACTTCCTCCACACCAAACTCGAAACAACTCATTAGAGGGTTAGTGCACAATAAAAATTAACATATTCAGAGGTGACACAATCATTCTTAACACTTCTGGACATTGCATAATGCTACTGGACATTAGTGGATCAAAGAAATTCATCCAACATAGCAAAAGAGGCAATGCGAAATAAAAGACAGAATCTGTCAAAACAGAACAGTTCGTATTGACGAATTTTAAAATGGCACCAGACTTGCTCAGATGAAAATGCTCAAATTGAATGAAAGTTGCGTACATATCTGAGGATCATGCACGTAAATTGGCTTAATTTTCTGAGCTACCTACAGGGAGGTAGACCCAGATTCGTGACAGCAAAGAAATCTGGAACTGTGCAGTAATCCAAATCTAGTACTTACTTTTCTATCAACGGCTTAACTTGGCACAACAAAACACAAAACTAAGATAAGGAGAGGTTGCTACAGTAGTAAACAACTTCCAAGACACAAAATAAAAACAAAGTACTGTAGGTAAAAAAACATGGGTTGTCTCCCATAAGCGCTTTTCTTTAACGCCTTTCAGCTAGGCGCAGAAAGTGTGTATCAAGTATTATCAAGAGACGGTGTGTCAACCTTACCTTGGGCTTTACCCTTACCTTTCTTATTGTTTTTCTTTCCCTTTGGTTTAGGAAATATATGATTTCCCCCTGGTATAGAGGTGAATTTCAGAGTGCCTTCTCCAACATCAATGACTGCTCCCAATAGTTTCAGCAGGGATCTTCCGAGTGTGAGTTTTCCTGTTTCAATAACAAGATAATCAATGGATATTGTCCTTCCAAGAATGGTTGTATGCACACCTGCGGCTATTCCTTTAGGAATTATAGTAGAGTTATCAATGAGAGTTATTTCTTCTCCTCCTTCATCAACTCCCCAAAGTTTCAAAGATTTATAAATACTTTCAGGCATAAGGCAAAATTCATACATAATATCACAGTAGGCATGGAGAGTTCGATCACCGATAACAATTTTAACAGCAGGATCCCACAATGAGAGTTTAGAGTTCACTAAAACTTGTTCAAGACGATTACGAACGTGGCAATAATTATCATTCAAGCGAGATGTACTTATCTCGAGATTATTTAATCTACTATATATGCTAGTGAGGGCTGAATCAAAGTTATTAGCTGAATCATGTGATGCAACCAACTTCTTTATGGCATTAAAAGCTTGATCCCCATTGCAATGAAGGAAATCTCCTCCCACTAAAGTATCCAAAGCATATCTATAGCGAACCATAAGACCAAAATAAAAATTACTAAGGAGCAAACTTAGAGTCATTTGAGGTTCAGTTTTACGATAAGAAGTAAAAATTCTAGACCAAGCATCCTTAAAACTCTCCTCATCCCCTTGTTTAAAAGTGAAGACTAATTCTTCAGGCGAAGAAGTAACAGGTTCAGAGCTAGACATAGTAACAAAAGTAACTAATTTTTTTTGTGTTTTTAATATAGCAAACAAGATAGCAAATAAAGTAAAACTAGCAACTAATTTTTTTGTATTTTGATTTAGTGCAGCAAACAAAATAGTAAATAAAACTAAGCAAGACAAAACAAAGTAAAGAGATTGAGAAGTGGAGACTCCCTTGCAGCGTGTCTTGATCTCCCCGGCAACGGCGCCAGAAAATATGCTTGATGGCGTGTAACTCACACGTTCGTTGGGAACCCCAAGAGGAAGGTATGATGCGCACAGCAAGTTTTCCCTCAGAAAGAAACCAAGGTTTATCGAACCAGGAGGAGCCAAGAAGCACGTTGAAGGTTGATGGCGGCGGGATGTAGTGCGGCGCAACACCGGGATTCCGGCGCCAACGTGGAACCTGCACAACACAACCAAAGTACTTTGCCCCAACGAAACAGTGAGGTTGTCAATCTCACCGGCTTGCTGTAACAAAGGATTAACCGTATTGTGTGGAAGATGATTGTTTGCAGAAAACAGTAGAACAATATTGCAGAGATTGTATTTCAAAAAGAGAATTGGACCGGGGTCCACAGTTCACTAGAGGTGTCTCTCCCATAAGACAAACAGCATGTTGGGTGAACAAATTACAGTTGGGCAATTGACAAATAAAGAGAGCATGACCATGCACATACATATCATGATGAGTATAGTGAGATTTAATTGGGCATTACGACAAAGTACATAGACCGCCATCCAACCGCATCTATGCCTAAAAAGTCCACCTTCAGGTTATCATCCGAACCCCCTCCAGTATTAAGTTGCAAAGCAACAGACAATTGCATTAAGTATGGTGCGTAATGTAATCAACAACTACATCCTTAGACATAGCATCAATGTTTTATCCCTAGTGGCAACAGCACAACACAACCTTAGAACTTTCTGTCCCAGGTGTCAATGCAGGCATGAACCCACTATCGAGCATAAGTACTCCCTCTTGGAGTTACAAGCATCTACTTGGCCAGAGCATCTACTAGTAACGGAAAGCATGCAAGATCATAAATAACACGTAGATATAACTTTGATAATCAACATAACAAGTATTCTCTATTCATCGGATCCCAACAAACGCAACATATAGAATTACAGATAGATGATCTTGATCATGTTAGGCAGCTCACAAGATCCGACAATGATAGCACAATGGGGAGAAGACAACCATCTAGCTACTGCTATGGACCCATAGTCCAGGGTAGACTACTCACTCATCACACCGGAGGCGACCATGGCGGTAGAGTCCTCCGGGAGATGATTCCCCTCTCCGGCAGGGTGCCGGAGGCGATCTCCTGGATCCCCCGAGATGGGATCGGCGTTGGCGGCGTCTCTGGAAGGTTTTCCGTATCGTGGCTCTTTCGTCACGGAGGCTTTAAGTAGGCGGAAGGGCAAGTCGAGGCGGCACAGGGCCCCGGACCACAGGCCGGCGCGGCCGGGGGGGCCGCGCCGCCTAGGGTTTGGGCACCGTGGCCCCACTTCGTTTCGTCTTCGGACTTCCGGAAGCTTCGTGGAAAAATAGGCCCCAGGCGTTGATTTCGTCCAATTCAGAATATTTCCTTACTAGGATTTCTGAAACCAAAAACAGCAGAAAACAGCAACGGCACTTCGGCATCTTGTTAATAGGTTAGTTCCAGAAAATGCATGAATATGACATAAAGTGTGCATAAAACATGTAGATAACATCAATAATGTGGCATGGAACATAAGAAATTATCGATACGTCGGAGACGTATCAATTATCTTCCTTGCCTTGTTGCTCTAACAATGAAGGTTCTACTTCCTCTAGTACTTGTGTTGTTACTAACCATGTAGAGGAAATCAAAGAGCTCAAGGCCCAAGTCTCTTCTTTGAAGAACGACTTGGTAAAGAGTCATGAAGGGAAATGCAAACTTGACAAGATGTTGAGTGTGCAACAATCCCCCAATGACAAGAGTGGACTTGGATTCAACTCCAACAACAAGAACAAGTCCAAGAACAACAATAAGAAGAAGGGCCAAGTACAAGTCAAAGACCCGACCAAGATTGTTTGCTTCAAGTGCAAAATTGAAGGGCATCATGTTAGATCTTGCCCTTTGAAGAAGAAGCAAAAAGGGAAGCGGCCTCAAGCTCAAACTCATATTCAACCTCAAGTTGAAGAAATGCCACTTCCCAAGAAGAATCAAGCCAATGCTCCCATTGTGGAGAAATCTAGTGAGAAGAAGGAGAAGAAAAGAACTTGCTACATATGCCGTGAGAAGGGCCACATCTCCTCCTTTTGCACTATTGGTACCTCATCCAACTCTATCACCATTGATGATGTTTATGTTGGAGATATGCCCAAGAGGCAATAATAAAATGGTTATTACAATATATCTTTGTGTTTATGATAATGTTTACATATCATGCTATAATTGTATTAACTGAAACATTGATACATGTGTGTTATGTGAACAACAAAGAGTCCCTAGTAAGCCTCTTGTATAACTAGCTTGTTGATTAATAGATGATCATGGTTTCGTGATCATGAACATTGGATGTTATTAATAACAAGGTTATGTCATTGTATGAATGATGTAATGGACACACCCATTTAAGCGTAGCATAAGATCGCGTCATTAAGTTATTTGCTATAAGCTTTCGATACATAGTTACCTAGTCCTTATGACCATGAGATCATGTAAATCACTTATACCGGAAAGGTACTTTGATTACATCAAACGCCACTGCGTAAATGGGTGGTTATAAAGGTGGGATTAAGTATCCGAAAAGTATGAGTTGAGGCATATGGATCAATAGTGGGATTTGTCCATCCCGATGACGGATAGATATACTCTGGGCCCTCTCGGTGGAATGTCGTCTAATGTCTTGCAAGCATATGAATAAGTTCATAAGAGACCACATACCACGGTACAAGTAAAGAGTACTTGTCAGGAGACGAGGTTGAACAAGGTATAGAGTGATACCGATGATCAAACCTCGGACAAGTAAAATATCGCGTGACAAAGGGAATTGGTATCGTATGTGAATGGTTCATTCGATCACTAAAGTCATCGTTGAATATGTGGGAGCCATTATGGATCTCCAGATCCCGCTATTGGTTATTGGTCGGAGAGAAGTCTCAACCATGTCTACATAGTTCGCGAACCGTAGGGTGACACACTTAAGGTTTGATGTCGTTTAAGTAGATATGGAATATGGAATGGAGTTCGAAGTTTTGTTTGGAGTCTCGGATGGGATCCAGGACATCACGAGGAGTTCCGGAATGGTCCGGAGAATAAGATTCATATATAGGAAGTCACTTTTCAAGTTTGGAAATGATCCGGTGAATTTATGGAAGGTGGTTTCTAGAATTATCCGGAATAAATCACTATGGAAGGAGGAGTCCCGGAGGGACTCCACAAACCCTAACCAGCCAACCAAGTGGGAAGGTGGAGTCCATGGTGGACTCCACCTCCTTGGCCGGCCAAGAAAAGGGGGAAGGGGAGAGTCCCTGTCCCTCTAGGTTTCGTCCATAAGGCAGTTTTTCTGTTGGGGTCTTATTCGAAGACTTTGGGCAAACCCTTGGGGTTCCACCTATATAATGAGGAGGAGAGGGAGGGGGCAGCCCATGGCTTGGCCGCACCACCCCTGCCCCCTTGAGGCCGGCGCCCATGGCACCCCCTCTCCCCAAACCCTAGCACCCCTCCTCCACTACTTCTCCCGCATATGCTTAGCGAAGCTCCGCCGGAGATCTCCATCGACACCGCCACCACGCCGTCGTGCTGCCGGGATTCCGATGCGGATCTACTACTTCCGCTGCCTGCTGGAACGGGGAGAAGGACGTCGTCATCAACACCGAACGTGTGACCGAGTACGGAGGTGCTGCCCGATCGTGACACCGTGATCAAGATCTTCTACGCGCTTTTGCAAGCGGCAAGTGATCGTCTACCGCAGAAATAAGAGCCTACTCTTATAGGCTTTGGAAATCTTCAAGGGTTAGTCTCGTTCATCCCCTCGTTGCTCCCATCTTCTAGATTGCATCTTGGCTTGGATTGCGTTCTCGCGGTAGGAATTTTTTTTTTCTATGCAACGTTATGTTTATTCTCTTCGTAAGGATGAGGGTGGCAATGTGTTTGCCAAATATGTTGGTGCTCAAAGTGGTGTCAAGAAAAGAACCATTTGGGTTGCCAAGCCTATTGTGACTAACCTCTTAGGACCCAACTTAGTTGGGGACCAACAATCCAAAACTTGATCAATAGGTGCTTGTTGGAGGGCATTGGAGACTTGGCTACATCATGAAGAATTAAGGGATCTTCATCATTTATATTATCTCAAGCCAAGTCTTGGTTATCTTGCTTCTATCATATGATCAATGTTCCTCCTTGCGGTAACATGTGCTCAACTCATTTATATTGAAAGTTACTCGCCCCTTTGCATGTGTTAGTTTTGTTCCTAACATGTGTTTGTATATGTTGTGCTTCCTACTTGCTTTTCTTGAGAAATCAAGTCTATGCATGTTGGGTTGCACACCATGTATTTGTGTTTGTGTTGGAGCCACTTTGCATCTTGTTGTATCTTATATGGCTCTTATGAGCGATTAATGGACTATCCCATTTTGGGGGAGTGATATTCCTTTGGGAATTTCATGATCCTAAACAATGTGTGTACATGAGGAATATCACTTAGAATTGATATTGCGAGATTATCTAGTCGCTATGTGGTATGTCATCTTCATGAGAAATTCAAATTCTAATGTCCATTAATATCTCTAGTTGGATCTTATTTGCCTCTTGTGAAAATAAATTCCTTATCACATTATGGGGGAGTAATAAGCTTTGTGCATATTACAAGCCTAGAAAATGTGAACATTTGAGGTTGTGTCACATAGAATTGATACCGTAAATTATCTCTCTCCTATGTGGCATGTTTGCTCAAACAAGCTCCAATTTGCTTAAATGGCTTCATTGCTAATATCTTTGTGGATCTTATTTGTGAAAGTTTTTCTTGGCATGGTTTTTCACAACGTGTCCCTCAATACATTTTTGGAAAACCATGTGCGGTGACCCAGCATACCACTGCATGTTGTAGTATACAAGTCGTTGATATGATCTTTGCGAAGGGACTTCTTCACAATTTGCCATATCCCTCAGAGTGGTACAACAGAAACATTGCAGGTCATAACACTCCATACTTTATTACAAACATTGTCTTAACAAGTTGGTATTCTCACAGGTCCTATGAGAACACCCTAAGATACTACTTAAGTACGATTACAACTCATAACAAATATAAAGAGCTCAACAACTTATTTAGGTAAGTTCTACGTTGCTCGGCTCTATGATGCTAAGGTATGTCACTACTCCTCCACCTCCGTGTCATCTGGTCCGTAGACTATCCCATAGTCTACGCCTTCCACTCCGCCGGTAAGATCAGGTTCTTCGTAGACCAGCTCGTAGCTTCCTTCTGGTGCTCCATCGTTGATAGCCTCCACTTCCGGATCACAGTCTAGCAAGGGTGTCGAAAGAAAGTGAGTACAGAGGTACTCAGCAAGTTCTAAAAGAATAAAAGGTGTTTGATGCACTAGCTACGACCATTGATCAGGAAATCGCAGGTCAATGCATGTTTTTGAAATCATTTCTTCAAAAGGTTGCTTTTATTATGAAAACTATGCCCGTCAGTCTTCACAGGTTGACCAGAACTTCGTGGAGTTCCTTTCCTGCCGCGTTCGCAGTTCCCTTCCCGGAACAAGGAGTGACAGCCACAATTTGATACACTCTGCAGAGGTGCGTTACTTTTCCCACAAGAGATCTCACCCTTTTTGCCATCCGCAGGGACTTGCCCCCGTTCACACTTCCTTTGGTGTGAGGCCAGGTATAAAGATCCAAGCCCACACCGCCTTCTCCGCGACTGCAAACCCACCCTTTTGTCCAACCGTACACCTCCAGTAGACTTCCCCCGATAATACGGCTTTACTCATGGTGTACTCCGGACAATCCCTCATAGATCGTAGAGCTTATCATCACTAATGGATGGGGATTTAAAAGGATTTCCCAACCTATTGCGGCAGTGCCTCCAGCACCCCACCGGCTCTCCGATCCGTTGGCGTGCAGAAGGGAAAAGATACAGCTGGCTTTTCCAGAGCCATTATAGATCTCATGGTCAACGCGGTTTGTACGGCGCTAGAATCACTGGACGGCATTGGTAATTAATCCTAGGGTGATATAACCCATTGCAATGGAACCTCCACCATATCAACACATACCATGGTTCCATTGCCAGCCACATAGTCATATTCATAGTTGGAAAATAACATTTCATTTGCGATGCAGGAATGATAAGTATATAGCTTTGCATTAAAGTAGTAGAAAATAATCAAGTTGACATGAGCAAGGGTGAACTTGCCTGTGGACTGCGAGATAGTGCAGTTCAATGCAGTTGATGGAACCTGGACCTCGGGTTCTGTAAGAAGCATCATTGTCCGGTAAGGACAATGTTATAAAATCCAAATAATGCAATCATGGATGGATTATTTTATGTTGAATCCCTTTACCCCAATGAGTTATTACAATTTAGGGTTGTATTTAAGATTTATGTCTTTGACGGTAATTTACAATTGATTTAAAAGTATTAATCATTGTAATTCACACAAAGTACAACAATTCAAAGTAAAATGATTTTACTTGATGATTACCTTAGTCATTCCAAAATAATTTGAAATTATAGAGTGACCTCTATAGTTTTTGGAATAAAAAGGAGTATAGTATTTTTCTAGGAAAAATACCCTTTTTCAAAAGAAATGATTTGGAATAGTAGAATTTCATTTTGAAATGTTTGAAAATAAGTATTTAAACTTATTTGAGATTTTTCCTTGAATTTTAATTACAAGGAAATAATAATTTTAAATTCCAAGTTATTATTTAAATTCTGAAAATTCATAATTTTGAATTTGTTTCATAAATTCCATTTCATATTTTATTCTTGTTAAGATTTATTTTTCATTCATAAATCCAATTTTTATTGGATTTTTAGAGTTGTTTATGATTTATTAAAATTTGGTAAAGTTTTGGTCTTTTATTAAATGTAAAAAGACCAAAATACCCCCTGGACCCATATTGGGCCCAGCCCAATAACTTAAACCCAGGGACGGCCCAATAAGGCTGGTCCCCTTTTGGGTTCGGTGGCGCCGAAGCGGCCCACCTCACTCACTCTCACTCGGCCCTCTCACTCGCTCGTCTAACCCTAACCGTCTGGCGACTCCCGTGGCGATGGCGTCGCCGCCATGGCCGCCGCCTCGCTCCGGCCATCGCCGTGCTCCTCCGCCGTAGCCACCTACCGATCCTGAACCGCCGCGTGCAGATCTATCGATCTGTCCGCGCAGTTTTTCCCTTCTCGTCCTCTCCTGGCGAATCGCCTCCGATCTGGATCTCGTGGAGAATCGCCTCGACGAACTCCGGCGAGATCTCGTCCTCGCCGACGATGGTACGCGCCTGGGGTTGACCTGGCGCGGGTGCTGCTTGCAGTACTCGTGCCGTCGCCTCAGGTGCTTGCTACGGTGGTGCTGGTTCGTGTCTGGGTTCGCCGGCGTAACGTCGGCGCCTACCCTGGATTTGCAGCTGTTAGGGCCGCGCGAGCACTGCCTCGCCATGCCCTAGCCTCTGCTTCCAGGCGCAAGTAAGTGTTGCGTCTCCACCTCTCCTCTGTGCGCCTCCCTCGTTATTGTTCTTCTTCCTCCTCATGCTCTGCTGCTCTCTGGTGATCCTGTGATCACACAGAGCCATGCTATTCCTATGCAATTTGTCTGTGCTTTGATTAATTGCAAGTTCATGGCACAATTACCATTTACTGGTACTGGCACATGCTGCTTTGCTTGCTGTTCATGCTGTGCTTGCTTCTCTGCTGCTCCTAGCATGCTCTACACTTGCCATGCTCTACTGTGCTTGCTCAAGAGCTAACTATGCCATGCTATGCTTGGTTACGACTTGCTTATGCTTACTGGTCTATCATGCTTGCTTGTCTAGGTGTACTTGTGATGCATCTGTGACACTTGTGTGTGTGCCAGAGGTGCCTGTGATATGCTTCAGTGCTACTCTGCAAGCCAATGATCCATTGGATCATTCTCTGCTTGTTAGCTAAACTCTCTGTGTAACTTGGCTTGCTATGATTGATCCATTTGATCAATTGATTGTCAGTGATGGCTTACTGGCTAATACTGTGGCTAAATGATTCAATTATCTTTGTGATGCTGATGCTCAAGCATCACTGTGCTGTTGCTTACTTGTGCTGTTGCTCATCTTAGCTATCTAGACTTGCTCTAGTGGCTATGAATTAAATTGTGTTGCTTAACAGTATGCTACTGTCATGCTTAGCATGGATCTGTGATAAATTCATGCTTGTATTACTTAAATTATGATGAACTGCTTATGCAGTGATGATTGAATTACTTGCTTGTGTCTGAATTTATGATTCATGATTCCTTTACAAGCAATTAGAGTCTGAATCCATTTCTGGATAGTGATGCTTTGTATTTGGCTTTCTCTTAATTGGTGCTAAGTGTGATGTGACCTCAGTAGCCTTGCTACTGACTGGTTGCTCACATGGTTGGTTGGATCTTGTTGGCTACTCATCTTTGCTTGCATATTTGGGGATCATAGTAACTATGAATGCCAATATGCTTGCCTGTGAAGAAATCTAGGGTTTCTGATGGTTGTATGCTTAGGATTTACTGTGTAGTCTTAGCTGCTAATCTTTGCCATCTACTGGTGCTATCTATGCATCAAATCTGGCTAGTGTATGCATCTGTGCATATGTGCTAGTTTCTGTGTATAAGATCTGTACCTAGATGCTTTCTATTTTAGTGGCTTTTGACTGGCAGTAATCCTTGGTGAAAACCAAGTGATGATCTACCCATATGAGCATCTGCTCATCCCATGCTTATTTCATGCATATGATGGATTAGATCCATTGGATCTTTTCCAGGAACTAGGTATACCTTGTTCCAGCTCCTAGAAAGAAATGTTTTGTTGATGCAGACTTGGGTTTGTGTCACAGCCCTTCACCTCCAGGTCTTGGATGATCTTCTCAGGTCACCATGATTTCTGGTGGTTGAGTGGGTGTGTGTGTTGGTTCTGTTCTTGCTCAAGAACTGGATGAACTGAGCTTGTTCTTGCTTCACCCTTACCTGGTGAATCTTTATCTGGTCGACTGGTTATGATTTCTAGGGTTTGTGCCCCTTTTATATGAACCCTGCTTCTATCCTTGCATTGACACACAAGCCTGGCTTGCTTGGTGACTAAGCTGATGCATGGCCTTGCTGCTACTGCCCAGCACACTTGAGCTGTGTGCTCTCATATGCTGAAACTTGAGCCCCTGTGTGTGCTCAGGTTTGGTCTGCTGCTGCCCTTATCTTGTGCTGTCCATGGTTTTGGACAAGCACAAGTGTGCATGACACTTGGTTCTGTCCAAACTGAATCTTGTGTTATTTGCTAACTGTCCAAACTGAATCTTTGGCTAACACTAACATTCTGGCTAGTGTTGATTCTTTGTTTTGCAGGTTTTGAAGATGGACATGACCATGAAGAAATACTTCAAGTCATATAGTCTAGGTTTTAGTTTAGGAATCATATTGTAATCTTCATTTTTATTTCTGTTTATTATTCATCAATTCTTGTATCAAGAATTTTGTAAAGACAATGTAATTTGTGTTGTGATATCAATAAAGCCCAAGTTTTTGTTTATGAGCTTTTGATTTATGTAATATTTATATTCTGGAATAAACATTGTATTTATGATTCACTTTGAAATTCAAAGTTGTTTAAATTCATAAGTTGTGTTTAAATTATGCATTCCTTTTATATTGTTCAATGCTTATTGTTAAATGTATTAACACTTGTCAAATGAAATCAATTCCCCAAATCAACAAGATACAAAAGAGATCATGTCGAAATTTCCCTAACTCACATTGCCTAACCCTAAGTGCAAAATGAGAGAGAACCTCGATCCCTCTTAGGTTTAGTTGCAATAAAGCGCGAAAATTTCCCCCGTTTTGCGATGAAATGCACATCCCATTTCTAAATCTACCCTTCGTTGTTCCTATGTTCTGGGTTATTACAGCCTCTCCCCCTTAACAGAAACTTCGTCCCGAAGTTAAGATTGGTACCTGAACATCTCGGGGTAAGACTTCCTTAATTCTTCTTCCGTCTCCCAAGTTGCTTCTCGCTCAGGATGATGTTGCCATTGCACTTTGCAGTATTTGATTGCCCTGTTTCTTAACTTCTTCCATTGTACTTCTAAGATCTTTTCAGGCCTTTCCACATAAGTTAGATCAGATTGCAATTCTATTTCCTCATATGTGATAGGATCATCCGGTGCCTTCAAACACTTTCTGAGTTGTGATACATGAAATACATTATGAACTTGACTTAGTTGTGCCGGTAACTCCAACTCAAAAGCTGTTCCTCGATTCTGACTGATTATCTTAAATGGTCCAATATATCGAGGGCTTAACTTTCCTTTCACTCCGAACCTCTTAAGTCCTTTCATTGGGCTAACCTTCAGATAAACCATGTCTCCCACTTTCGGTTCCCAATCTCTTCTCTTTAAGTCGGCGTAACTCTTCTGACGACTCTGAGCTATTTTGAGTCTATCCCGGATCACCTCGATGACGTCTTGTCTCTCCTTGATGTAGTCCGGTGTAAACTCCTTGTTTTCTCCGGTTTCAAACCAACAAATTGGTGATCTACACTTCCTTCCGTACAATGCTTCGTACGGTGCCATCTGGATGCTACTCTGATAACTATTGTTATATGAGAACTCTGCTAAAGGTAAATGATCCTCCCATGAGCCTCCAAAGTTCAGAGCACAAGCTCTAAGCATGTCCTCAAGTATTTGATTGGTTCTTTCGGTTTGTCCTCCGGTTTGTGGATGGTATGCTGTACTGAAATCCAACTTGGATCCCAAAGATTCTTGTAGTTGTTTCCAGAATGCTGATGTGAAAATTGAACCTCTATCTGAGACTATCTTCTTTGGTACTCCATGCTTACTCACAATTTCCTTCACATAAATATCCACAAGCTTTTCTGCAGTATCCTTTGTGTTTACGGCTATGAAATGAGCACTCTTGGTAAGTCTGTCCACTATTACCCATATCATATCCTTCCTCTTACTAGTCATTGGTAAACCAGTAACAAAATCCATTCCTATTTCATCCCATTTCCATTCCGGTATCTCTAGTGGTTTGAGTAATCCCGCAGGACTCTGATGCTCTGCCTTCACTCGTTGACATGTATGACATTCCGAGACATATTGTGCTATTTCTCTTTTCATGTTGTTCCACCAGAACATCTCCTTCAAATCCATATACATCTTAGTACTTCCCGGATGTATGGAATAAGGGGTTTCATGTGCTTCTTTTAATATGATTGACTTCACTTCTGGATCATCTGGTACACAGATCCTTTTCTGGAAGTATAATGAATCAAAATCCCCTAGATGGAATTCCGATGGTCTTCCTTCGCCAATCCTCTTGATTTCCTCTTGGATGAACAAATCATCCGCTTGCTTTCGGATAATCTCATATTTCAAGTCTGAGTACATCTCATCCATAATCCTCATGGTTGCTATACTTCCTTTGACGTCACCTTGAATAAACAAAATCTGAGCATCTTCTAACTCTTTCCGAAGTTCCTTTGGAATCTCCCATTCCGTAGGTTGATTCTCCGTACTCTTCCTACTTAGGGCATCTGCTACTACATTAGCTTTGCCTGGTGTATAGTTGATCTTAAGGTCGTAATCCTTAATCAACTCCAACCATCTCTTCTGTCTCATGTTTAATTCTTTCTGGGTGAAGAAATATTTCAAACTTTTGTGATCGGTGTATAACTCACACTTGGATCCATATAGAAATTGTCTCCAACTCTTCAAAGCATACACAACTGCCGCTAACTCGAGATCATGTACTGGGTAGTTGTGTTCATGTGGTTTTAACTGCCTTGATCCATAAGCTATTACTTTCCGATCTTGCATAAGAACACATCCAAGTCCATTCTTGGAAGCATCACAATACACCGTGTAATCCTTTCCGGGTTCCGGAACTGCTAACACCGGTGCTGTGGTTAACTTATCTTTGAGTGTTTGGAAGCTGGCTTCACACTCATCAGTCCACACAAATGGAGTATTTTTCTTGAGTAACTTGGTCATTGGTCCTGCAATCTTCGAAAATCCCTCTATGAATCTCCGATAATAACCTGCCATACCAAGAAATCCTCGTATCTCCTTAGCATTTTTAGGTGATTTCCATTCCAATACGGACTGAACCTTGCTTGGATTCACCGCTATGCCTTCTTTGGTTATAACATGTCCAAGAAATTCAACACTATCTAACCAAAATTTGCACTTGCTAAACTTCGCATATAGCTGATGTTCCCTCAAAGTTTGCAGAACTATCTTCAAATGCTTGGCATGTTCTTCTTTATCTTTGGAATAGATTAGAATATCATCTATGAACACTATCACAAACTTGTCCAAGTACTTCATGAATATCTTGTTCATCAAATTCATGAAAATTGCTGGTGCATTTGTTAGTCCAAATGGTACAACCAAGTATTCATGGTGTCCATACCTTGATACAAACGCTGTTTTTGGTACATCCTCCTTCTTGATCTTGATTTGATGGTATCCTGACCTTAAATCTATCTTTGAGAAGACTCCTGCTCCTTGAACTTGATCAAAAAGATCTTGAATTCTAGGTAAAGGATACTTGTTCTTGATAGTTACATTGTTCAAATTTCTGTAATCTCCACACATTCTCTTTCCTCCATCTCTTTTATCCACAAAAATAACTGGTGTACCCCATGGTGACACACTTTCTTGAATAAATCCCTTCTGTTCCAGTTCATCTATCTGAGCTTTCAGTTCCACTAACTCCTTCGGTCCCATCTTATATGGTGGTTGTGCTATTGGTGCTGTGCCTGGAATCAGATCGATTGTGAATTCTATCTCTCTATCGGGTGGCATTCCCGGTAGTTCCTTAGGAAATACATCCTTAAACTCATTCACTACAGGAATATCTTCAATTCTCACTTCCTTCAGGCTATTTAGTTCCAATCCGATCTCCAACTCACTGTACTTATCTCCTTGGAACACTATTCGACCTCCGATGGAGTTGCGAAGTGATACTGTTTTGTCTCCACAGTTAATCACCGCTCCATTTTCTGTCAACCAATCCATCCCTAAGATGACTGATATGTCCTTCATGGGTATGATGAATAGGTCCGCGAAATACACACAGTCACATATGGTTAGGACTTGTGCTTCTTTCACGTGGGTTACTAAGATCGTTCCCCCCGCGGATAGAACAGTTATAGGGGTTTCTAACTTAGAACATCTAAGCCCGAATTTTTCCACAAATTCCAATGCAAGAAATGATGTGGTTGCTCCAGTATCAAATAATACTTTGCCAGGATGAGTAAGAATGCTTAGCGTACCTAAGACTGTTTGATCCGACTCTTCCGCTTGTTCCAAAGATGTGCAATTCAGCTTTCCATAAGGCTTTCCCCTCTTATTGTTGTTGTTGTTGTAGTTGCGGTTGTTGTTGTTGTTGTTGCGGTTGTTGTTGTTGTTGTTTCCACCTCGTCCTCCAGAGCTCTGTCCGCTCCAGGACGCCTTGTTTGGACAATCCGGCTTGATGTGTCCATCCTTCCCACAACCATAACAGATGATTCTGGGTTTCTGACAATCCTTCTGCAAATGACCTCTCAGGCCACAATTGTTGCAGATGATCTGGTTAATTGGGTTCTGACTCTGACCTCCCCGGTTGTATTGATTACCAGTAGTAGGTCGGTATCGGGGTTTGAAACTCCGATCAGGTGTTGGTTTACTGATTGGGTACTTCCTTGGCTCTATACGAGCCCTCTTCCTCCTGTCCTCCTGGACTTGCCTGTAGTCATCCTCGAAAGTGATTGCCGAGTCAATCAGTTCCTGGAATTCGGCAGTCCTTGCCAACCTTAGTTGCATCTTCATGTATGGATTCATGCCTTTCATGAACCGCTTCTTCCGCTTCTCCTCGGTATCTACATCCTCAGGTGCATACCTGGATAACCTATTGAAATCCCGAACATACTGCATGATTGGTGCAGTATTCTGTCTTAGTTCTTCAAATTCCCTCTTCTTCAGCTCCACCACGCTGTCCGGAACATGAGCATCCCGAAACTTCTTCTTGAACTCTTCCCAGGTGAATACCTTATCTGGAGGGTGTACTGCTACAAGGTTCTCCCACCATGATGCTGCTGGTCCTGACAACAGATAAGTGGTATATCTGATCTTCTCCTCATCGTTGCAACCAACGGTCTTCAACTTCCGTTCCGTATCCATGAGCCAATCTTCAGCGTCCATTGGTTCTGGAGCTGATGTAAATGGTAGTGGTCTTGCATTTTGGAAGTCCGATAGAGTTACTCCCTTGCCTTCATTACCCCTATCATTGATGACGATGGGTTTGAAGAATATCTTGCATGAAATACGTGAATCGGCCTTATGTAAAGTTTGGGCTAGTTTGCCCTTGTATCTGTAATATAGTAGATCGCATCTTAGATTAGAAAATAGAGTTTTACCCGTGCACGGTTAGGTGCACGCCTGAATTAGAAAGTCCCCTGGACTATAAATATGTATCTAGGGTTTATGAAATAAACAACAACCAACGTTCAACCACAAATCAATCTCGGCGCATCGCCAACTCCTTCGTCTCGAGGGTTTCTACCGGTAAGCATCATGCTGCCTAGATCGCATCTTGCGATCTAGGCAGCACAAGCTTTATGTTGTTCATGCGTTGCTCGTGCTGAAGCCTTTGATGGCGAGCAACGTAGTTATCTTAGATGTGTTAGGGTTAGCATTGTTCTTTGTATCATATGCTATCGTAGTGCAACCCTTGCATATCTAGCCGCCCTTACACCTATCTTAGGGAGGGCACCCCGCTTGATCATTATTTAGTAGATCCGATCCGTTACGGTTGCTCCTTGTTCTTCGAGGATTAGTTTAATATCTGCAATAGTTAGGCCTTACAAAGGGTTGGAGGATCCAGCGGCACGTAGGGTGTCGTTTGCTAGTCCTAGACAGGATGTTCCGGGGATCAACCTCGTGTTGGTTTTTAGGCCTTATCTAGGATCGGCTTACGATCACCGTGCGTGGCCGCGAGGCCCAATCGTGAGTAGGATGATCCGATTATGCGGTGAAAACCCTAAATCGTCGTAGATCGCTTTAGCTTTATCTTGATCAAGCAGGACCACCATATATTCGTGCACCTCGTATGAATCATGGGTGGATCGGCTCCTTGAGCCGATTCACAGGATAACCTGAGAGCCGATCGAGGCTCGTATTTAATGTTTACGTGTATGCCATGCAGAAACTAAGCGAGGCATCTCCATCACCTTCCCGACCAGGTATGGTCAGTGGCACGCCCGCACCAGCATCGGACGTGTGTACCGCAGGCTTTGCGGGCCGTCGCTCGGAGGGACCAGGGCCAGCCGCTAAGTTGTTCCGGCTCTTGTGTTGCCCGTCGCCGCTCGCTGGTGGGTTTCGACCGCAACACATTCGCACGCCCGGTGGGACAAGCTTCGTCATCAACCACATCGCCATCTACATCTGAGATGGCGGACGGCACTCCGTCACGTACGAGGATCTGACCGACGAGCTCAAGAAGAAGTATGACGAGGTCAAAGCCATCCTCGAAGCCGACCTCATCGGCTCTTTCCACAGAACCCGTTCACATGGCATCAGGTGGAAGGGGTTCTCGCCTGATGGTGCACTCGATGGGATAGACCTCTCTGCCCCGTCGAAGAACGCACCAGGTCCCTACGTCAGGAGATCAACTACTTGGTGGCTCACTCGCTGCACCGCCACTCTGAGAACCTGGTGAACACTTTGGAGCGCGTCGCTCTCCGGGTGATCCAGGAGATCATGAGGCACCAGTACTCTCCGTCAGGACCAGCTCTCGGGACACACCAAGGAGAGATGCCACTCCAGTCCCGCCCACCGCTGCCATTTGCGTTGGCAGCACCAGAAGTGCCGAATTCACCGGCATTCGTCGTCTACAAGATTGGTGGTGACCCTAGTGACTGCCAGTTCTTGCATGAGGCGCCTAAGGAGATCCCTCACGGGTATATGTGCACATACGTGCCAGACTGCGGTAACTGGGCGCTCACAAACCAGGCCGCGACATCAGGGACTTCTGGGAAAGCAGGAGGAACGTTAGCAACAGATCTTGAGAAGCAGACATGGCTAACTAAATATGCCACCCCGACGAACCTCCAGAGCTCAGCTCCTGCAGTTGGCTCAGAGCTGGAAAAGCAAGCATGGCTGGCTAAGTACGCCACCCGACGAATCTTGAGTTCAACTCCTGCAGCCAGCACAGCGGATCAGATCGTACCATACTGAGAGACCAGTTCGGCATGGTGCCGAAAAGGAGGGCAATCGGCTATTCCAAGCCGTACCCACGAGTACGAGTTGATCTCGCTACCACCTAAATATCGGCTCCCGATTTCTCCAAATTCGTGGATCAGATGGTTCCAGCTCCATCGAGCATGTGAGCCGATATTTGGCACAGCTAGGAACGGCCTCAATGTCGGATCCACTACGCGTGAGGTTCTTCTCACAGTCCCTCACGGGATCGGCTTTCGGGTGGTACACCTCGTTGCCACCGACTCGATCCGGACTTGGAAGCAGTTGGAAGAACAGTTCCATATGCAGTACCACTCAGAGGCTTCCGAGTCCGGCCTTGCCGATCTAGCACAAATACGTCGAAGCGTGGAGAAACTGTGACGGAATACATCCAGCGCTTCAGGAATCTTAGGAACCGATGTTATTCGGTTCGTGTACTGAAAAGGAAGCAGTCGAGTTGGCAGTGGCGGGCCTTGCAGCGCCGCTCAAGGACATGGCCTCCCAAGCAGACTACCCCTCACTGGCGCACATGGTTCAGAAACTGTCGGCATATGAACAGCGCCACCCGGACTTGTACCAGGACAAATTCAAGCGTGCAGTAGTCCTGGTCGAGAGGAAGACGAAGTTTCTGCGGGAGATCAAGAGGTAGCAGTGGCTGAATGGACTCGGGGGGCAACCCCCGTGTCCTGCAAATGGGTTAAGCCACCAGTCCGCCCGGGGGTTTGATTTTGACGTGACCAAAACTGAGCAAATCTTCGACCTCCTACTCAAGGAGAAGCAGTTGAAGATACCCGAAGGTCTCAAATTCCCCACGGTACAGGAGCTGAACGGAAAGCCATACTGCAAATGGCATAACTCGCTCTCCCATGCCACCAACGACTGCAGTGTGGCGTCGGCAGATCCAAATGGCGATAGAACAAGGACGTCTGATTTTCAACCAGTACGCCATGAAGGTCGACACCCACCCCTTCCCGCCGTTAGCATGGTGGAGTGCACTTACCGAAGGTTGCCAGCCAGGATCCTCGTTCGGTATCAACATGGTAGGACCTGGGCACCACTCGGCAAGGATGGAGACGAGGGCAGCTGCTCTCGTAGCAAGGACACAGAGGAGGCCGCTCCACGCGATCGGCTCCGTCATGATGGCAAGCGCTACGTCACAGAGGAGAAGTGAAGAACATAAGATATCAGCGACCTCTCTCCGATCACCTCCTCAACAAGTATGTGAGTCGGTATGACCAACGCCGACGATCCAGCGATGATGATGAAGAGATCGTCTGGCTAGGAAGCCAGAAGACATCGTCGGCATGATCGCAAAGAGGAGGAGTACGAGCGCCGTGCCAAGGAAAAGTCAAGGGAGCGAGACGACGAGGATAGGCACTGGGACTGCCCCTTCTTCAGACACTGCTGGGATTCAGGAATGAGCCGATTGCCCACAATCGGCAATTGCCCAGAATGCAACCAGAAGAAGAAGGAGGCAGCCAACGTGTCCGTGTTCAAACGTCTAGGGCCTCTCCCACCGCGAAGCAAACGCGTTGAGTCCCCTCGGATGGAAGATCTCGAGGATTCAGAAGACGAGGGAGAAGAAGAAGAAGACAGGTGCCACCGGCCAAGGTGGTGCCCTGATGGACTCAGCCGTTCCCAAAAGCGTAGGGTTCAGCGATTGCGTGGCTTGGAGGAAGCCGAAAGGTTATACCTGCACACGCTAAGAAAGGCGCGGCCTGATCTGGCCGCGAAAGTCCAGCGAACCCTAGATAAAGAGGGTCGTCCACGGAAAATGGAGTGGCGCCCCGAGCAAAGGAAAGCCGATGATGATACATCGGCTGGCACAAACATGGTGCTCGTCCTTCCGATGGAGCTTAGTGCTCCAGGATTACACGATGCACTCAAGGTGGACGGCAGCGAGCGCATCGACATGACAAAGGACGAGGTTGGACTGGTCTTATCCACCGGCCTGACCGTGTAGCAAGAGCAAACATGGAGAGGCCGATCCTTGGGATCGGCCCCAAGGATCTATGAAGGAACGTTACAGAGCCTTCATTGAGCGCTTCAATCAATATGGAGGCCGATTCCAGCAATCGGCCAAAATTATCTTCACCACATGTTCTGCTTGTATGCAACGTCGATCTACTGGGCAGCGGTTTACGTCGGCTGATGAGTCAGGGAAAATCAACATTACCAAAGCCGACGTGCAAATGTAGTGCCTAGGCTAACCACAAAGCCGATATCTGCAGTCACCTGGCAGATTCGGCTCGGGGGGCACCTAAACAGATGAACATGTGAACATGTGCATGTGTAAACATGTGTACAGTGAAACATTGGGGGCCGATTAGGAAAATCGGCCAGTAAAAAAAAATTTCAGCATCACGATATACAGCCGATGCACAGACATCGACTTTAGAATAAAAAGCCGATGCATGGCCATAAGCAGAAGCCCGATGGAGCAGTTGTTGAGTTACAAGGAGAGGCTCTACTGGATGAATTCCTTCTCAAGACCTCCAACTCCTTCTGCAAGTCTTCAAGTTCAGCAGTGCCAGTGTAAGCATGCAGATCAGGTTAAGGGTGAGTCCAACAAAGGGAGCATACCTATCCTAGAAGCATGAGCACAGCCGATAACGAATCAAGCGGCTATGGCATTTTTGCCTGGTGGATTAAGGTGGCGGCTTGGTCGATGTCACTTTCAGAGGTTGTTACGTCCAGAGTTTGGAGGGCATCAGAACTCGGGGCAGCTCGCCCTGAATTTTTTTTTGCTCTGGAGAACCGATCTGGTTGGAATCGGCTGGTTCTGCATTATAACTTGGAGGCCGATGGTAACACATTTGGCTGATTCGTCACTATTCTCGCCTTGGATGAGGCTTGGGAGGCAACTCGCCCAAAAAGTTCTTGGCCCTGGAGACCCAATTTGGTTGGAATCGGCTGGCTCTACATCGCAATTGTCCTGAAGAGTGGTGCTTTTGTTACAGAATTATCAGTTTCAGCATCCAAGCTGACTCAGCGACAGTCCCAGGGTTCTCTTAAAGACACCTGCTCAAAACCAAGTCGAAGGCCTGCTGCGATCGGTTGTGCCAAATGCGTCGTCATCGGCTGTCTCGCAGTTATCGTAAGGGACCGATGCGTTGCCATCGTCATTGAGCATTGATTAGGCTAACAGTCGACAAAGTCAGATGAGGAAAAATCGGCTAAATCAGCATAGAGGACATCGGCAAAATCAAAGGAAGTTTTCATTGATAATAAGATTTCTTACAAAGAGAAGCCGATTGTTCAACAAAAGGGAACAGATTACTACTGCCAACCCTATGCTAGTAAATCCCTACTCTAAGGGCTGTTGCTGTCTTCGCCGTCGCTGGGGTAGCTGCCGTCATTGCTGCTGTCGACGAGTTCCTCGTTGCTGCTACTGTGACCTTCAGCAGAGGCTTCTTCCTCGTCATCATCATCGTCCTCGTCTGACCAAGCCCAGCCCCGGATGCGCTTTGGCGGTGGTTCGTCGGAGGAGGTGTCGTCCTCCTGTTCCTTCTTCATGTCGGAGGAGATGTCTTCGTCTTCGTCATCCTCTTCTTCTTCTTTGGTGACGGAGGTGAATTTACCCCGGAAGGGAGGGTCGTCGTCGTCGCTCTCCGCCTCCAGTGCTCCGTCAACCAGGTACCGGAGGTCATCTTCCCCGTCGGTTAGGGGCATGGCCCCATCTGACCAGACGAGGTCCTCGCCCTCTGGCACGAAATCGAAGTCCCACTCCCGCTTGTCCCAATGCTTGGGAGCACGCCGGTTGTACGCCTCCATCTGGTCGTGCTCTGGAATCGACTCGCTTGAGGAAGAGGATTGGAGAGAAACGGAAGAGGAGGAAGAAGACGACATGGCTATGGAAGAGGGTTTTTTGGTGCCGATAGCTAGAACAGAGGAAGGGGATGAAGAGGGCTAATCGATCGGCACGGATAAATAATGAGAAGCCTGGTGGAGATTTAATGCCATTGCAGTTTCCGAGGAGGTGATGCTAAAGCTATCGAATTTTGCAGAGAAGCTGAGAAGACAGGGCATCATGATGAAGGATGCTGCAACGGTTCTGCTCTGCCACGACATGACCCTTCGTAGAAAAACAGAGTGGTTTTGAAATTATCATTATCAAAACCAGGGGGGCATGTGTTATCACCAGGATTTGACCGAGTCAGAGGTGGGCCGCGATCAAGATGGATTTGAAGAATATACATGGAAGAAATACGTGAATCGGCCTTATATGTAAAGTTTGGGCTAGTTTGCCCTTGTATCTGTAATATAGTAGATCGCATCTTAGATTAGAAAATAGAGTTCGACCCGTGCACGGTTAGGTGCACGCCATGAATTAGAAAGTCCCCTGGACTATAAATATGTATCTAGGGTTTATGAAATAAACAACAACCAACGTTCAACCACAAATCAATCTCGGCGCATCGCCAACTCCTTCGTCTCGAGGGTTTCTACCGGTAAGCATCATGCTGCCTAGATCGCATCTTGCGATCTAGGCAGCACAAGCTTTATGTTGTTCATGCGTTGCTTGTATTGAAGCCTTTTTGATGGCGAGCAACGTAGTTATCTTAGATGTGTTAGGGTTAGCATTGTTCTTCGTATCATATGCTATCGTAGTGCAACCCTTGCATATCTAGCCGCCCTTACACCTATCTTAGGTGTAGGGGCGGCACCCCGCTTGATCATTATTTAGTAGATCCGATCCGGTTTCTCCTTGTTCTTCAAGGATTAGTTTAATATCTGCAATAGTTAGGCCTTACAAAGGGTTGGAGGATCCAGCGGCACGTAGGGTGTCGTTTGCTAGTCCTAGACAGGATGTTCCGGGGATCAACCTCGTGTTGGTTTTTAGGCCTTATCTAGGATCGGCTTACGATCACCGTGCGTGGCCGCGAGGCCCAATCGTGAGTAGGATGATCCGATTATGCGGTGAAAACCCTAAATCGTTGTAGATCGCATTAGCTTTATCTTGATCAAGCAGGACCACCATATATTCGTGCACCTCGTATGAATCATGGGTGGATCGGCTCCTTGAGCCGATTCACGGGATAACCTGAGAGCCGATCGAGGCTCGTATTTAATGTTTACGTGTATGCCATGCAGAAACTAAGCGAGGCATCTCCATCACCTTCGACCAGGTATAGGTCGTGTGGCACGCCCTGCACCGCATCGACGTGGTGTAGGCCGTCGCCGTATCCATGAGCCAGCGCAGCATCCATTGGTTCTGGAGCTGATGTAAATGGTAGTGGTCTTGCATTTTGGAAGTCCGATAGAGTTACTCCCTTGCCTTCATTACCCCTATCATTAATGACATGGGTAAAGAAATCCTGCATGTTTTTGCTCTGGCTTTCCTGGTAACGCCTCCTATCCTCCTCCATTGACCTCATATATTGTTGGAAGTCTGGGTGCAACATTGGGTGTGGTGGTGGTGGTGCGTTCTCTGCTCTAGCTGCTGCATCTGCCTCCTCTTTCTCTCTGCTTCCCGCTCTCTGCGAGCCTCTTCGGTTTCTACTAACGCCATTTCCCCCTAGTCCTGTAACAAAGAGCGATTACTCATAATTACACCATGCAAATGTTTTCTGAGCTCAACTCATTGCCCAGAACTAGTCACACAATAAAATCAAGAAGCAAATCCAAAACAAACATTTATTATGTATATACACCGTATAATACATAACACACTCACAAACTTATATTACATGTGGTACATATAAACCACTTATTTGGCTCAAAGCCCAAGCCAACGGAAATTTAAAATACGTTCTAATACAATACCACCTAGATTACTTTATTCTTCATTGGAGCTCTACTCCTCCTCATCATAGCTCGCCTCCGCGTACATCCCTGGGGTCCATCCGGTACAGCGGTCTGTCCTCCGAAGACCGTCCGGAATGAAAGTTCTTCCCGTAGGTATGTAGTCTGAATCGGACGAAGTGCCGAGACAGAGATCTGTCATGCCAAAGTAACTAGATAAAGACTCATACATATCCCCAGTGGAATACAGCTCCTCTTCTCCAGTCATCCATGGAGGATTCCTATTCACTTGACCCCTCATCTTCTTCTTCTTCTTTTTCTTTGTTCCAGAACTCTCACCTACGACGTACTGGGATGTTTTGGGTAACCCCATCTCCAAATCTAAAGAAATGGAGTTGGTGTCTTTCTCTTTCTGCCCATAGCTTTGGTTAACATTCTGGTTAACCGCATCACTCTCATCTCCTGTATCACATGGAATTGGCTCCTCCTCATCACCGAAAGGTTCCCCGAAACGCCAACCCGTCGAGTTCTCGATCGGTGACTCCGAGCAGTTTATGTTCCATGAATGGTCTCCCCCATATCCAGTATCATACGATGCTGACACGTGTGGATAGTGCGGAACAAAGTTAGGTGTAAGTGGATCTCTTGTAAGTGGATTTCTCTTGGACCACTGGTCACTCAAATCTACATCGCTGTCTGGGTTAAAGAAAGGTGTAGTATGTTGTGGTTGTGCCCTCAAATCTCGCATCCGAGTTTGGACTTTATCAGGGTCCGTGAACTCAGCTAGCATGTGGTCAATCTCACCTCTCATCTTCATGTGTAAAAGATACATCGTGGTCAATAAAGACTTACAGCTATCCATGTGCTGTGCTGCAGCTTCAGGACTTCTGTGTGCTAACACCAAATGATTCAGAGTAGGATCCTCATCTTCCTCGGCATGAGGTATATGAGAAAACTCTGAACATAGCAGTTCTACTGACTTATGCTGCCTTATCTCAAGGATTGCCTTGAATAGGCCCATATGGTAGGCTGTGGTGATAGTTTTGGCTTCTCCGTATGGCATTATACGACTCATCAGCAGTTTTTCCGGTAGTTGGACCGATACTCTGCACTTGGCTAGGATTTCCCCATCATAGTAGGTATACTTGATAACAGGTATCCGTGGATCACAATGAAGTTCCTTCAGCATCCCACACAGGAGAGCTGTTATTGGTCCATCATAATCACCGAGCCAACCCTCAACCTTCCTCAAAGTCCTCTTAGGAAAAGTGTTCGCCATTATGGCTGTATACAAAAGCAGAATATTAGTAGTGATAATGCATCATAATAGCTATAATAAAGAATTATCGCACTAAAATATATGGTTTTGCTATTCTCAAGTGAATAATCACCATATTTCTAGAGAATCCTTTACTATTTCTACTAGACTCCTACAGGTTTCTTCCCTATACTAGGTTTTTCCAACCTAAGGTCGCAACATTTGCTCTGATACCAGCTGCGGTGACCCAGCATACCACTGCATGTTGTAGTATACAAGTCGTTGATATGATCTTTGCGAAGGGACTTCTTCACAATTTGCCATATCCCTCAGAGTGGTACAACAGAAACATTGCAGGTCATAACACTCCATACTTTATTACAAACATTGCCTTAACAAGTTGGTATTCTCACAGGTCCTATGAGAACACCCTAAGATACTACTTAAGTACGATTACAACTCATAACAAATATAAAGAGCTCAACAACTTATTTAGGTAAGTTCTACGTTGCTCGGCTCTATGATGCTAAGGTATGTCACTACTCCTCCACCTCCGTGTCATCTGGTCCGTAGACTATCCCATAGTCTACGCCTTCCACTCCGCCGGTAAGATCAGGTTCTTCGTAGACCAGCTCGTAGCTTCCTTCTGGTGCTCCATCGTTGATAGCCTCCACTTCCGGATCACAGTCTAGCAAGGGTGTCGAAAGAAAGTGAGTACAGAGGTACTCAGCAAGTTCTAAAAGAATAAAAGGTGTTTGATGCACTAGCTACGACCATTGATCAGGAAATCGCAGGTCAATGCATGTTTTGAAATCATTTCTTCAAAAGGTTGCTTTTATTATGAAAACTATGCCCGTCAGTCTTCACAGGTTGACCAGAACTTCGTGGAGTTCCTTTCCTGCCGCGTTCGCAGTTCCCTTCCCGGAACAAGGAGTGACAGCCACAATTTGATACACTCTGCAGAGGTGCGTTACCCACAAGAGATCTCACCCTTTTTGCCATCCGCAGGGACTTGCCCCCGTTCACACTTCCTTTGGTGTGAGGCCAGGTATAAAGATCCAAGCCCACACCGCCTTCTCCGCGACTGCAAACCCACCCTTTTGTCCAACCGTACACCTCCAGTAGACTTCCCCCGATAATACGGCTTTACTCATGGTGTACTCCGGACAATCCCTCATAGATCGTAGAGCTTATCATCACTAATGGATGGGGATTTAAAAGGATTTCCCAACCTATTGCGGCAGTGCCTCCAGCACCCCACCGGCTCTCCGATCCGTTGGCGTGCAGAAGGGAAAAGATACAGCTGGCTTTTCCAGAGCCATTATAGATCTCATGGTCAACGCGGTTTGTACGGCGCTAGAATCACTGGACGGCATTGGTAATTAATCCTAGGGTGATATAACCCATTGCAATGGAACCTCCACCATATCAACACATACCATGGTTCCATTGCCAGCCACATAGTCATATTCATAGTTGGAAAATAACATTTCATTTGCGATGCAGGAATGATAAGTATATAGCTTTGCATTAAAGTAGTAGAAAATAATCAAGTTGACATGAGCAAGGGTGAACTTGCCTGTGGACTGCGAGATAGTGCAGTTCAATGCAGTTGATGGAACCTGGACCTCGGGTTCTGTAAGAAGCATCATTGTCCGGTAAGGACAATGTTATAAAATCCAAATAATGCAATCATGGATGGATTATTTTATGTTGAATCCCTTTACCCCGTTGAGTTATTACAATTTAGGGTTGTATTTAAGATTTATGTCTTTGACGGTAATTTACAATTGATTTAAAAGTATTAATCATTGTAATTCACACAAAGTACAACAATTCAAAGTAAAATGATTTTACTTGATGATTACCTTAGTCATTCCAAAATAATTTGAAATTATAGAGTGACCTCTATAGTTTTTGGAATAAAAAGGAGTATAGTATTTTTCTAGGAAAAATACCCTTTTTCAAAAGAAATGATTTGGAATAGTAGAATTTCATTTTGAAATGTTTGAAAATAAGTATTTAAACTTATTTGAGATTTTTCCTTGAATTTTAATTACAAGGAAATAATAATCTTTAATTCCAAGTTATTATTTAAATTCTGAAAATTCATAATTTTGAATTTGTTTCATAAATTCCATTTCATATTTTATTCTTGTTAAGATTTATTTTTCATTCATAAATCCAATTTTTATTGGATTTTTAGAGTTGTTTATGATTTATTAAAATTTGGTAAAGTTTTGGTCTTTTATTAAATGTAAAAAGACCAAAATACCCCCTGGACCCATATTGGGCCCAGCCCAATAACTTAAACCCAGGGACGGCCCAATAAGGCTGGTCCCCTTTTGGGTTTGGTGGCGCCGAAGCGGCCCACCTCACTCACTCTCACTCGGCCCTCTCACTCGCTCGACCTAACCCTAACCTCTGGCGACTCCCGTGGCGATGGCGTCGCCGCCATGGCCGCCGCCTCGCTCCGGCCATCGCCGTGCTCCTCCGCCGTAGCCACCTACCGATCCTGAACCGCCGCGTGCAGATCTATCGATCTGTCCGCGCAGTTTTTCCCTTCTCGTCCTCTCCTGGCGAATCGCCTCCGATCTGGATCTCGTGGAGAATCGCCTCGACGAACTCCGGCGAGATCTCGTCCTCGCCGACGATGGTACGCGCCTGGGGTTGACCTGGCGCGGGTGCTGCTCGCAGTACTCGTGCCGTCGCCACAGGTGCTTGCTACGGTGGTGCTGGTTCGTGTCTGGGTTCGCCGGCGTAACGTCGGCGCCTACCCTGGATTTGCAGCTGTTAGGGCCGCGCGAGCACTGCCTCGCCATGCCCTAGCCTCTGCTTCCAGGCGCAAGTAAGTGTTGCTCTCCACCTCTCCTCTGTGCGCCTCCTCTGTTCTTCTTCCTCCTCATGCTCTGCTGCTCTCTGGTGATCCTGTGATCACACAGAGCCATGCTATTCCTATGCAATTTGTCTGTGCTTTGATTAATTGCAAGTTCATGGTCCAATTACCATTTACTGGTACTGGCACATGCTGCTTTGCTGCTTGCTTCTCTGCTGCTCCTAGCATGCTCTACACTTGCCATGCTCTACTGTGCTTGCTTAAGAGCTAACTATGCCATGCTATGCTTGGTTACGACTTGCTTATGCTTACTGGTCTGTCCTGACAAGGCTTGCAAGGTCATTATTGATGGCGGGAGTTGCCGCAATTTAGCAAGCAAGGAGTTATGTACCAAGCTGAAGTTGAAGTATCTACCGCACCCGCATCCATATTATATTCAGTGGTTGAGCGACAATGGTGAGATGAAGGTAAACCACATGGTGCGTGTTGAGTTTGAGATTGGACCGTATAAGGATTGCATTGATTTTGATGTGGTTCCTATGACGGTTTGTCACCTCTTATTGGGTCGGCCTTGGCTCTATGACCGTTCTGTGCAACACAATGGCCGAGCCAATACATATCACTTGGAGTACAAGGGCAAGAAAATTAACTTACAGCCTATGTCACCACAACAAATTGTCAATGAGTCTCGTCAGAAGATTGAAGTGAATTTGGAGGATGCACCTCTAGATAGGCGAGAGAATTGTAATGTCGTGAGTAATATAACGAAAAGTGAGAGAGTGAATTCCTTAGTTTCATTAGCCACCAAAGAAGACATGAGAGAATTTAGTGAGGATCCTACGGCCATGCCTCTTGTGCTTTTGTACAGGGGTACGGTCTTGGTTACTAACGACATGACCCCTCTTCCTCTTGGTGTTTCTAATGTTTTGCAGGAATTTGGCGACGTGTTTCCGGAGGAGGTACCCGCAGGACTTCCACCATTGCGAGGTATTGAGCATCAAATTGACTTGATTCCGGAGCTTCGCTGCCCAATAGGGCGCCATATCGCACTAATCCCGAAGAGACGAAGGAGATACAGAACAAGTACAAGCGCTACTCGACAAAGGTTATATCCGCATAAGCCTTAGTCCTTGTGCTGTTCCTGTTATTCTAGTTCCTAAGAAAGATGGTACTTGGCGTATGTGCGTAGATTGTAGAGCTATAAACAACATTACTATTCGATATCGTCATCCTATTCCCCGTTTAGAGGATATGTTAGATGAATTGAGTGGTGCTGCTGTGTTCTCTAAAATTGATTTGCGTAGTGGTTATCATCAAATTAGGATGAAAGAAGGGGATGTCATGCTTGCTTGTCTAGGTGTACTTGTGATGCATCTGTGACACCTGTGTGTGTGCCAGAGGTGCCTGTGATATGCTTCAGTGCTATCTCTGCAAGCCAATGATCCATTGGATCATTCTCTGCTTGTTAGCTAAACTCTCTGTGTAACTTGGCTTGCTATGATTGATCCATTTGATCAATTGATTGTCAGTGATGGCTTACTGGCTAATACTGTGGCTAAATGATTCAATTATCTTTGTGATGCTGATGCTCAAGCATCACTGTGCTGTTGCTTACTTGTGCTGTTGCTCATCTTAGCTATCTAGACTTGCTCTGGTGGCTATGAATTAAATTGTGTTGCTTAACAGTATGCTACTGTCATGCTTAGCATGGATCTGTGATAAATTCATGCTTGTATTACTTAAATTATGATGAACTGCTTATGCAGTGATGATTGAATTACTTGTTTGTGTCTGAATTTATGATTCATGATTCCTTTACAAGCAATTAGAGTCTGAATCCATTTCTGGATAGTGATGCTTTGTATTTGGCTTTCTCTTAATTGGTGCTAAGTGTGATGTGACCTCAGTAGCCTTGCTACTGACTGGTTGCTCACATGGTTGGTTGGATCTTGTTGGCTACTCATCTTTGCTTGCATATTTGGGGATCATAGTAACTATGAATGCCAATATGCTTGCCTGTGAAGAAATCTAGGGTTTCTGATGGTTGTATGCTTAGGATTTACTGTGTAGTCTTAGCTGCTAATCTTTGCCATCTACTGGTGCTATCTATGCATCAAATCTGGCTAGTGTATGCCTCTGTGCATATGTGCTAGTTTCTGTGTATAAGATCTGTACCTAGATGCTTTCTATTTTAGTGGCTTTTGACTGGCAGTAATCCTTGGTGAAAACCAAGTGATGATCTACCCATATGAGCATCTGCTCATCCCATGCTTATTTCATGCATATGATGGATTAGATCCATTGGATCTTTTCCAGGAACTAGGTATACCTTGTTCCAGCTCCTAGAAAGAAATGTTTTGTTGATGCAGACTTGGGTTTGTGTCACAGCCCTTCACCTCCAGGTCTTGGATGATCTTCTCAGGTCACCATGATTTCTGGTGGTTGAGTGGGTGTGTGTGTTGGTTTTGTTCTTGCTCAAGAACTGGATGAACTGAGCTTGTTCTTGCTTCACCCTTACCTGGTGAATCTTTATCTGGTCGACTGGTTATGATTTCTAGGGTTTGTGCCCCTTTTATATGAACCCTGCTTCTATCCTTGCATTGACACACAAGCCTGGCTTGCTTGGTGACTAAGCTGATGCATGGCCTTGCTGTTGCTGCCCAGCACACTTGAGCTGTGTGCTCTCATATGCTGAAACTTGAGCCCCTGGTGTGTGCTCAGGTTTGGTCTGCTGCTGCCCTTATCTTGTGTTGTCCATGGTTTTGGACAAGCACAAGTGTGCATGACACTTGGTTCTGTCCAAACTGAATCTTGTGTTATTTGCTAACTGTCCAAACTGAATCTTTGGCTAACACTAACATTCTGGCTAGTGTTGATTCTTTGTTTTGCAGGTTTTGAAGATGGACATGACCATGAAGAAATACTTCAAGTCATATAGTCTAGGTTTTAGTTTAGGAATCATATTGTAATCTTCATTTTTATTTCTGTTTATTATTCATCAATTCTTGTATCAAGAATTTTGTAAAGACAATGTAATTTGTGTTGTGATATCAATAAAGCCCAAGTTTTTGTTTATGAGCTTTTGATTTATGTAATATTTATATTCTGGAATAAACATTGTATTTATGATTCACTTTGAAATTCAAAGTTGTTTAAATTCATAAGTTGTGTTTAAATTATGCATTCCTTTTATATTGTTCAATGCTTATTGTTAAATGTATTAACACTTGTCAAATGAAATCAATTCCCCAAATCAACAAGATACAAAAGAGATCATGTCGAAATTTCCCTAACTCACATTGCCTAACCCTAAGTGCAAAATGAGAGAGAACCTCGATCCCTCTTAGGTTTAGTTGCAATAAAGCGCGAAAATTTCCCCCGTTTTGCGATGAAATGCACATCCCATTTCTAAATCTACCCTTCGTTGTTCCTATGTTCTGGGTTATTACATGTGCTTCAAGTCATACTATTAATTGCTTTGCATGTTGGTATGAATACTATTAATTGCTTTGCATGTTGGTATGACTAATTGAAGCTATCAAGAAACTATCTTTGCATGATGGTTAACTCTTATCTTTTACCATATGCTTTATTCGTTGTAAATATGATCTTATGTATACTTACAAACTACCACCGGGAAATATTTCCTAATACCTCTTGTCCTAGGACAAGTGGTAATCAATGATGAGGTAGATATTTATTGATCATATCTACATTGGCTCTTGTGTTCAAATTGCCTTATTTATTGCCATGAATTTGTTTTGCTTTGACTCCCATGTGTCTTCCTTGCATCTTATGGATCTAATTTGACTATTCAAACTTTCTTAGCATTTTAGTAGATATAGGTAGCGTGATGATCCTAGTTTTGTGCATTTTGTATTCATATGAAAAATCCTAGATAATGCACTAATCTTGGGGGAGCTCTTATATATTTGTTAGAATGCTTAACATCTCTTGATCATTATCAAAAATTTGGTTTTGGGAGACATAAATTTTCTTTTTGGTACTTTGTGCCATCATAAAAAGTTTCGAGGGTTTGGTTTATTTGTTGGAACCTTGCTCTCTTGGGAGTTGGTTATCTCATTCCTTTGTGTTTAGGTTTAATTAGCTTCTTATAATGAGATAATTCTTTCGAGTCAATCTTGTGTTGATTTGATTATTTGATATAATTTGGGCAACCATTGTCTCTTGATTTATTTGGTGTTTTGTCCAAATTGTATCTTCCTTAGGTTCTTGAAAGTATTGTGCATGCATATTTAATATATGTATATCTTATGGCATGAGTTACTTTCTTTGATCCAATATATAGGGTAAACTCCATCAAATCCTAATTTGGCTAAGATGTGATTGAAATTCAATTTCATATCTATATGCACATAGAATTGCGGAGTTTGTCCTATATGTTGTAGTGTGTCTAACTACTTCGGACCCAATTAGTTTGGGGACCATTTTGTACTTACCTTTGTGTTAGGTACAATGGATATGCATTGGATGCTTGTCTCACTCTTGGAAAGAAGTGGTGACTCAATGGTAACTTGAGGCAAGCTAGGATGGTCAACGAACACATATCTACTACATCCACACCAATGCTATCTTGGTAACAAGTATCTTGTCATGCATACTTTTCTTGTATCCAACCTTATGGTTGCATCTTGGCATGAATCTCTTGATTTGCAAATATTGTGCTTCTTGAAAAAGTTTTTATGAAACCTCTTTATTGTGAATGTGAGTAATTTGAGATGAGTGCATTTGTTGGGAAGTATTTTAAATCATGCTCATGATTCATCCATCCCAACTATGCCTATCTATCAATTTTATTGCATATCAATTCCTCAAGGCTCTCACGTGTGCAATATAGATGAAAGTGCAAATTTAGTTATTTCTTTTGGTATCCTCGTTTGTGATACTTGTTGCCTTTCTCAAATGCATCCCAACTATCTTCTATCCCTTGTTGATATTTGTGATGTATTTTAGATGTTTGTGGTTGAAGTTCATGAATGTACAATAAGATAAAATTGAGCCTTTGGCCATGCTATTAAGCAAAAAATCTTATTGGTATATTGCATGACTTCGTCTTGGATATCATGCTATATGTCTTGTGTGTCTATTTTGTGTGTGCATGTTTCTTTGTGGATAAATATCTTAGTGATTTTGTCCACTTAGAGAAACTTATACACATAAGAGATGATACATCTCCATTTGATATCTTATTTTTTTGTTGCATGTTGATTGGTCATGCTAAGCAATATAATTCATTGAAGACTATGATGATGCTTTTTGCTCATCCATATAATAGTCTTATAATATGCTTTGTCATGCCTTTCACATATTCTCTTGGTTGAGCCTTTTATTATGGTGCCTCTTACTTGTTGCTCAACCATTTGTTTGTTGCAAGTGTTAAGCTTAATTTTCTATCTATGATCTATTGCAAATGTTTGTGTTTTAAATGGTAATGAGGGAGTGAGGATTCCATGTTATGCATATTGTATTCAAATGCAACATTTTAATTTATGCATGTACCTTGGGGAGCTTCCTCATTTGATTTAGAGCACTATCTTTTGGTGATCATTAGAGTTTGATTCACTTGGTATCTTTTGTTTTTGAATGATATTATGGGAGTGATGATTCCATGTTTGTGCACTTTATACTCCAATGCAAATTGTCTAGTTTTGTGCACAAACCTTGGGGAGCTTCCTCATATTATTTAGAGCAATCTTCTTGATCTTATCATAATATCTATCTTTCTTTTGGTATCTTCTTTGTGGTTCATTTGGTTGCTAGCTTCATTTGTTGAAGCTTCTTGACTTTGTTATCTTTTTGCAATCTTTGATCCTATCTATAGTGTGATTCCTTCCGAATATTCGTCATTGGATATGTGCATTTGATTCCACTCAAATTATGAGAAATGCACACGCTATGGAGGAACTCTCACTATATTGACCTTCTAAAATTTTCACCCATTTCGGCAATTGGTGCCAATGGGGGAGAAGTTTGGAGGGTCTAAGGGAATTTGGTTATGTCTTTGCTTTGTGCTTAAGCATGTGCCTTTATTGCATTGCATCTTGTTGCTTTGCATAGTTGAATAGTTAGAGGAAACTCCACTAGGCTTTGAATGCCAATATATGCAATGAAAGTCAAGATCATTCACACACGCATATATTATGGGGGAGTTTGCTCTATATATTCAACTTGCTTGCTACTTAAATTCCTTATATAAACCCTCTCAAAGAGATTGTCATCAATTACCAAAATGGGGGAGATTGAAAGTGCATGGAGCCCCCATGTGTGGTTTTGGTAATTAATGACAATCCCTATGGACTAATGTTTGCATTGAGTTACATTTGTAGGAGTTGATCATAGGCAATTCTTGAACCATATGTTGGCTTCAAGGTTGCAATAAGAAGAATTTGATGAAGGATATCAAGTGTCAAGTATGTCTTGAAGATGAAGATGAAGTGAGCCCTCAAGTTACTTCAAGACATCAACATGATAACGAATGAAGAAATTAAGTGCAAGTTCAAGATGAGCCAACTCGAAGAGTTCATAAGCTTGAAGCTTGCCATGGAGAAATGAAGTGCAAGTTCAAGATGAGCCATCTCGAAGAGATCCTTTGCTTGAGTCTTGCCATCCATATGGTGATCATGGATATGTGAAGATGCGCCGAAGAAGAAGCTCTCCCATGGTGGATTATGGGGGAGCAATCCACATGGTGGTCATGGTTATGTGAAGATGCGCCGAAGAAGAAGCTCTCCCATGGTGGATTATGGGGGAGCAATCCACAAGACTTCGTCAAGCAAGCACAAGCAAGAAAGGCGTTCCATCTTGTTGAGGTCAAGATCGTCGTCATCGAGCTCAAGTGGAATGCGCAAGTATAAGGTTTGCTCTTGATAGGGTTTCTTTCTCACCGGTCTCATAGTGTAGTTGGAGACCGGTTTATAGTTTAGTTGCCGTACTATCAAGAGGGCTCTCGAGTGAGTAACTCGATCGTATCATTCGGAGAGAGCTCAAACCTTTGCATCCTTGCATCATCTTTCTTGGTTGTTATTTGGACCTTATCCATGTGATGTTTTAGAGCTTGTGCTTATTCTCATGACAAGCTCTAGTTCATCGAAAACGGATTTCGCATAGATCACTTGTTGCGTTTTCGAGTTTGGTTCATCATCTTTCTTGGTTTTATTTGGATCTTATCCATGTGATGTTTTAGAGCTTGTGCTTATTCTCATGACAAGCTCTAGTTCATGGAGAATGGTTTTTGCATGGGCAACTTGTTGCATTTTCGAGATTGGAGGTTTTACCGGTATGTCTTTTTTAGATAGGTCAAATCTTTCATCGTTTGTTTCTATCCTATCTTGTTGGACTATGATGGTTTCCTACATGATCTTGTAGAGCTTGTTCCTAGCTTCAAAACAAGCCCAAGATCATCAAAATCGGAGTCCAGATGCTAAAGTTATGCCCGTTTTAGTTTTGGTGTTTCTGCAGTTTTCGGGGGCGGATAATCCGGCCCGAATGACCAATTCCGCAAATATCCGGCCAAATATCCGGCCCCAGGCGATTTTGGGCGGATAATCCGTCCCGGGGCGGATTTTCCGCCTGGGAGGTCTCAAACGGTCATATTTCGTTGGGAGGGGGTATATAAGACCCCCTTCTTCCTCCTTGGGCTGGTTGGTTCACTTTCTCTCTCTCCCCTCCATTGTTGTACTTCAAAGCTTGCCCTAGTTCTTGATTCCTCCCATGATTCTTGCATATTCTTGAGGGAAAAGAGAGAGGAGATCTAGATCTACATTTCTACCAATCAAATCCATCTCTTTGTGAGTGGAACTCTCTAGATCTTGATCTTGGTGTTCTTTGTGAATTCCTTTGTTCTTCCTCTCTTATTCCCCCAATAGCTTTTGTAGCTTTGTTGGAATTTGAGAGAAAAGGACTTGAGCATCTTTGTGGTGTTCTTGCCATTGCATTTGGTGCATCTGTTTGAGTTCTCCACGGTGATTCGTGGAGGTGAAAGCAAGAAAGTTGTTACTCTTGGGTTCTTGGAACCCTAGACGGATTCTAGGCCTTTGTGGCATCTTTGTGGTGTTCTTGGGGACTCCAATTAAGTTGTGGAGAATCTTCAAGGGCAAGGCCTTTGTGGCATCTTAGTGGTGTTCTTGGGGACTCCAATTAAGTTGTGGAGATTCTTCAAGGGCAAGGCCTTTGTGGCAATTTGTTGGGAGCCTCCAATTAAGTTGTGGAGATAGCCCCAAGCTTTGTGCGGGTTCGGTAACCTCCCTAAGGTTACATAGTGGTTCGAGGACATCCCTCTTGGTGGGAATTCTCGAGGAGAATACGGTGGCCCTCGTGCTTTTGGAGTGACTTGTCCTCCACACCGCTCCAACGGAGAGTAACACTCGCAAGAGTGTGAACTTCGGGCAACATCGTCGTCTCCCGCGTGCCTCGGTTATCTCTATACCCGAGCTCCTTACTTATGCACTTCACTTTGTGATAGCCATCGTGCTTGAAGTTATATATCTTGCTATCACATAAGTTGCTTGTATTGCTTAGCATAAGTTGTTGGTGCACATAGGTGAACCATAGTATATAGGCTTTGGGCTTGACAAAGTAAACGCTAGTTTTATTCCGCATTTGTTAAGCCCATCTCGTAAAAGTTTTAAACCGCCTATTCACCCCCTCTGGCGACATCCGTGTCCTTTCAACGCAAGCCGGAACGCCAAGCAGATCCCTCACATCACGTTGACTCGAACCTCCTTTAGTCAGTCCACCAATCCGGCATTCATGATATTCCTTCTTCTGACTTCACCATGGAACAAAAAGTCACCAGATGTCAACACAGAATATAGCTTCGCGGCGCTCCCTCCGGAACCAAACGGTCGGAATAAAAACATGGGTGCGCGCGACCGAATACCACCCGATCCAGCAAACTGCAGGAAAATATGCACTGTTCCATTCGCCAGGAGCTTCCGAACTCATCTCTCCAGAGATCAAAGCAAACTGACCTCCGGTAGATCTTCATCTTCGCTTGCGAGAAATCCGAGGACCGCCACCAAAAACAAAGCAAGACCAGCAGCCCCCACGCCGCCTCCCTCCTGCCGGATCACCAGGGAAGAAGACGGCGGCGCGGATCATGCGACGGCTGAACCGTCCCGGGGCGGAGGCCGCCACGCTCCACCGAATCCTCCATGGCTACCGACGGAGAGCATCGGCCCCGGCCAAATAGCCGTGCCGCCCGGCTTCCTCCACCGGCGCTTCATCACCTCCCATGGAACGCCACCGTGCCCTCTCCTCCCCCTCATCGTTCGACGGAAGGGTCGCCGCCACCGCCGTCGTGGCCGAGGTCGGGGCCGGGCGTGGCGGGCCGGGGCGGCCGGGCCAAGGCCAAGGCGGGGCCGGGGCCGGGCCGGCGGCGGCGGGCGAGGTGCGGCGATCCGGGGCGGCTGCTCGGAGCGGGGCGGGTAGATCCTCCGCCGCCGCCCGGGAGGGGGCGGGAGAGGAGGATGCGAACCCAGCGAGGGGCTCTGACATGAACAACTACATACTGGTGGTGCCTTTGTCCAGTCGCGCCTTCTCAAGACTGCTAAACCCAATGGCCACCAACACGAAGACGGGTCGTCCCCTCCCCCCCCCCCCCCCCACCCACCCAAGTATGGACCAACACCCGTCTTCTCGGGTTTGCCTCGTTGCAATCCCATGTGTACCCAGACTCCCAAGAGTCAGGTCACCATAAGGGAAGTACCAACCTTGATATGAAGGAAGTCCCGAGCCACCTAGCGATTGAGGAAGAGTATAGGCTTTTTTTGTGAAGGTTTGCGATTTTTGTAGAAATTTTTGATAGAAATACTCGACAAATTCAAAAAAATACGAAGTCGTGCATGTGGTGTAGAGAACGTATGCAATTATTTGTATATGCAAAACTTGAAACTTCAATACAAAATTACGAAACTTGAGAAAAATATCAAAATTCTGAAATTTGGGAATAGGACATTTTGCACGTTTTGAACAGAAACTTGAAAGCCTAGCTTCTTAATTCCAGTCTGATTTTGAAGCCCAAAGCCCCAAACTTACGAAGGGCGCTGGCGAGCAATCTCCAGGGAAAGCAAACGAGACCACCCCCGTTCAAACCCTACGGGCCTAGCGCATGGTGAAATGCGTCTTTGGGCCGTGGTTCTCTGAAGAGCAGAAGAATTCCACCGAGACGAGGGGAGGGAGAGAGAGCCCGAGGATTTGGGGGCATCCTGTGTGTGCGAGTGGCGACAGCGCTTGGACGACAGGACGCGCCATGGATGGATGGACCCAGTTCGTGGTCGCCATGGCGCCGTGCAGCAGACGTGCAGTGCTTCCACCGCCGTCTGGCAGCCCGGCCTTATCGTCCGTACGGCGGTGGCCGGTGGGGGTCCGTCCGGTCACTGCCGGAAGAGGCCAAGAGTCGTAGGCGGTCCACTCCGTGTCAGCGGAACCACAGCAGACGCCCCGGCGTTATCATCGTCGTCTTGCTCGATCTAGCCCGGGAAATGCGACGGGAGATCGATAGTGTAGTAACGTGGTCTATGGCAGGCGAGCTCCATAATCACCACCGGCGCCACGGGACACGACTGGACCGGACCAAGCAGCTCCTTCACGTGCACGCCGTGACGCCCCACGACCTTGGATCCCGACGCCGTGGTACTGTCAGTTGAACGGGAGACACGCACCCCGTTGCCAACCCTCGGGGGACAGCCACCACCGCCCGGGTACGTGCCCCTGCCACTGCCATGGCCGGATGGTGATTTAACCGGCCGGCCGGCGGCAGTGCGCGCATGTGTGGTGGCAGTCGTCAGGGCCACTACTGGCATCGGCAGGCCGAGCAACGGGAGCCGATTGGGTTGATTTGGCAATGGTTTTAGGTTCGTGCGTAGGATACACCCAATTCATTGCCTACGAAGACCAGATGCTGTTAAACGTTCCGACATTTTTTTGGCAGTTTGCTGAACCCAAATAACCCCATCAAGTTAGGTAGGATGATAATGAACTCGCCGAGTTGATGCAACATCAAAAATAGAAAAAACTATACAGGCACAAATCATTCTCCTTTGCCGCCAACGAAGAGTTACCAGCGGTAATTAGAGAAAGGACCTACTGAAACCAAACAACATGCCCGTACAGCAGACCCTGCTCTAACAAGCACAGGCACCTAACAGCAGACCCTTCACTCCAGGTTCATCTACATCAACGGCAATGGATGAAGAGGTGACCACGGTGAAACGTGAGGTCCGCTTTTCGTCATCGATTTTCTTGTTCGATTTATCTATTCACTGGGAGGTTCGTCTACATCAACGGTTTGCTTCCCAGATTGACATCCCCCATCTTTAAGTTGCGTGCATCACTCACGTAATTGGGAGATCCTATGGGTTAGTTTGGATTAGCAGATGCATCGTGAAAGATCGATCAAAACAATCTTTATCAATATGCTTACCCATTCTACAAGACAACACTTTGCGCATTGCCCTCCTAGCGCGCACCCCTCATGATCCAACGAAGATTTTGAACCATTCTTTGTTTGTTGATTATTCGTGTTATCTCCATTTTTACCCACTATTGGTGCTAAAATGTCATTGGTTCACCCTAGGCATAAAGGAATGAAGATATCATTTGCATGGTGCAAGGAATCCTGAAGTTCCTTAAGTGTCTGTTTGATTTGAAGGAAGTGCATAGGATTTTTGTAGGATTTGGATCCATAGGATTTTTTTCCTACAAACGTTGTTTGATTCATATGATTGCAATTCTTTGGAATTTCTACAAAGGATTCTTTTGCACTATGTTTTGGAGGAAAATTTTCCTTCACTCCAACCTCTTTTTACAATTCCTTGTAATTTCTCGTACAATCAAACGCTCGGGTATCCAGAATCCTGTAGTTTCCTAATCATATTGGATTGGAGAGGACATGCCATTCAAATCCTGTGTTATTCATATTCATGCGTCCTGAAAATCCCGTGAATTAAATGATACCTAAATATGGATCAAGTTGTGTGGGCACCTTTGCGGTGAACAACCTGATATCTACATCTTTCAGGACCGTCAAGCCCAACATGCTGATCAAGGTTACCAGTGCCTAGGTGGAGGTGGTGACTAGTGAGACGATCTCTATGTTGGAGATGGAGGAGGTCTTGTGCCGCTACAAGAAGGATTCCAAGATGCGAACGCAAGCAAGCTTCTTGCCCGAGGGCGTTAGAGTTCAAAGAGCCCCCAGAAAAAGTTTAGAACACTCATCTTCATTGTCATGGGAGAATCTAGAATCTAAATGACAATGTGTCCACGTAAATAAGCCCATGTGTACATATAAACCATGTTGTAGAGTGGAAGGGCACCCCCCACCACCCCCAGGTTGAAAGAGTTTTTACATACTAATACTATGTAGATACCACATTTTATAATAAATTTGAAAAAATACTTCAGTTTATCCATGGTGAGCTTGGAATTAATCCATCGCCAACTTCAGTGATTGTAGGTGGTTGGAGCTGCCCTACAACTACAAGATCTTGATGAGGTTGCCAATCAGGAAAGGGATTCTAAGAAAGCTCTTACTTTAGTGTTATGTTGAAATTCTGCTTTCATTATCTCAAAAAAAAAAGAAATTCTGCTTTCACACTTGCAAGCTCTCCAACTAGTGTCAATGATGAAATACCAATGTTTTTCCAATTCGCCCAGGTGTGCCAGTAATGTAGAGATTTCTCTGGCTCTACTATTGTGGAGAGCTTGAGCAAAACTTTCAAGGATATGCATGCTTAAAGAGGGAGTGAGTCTCTATCCTCCTCCCCCCCCGTATCGATCGTAGTTCCTTCGCATGTTAATGCTTATCCATTCTATCAGGAAAAAACTTAGCGGATTGCCCCGCTCACGTGTTTCGCCTCTTTAAGATTTACATGATGATATGAACAATTTATTATTTGTTGTTTATTGTGTTACCTCCATTTTTGTCCACTATACATACTTAAATGTCCTCTGCCATCGGTTCATCATGGGCAACAAGAAGATACCCACAACATGGTGCCATTGATCTCTACTATATGTAGATACGAAGCAAATTGTGCCGTGATCTTTGCGGCGAACAACCTGATATCACCATCTTTTGGGACTATCCATCCTAGTGTGATGATCAAGGTTGCCACTGCCTTGATGCAGGAGGCGATCTTGTGCCCCTGAAGAAAAAAGTTCATGATGTGAACGGCAGTACGCTTCTTGCTCCATGAGGTGTCAGAGTTCAAACAGTCGACAAGACCCATCTTCATTGTAAGGAACAAACCTAGAATATAAATAACCCTATGTGAACATACATAATCACATGTCTACAAAGAAAATCACATTGTATGGGGTGAGGGGGCACATGCCCCCCCCCCTAGTGGAAACAATTTTTATTTACCATCTTTTTACCATAAATTTTACAAATAAGTACCAATGAAAATACTTACAGGGTAACGAGTTTCACTCGTAGTATGTTTTAGAGATTGAACTACCAATACTTGATAACTAATGATCACATAACGTCATTTAATAAATAATTAAATATTAAGGAAACCGGAACACAAAAAGTTGACGTATATCAATAATTATTTAAATCTTTGTAACATAGACTTGTTGACATAAGGCTTCCTTGGATGGTTTAAGAAATCTAATATTTTCAACAACAGAGGTTGGACACTTGACATTTGACCTTAGCTGCTAATATACCACAATGGAAAACTCTGTCCTCGAATTTGAGAATTGTCAATCAACTAGGATTGATTGATTGATTTTTTAATCGAAAATCAATCAACTAGGAAAACTGTGTACATAACACAAATATATATTGCCAATCACTAGACATGAAAGGAGTTACGGAGATAAATTAATTGCTTTGCTCCAAGTTGGGACTTGGGATATCCACACATGTGATTGTTCAGTCACCTAAAAAGAGCCGAAGTATATATGTAGAATGAAACACCAAAAGAAAAATGATGCAGGAGCCATCTCACAAGGTGGATAGATTTCTAGACAGATCAATCGCTTCCTACCATGTGCATTAGAGTATGCATATTGCAGGGTTGTGTCAGTTAAACAACTGTGTTTTGCCGTGATCATGCCTCTCGGCATTGCCTTCTATTTATAATCCTCAAGGGATAAGATCAACATACAAGTTTGTTACATACGTGGGGAGTAAGGTTTATCTACAGAACCTAACTAGCGATCGTCTAGCGATCACAGCTATGACTAACATGAATATACGTACAGTAGTTAGTCTAACATTCCCCCTCAATCTCATCTTACTGAAACTAAGTTGAGATTGGAATATAGACGCTCAAGCATGAGCTTTGTAGAAGGCTTTGTGAACGCATCTGCGACCTGATCCGCAGAGGAGACGAAACGGACGTCGAGAGCTCCTTGTGCCACCTTTTCGCTGACGAAATGAAAATCCACTTCAATGTGCTTAGTTCGAGCGTGAAACATAGGATTAGCGGTCAGATAAGTAGCACCGAGGTTGTCGCACCAGAGCACCGGAGCGCGCGGCTGTGGAACATTAAGCTCACGGAGGAGCGATTGTATCCAAATAACCTCTGCTGTGCTGTTGGCCAGCACCTTGTACTCCGCTTCCGTGGATGATCTTGACACAGTTGGTTGCTTACGGGCACTCCATGAGATAAGAGTAGGTCCGTAAAATACTGCAAAGCCTCCCGTCGATCGTCGATCGTCGGCGCTGCCAGCCCAATCGGCATCAGCGAACACACTGAGCAAGGAAGATGAGGATTTCCTGATGCGAAGTCCTATGCCAGCTGATCCTTTGACGAACTGCAAAATTCTCTTCACTACCTCCCAATGAGCTGAAGTTGGTTTGGAGAGGTACTGGCACACCTTGTTTACCGCATACGACATGTCTGGCCGGGTTAGAGTCAAATACTGCAGTCCTCCAACTGTACTGCGATAAGTAAAAGCATCATCCTCGTTGAGAGTTGTTCCTTGATCAGCAGAAAGCTTTTCTTGAACCGACATGGGTGTGGTCACCGGTCTGCAACTATCCATGTTGGCGCATTTGAGCAGATCCAGCGCATACTGTTCTTGGCACAATGTCATTCCCCCTGGATCACGAGTCACCTGAACTCCAAGGAAGAAGTGAAGGGGGGCGAGATCCTTAACAGGAAAAAGCTTCGCCAAGGGCAGCAACAAGACGATCAGAGGCACGTGGAGAAGAGCTGGCAAGCACAATATCGTCGACGTAGACGAGAAGATACATGGTGAGGCAAGGCTGACAGAACACAAACAAAGAAGTGTCAGTCTTTGCAGCCTGAAAACCCAGCGGGTGCAACTTGTCGCTCAGGCGAGAGTACCAAGCCCGCGGGGACTGCTTAAGCCCATAGATGGATTTCTGCAACTTGCAGACATACTCTGGGTGGCGCTCATCTTCAAAACCAGGGGGCTGCCGCATGTACGCTGTTTCTTCTAAGGTGCCATGGAGGAAGGCATTGCTGATGTCGAGTTGGCGGACGCTCCAGTCACGAGACATTGAAATAGAAAGGACGAGCCGCACGGTTGCCGGTTTAACCACAGGACTGTAGGTGTCAAGATAATCGACACCGTAGCGTTGAGTGAATCCTTGTGCGACGAGACGAGCCTTGTACTTGTCAAGAGAGCCATCAGCCTTGTGCTTGATCTTGAACACCCAACGGCTCCCAATGATATTTGTACCAGGTGGCTTGGGAACCAACGTCCATGTGTTGTTGCGGAGCAAAGCAGCATGTTCATCCTCCATGGCAGAACGCCAGTGGGTATCAACAAGGGCCGACCGATAGGAAGAGGGTTCAGAGGCGAACGTGCGCCGCTTCGGGTCGTAGCGGATCGTCCCATCCTTGGGAATGAGCTCCTTGCGAGTGGCGTCACGAGTGCGTGTCTGCATATGATGACGAGGTGCAGCAGCCGGTACCACGGGCGGCGAAGGAGCGGCGGAGGCAGCAGGTGCATCCGCAGCAGACGCAGCGGGAGTCGCTGCAGAGGTGTCGGGCGAGGAGGGTGGCGCGGCAGACAAATCAGCCGCGGTAGGCTGCCGTGCAGCCGAGGCAGGAGGATCCTCTGCCGCGGCAGAGGTAGACGACGACCGTGCAGGTGTACGCGGCGACCCCGAGTCACCGGCGGTGGATCCATCATCAAAATCACCTGCATCATCAGAGAAACTGCTCGTGACAGGAGTGTGAGTTGGCAACAAGTTAAGGTCGTAATTACGCATACGATCATCCTGAAGAACCGGCTCCGACATGGGGAAAACAGACGGAACATTGGAAGAACTAGGTGGGAGGGGTGTTGGGGTGGCATAGGGAAACACTTGTTCATCGAAAACAACGTCGCGTGAAATGAAGATGCGGCCAGAAGAGCGATCTAAACACTTGTATCCCTTATGCTGCTGACTGTAACCAAGAAACACGCAGAGGCGCGAACGGAAAGAGAGCTTGCGAGTATTGTATGGGCGTAAATTGGGCCATCATGCGCACCCGAAGGCGCGAAGGAAATGATAATCAGGTTGATCACCACGAAGACATGTGATAGGTGCAGCATCGTCAAGGTTGCGAGCGGGCATACAATTGATCAAGTAAACGGCAGTGAGGAAAGCTTCATTCCAAAAGCGAACTGGAAGAGAGGAGTGGGCGAGAAGGGCGATGCCAGTCTCGACGATATGCCTGTGCTTGCGCTCGGCGATGCCGTTTTGCTGCGAAGTGTGAGGGCAAGTGACGCGATGTTGTATGCCTGTTTTGTCAAAGTAACGAGACAGCCGACGATATTCGCCACCGCCATCAGTTTGAACAGCAAGGATTTTGGTTTGTAATAATCGCTCAACATGGGTTTGAAAATGATAAAAAGATTGTTCAACATCTGATTTACGCACGAATAATGACTAAAGTCATCGACAAAGCTTACATAGTAGCGGAAACCACCCACAGAAGGAAGAGCAGGCCCCCACACATCGGAGTGCACAAGCTCAAGGGGTTTTTGGGTACAATGCGATGATCTAGAATAAGGTAATTGGTGCACCTTGGCACGCTGACACGAATCACACACTGAAGACTCTAATGGAGGTGCACAAGCGATTTTATTTGACCGGAGAACTGACTTGACGACACTAAGGGACGGATGCCCTAGCCTCCGATGCCAAAGATCGGTGGAGAACGTGGCACTGGAAAGGCCATGGCGACGCTGGGACTAGAGGTGGTGTCGCTTGGCACGGGATACAGCCCATCTTGGCTTCTACCCTGAAGTAGAAGCTCCTTCGTTGTTTGGTCCTTGACGAAAAAATGAGAAGGATAAACTTCAGCAAAGGCGTGATTGTCAAGCAGCAGTTTATGCATGGAAAGGAGATGCTTAGAAATATGTGGAACACCCAAGACATTTTTTAGAAGAATTGATCTAGAAGAGCCGGGAATTCGAGAATGACCAATATGAGTAATGTTCAGACCTTTACCGTTGGCGACCTGCACAGTGTCCTTGCCGGCGTAGCGTTCCTGGATGGAGAGGCGGTCGAGGTCGGAGGTCAGGTGGTCCGTCGCCCCGGAGTCGAAGTACTAGTTGGGGTCGGCGTTGTACCCTTGGTTGTTGGTGTTGGCGACATTGGCATTGCGTGCGCGGGGTTCCTCCGGCTGGAACACATGGTTGAAGCGGTTCCTGCACCGGAGCGCGTCATGCCCGACCTTGCGGCACACCTGGCAGGTGCCACGGTAGCCGCCACCGCCACCATTGCCACCACCTCCATTGCCACCACCACGGCCGTTGCCACGGCCGCGTCCTGGTCCACCATGGCGACCACGGTCGCCTTGTCCTCCTCCCTGGCGCTGTCCACCATACTGCCCGCCGTTGCCACCACCATGGCGGGTTTCGACAGCGCTGCCAGAGGGAATGATGTTGCCAGAAGATGCCTGCTGCTCAAGACGAAGCTCGGCGCTGAGAAAATAAGCATAGAAGCTGTTAAGGCTCACCGGGTCGTCGCGGGAGGTGATGGCCGCCACCAGCGGCTCGTAGTCAGGACCCAGTCCAGCGAGCACGTAGCCCAAGATCTCCTCGTCGCTGAGAGGTTTCCCAGTGGAGGCCATCGCATCTGCGAAGCTCTTCATGCGGTTGAAGTAGTCCGCGGCCGGGAGATCGTTCTTCTTGAAGTTGGACAGCTGATAGTGCAGCTGCATGACCCGCGCCCTGTTCTGCGAGCCGAACATGGAGTGGAGCGCGGTCCAGACGCCGGTGATGGTGTAGATCTGCGTGAGCTGCCCGACGATATCCTCGGACATGGATCCGAGGAGGGCGATGAGCACCAGCTGGTCCTGCTGGTACCACCGGAGGTACTCCGGGTTTGCCACCTCCTTGGCGCTGGTGCCAGTGCCTTCGGTGATGGTGGCCGGCGGCGCCGGCAGGGTTCCATCGACGTAGCCGTACAGGTGTACAGCACGGAGAGCAGGCGCGGCTTGTGTCCTCTAGAGGAGGAAGTTGTCGCGCGTAAGCCTAATAGTGATCAGGCTGGAGATCGAGGAGATCGTGACGGAGCTAGGGGAGTTGGAGGTGGTGGACAGAGCCATGGCTGCGGAAGGGTTTAGGATCTAGCTCTGATACCAAGTTAAACAACTGTGTTTTGCCGTGATCATGCCTCTCGGCATTGCCTTCTATTTATAATCCTCAAGGGATAAGATCAACATACAAGTTTGTTACATACGTGGGGAGTAAGGTTTATCTACAGAACCTAACTAGCGATCGTCTAGCGATCACAGCTATGACTAACATGAATATACGTACAGTAGTTAGTCTAACAGTGTCATATGTCATCGCGCCTGTGCGTCCGTCATGTCTGGGCAGATCACTCTCCAATATCTACGAGGTCTCGTCACTTTGGCGTCGGTTCCTCGACGGATTTCGCGCGGGATGTCGTGCATCAGAACTTTTATGTAGATGTACAAGGTTCAAGGTGCAACAAAAAAACCTTGTGTCATATGACCCCTAGTAGGCGTATGTGGGATCGCCCTTGTTTATTGTAGTATTGAGCACAACTTTCTTGCAAGATTAATTGATTTCCATCCCCAACTTATATACGACTCCACAACCAAGGGCTAATGACCTCTGAGGCAAGGAGAATGACTCCACCAATATTGTATCCTTCGACACAACACCATCAATGGTATCATGTACAAGAACTTCAACGCTAGCTGGACGTTTCTGTTAACGGTGTCTTAGACTTCAATCTCGCTAAAGAAAAGCCACTCCCATGGGAGGAACATTTAGTCTAGAGCCATTTGAGTTTGTAAGTTACCTAGCAACAACGGGAGTTGGGAGCTGACATACGCAAGCGGTCAAAACATGAGCAGATTTGATCGATTTTTGGCAAACGCATAGGTTTTTCACCTGTCAAAATGTCAACGGAATAACAAGGTTGAACATAACCATCCAAATAGCTGGATTTATTCAATTTCATTGAGATCATCACTGGACTTAAATGATGGACGTAATTGCACACTACCACATGTTCCAATGTCTGGACACATTTGGTTGGCTGCCACACTTTTGCGATCCAGCACATTTAGGAAAAACAACTGATAACGGCTACAGAAAAACACAGAACTTGTGCATGTCAAGCCTAACCATCAGAGAGAGAGAGACCGAACGCATAGACAGATTTACAGATCCTGCTTAGCAAATAGTGTACAAAACCTGTGCTAAAAAGGGCATACATCCAGTTACCAATGTTCCACAACCCAACTATAACAAGATCTCTGAACAAGGTCGCAACGCAGAAGTTTCCGTGTCGGATGCATCGATAGAAATCAGAAGCATTGCAACGTCTTCATGCACGGAAGTTCACTGTTGCCTGCCCAAGAAGAATGCATAGTGTCAAGAGCACTTCAATAATGCCAACGGCATCGCAAAACAAAGTAAATAGCTAAGTGCTGGTAACATATTTAAGACAGGCTCATAGCATATCTTATCAATTGTAGTTTAGGTAAAAGATTCAAATTATCTAGGACAGGCTTGTTTATTTTCGTTTTGCTTCATTCACTGCATATAAGATAATTCAAACAGCAGTGTACTCACTGTGTGTGTAAGCAAAAAAAGATGAGAACATAATATCTTACTTGTGAAGACTTTCCATGGCAGATTGAAGTTTGTTCACGTCAGCACCAACTACTTCGCTGGTCTTCTCACCCTTGTGATACAGATGGAACGTCGGCTGCGCAGGATATCCCGACAGGAGTCAGATTAATTGTAGTAAGAACCAGTATGAAGGTTGCTAACAATAAAAATTGTTTATACATAAATACGAACATTCTGACAGAACGACATTACTATCTCCGGCCCTAAATACTTGTCGCAGGTTCAACAAATTTAGACAGATTTTAGCCTACATTTTGACTAAATCTGTGACAAGTATTTAGGGCCATAGGGAGTACTAAAATCATGGCCCTGTCTTGTAAGTGAAATGAACGAACATACATACAAGAATTTTAAAAAGGTTAAAACATTGTACATGATCTGATCTACAGTCACGGAAATGTACGTAATTGAATGGAATTTGCATTATGATATGCAACTTACCACAGAGCATATTTTCAGGGCTCCTAGTTTGTTTCCAATTCCATCCTGCAATAACAAAGAGACAAAAAAAAAAACGACAATAAGCGAGAAAGCACGCAACTACTGATTTAGAGATATAACTCTAATAACATTAGCACTAGATTTTTAATTGGAATCACAGTATAAGTATGTATTGCACCTCACATTAGCTGGTTTTCTTTGTGTATCGTCTGTATCTAGACAACGGTGAGTTAATAAATTTGGGACGGAGGAAGTATTTGGAATACACACACTAAGTAAATTAATTTGGGACAGAGGGAAAAGAATATTTAATTAAACGTTGATTTAACCAAAATGTAACAAGTGTAAATTTACACCGGATCACAGAATACAACAAAACAACTGAACTAAGAACCACCTTAAGTAACAGTTTGATTTTTGATATTCTCTATACTTCTAGTCTCACACAGCTATGCACCAACTTATATGTCATGAGTCTGCCTACTCCAAACAAATGATACTTCATGAGTCTGCCTACCCCATTCATTGAAACCAGAAGTAAATAAGAGCAGAACATTCAATCAAATGATAATTCTGAGGAGAAATCCATATCCCCACTGTTTGCAGAACGAAGATAAACAGATTACCTCACAATGCCAGATCCAGGTACAAGGCAATAGTAGGAGCAACCAACATTGCACAATACTGAAATAAATATTTGTATACTAGATTTACTACCAGATCCACTCCTGGTACTTCGGCTCAAGTTCTAGCTAACATGGATACTCTGGACACTACATATATCACGTCACGCCTACAGAATATCGATGATAGCAAAGGTAAATGATGCAGATGACTTAGCCAAAGCAAGAGCAGACTAGTTAGGAAGCAACTTTTACAAGGATCCTGATAAATGCAGGGTGCTGCTAGCTTCATTCATGCTCAAAGTTCTGAACAGGATGACTCTTGGCTCATGCATGAATTCAATCTTTGCAATGCCAGAAACCTAACAGATATATATCCGTAATCAAACCTAAGTGTACGGCTTGGGGCTTTCACTAGCTTCATGGATTAGGTCAAGAACTTTTCTAATTAAATAAACGTAATGAGTGCATTGCAAATTTGCAATGATCTTTGGTGAACAGAAGTTTAAGCCAAGGCCAGGTTCATTCTAAAGCGAAATTTCCACTAGAATCCAAACAGTGTACATTTAATCTGAAGTTTGCTAGCAGAGTAGCAGACCATCGTTACAGCAAAACTCAAATCCGGTACCCTTACCAAGTCGATGTCGACTTTGTAGACGGGTATCTTGGGGTACTGCTTGCTCAGCTTCTCGATCACAGGTGCCATCATCCGACCTGCAACGCCAAAAAAAAAAAAAGCAGAGTTGTAGCACCCTGGTCACTCACAACTCGCTCACTCAAACCCTCAACGTTTGGCAAGAGAGAACACTTACACGGCCCGCACCAGACCGCCGTGTAGTAGAACATAGCCGGCAGCTTCTCATCTGCAAAACCAAGAGGCCAGATCAGAACGCACTTCATCCACGATACGTGCGAAGAACCAGCGAGAAAGTTAAGAGTACGGCAAGGGGAGGTAGAATAGCCGTCGCACCTTGCACCTTGGTGTGGATGGCGTCGAAGGAGTCCGCCGAGCCGACGACCACCATGCTGGAATCGCCTGCGAGAGCGAGGGAACGATCAGCGTCGGCCCAAGGACCACGGGGAAACTGGGGAGGGGAAGGGGGCGTACCTGCGGATGAGGAGGTGGAGAAGAGGCGGGGGAAGGCGGGGAACGAAGGCGGAGGCGTGGGGGAGGAGCGCGGGAGGCGCGCGGCGGGGCTAGGGTTCGCGGCGAGGATGGGGAGGCGGCGCTGGGGGGCGGCGGCGGCGAGTGGGAGGAGGCGAGGAAGACGGCAGAGTCGGCGAGCCATTCCCGACGTGGGTACAATCAATTCGGCTTTGTATGGCTTTGGGTTAGGAAAGCCCATTGCTGATAAGATTATGTGGGCCGGAGCAGGACCTAAACGCGACTCCCACCAGACGCGACTCCAGCCCTAAACGCCGCCGCCGCCGCCGCCGCCTCTAGCGCCGCCGGGGCAAAGACCCTCGGGGCGTGGCGGCGGCGGGGGCCCTTCCTCGTCGACGCCTGGTGGACGGCGGCCGGATCCCCTTCCTCGACGCATGGCGGGAGCGCGGATGGGTTGGGCGGCGGCCTGCGCTGCGCCCCTTCTCCCGTCGGCTCTCCCTCGGCCGGCGCGGTTGGGATGGGCGGCGGCGGCCAGCACTGCGGCCTCCCTCTCCCCCTCTCGGAGAGTCGATCTCGGGCTTCTGGTCGCCGGGGCAGCAGCCTTGGGTAAGATAGTGGAGGTGGCCCTCTTCTTCGCCGGAGAGGGTTGGCCTGCGGTTTGTGGTGGTGGATCTATCGATCTATCACCGCGTTCCGCGGCGAGATGGAGATGCTTGGAAGCGGCGGAGTCGCCGGTGGAGGGAGGTGGCCGGCCGGGATGGTCGCCGACGTGGGGTCAGAGCAGAATAAAGGCGGTGGTCCTAGGGTCTCTCTTGCGTGAAGAGGAAGACCTACCGGAGGCCTGGACTCGTGATCTAGCCGGAGTGTTGAGTTCGGAAGGCTCCGCCGGCGAATGTAAGTGCTTTTTGCAGGTTCTTTGGATCGGTGGTATTCGGTCGTGCGCACCCATGCTTTTATTCCGACCGATTGGTTAGAGGGAGGGGCGAAGCTCTTTTTGTGTTGACATCAAGTGACTATGGATCCATGATGAAAGTCGGAAGAAGAGAAGTTCATGAAGGCCGAAGGGAGGACTAGCTAAGGAGGTTCAAGTCTCGCGTTGTTGAATGACTTGTTTGGTGTTCGGGGACGGTATGAAAGTGGGCGACAACACGGGTGAAGTTCGAGTCCTACCTTTCGGGTGAAACCCAGGTCGCCTTAGCTTGTTGTGCCTTGTTGATTGGAGGTTGTTTGAGAGCGGGGACTATCTTCGGGTGAAAATCTAAGATCGTTGATCGGGCGATGATGGTGTTCGCGCACTGTTCCCTTCTTGGAGGCGTCGTTTTTGGAGATTCGTATTTCGGTTGTTGTCTTGGCGGTGGATGTATTCTTGTTGTTAGGCCCGGATACGTAGCGGACTTTTGTTTATTAGTTTTCTTTTCTTCTTTTTGGCTGTGTGCATCCGTAGTGCCATTAGGGTGGTGCGTTGTTGCAGAGGCTGGGTGTAATTGGTATCGTTTTGATATTAATATATTCCCTTTATCGAAAAAAATGTGGGCCGGAGCCCGCAGACGACGTATGGGCTCTTGGATCCAAACACAAGACTGTTCTATCTCAATAATGCAGACTTAAAACCCTCAAAAAAATCGTTTCAAAAAAAATGCTAGACTTAAGGGAATTTGTTACAGGGATTTTTTATGGAAAGAGGTGGAGCAATCCAGTTGGTGCCATTCTTTCCTCTCCCGTGATTTTATGAATTGAAATACCACCACACGATCTTTCACCTCTGTCCGCAACCAAGATCCCGTGGAAAACAACTCGGAAGCGTAGCATTGTTGGTTCTATCTTGGTACCCTAAAATCCGTTCCACAATCCTGCGGTATCACGCGGGCAGCGTCTAAACACACACAGTGTACTCTTTTTCTCGGGTTGTGTTTTGCTACTGGCCATGTGATATCGTAAAATAAGTTTCCAGCTTTATCCAATATTTGTGATATAGATAGAAAATTGAACAATTTATCACAGCAATATAAATCAAACTTATTAATGTTTAAAACTCACACATACTATACGTTCCGTTTGAAGGTTTTCAGGGGGTTTCACAAATATTCAACCAGGTCTCCGCACACTGAAACCCTCCTCAAATCCAATAATGGTTTCAGAACGTTCTTTTACTAGGAAATAGTAGGGGAGCCACCTACGGTTTTCATTAATTAAAGCCTTAAAGGTGAGATTCTGCTGTTCCTTCTACTTAAATACTACTTACTCAAAACTGGAAGACTAAATTTACTCAGTCCAACTTCAAACTGAAAGATTCAAATATCAAAAACATGTCTGGTTCGAAGGTCTCGTTCACATCCTGTGTCGCGTTGTTTAAAATACTCTAACCAATGTCATGAATTAAACATTGGGACACGCGAAAGAGACAGGATACTGATTACTCCTAAACAAGATCAGACTGGCAAATCCACTTGCGAGAAGACTTCGGATGGAGGTCATAGAAAACTGATTAAACAAGATCTGGCCAATGCATCGAAGGCGTCTGACTGGCCTCTCACCATGTATGAACGTGCAGCAGCTGGAGGTACTGATTGTATGAAGGAATCAAGTACTCCTATCAACTATGAACTCAACTTGAGACATATAGCAGCGTCAATGAGTCTTGGCAATGTCTAATGGCAAGACTTGGCACATCGAGGTAGGTCTTAATGGCAAGAATACTCTAATTAATGGCACTTAAGGTACTCCATCGACGATGTGAGTTTCATTGATTAATGTGCCAATATACTCCATCCGTTCAGGAATGTAAGGCGCGACTGACTTTTCATTGGTATTTACTTATGATTCTTACAATGATTTCTTTTATAATATGCTTACCTAATAGTAATACATGCAGATATCAAATAACAGAAATGAATATGCAAAACAAATACTACAATGCTATTATACCACATTATCAAGGAGTCTTGCCTGCAATGAAACAAGATGGCTTTTGAGCAATTTGGAATAGCTATCACATTTCTGTGGGACAATGCTAAAATTTATGTCTAGGTTTTATTTGCCATGAGTTAGCCAAAATGGGGTAGAAAATGAGCTAGAATTGTCAAAATTTTGATAACCATGCATACAAAAATTTTTTTGGTAGAGTATATTTTGCCTAGGAACCAAAAATACCTAAAACAATGACTTTGATTGGGGACGAAGAGGTCTGGTTAGCGTCGACTAACAACACATGTAAGTTTTCCATCTTGTTTTTCGTCCAAACTCCCCATGACGTTTAATTGTTTATTATGCGCTTTAATTCGTATAGGAGTGGTACAACAATCTACAGAGAAATGGGAATTATAACTATAAATAAACAAATATTCGAGACACAAAAGAATATGTGCAATAAATACCATATGATAATATGAAAAAAAGAAAGTGGCCTGGTTCTCCAACTTGTTCCTTTTGCAGACAGGTTGAAACAAACAATCATCTCTTCTTTACCTGTAACACCTCTAAGGTAGTCTGGGGAGTCTTGGCTATGGCTATGGGAGCAAATTGTGTCCCTACTTCCTTTTGGCAGGCTATGTCTTGGTTTCATTCCTTTTCTCGTGGGTTTGAGAAATTCTATATCATTATCATCGCGGCTATTTGCTGGGCCATATGGAATGTGAGAAATAAGATCACCTTTGAAAAGCATGTCATGAAATCACCAAGTGAAATATCATATTTTGCGGTGGCTTTGATTTTATATTGGGCAGGTCTTCAGAAAGTGGAGGACAAGGGGTGCTTGGTCGACAGAGCGGACAAGATGGTGCAAGCGGCGGCGTTTGTCTACTCCAGGTCCAGGCGTCCAGCAACGACAACCGGGCAAGGGCAGTTGCTGATGATTACGGGCGCCTGAGGTCCTTCCACCGTCTCTTGGCTGATGTCCCAGGATGTTTGAAGTGTGGATGATGATGCTTCTGAGCTTTTGCTATGGGCTCTGCTACTTCCTTAGTTGTTCAGTTGTTTGTTTTTGCTTCCTGGTTACTCTGATGTTTAAAAACCCTGTTAAGGCTAGGATTCTGTTATAGTGGTATCAGGTTTTTGTCCCATAGCGGGTACTCGACGGCGAGTACTCGTAGTGGGTTTCCTGATACTGCTCCAGCTCGCTTCCTCTCTCCCTAACCCCTCTCTGTTGTAATTTCTACTTGAACCTGTTCTTTCCGTTTATTGCAATGGAAAGGGGTGGAAGCCCGGTTGGAAAATAAATACCATATGAATTGGGCTCATATTCAAGAAGTTTCGGTAGTTACAAATGTGAATGGAAACAAAATAGTACAGTACAAAAGACAGAAAGTTGCAGCACAATACAGAAGAAACCAATCAAACGACGAAGAGATGGCAGACAGATGTGGCTAATTGTGAAGGTTTTCCAGTCAGCTAGCAGTACTTTTCTGCCTTGGCGAGCTTGCACTTGACCTTCTCGAACAGGACGACGACGCCCGGCTCCGGATTCGCTGACGACGGGGCGACCACCTTCAGCTTGATCGGGCTGCAGGTAGCCTCTATCTTGCACTTGGTGTAGCGCGCCGTGTACTTCAACTTGCCGGTCACCTTCACTTTCAGCTCGAACGTCCCATTGGCCTTCTGCTTCCCGAACTCGGCCACGCCGGCGTTGCCCAGCGTCACGACGCTGCTGTCGGAGCCGCTGACGAGGCGGTGCAGCGTCGTCTTCGAGGCGTCGTACTTGTGTCCCTTGTCGCTGAGCTGGACGCGCTCGAACTGCTGGTCGTCGAAGAAGTAGGCGGCCTCCAGCGCCTCCTCGTTCGTCATGGTCATCGCCCAGTTTTTGTTGCGCACGGCCAGCACCAGCGACAGGTTGTATGCCAGCCCCGTCGCCGGGGCGGTCGCGAGCTCGAACCTGGTCAGCGAGGCGTCATCCACGGTGATGGTGACTTGGCGGAGGACGCCAAAGGCGGCGATTATGACGGCGACGGCGGTGAGCACGACGAACGCGACGGTGAGCAGGCAGTAGCACAGGATGTTCTCGCGAATGCTGGAGCAACACTCGCGACAGCCCATCGTATGGTATGGTATGCGAGGAGGAGAGAAACTTGAGAGGCAAAAAAGTTGTGGTTCATAGAGAACTCTGATGCTACTTATGCAATGGGATTAGTCAAACTATTGCGGGTCTTTGGGTACCAAGTCTTATTTTTTTAGAGACGTATATCTTAACTATTAAATTCGAACCCGTAAGTTCGTACGTGTACGTCAACCTCGCGTACGACAACCTTGCGTCCCATCGAGGCATCTACCAAACGGGCCGAGCGGGCTTGGGCCGAAGAAAACTGCCGAAACGTCATGTCCCTCGCTGGTTCTGGGAGTGACTTTGCCAGGAGACTGCGGGACGAGCAGGGCCACCGAGCGAGGTCGGCTGAGAGGGAGGTCGAGCGGCGGCGGGAGGCGGACGTGGCCGAAACGGCCGGCGGCGGCTGGTCTGGGTGGAAGCGCGGTGGCAGGGTTGCGTGAGATGGAGCGTGTCAGTGGAAACTGGAATCCCTACGACTTAGGAAACCATCGCTAGAAAAACAAATCGGGAGGGAATCGCTATAAAATTCAGATTCTGGAATAAAACGTCACGGACGCCATTGAGGTGCAGCTTGTGTTGGTACAGCTGTCGGGGAACAGGTCCGGGGAGGCGAGGTACGTCCTCGCGCTGCACCAGGAGGCGTTCGCGTAATCGCGTCGGAGCTTTTTTTTTTTGAACCTAGCCAATGGCTTTTTCATTGATTAAGTCGAAAAAGAAGTTGAACAGTTTATAAGGGAAACCGTCCGAAAACCTGATACAACAACCAACACAACACGCCGACCCCGAGGTCTCGCCCACAAACGAGTCGACGACCAAGCCGCCCGAACGACCAAGGTCGACACCCAACACCTCAACGCGAGGTTGGAGGCAAAAGCCCGGAGCCGCCGCTCCGACATCCACGAGGCCCCGCCCCCCACGCGGGTCGACGACCAAGTCACCCAAGAGACCAAAGCCGACACCCTGACACCTCGACGCAACACAGCGGAGGCGATACCCCGGAGCCGCCGCTCCGGCCTCCACGCCAGCCCCAGGGCTGCGCACCGCCCAGCCGACGACGAGAAGCTCGCCGACACCAACCACCAAAGCGCTCCACTTGTCCCTCCGACCGGCGGTACATCCAAAGCGAGGCCCCAACAGGAAAGTGACGCAAGAGCGTCACCCTCGCCCGATCCAAACTGGATCTGGAGTTTCCCCCGGAGAAACCCGAGTGGAGGAGCAAGAAACACTGCCACAATGACGCCTCCAAGAAGGACACGGCACCCAAGGGTCCATTGTAGCAGGCAAGGCTTTCGCCGGCGAAGTCGCAAACCTCGCACCCGCCAATGAGGACCGGCCGAACCACCATCCCAACCCGCACACAGCAACGCCAGCCCACGCGCCTGACTTCTGCGGCCACAAACAGAACTAGGCGCCGGGGCCGAGAACCGCCTCACGCCAGAGCCACCTCCTAGCTCGGCACGATGAAGAACCACCAAACCGGGGCCGCCGCCCGCATCCGGGCACCACGTCAAGCCCGGGATCGACGGGCACCCTCGAAGCTAAGCCAACAACCGACGCGAAGAGATCGCGACGTTGTCGCCGAAGCCGTCGGAAGTAGGCAGACGAGCCCAGCAACCGTAGCGTCGCCACACCTAGGCTCCTCGACGCTGCAATGAAAGAGTCGCTGTCCGAATCATCACCGCCGCCCGCGAGATAGCCGCCGTAGCGACCAGAGCGAACCCGGGTAGCTGCCACAGCGCTCGGGGCTGAAGACCAGCGCCGCCCACTTCCTCCACCTCAACACGAGGGCACGGTGCGGGATCCCGAGATCCACCACAGCCGGCCACACACCGGCCGGCCAACTCCAAACCACCTCCAGAGAGGAAGAAGACCGCCGCCACCATGCCCGGGGCCGCTGCCCCGGCGAGCACGAGATGCCAGCAAACTGCGCGCGGGTAGGCAGTGCTGCAGCGCCACCATGCCCAGCCGCCCGGAGGCACCACTGCCGCGCACGCCGCGGCCCGCCAAGCTCTGGGCCCAGATCGGGCCCTGGCCGGAGCCGCCGCCAGCAGCCGCCGGGCGCGCCGCCGCAAGCACCACCACACCAGCGCCGCCTGCCACCGCATCCCACCGCCCGCCGCACCCCCTCGCCGTCAAGCCGCCGCACGCGCCGGAGAAGACGAAGCCGGGACGCCGGGCAGTCCTCGCGTCCACCGCGGGATCTCCCCAACCACCTTTGGCAGCGGGGGCCGCCGCCACCGCGGCGAGGCCAGCAGCAGCGGCGGAAGGACGGAGGAGGCCGGGGGACCGGCGGCGGCGCGAGCTTTGCTTCCCCGAGTCGCCGCGCGGGCGACGCGAGGGACCTGTTCGTTCCAAGGAGTTTTGACTTTTTTTTTTTTTTTTTTTTTTTTTTGTGGCGCTGTCCGGCGCTGTCTCAAACCAGCTCTGGGTGAGCAGGCTCTAGATATTAGTCTATCGTAGCAAGGAGTTCATGCTGTCGAAGTACATCATCGTCCAGACGGACAGCGGGAGGCCCAATCAGCCACACCTGGTAAATAAGGGCCTCGACATGCTCCTCACCGGTGGTAGCGTTACACCGGTGACATAGGAGTCGGACGGCAACAAGCAGCTGACTCAAAGACAATTCACTTCATCGATAATATATGTACCAGTGCGATCTCATATAATGCATTGAAATGATTGAGTGCAAGAATCAAAGACTCCAACTGATCTAAATTTCTAATTCTTATGAAATATTTGTATCATTAATTTCTAATACATCACTAAGCTTTATAAGAATCTCAAAGCAAAATGGATAGTGATATAAAAACCCGCATTCATGAAAGTAAAAAAGTATTTCCCTAACATATTCAAAAGCTATATAGTTTATAAAAATATGCTAGCGTCTTATCAACCACGTGAGCTTATTATCGTTACGAAATTTTAAATTTTCTAAGTTATTTTTCTATTTCGCATTTGAATATATAGATTTCAAAACTCATCAGAATAGATGATGTTTTAGATAGTGACGCGGTATCCGGTCAGCATCTTTGATTTACTCTTTGCACCTCATAGATAGTTGGTCCACGCGCAGAGCTGTTATCGCGCATCAATCATCTTGCAGAGATGTTATAACAATAAAAATAGGGCAACCTATGCGAAATATTGAATCGAGGTATTAAGAAACTTGCTAGCTTAGGCGATGGACAACGTGAATCGAACATGGAGCCACCCTGGTACTGGTACCTCAGATCAATGAGTTGAAGAATAAGTCAATCTGCAAAACACTTTACATTAACTCAACTGGGCACAGTGCATCGACACAGAACAAAACCTTTGTAAAGTATGTTGAACATGGGGTGTGCTCCGGTGTCCCCCCCCAACGACGTTCAGGTGGGATACCCGTTCGAGACGGTGGGGCCGTATTAGTGGCGTATAATTATACTCCACGTCATTTTCCACATAGATGATCGGATGCCACGTAGATATTGTACGTATCTTTGGTGATGACGGTTTCCGCCGGCCCCACGGCATTAGAATCAGAGTTGGACCCGAAAATTACGTCGATCACGTGGATTTGATGCCGGCGATAGGCGGTGGTTACGGGGAAAATATTTGAATCCTTGCGTGTGCGCCATTGCTGGTTCTCCTTAGGGTTTGGAAGGTTCTGTCCATCGGGAGGGAGACGGCAGGGACGACGACGTTGGGACGGCAAGGCGTAGCGCAGGGCGGTTTCGTTCATGTGCGCCATTGCTGGTCCTCGTTAGGGTTTGGAAGGTTCTGTCCATCGGGAGGGAGACGGCAGGGACGACGACGTTGGGACGGCAAGGCGTAGCGCACGGCGACGAGGAGGCTGGGCAAGGTCGGACGTGGAGGCGGGAGGCGGATCCGGCGACGAGGAGGCTGGGCAAGGTCGGACGTGGAGGCGGGAGGCGGATCCGGCGACGAGGAGGCTGGGCAAGGATCGCACGCGGGTTGTTCCTGCTGCTACAGGCGGCGTTAGGGTTTGGCGGATCATTGTTGGTTCCTGGTAGGTAATTGATTGTAAAAAGTAATTGCATGTTCATGATTTGGTTGATGTTAGGGTTTGGGTTTGGAGCTCCTTTTTTGAGATGTACTTATTTGGTTGTTACTTTGAACAGGCGATGGACGTTTCAGATTTAAGTGCAAGTTCAATGGAGTACGACAGCGGAAATACAGATGAAGAGGAATTCAATATTTCGTCTGCGAACGATAATGCACCTCCTGAAGATGAACAAACTTCTGGAGACGATGATGTCGACGAAAGTGTGAGTAAAACGGAACTACTAGTTTTATTTAGTACTTGCATGTAAGTAGTTAAATACTGATTGTGCTTATTTTTGCTAATAGATGGATGCAGATGGTGTTGATCTAGAAGATGATAATGTAGAGCAAGAAGAAGATGTTGACACTGATAATGTGAGTTTGTAGTAATAAATGTCTGATTGCATAAAAATATGGAATTGATGTTGACATGGTTTAAAATGCATTAGATTCAGAGTGATGTTGTGGAGGAGCCAAGTGATGACGAGAGATTGGACTCTGGTTTTGTTGACGAGGTATGCATTTTAATTTTATTAGGTCATATGTATGTTTAATTTATATTTAATAACTGAACAATGCATTTTATATCGTCGTGACATGACCGTTAATCTTTCTTGCTTGGTCAGGTCTTAGTTGGCGATAATTCTTCTTACGACTATTACGGTGATTCAGACTTGGAGACTATAGAAGAACCTGTTAGAAGAAGACATGTAAGTTTTTTGAATTTATTCGTTGTATGACTCGCGGACATGGCATTAAAAGAAAATATGTTTTCAATGTTATCAAATTGTGCATGCAGGTGAAATCAGTTGGTAAGAAAAAGAATGGATCAGAGGATGAAGATGAGAGTGATACAGAAGATAAGAGAAAGTTTTACTGGGAGGTAATGGAGAAGACATTTGTGTCTGAGGCAGCTGCTTATACTTTTTATAATGGATATGCTCGACAAGAGGGATTCAGTGTAAGAAAGTTCAAGTTCAAACAGACTAAGGGTGCTAACAAAATAGTTCGCAGAAGGCGGTTTGTGTGTTCACGGGAAGGAAAACTTAACAGGAAGTTTCTGACTATGGACAACCGCACTCGTAGGTTGAGACCTTTGTCACGTTGCAATTGTAAAGCGGAGTTTGATGTGAAGCTTGATAGAGGTCCGGGGCTTTGGCGAGTTGCAAAATTTGTTTACAAGCACAGTCATAAGTGTGCAGAACCGAGCGAGAGCCCATTTTTATGGTCACATAGGAGGATAAAAGATTTCCAGAAAGCGGAGATATTAGCATTGGCAGCAGCTGGGGTTAGGAAGCATGTGATCATGGATACCTTCCTCAGCAAGTATGGTCGGTACACCACTGTTGGGTTTACGAGGAAGGACTTGTACAACATGTGCTGCAGGGAGAAGAGAAAGTTACTTGCAGGTGGTGATGCTAGCTCAGCCATTGCCATGATGGAGAACCGGAGGAAGAAGTTTGCTGACTTTTTTTTTGAGTACGACGTTGATAGTAAAGGTCATTTGAAAAGCTTGTTCTGGTGTGATGCTCAGTCCCGGCAGGATTACAATGATTATGGAGACGTACTTGTGTTTGACAGCACATATAAGATGAACCGATATGGTATGCCATTTGTTCCGTTTGTTGGAATTAACAATCACCGGAGGACGACAGTTTTTGCGTGTGCCATCTTATCAGATGAGAAGGAACGCACATATGTATGGGTACTGAAGACTTTTTTGAAAGCTATGTTGCAGCAGAAACCCAAGTCAATAATCACCGATGCCGATAGTGCGATGATTAGAGCTATTCAAAGTGTGTTTCCGGAGCAGTCGCACCGTATTTGTTCATGGCACATTGAAAAGAACATGGCTCGGCACCTAAGTTTCAAGTCGTTGAGTGAGTTTCGGGCTCTCTTGTATTACACGACCACACCGGATATATTCGAGGAAAGATGGCACGCTTTTATCCAGAAATGGCAGACGGAGAAAACACAAACTTGGCTGAAAAGAATGTACAAGAAGAGGAGATTATGGGCAGCGGCGTACCTATCTGAGGGGTTCTGGCTTGGTATGAAAAGCAATCAGCGAAATGAAAGTCTTAACTCATGTCTTCAACTACACCTAGACTACGGTATGACACTAGTGGATTTGATTTTGCACTATGAGAATGCTATAGTGCGCATTCGAGAGACGGAGGCAAAATATGACTGCATCAGTTCACAGACATCACCTGTACCAGTAACCAATTTGAGGAGAATTGAGAGAGCTGCTGCAAAGGTATTCACTCCGGCAAACTTTTATATATTGCAGCAAGAGATATATAAAATAGAAGGCATTGAGGTTATAGATCAGTATAAGGGAACAGAAGGTGAGATGCAGTTTGTTGTTGCTTGGAAAAAGAGAAAGCATGCAAAGTTTTATGTTGATTATAAACCGGCCAACTCGGATAAATTAGTAGAGTGCAGCTGTCGAAGGATGATCCGGAGGGGACTTCCTTGCAAGCATATTCTCCATGTACTTGATGTGCTGGATTTGGATGAAATACCGGGTTGTTTAGTTCTGCTCCGATTCTCTAAACAAGCTAGGGGTGGCTTGCCAGCGAGGCGCACGAGCGATCTATATGATTGGGGTTTTCCCGTAGCGGAGGAGCGACAAAGATTTACGGAGTTGAATGTGTTACAAGCTGAAGCATTGCAAGTTGCATACAAAGATCCACTGTTATTCGAGCGGACCAAGGCATTTTATGCTGACATTATTTCAAACAAGATGGAGTATGAAAATGTACCCAACCGTCCCACAAACTCGCTGAATACTAATGTTAATGAATTGGGTGACCCTGCTCAAGTTGCTGCTCGAGGTGCGCCTAAGAAACGAAAGCGTAGAGATGATGGAGAAGGACCCGTGATAATGAATGGAAGGCCATTATCGTATGACGAGCGGGGTAGGGGGATTCGATGTAGCAGATGCAAAAAGACTGGACACACCAAACGTAGCTTGAAATGTGACCTGAATCCTAGGTGAGTATTAATTTTTGTTGGCGATCAATTATTTATGCATCCTTTTAAACTTTATTTATTTACTTTATCATCTGTTTTGTGAATTGCAGGCATGTTGCGCATATGTTTGTCGGTCACGATGATGAATGACTTATTTTGAAGGACGAACTTGGCACGACATTATGAAGCTTGAGTTGGCATGCCGATATGTGTTATGTAGTCATTGGCTATATGAAGCTGTAGTCATTGATCATTATGTGCTATATTTGAAAAAAATTGATGGTACTGATATTTTGATGGTGCTATTACTACATTGGCAAACCATGGTTTTAAAGTTATGTTATTTAAAGATATGTTATATGAAGGTGGAGTTGGAATGGTGACATGGTTTTTAAAGTTATGTTTAGTAAAGTGGAGTGTGTGATGTTTAGTAAAGTGGAGTGTGTGATGTTATTTGAGAAATTCGATGCTACTTTGGTTGATGCATATTTGTCATACTAATTGTTGTTAAAATTTTGGTAACATACTTTTTTGTGAAACGGATCCATCGGACAGGGTACTGGGGCGCAAGGACAGCCTGCCGGTTGCCGGCCGGTCAAACCATCTGTAATGCACAGTATAGTTTTAACCATCCAACTGACTAACTTCGCTTACTGTCATATATACAGATTCGCTCAATCACACTAGTAGCTTAATATATAGATGAATACTTAAAATCACACAATCACAGTAGTTGCCAACCGTACTTAACTGTCATACATATAGATTCACAGAAGCTGAGATTCACATAAGCTGGGAAACCTTCTACGGGACTAAAACCCAACCTATGATCACTGCTGCTTTATCTACTTAGTAAATCTCTTGGAGATCCGGACAACCTTCGTTTTCACCGTCTCTAAGAGATTTGAAGTTGCTAGAACTATCTGTGCGTTAATGAGATTCCTTGATCCGTTTATCATCTCCTGCAAACAATAGGCATCGGTTATTCATTTTATATAGGACGGAACAAAGGTGTTTGTTCACCATGTAGAATATCAGTACATGTGATATTTCTTTAGTCCATTTATCTCCATCCCAATGTTCCATGCATTGAAGAACAAATAAGCCACATGAATTGCTGCAACATTAATTGGGTTCATTGAGTTAGTACATGCAACAGTAGTGTAATATGTATTTATTTGTAGTTTCCATGTACTGACCCATCTTTTTGCTGCGGCATATCGTATGATTTTATATTCCAAGATATCACATCAGGGAAAAATCCAGATGTAGATTTGTTGTACTCTTGGATGTCAGCAGATATTTGTTGTCTCTATACAAATATAGATAATTAGATGTTTCTGTACGCATGCAATTTGAAGACAATATGTAGTAGAAGAAACAGTACCAGAGCCCTGACAGTGTCTATTGTCACACTTAATGGAAATAATGAGTCAAGAACTTGGAATTCTTCCTTCGGTGTGTGCATAATCACGGTAGTCCAGTGATTGTTCGATATGTTAACTGGAAAATATGCATGTGTCACAGGAAAAAATTTCATTGCAATGTAAATTAGTATTCGTACTAAATTTCATCATATTGATGGAATATTTTACCTTCTCCCGCCTAAAATATTCGTCGATAACTCGTTGAATGGTTCCAGTTCTTACAGCTAAGTCATCATCGTTCTTATTATTTTTTTTTGTTTTGTGGCCATTGCGATGTTTTTCTAGCAGGAATGATGACCTCCACGCTGCACATAAGTACCGATCATCCCCAACACGAAGAGACAAATCTCCAATGTAAGCATCGATAACCTGAAAAACAAATGTTTGGTGTAGTTAACACATAAACATACATGTGCATAATTCAAATATTAAAAGTATGTGCACAGTTGAATCGTCAACTATATACTTACATCATTTGTACACCATTTATGGTCTAGAACCACTTTAAGCCGTTGTGATGTCAATGTGACGCCAATAGCATTTGTGTAGACAATTTTTTCCCATTTTCCTCAGTCTTGCAGCAGAGTTGAACAAAAATCTCTGCTGCTGCAATGTGTTCCGCTGTTAAGGCAGTAGAGTCTTGCGGAATTTCAACATCATTGCTGGACGGAGTAGCTGTACACACAAAATGCATTGTGGTTAGTATCAGATTAGTAATCAAAAAGTTAACTACAAAAATTCCATTGCGTACCTATTGCGGGAGTTGGCTTTTTTCGAGGTTGACGTTTAGTTCGATTCTCAATGATATAAGGATACTGCAGTTTAAGAGGGAGCTTTCGCTTCCTCTTTCCATTTACATCTTCATTCTTCCCGGTTGCACTATTGACGCTTTTTGATCCTTCTGAGGCACCCTATTTGTGTTCGTCTTCTTTGTTCATCTTTTGGAGGGCAGGTTCAAAAATATTTGATGGCACCTCCGATGAAGAGGCCTCCTTAAAACCTTCAGGAAGTTGCCAAGGATTGTCTGGCGTGCCTTCCCCTACGAAGTCACACTTGGTCCTTGCAGGTGTGATGTAATCCTCTTCTTTATGGCCCTCTTTCGACACCTACGGAAAGGAAACATACAAGCACATGACGCAGGTGAAATATCCAAAGTATTACAGAGATCGTATATTGTAAGCACTAGATTGTATATTCAAAATAGTGGAAGCATGTTAATCTGAATTATTTGTTGTAAAACTAACGTTGTCAACATCTTCTTTAGGTAATGACACACTCCGGGTGTCACTTTTTTTGTCGTAAACAAATTCTTTCCGTTCAGGTACTCCGTTGAGGTAATATCCGCAGCCTTCGTCATAACAGTACTGATCTGAAAGTGTTTCCGCCAATGGCTTGTACCTAACACCTGATTTGTTTAATAATTTGACAACATCCTGCAACAAGAAAACAAATTTTAGCATGTCAATAATAATTAAATACATGGTGAACTTTGTTTTTCAGAATTATTTCGGCCAAATCACCTTCGCGCATCTCTCTGGTAGTTCTTCCATTATCTCCATCTTAAAATCCTGCATCATCCTCTTCATGGTGGTTTCCATCTTTATTTCCCACGACGGGCCGGGTTTTCTCGAGCTACTAGCCTTCCCAGTGCTTCTTCCATTGCCCTTTCCATTGCTCCTTCCAGTACCCGGTTTTTTAATTTCTGCACCCATGTTTTTGTTTCCATCAGTTTTCTTCCCATATTGTCGCCTATATTCCTCTGTGATGTTATCTTCAATCTAAAATTCACAAATTTAATATGTCAGTATGATATTTGACAGTACATAGTTATATACAAAACAACTATAATAAATGAAATGGCCGGTATATGTATGATTACCTTAAGGATACCTTTGCCCCGGCCATTATCTTGATCATAGCTATCTCTCAAGGCTACAACAGCTTCTGTCCAGTTGAGCATAAGTGGGCGTGAAGAGATGCGAGCATATAGTGCTATCTCATCAAGAGGTTGCACTTTCTCCCAATACAAGTACTACATGAAATAATATAAAGGACAGTTAGTATATGTTGCAATAAATACAAACGAAAACATTAAAGGACATGTACCTCTAAAATTGCGATATTGCCTTTCGGCCACTGCCTAACATATATTCCTCTCCGGCAAGTGTTGATCTGCTCCATGACATATGCAAGCGTGAATTGGTTCCAATTCAAGTTGTGTAACTTGTACATTGTTTCCACAAATGCATAGAACGGCTTGTAAACCGTATACGTCAAAGTAGGAGCTAGGACAGTCCCTATAAGAATTAAGATAGCTCTTCGAAGGAAGTCGTCATTTGTGGCTTTAGAAGTAATGATTTCATCAATCATATCTTTCATGACTAAATTGCCAGTTTTTTTACTAAGAAATCTAGTAGGTATGTTTGTTCTCCATTCTTCTCCTTCCTCTTCCAAAATATCAGCAGACGACAAGCCTTCATCCTCTAATCCTAGCAAGCATTCCACATCCTCATTTGTTGCCGATATTTCACCCACCCTAGGTTCAATGATGAACCTACCCTTTTCCGCGTCATAAACCTGCATCATGTATTTGACCAATAGTGGCCGTATCTTTCTAGATGGAATTTGGATCATGCATCGGCCAACAGCACAAGTGCGTAATTTGTCTCGTTGCTCGTCGGTCATTGCTGCTACGACTTTCTGCCACCTAATTATGTCACAGAAAATCTCCCCATCCGGGTCTTGCATCCTGCAGACCAATTGTGAACAACATGAAATTAATACGAGGTAGGCCATAAAATTTTACAACTGCATCACATGAAACTAATACACTATACCCTGGGGTTTAATTACGTCATAACAGATTTCAACATCATGTGACAACAGATTCGAACTTCATGTGATAACAGCTTTGAACTTCATGTCATATCAGATATGAACTTCATGTCAAAACACATCTGTACTTCGTCTGCTAACATGTATGAACTTCATGTGATAACAATTCTGTACTCCGTCTGCTAAGAGTTTTGTACTGCGTGTTGTAACATATATGAAGTGCAAGCTAGCAGAGGACATCTTATATTGGTTATATCTGAACCAGCAACGTTATCTTATCTGCTCATAACTACTTAAAATATCATTCGTGTTGTCGAGGCCAGTAGGATAGCTTTGGAAGAAAGCAATACCTGCTAGTCGGCATGCACGTTGGTTCGCCTTTCATGCGTCGTGATCTTAAGCCCTAAAAGTCTAAAACCCACGATAATGGAGTGCAGAAATAAAAAATGGCAGATCTGAAGACGGTATCATGATAGCTAGGAATAATAAGTTGAGCAGGACACGTCGGAATGTATGCATTTTAATTTTGGTAGGTCATATGTATTCATTGCCAAATTTCAGCAGGACTATGTATACCGCATGTGGTAAGGAAATTAGGGTTGAGGGAGGAGGAGGCTACCGTGACAGAGAGTATGGTCGCGTCAGAGATGATGGTGGCCGCGGCATACCTGCGTTTGTCGAGGCAGAGACGACGGTGGCTGCCCTAGAGACGAGGATGCCCGCGAGGTTGACGTTTAGTTCGATTCTCAATGATATAAGGATACTGCAGTTTAAGAGGGAGCTTTCGCTTCCTCTTTCCATTTACATCTTCATTCTTCCCGGTTGCACTATTGACGCTTTTTGATCCTTCTGAGGCACCCTATTTGTGTTCGTCTTCTTTGTTCATCTTTTGGAGGGCAGGTTCAAAAATATTTGATGGCACCTCCGATGAAGAGGCCTCCTTAAAACCTTCAGGAAGTTGCCAAGGATTGTCTGGCGTGCCTTCCCCTACGAAGTCACACTTGGTCCTTGCAGGTGTGATGTAATCCTCTTCTTTATGGCCCTCTTTCGACACCTACGGAAAGGAAACATACAAGCACATGACGCAGGTGAAATATCCAAAGTATTACAGAGATCGTATATTGTAAGCACTAGATTGTGTATTCAAAATAGTGGAAGCATGTTAATCTGAATTATTTGTTGTAAAACTAACGTTGTCAACATCTTCTTTAGGTAATGACACACTCCGGGTGTCACTTTTTTTGTCGTAAACAAATTCTTTCCGTTCAGGTACTCCGTTGAGGTAATATCCGCAGCCTTCGTCATAACAGTACTGATCTGAAAGTGTTTCCGCCAATGGCTTGTACCTAACACCTGATTTGTTTAATAATTTGACAACATCCTGCAACAAGAAAACAAATTTTAGCATGTCAATAATAATTAAATACATGGTGAACTTTGTTGTTCAGAATTATTTCGGCCAAATCACCTTCGCGCATCTCTCTGGTAGTTCTTCCATTATCTCCATCTTAAAATCCTGCATCATCCTCTTCATGGTGTTTTCCATCTTTATTTCCCACGACGGGCCGGGTTTTCTCGAGCTACTAGCCTTCCCAGTGCTTCTTCCATTGCCCTTTCCATTGCTCCTTCCAGTACCCGGTTTTTTAATTTCTGCACCCATGTTTTTGTTTCCATCAGTTTTCTTCCCATATTGTCGCCTATATTCCTCTGTGATGTTATCTTCAATCTAAAATTCACAAATTTAATATGTCAGTATGATATTTGACAGTACATAGTTATATACAAAACAACTATAATAAATGAAATGGCCGGTATATGTATGATTACCTTAAGGATACCTTTGCCCCGGCCATTATCTTGATCATAGCTATCTCTCAAGGCTACAGCAGCTTCTGTCCAGTTGAGCATAAGTGGGCGTGAAGAGATGCGAGCATATAGTGCTATCTCATCAAGAGGTTGCACTTTCTCCCAATACAAGTACTACATGAAATAATATAAAGGACAGTTAGTATATGTTGCAATAAATACAAACGAAAACATTAAAGGACATGTACCTCTAAAATTGCGATATTGCCTTTCGGCCACTGCCTAACATATATTCCTCTCCGGCAAGTGTTGATCTGCTCCATGACATATGCAAGCGTGAATTGGTTCCAATTCAAGTTGTGTAACTTGTACATTGTTTCCACAAATGCATAGAACGGCTTGTAAACCGTATACGTCAAAGTAGGAGCTAGGACAGTCCCTATAAGAATTAAGATAGCTCTTCGAAGGAAGTCGTCATTTGTGGCTTTAGAAGTAATGATTTCATCAATCATATCTTTCATGACTAAATTGCCAGTTTTTTTACTAAGAAATCTAGTAGGTATGTTTGTTCTCCATTCTTCTCCTTCCTCTTCCAAAATATCAGCAGACGACAAGCCTTCATCCTCTAATCCTAGCAAGCATTCCACATCCTCATTTGTTGCCGATATTTCACCCACCCTAGGTTCAATGATGAACCTACCCTTTTCCGCGTCATAAACCTGCATCATGTATTTGACCAATAGTGGCCGTATCTTTCTAGATGGAATTTGGATCATGCATCGGCCAACAGCACAAGTGCGTAATTTGTCTCGTTGCTCGTCGGTCATTGCTGCTACGACTTTCTGCCACCTAATTATGTCACAGAAAATCTCCCCATCCGGGTCTTGCATCCTGTAGACCAATTGTGAACAACATGAAATTAATACGAGGTAGGCCATAAAATTTTACAACTGCATCACATGAAACTAATACACTATACCCTGGGGTTTAATTACGTCATAACAGATTTCAACATCATGTGACAACAGATTCGAACTTCATGTGATAACAGCTTTGAACTTCATGTCATATCAGATATGAACTTCATGTCAAAACACATCTGTACTTCGTCTGCTAACATGTATGAACTTCATGTGATAACAATTCTGTACTCCGTCTGCTAAGAGTTTTGTACTGCGTGTTGTAACATATATGAAGTGCAAGCTAGCAGAGGACATCTTATATTGGTTATATCTGAACCAGCAACGTTATCTTATCTGCTCATAACTACTTAAAATATCATTCGTGTTGTCGAGGCCAGTAGGATAGCTTTGGAAGAAAGCAATACCTGCTAGTCGGCATGCACGTTGGTTCGCCTTTCATGCGTCGTGATCTTAAGCCCTAAAAGTCTAAAACCCACGATAATGGAGTGCAGAAATAAAAAATGGCAGATCTGAAGACGGTATCATGATAGCTAGGAATAATAAGTTGAGCAGGACACGTCGGAATGTATGCATTTTAATTTTGGTAGGTCATATGTATTCATTGCCAAATTTCAGCAGGACTATGTATACCGCATGTGGTAAGGAAATTAGGGTTGAGGGAGGAGGAGGCTACCGTGACAGAGAGTATGGTCGCGTCAGAGATGATGGTGGCCGCGGCATACCTGCGTTTGTCGAGGCAGAGACGACGGTGGCTGCCCTAGAGACGAGGATGCCCGCGGCAGAGACGATGATGGCCGCAGCAGAGACCACGGTGGCCGCGGGAGAGATCTTGTTCTGGATGCACAGACCATGGTGGCCGCGGCAGAGATGTGCGTCCGACGGTCGGTGATGTGCGGGGTGCCGGACGGTGGTTCAGGTCGGGGGCGGCGGACGGTGGTTCAGGTGGGGGGCGGCGGAGGTGCGAAGATGGAGGTTGAGAACTAGGTCAACGTGTCCACGGCCTGCACTATTTCTAACCGATGACGCCGCCCTACTCGCACATAATGTAGCAGTCAACGCATTGGTTAATCATTAAATGGGCCGAAAGCCCATTAAGTTGTCCCAACACATAATAATGCAATTTACGTCCCATATTTGTAACTATTATTTTCAATGCAAAGTTTGAAATTGCATTGTGGTTTTTACAAATAATAATTTCCAAATTTTACTTCATGCACATAACATCTATGTCTGTAAACTAAGATCTATCATTTATGATGAAAGTTACAATTTTATTGATTCATACAAAATATGAAAAATAATATTAAACAAATTTTGATGCATCCCTAAAATTTTGTGCAAACAATACTTCACATCACAAGTTTTACATCACAATGTGGTCGAGTGTGCCAAATCATGGCCCATTCCAAGGTGGTTTGGTCATTTTTCTGCCATTCCCCCCTCTTTTCGTTCGAAAACCCCTCTTTCGACACATGTCTACCATGGTGCCAACTCCAAAAAATCAAAACACCTCTCTCGACACATCTCCACCATGGGGCCACCATGGTGCCAACTCCAAAAAATCAAAACCCATAGCAACCAAGGTGTGATATCACAATGTGCACAAGTGTGGCAAATCTTGCCCCAATCCATGGTGGTTTGGTCAGTTTTTGGCCATTTCCCCCTCTTTTCGTCCGAAAACCCCTCTCTCAACACATCTCCACCATGGGGCCACCATGGAGCCAACTCCAAAAAATCAAAAACCATAGAAACCAAGGTGTGATATCACAATGTGCACAAGGGTGCCAAATCTTGCCCCAATCCATGGTGGTTTGGTCAGTTTTTGGCCATTTCCCCATCTTTTCGTCCGAAAACCCCTCTCTCGACACATCTCCACCATGGGGCCACCATGTTGCCAACTCCAAAATATCAAAACCCATAGCAACCAAGGTGTGATATCACAATGTGCACAAGGGTGCCAAATCTTGCCCCAATCCATGGTGGTTTGGTCAGTTTTTGGCCATTTCCCCTCTTTTCGTCCGAAAACCCCTCTCTCGACACATCTCCACCATGGGGCCACCATGGTGCCAACTCCAAAAATCAAAACCCATAGCAACCAAGGTGTGATATCACAATGTGCACAAGTGTGGCAAATCTTGCCCCAATCCATGGTGGTTTGGTCAGTTTTTGGCCATTTCCCCTCTTTTCGTCCGAAAACCCCTCTCTCGACACATCTCCACCATGGGGCCACCATGGTGCCAACTCCAAAAAATCAAAAACCATAGAAACCAAGGTGTGATATCACAATGTGCACAAGGGTGCCAAATCTTGCCCCAATCCATGGTGGTTTGGTCAGTTTTTGGCCATTCCCCATCTTTTCGTCCGAAAACCCTCTCTCGACACATCTCCACCATGGGGCCACCATGTTGCCAACTCCAAAATATCAAAACCCATAGCAACCAAGGTGTGATATCACAATGTGCACAAGGGTGCCAAATCTTGCCCCAATCCATGGTGGTTTGGTCAGTTTTTGGCCATTTCCCCCTCTTTTCGTCCGAAAACCCCTCTCTCGACACATGTCCACCATGGGGACACCATGGTGCCAACTCCAAAATATCAAAACCCATAGCAACCAAGGTTTGATATCACAATGTGCACAAGGGTGCCAAATCTTGCCCCAATCCATGGTGGTTTGGTTAGTTTTTGGCCATTTCCCCCTCTTTTCGTCCGAAAACCCCTCTCTCGACACATCTCCACCATGGGGACACCATGGTGCCAACTCCAAAATATCAAAACCCATAGAAACCAAGGTTTGATATCACAATGTGCACAAGGGTGCCAAATCTTGCCCCAATCCATGGTGGTTTGGTCAGTTTTTGGCCATTTCCCCCTCTTTCGTCCGAAAACCCCTCTCTCGACACATCTCCACCATGGGGACACCATGGTGCCAACTCCAAAAAATCAAAACCCATAGCAACCAAGGTGTGATATTACAATGTGCACAAGGGTGCCAAATCTTGCCCCAATCCATGGTGGTTTGGTCAGTTTTTGGCCATTTCCCCCTCTTTTCGTCCGAAAAACCCTCTCTCGACACATCTCCACCATGGGGACACCATGGTGCCAACTCCAAAATATCAAAACCCATAGCAACCAAGGTTTGATATCACAATGTGCACAAGGGTGCCAAATCTTGCCCCAATCCATGGTGGTTTGGTTAGTTTTTGGCCATTTCCCCCTCTTTTCGTCCGAAAACCCCTCTCTCGACACATCTCCACCATGGGGACACCATGGCGCCAACTCCAAAATATAAAAACCCATAGAAACCAAGGTGTGATATCACAATGTGCACAAGGGTGCCAAATCTTGCCCCAATCCATGGTGGTTTGGTCAGTTTTGGCCATTTCCCCCTCTTTTCGTCCGAAAACCCCTCTCGACACATCTCCACCATGGGGACACCATGGTGCCAACTCCAAAATATCAAAACCCATAGAAACCAAGGTGTGATATCACAATGTGCACAAGGGTGCCAAATCTTGCCCCAATCCATGGTGGTTTAGTCAGTTTTTGGCCATTTCCCCTTCTTTTCGTCCGAAAATCCCTCTCTCGACACATCTCCACCATGGGGACACCATGGTGCCAACTCCAAAAAATCAAAACCCATAGCAACCAAGGTGTGATATCACAATGTGCACAAGGGTGCCAAATCTTGCCCCAATCCATGGTGGTTTGGTCAGTTTTTGGCCATTTCCCCCTCTTTTCGTCCGAAAACCAATCTCTCGACACATCTCCACCATGGGGCCACCATGGTGCCAACTCCAAAAATCAAAACCCATAGCAACCAAGGTGTGATATCACAATGTGCACAAGTGTGCCAAATCTTGCCCCAATCCATGGTGGTTTGGTCAGTTTTTGGCCATTTCCCCCTCTTTTCGTCCGAAAACCCCTCTCTCGACACATCTCCACCATGGGGACACCATGGTGCCAACTCCAAAAATCAAAACCCATAGCAACCAAGGTGTGATATCACAATGTGCACAAGGGTGCCAAATCTTGCCCCAATCCATGGTGGTTTGGTCGGTTTTTGGCCATTTCCCCCTCTTTTCGTCCGAAAACCCCTCTCTCGACACATCTCCACCATGGGGCCACCATGGTGCCAACTCCAAAAAATCAAAACCCATAGAAACCAAGGTGTGATATCACAATGTGCACAAGTGTGCCAAATCTTGCCCCAATCCATGGTGGTTTGGTCAGTTTTTGGCCATTTCCCCCTCTTTTCGTCCGAAAACCCCTCTCTCGACACATCTCCACCATGGGGCCACCATGGTGCCAACTCCAAAATATCAAAACCCATCGCAACAAAGGTGTGATATCACAATGTGCACAAGTGTGCCAAATCTTTCCCCAATCCATGGTGGTTTGGTCAGTTTTTGGCCATTTCCCCCTCTTTTCGTCGAAAACCCCTCTCTCGACATCTCCACCATGGGGACACCATGGTGCCAACTCCAAAATATCAAAACCCATAGAAACCAAGGTGTGATATCACAATGTGCACAAGGGTGCCAAATCTTGACCCAATCCATGGTGGTTTGGTCAGTTTTTGGCCATTTCCCCCTCTTTTCGTCCGAAAACCCCTCTCTCGACACATCTCCACCATGGGGACACCATGGTGCCAACTCCAAAATATCAAAACCCATAGCAACCAAGGTGTGATATTACAATGTGCACAAGGGTGCCAAATCTTGCCCCAATCCATGGTGGTTTGGTCAGTTTTTGGCCATTTCCCCCTCTTTTTCCCAAAACCCCTCTCTCGACACATCTCCACCATGGGGACACCATGGTGCCAACTCCAAAAATCAAAACCATAGAAACCAAGGTGTGATATCACAATGTGCACAAGGGTGCCAAATCTTGCCCCAATCCATGGTGGTTTGGTCAGTTTTTGCCATTTCCCCCTCTTTGTCCGAAAACCCCTCTCTCGACACATCTCCACCATGGAGACACCATGGTGCCAACTCCAAAATATCAAAACCCATAGCAACCAAGGTTTGATATCACAATGTGCATAAGGGTGCCAAATCTTGCCCCAATCCATGGTGGTTTGGTCAGTTTTTGGCCATTTCCTCCTCTTTTCGTCCGAAAACCCCTCTCTCGACACATCTCCACCATGGGGACACCATGGTGCCAACTCCAAAATATCAAAACCCATAGCAACCAAGGTGTGATATCACAATGTGCACAAGGGTGCCAAATCTTGCCCCAATCCATGGTGGTTTGGTCAGTTTTAGGCCATTTCCCCCTCTTTTCGTCCGAAAACCCCTCCCTCGACACATCTCCACCATGGGGCCACCATGGTGCCAACTCCAAAAAATCAAAACCCATAGCAACCAAGGTGTGATATCACAATGTGCACAAGTGTGCCAAATCTTGCCCCAATCCATGGTGGTTTGGTCAGTTTTTGGCCATTTCCCCCTCTTTTCGTCCAAAACCCCTCTCGACACATCTCCACCATGGGGCCACCATGGTGCCAACTCCAAAAAATCAAAACCCATTGCAACCAAGGTGTGATATCACAATGTGCACAAGTGTGCCAAATCTTGCCCCAATCCATGGTGGTTTGGTCAGTTTTTGGCCATTTCCCCCTCTTTTCGTCCGAAAACCCCTCTCTCGACACATCTCCACCATGGGGACACCATGGTGCCAACTCCAAAAATCAAAACCCATAGCAACCAAGGTGTGATATCACAATGTGCACAAGGGTGCCAAATCTTGCCCCAATCCATGGTGGTTTGGTCGGTTTTTGGGCATTTCCCCCTCTTCGTCCGAAAACCCCTCTCTCGACACATCTCCACCATGGGGCCACCATGGTGCCAACTCCAAAAAATCAAAACCCATAGAAACCAAGGTGTGATATCACAATGTGCACAAGTGTGCCAAATCTTGCCCCAATCCATGGTGGTTTGGTCAGTTTTGGCCATTTCCCCCTCTTCGTCCGAAACCCCTCTCGACACATCTCCACCATGCGGCCACCATGGTGCCAACTCCAAAATATCAAAACCCATCGCAACAAATTGTGATATCACAATGTGCACAAGTGTGCCAAATCTTGCCCCAATCCATGGTGGTTTGGTCGGTTTTTGGCCATTTCCCCCTCTTTCCGTCCGAAAACCCCTCTCTCGACACATCTCCATGGGGACACCATGGTGCCAACTCCAAAATATCAAAACCCATAGAAACAAAGGTGTGATATCACAATGTGCACAAGGGTGCCAAATCTTGACCCAATCCATGGTGGTTTGGTCAGTTTTTGGCCATTTCCCCCTCTTTTCGTCCGAAAACCCCTCTCTCGACACATCTCCACCATGGGGACACCATGGTGCCAACTCCAAAATATCAAAACCCATAGCAACCAAGGTGTGATATTACAATGTGCACAAGGGTGCCAAATCTTGCCCCAATCCATGGTGGTTTGGTCATTTTTGGCCATTTCCCCTCTTTTCGTCCGAAAACCCCTCTCTCGACACATCTCCACCATGGGGACACCATGGTGCCAACTCAAAAAAATCAAAACCCATAGAAACCAAGGTGTGATATCACAATGTGCACAAGGGTGCCAAATCTTGCCCCAATCCATGGTGGTTTGGTCGGTTTTTGGCCATTTCCCCCTCTTTTCGTCCGAAAACCCTCTCTCAACACATCTCCACCATGGGGACACCATGGTGCCAACTCCAAAAAATCAAAACCCATAGAAACCAAGGTGTGATATCACAATGTGCACAAGTGTGCAAATCTTGCCCCAATCCATGGTGGTTTGGCCAGTTTTTGGCCATTTCCCCTCTTTCGTCAAAAACCCCTCTCTCGACACATCTCCACCATGGAGACACCATGGTGCCAACTCCAAAATATCAAAACCCATAGCAACCAAGGTTTGATATCACAATGTGCACAAGGGTGCCAAATCTTGCCCCAATCCATGGTGGTTTGGTCAGTTTTGGCCATTTCCCCTCTTTTCGTCCGAAAACCCCTCTCTAGACACATCTCCACCATGGGGACACCATGGTGCCAACTCCAAAATATCAAAACCCATAGAAACCAAGGTGTGATATCACAATGTGCACAAGGGTGCCAAATCTTGCCCCAATCCATGGTGGTTTGGTCAGTTTTGGCCATTTCCCCTCTTTTCGTCCGAAACCCCTCTCTCGACACATCTCCACCATGGGGACGCCATGGTGCCAACTCCAAAAAATCAAAACCCATAGAAACCAAGGTGTGATATCACAATGTGCACAAGTGTGCCAAATCTTGCCCCAATCCATGGTGGTTTGGTCAGTTTTTGGCCATTTCCCCCTCTTTTCGTCCGAAAACCCCTCTCTCGACACATCTCCACCATGGAGACACCATGGTGCCAACTCCAAAATATCAAAACCCATAGCAACCAAGGTTTGATATCACAATGTGCACAAGGGTGCCAAATCTTGCCCCAATCCATGGTGGTTTGGTCAGTTTTTGGCCATTTCCCCTCTTTTCGTCCGAAAACCCCTCTCTCGACACATCTCCACCATGGGGACACCATGGTGCCAACTCCAAAATATCAAAACCGATAGCAACCAAGGTGTGATATCACAATGTGCACAAGGGTGCCAAATCTTGCCCCAATCCATGGTGGTTTGGTCAGTTTTAGGCCATTTCCCCCTCTTTTCGTCCGAAAACCCCTCTCTCGACATCTCCACCATGGGGCCACCATGGTGCCAACTCCAAAAATCAAAACCCATAGCAACCAAGGTGTGATATTACAATGTGCACAGGTGTGCCAAATCTTGCCCCAATCCATGGTGGTTTGGTCAGTTTTTGGCCATTTCCCCCTCTTTTCGTCCGAAAACCCCTCTCTCGACACATCTCCACCATGGGGACACCATGGTGCCAACTCCAAAAAATCAAAATACATAGCAACCAAGGTGTCATATCACAATGTGCACAAGGGTGCCAAATCTTGCCCCAATCCATGGTGGTTTGGTCAGTTTTTGGCCATTTCCCCCTCTTTTCGAAAACCCCTCTCTCGACACATCTCCACCATGGGGCCACCATGGTGCCAACTCCAAAAAATAAAAACCCATAGAAACCAAGGTGTGATATCACAATGTGCACAAGTGTGCCAAATCTTGCCCCAATCCATGGTGGTTTGGTCAGTTTTTGGCCATTTCCCCCTCTTTTCGTCCGAAAACCCCTCTCTCGACACATCTCCACCATGGGGCCACCATGGTGCCAACTCCAAAATATCAAAACCCATAGCAACCAAGGTGTGATATCACAATGTGCACAAGTGTGCCAAATCTTGCCCCAATCCATGGTGGTTTGGTCAGTTTTTGGCCATTTCCCCTCTTTTCGTCCGAAAACCCCTCTCTCGACATCTCCACCATGGGGCCACCATGGTGCCAACTCCAAAATATCAAAACCCATAGCAACCAAGGTGTGATATCACAATGTGCACAAGGGTGCCAAATCTTGCCCCAATCCATGGTGGTTTGGTCGGTTTTTGGCCATTTCCCCTCTTTTCGTCCGAAAACCCCTCTCTCGACACATCTCCACCATGGGGACACCATGGTGCCAACTCCAAAATATCAAAACCCATAGCAACCAAGGTGTGATATCACAATGTGCACAAGGGTGCCAAATCTTGCCCCAATCCATGGTGGTTTGGTCAGTTTTAGCCCATTTCCCCCTCTTTTCGTCCGAAAACCCCTCTCTCGACACATCTCCACCATGGGGACACCATGGTGCCAACTCCAAAAAAATCAAAACCCATAGCAACCAAGGTGTGATATCGCAATGTGCACAGGGTGCCAAATCTTGCCCCAATCCATGGTGGTTTAGTCAGTTTTTGCCATTTCCCCCTCTTTTCGTCCGAAAACCCCTCTCTCGACACATCTCCACCATGGGGCCAACTCCAAAATATCAAAACCCATAGCAACCAAGGTGTGATATTACAATGTGCACAAGGGTGCCAAATCTTCCCCAATCCATGGTGGTTTGGTCGGTTTTTGCCATTCCCCCTCTTTTAGTCCAAAACCCCTCTCTCGACACATCTCCACCATGGGGACACCATGGTGCCAACTCCAAAAAATCAAAACCCATAGAAACCAAGGTGTGATATCACAATGTGCACAAGGGTGCCAAATCTTGCCCCAATCCATGGTGGTTTGGTCAGTTTTTGGCCATTTCCCCTCTTTTCGTCCGAAAACCCCTCTCTCGACACATCTCCACCATGGAGACACCATGGTGCCAACTCCAAAATATCATAACCCATAGCAACCAAGGTTTGATATCACAATGTGCATAAGGGTGCCAAATCTTGCCCCAATCCATGGTGGTTTGGTCAGTTTTTGGCCATTTCCTCCCTCTTTTCGTCCGAAAACCCCTCTCTCGACACATCTCCACCATGGGGACACCATGGTGCCAACTCCAAAATATCAAAACCCATAGCAACCAAGGTGTGATATCACAATGTGCACAAGGGTGCCAAATCTTGCCCCAATCCATGGTGGTTTGGTCAGTTTTTGGCCATTTCCCCCTCTTTTCGTCCGAAAACCCCTCTCTCGACACATCTCCACCATGGGGCCACCATGGTGCCAACTCCAAAAAATCAAAACCCATAGCAACCAAGGTGTGATATCACAATGTGCACAAGTGTGCCAAATCTTGCCCAAATCCATGGTGGTTTGGTCAGTTTTTGGCCATTTCCCCCTCTTTTCGTCCGAAAAGAAAACCCTCTCTCGACACATCTCCACCATGGGGCCACCATGGTGCCAACTCAAAATATCAAAACCCATAGCAACCAAGGTGTGATATCACAATGTGCACAAGTGTGCCAAATCTTGCCCCAATCCATGGTGGTTTGGTCAGTTTTTGGCCATTTCCCCTCTTTTCGTCCGAAAACCCCTCTCTCGACACATCTCCACCATGGGGCCACCATGGTGCCAACTCCAAAATATCAAAACCCATAGCAACCAAGGTGTGATATCACAATGTGCACAAGGGTGCCAAATCTTGCCCCAATCCATGGTGGTTTGGTCAGTTTTTGGCCATTTCCCCCTCTTTTCGTACGAAAACCCCTCTCTCGACACATCTCCACCATGGGGACACCATGGTGCCAACTCCCAAAATATCAAAACCCATAGCAACCAAGGTGTGATATCACAATGTGCACAAGGGTGCCAAATCTTGCCCCAATCCATGGTGGTTTGGTCAGTTTTTGCCATTTCCCCCTCTTTTCGTCCGAAAACCCCTCTCTCGACACATCTCCACCATGGGGACACCATGGTGCCAACTCCAAAAATCAAAACCCATAGCAACCAAGGTGTGATATCGCAATGTGCACAGGGTGCCAAATCTTGCCCCAATCCATGGTGGTTTGGTCAGTTTTTGGCCATTTCCCCCTCTTTTCGTCCGAAAACCCCTCTCTCGACACATCTCCACCATGGGGCCAACTCCAAAATATCAAAACCCATAGCAACCAAGGTGTGATATTACAATGTGCACAAGGGTGCCAAATCTTGCCCCAATCCATGGTGGTTTGGTCAGTTTTTGGCCATTTCCCCCTCTTTTCGTCCGAAAACCCCTCTCTCGACACATCTCCACCATGGGGACACCATGGTGCCAACTCCAAAAAATCAAAACCCATAGAAACCAAGGTGTGATATCACAATGTGCACAAGGGTGCCAAATCTTGCCCCAATCCATGGTGGTTTGGTCAGTTTTTGGCCATTTCCCCCTCTTTTCGTCCGAAAACCCCTCTCTCGACACATCTCCACCATGGAGACACCATGGTGCCAACTCCAAAATATCATAACCCATAGCAACCAAGGTTTGATATCACAATGTGCATAAGGGTGCCAAATCTTGCCCCAATCCATGGTGGTTTGGTCAGTTTTTGGCCATTTCCCCCTCTTTTCGTCCGAAAACCCCTCTCTCGACACATCTCCACCATGGGGACACCATGGTGCCAACTCCAAAATATCAAAACCCATAGCAACCAAGGTGTGATATCACAATGTGCACAAGGGTGCCAAATCTTGCCCCAATCCATGGTGGTTTGGTCAGTTTTTGGCCATTTCCCCTCTTTTCGTCCGAAAACCCCTCTCTCGACACATCTCCACCATGGGGCCACCATGGTGCCAACTCCAAAAATCAAAACCCATAGCAACCAAGGTGTGATATCACAATGTGCACAGGTGTGCCAAATCTTGCCCCAATCCATGGTGGTTTGGTCAGTTTTTGGCCATTTCCCCCTCTTTTCGTCCGAAAACCCCTCTCTCGACACATCTCCACCATGGGGCCACCATGGTGCCAACTCCAAAAAATCAAAACCCATAGCAACCAAGGTGTGATATCACAATGTGCACAAGTGTGCCAAATCTTGCCCCAATCCATGGTGGTTTGGTCAGGTTTTTGGCCATTTCCCCCTCTTTCGTCCGAAAACCCCTCTCTCGACACATCTCCACCATGGGGACACCATGGTGCCAACTCCAAAAATCAAAACCCATAGCAACCAAGGTGTGATATCACAATGTGCACAAGGGTGCCAAATCTTGCCCCAATCCATGGTGGTTTGGTCAGTTTTGAGCATTTCCCCCTCTTTTCGTCCGAAAACCCTCTCTCGACACATCTCCACCATGGGGCCACCATGGTGCCAACTCAAAAAATCAAAACCCATAGAAACCAAGGTGTGATATCACAATGTGCACAAGGGTGCCAAATCTTGCCCCAATCCATGGTGGTTTGGTCAGTTTTTGGCCATTTCCCCCTCTTTTCGTCCGAAAACCCCTCTCTCGACACATCTCCACCATGGGCCACCATGGTGCCAACTCCAAAATATCAAAACCCATCGCAACAAAGGTGTGATATCACAATGTGCACAAGTGTGCCAAATCTTGCCCCAATCCATGGTGGTTTGGTCAGTTTTTGGCCATTTCCCCCTCTTTTCGTCCGAAAACCCCTCTCTCGACACATCTCCACCATGGGGACACCATGGTGCCAACTCCAAAATATCAAAACCCATAGAAACCAAGGTGTGATATCACAATGTGCACAAGGGTGCCAAATCTTGACCCAATCCATGGTGGTTTGGTCAGTTTTTGGCCATTTCCCCCTCTTTTCGTCCGAAAACCCCTCTCTCGACACATCTCCACCATGGGGACACCATGGTGCCAACTCCAAATATCAAAACCCATAGCAACCAAGGTGTGATATTACAATGTGCACAAGGGTGCCAAATCTTGCCCCAATCCATGGTGGTTTGGTCAGTTTTTGGCCATTTCCCCCTCTTCGTCCGAAAACCCCTCTCTCGACACATCTCCACCATGGGGACACCATGGTGCCAACTCCAAAAATCAAACCCCATAGAAACCAAGGTGTGATATCACAATGTGCACAGGGTGCCAAATCTTGCCCCAATCCATGGTGGTTTGGTCGGTTTGGCCATTTCCCCCTCTTTTCGTCCGAAAACCCTCTCTCGAACACATCTCCACCATGGGGACACCATCGTGCCAACTCCAAAAAATCAAAACCCATAGAAACCAAGGTGTGATATCACAATGTGCACAAGTGTGCCAAATCTTGCCCCAATCCATGGTGGTTTGGTCAGTTTTTCCATTTCCCCTCTTTTCGTCGAAAACCCCTCTCTCGACACATCTCCACCATGGAGACACCATGGTGCCAACTCCAAAATATCAAAACCCATAGCAACCAAGGTTTGATATCACAATGTGCACAAGGGTGCCAAATCTTGCCCCAATCCATGGTGGTTTGGTCAGGTTTTGGCCATTTCCCCCTCTTTTTCGTCCGAAAACCCCTCTCTCGACACATCTCCACCATGGGGACACCATGGTGCCAACTCCAAAATATCAAAACCCATAGCAACCAAGGTGTGATATCACAATGTGCACAAGGGTGCCAAATCTTGCCCCAATCCATGGTGGTTTGGTCAGTTTTTGGCCATTTCCCCCTCTTTTCGTCCGAAAACCCCTCTCTCGACACATCTCCACCATGGGGACACCATGGTGCCAACTCCAAAAAATCAAAACCCATAGAAACCAAGGTGTGATATCACAATGTGCACAATACCAAATCTGCCCCAATCCATGGTGGTTTGGTCAGTTTTTGGCCATTCCCCCTCTTTTCGTCCGAAAACCCCTCTCTCGACACATCTCCACCATGGAGACACCATGGTGCCAACTCCAAATATCAAAACCCATAGCAACCAAGGTTTGATATCACAATGTGCACAAGGGTGCCAAATCTTGCCCCAATCCATGGTGGTTTGGTCAGTTTTTTGGCCATTTCCCCCTCTTTTGGTCCGAAAACCCTCTCTCGACACATCTCCACCATGGGGACACCATGGTGCCAACTCCAAAATATCAAAACCCATAGCAACCAAGGTGTGATATCACAAATGCACAAGGGTGCCAAATCTTGCCCAATCCATGGTGGTTTGGTCAGTTTTTGGCCATTCCCCCTCTTTTCGTCCGAAAACCCCTCTCTCGACACATCTCCACCATGGGGCCACCATGGTGCCAACTCCAAAAAATCAAAACCCATAGCAACCAAGGTGTGATATCACAATGTGCACAAGTGTGCCAAATCTTGCCCCAATCCATGGTGGTTTGGTCAGTTTTTGGCCATTTCCCCCTCTTTTCGTCGAAAACCCCTCTCTCGACACATCTCCACCATGGGGACACCATGGTGCCAACTCCAAAAAATCAAAATACATAGCAACCAAGGTGTCATATCACAATGTGCACAAGGGTGCCAAATCTTGCCCCAATCCATGGTGGTTTGGTCAGTTTTTGGCCATTTCCCCTCTTTTCGTGCGAAAACCCCTCTCTCGACACATCTCCACCATGGGGCCACCATGGTGCCAACTCAAATAAAAACCCATAGAAACCAAGGTGTGATATCACAATGTGCACAAGTGTGCCAAATCTTGCCCCAATCCATGGTGGTTTGGTGGTTTTTGCATTCCCCTCTTTTTCGTCCGAAAACCCTCTCTCGACACATCTCCACCATGGGGCCCCCATGGTGCCAACTCCAAAATATCAAAACCCATAGCAACCAAGGTGTGATATCACAATGTGCACAAGTGTGCCAAATCTTGCCCCAATCCATGATGGTTTGGTCAGTTTTTGCAGCCATTCCCCCCTCTTTTCGTTCGAAAACCCCTCTCTCGACATCTCCACCATGGGGCCACCATGGTGCCAACTCTAAAATATCAAAACCCATAGCAACCAAGGTGTGATATCACAATGTGCACAAGGGTGCCAAATCTTGCCCCAATCCATGGTGGTTTGGTCAGTTTTTGGCCATTCCCCCCTCTTTCCGTCCGAAAACCCCTCTCTCGACACATCTCCACCATGGGGACACCATGGTGCCAACTCCAAAATATCAAAACCCATAGCAACCAAGGTGTGATATCACAATGTGCACAAGGGTGCCAATCTTTTAATCCATGGTGGTTTGGTCGATTTTTGGCCATTCCCTATTTCCAAATCCAGAAAACCCCTCTCTCAACACATCTCCACCATGGGGACACCATGGTGCCAACTCCAAAAAATCAAAACCCATAGCAACCCAGGTGTGATATCACAATGTGCACAAGGGTGCCAAATCTTGCCCCAATCCATGGTGGTTTGGTCGGTTTTTGGCCATTTCCCCCTCTTTTCGTCCGAAAACCCCTCTCTCGACACATCTCCACCATGGGGACACCATCGTGCAACTCCAAAAATCAAAACCCATAGAAACCCAGAGTTGTGATATCACAATGTGCACAAGTGTACCAAATCTTGCCCCAATCCATGGTGGTTTGGTCAGTTTTTGGCCATTTCCCCCTCTTTTCGTCCGAAAACCCCTCTCTCGACACATCTCCACCATGGAGACACCATGGTGCCAACTCCAAAATATCAAAACCCATAGCAACCAAGGTTTGATATCACAATGTGCACAGAGTGCCAAATCTTGCCCCAATCCATGGTGGTTTGATCAGTTTTGGGCATTTCCCCCTCTTTTCGTCGGAAAACCCTCTCTCAACACATCTCCACCATGGGGACACCATGGTGCCAACTCCAAAATATCAGAAACATAAAAACCAAGGTGTGATATCACAATGTGCACAAAGGGTGCCAAATCTTGCCCCCAATCCATGGTGGTTTGGTCAGTTTTTGGCCATTTCCCCCTCTTTTAGTCCGAAAACCCCTCTCTTTCGACACATCTCCACCTTGGGGACACCATGGTGCCAACTCCAAAATCAAAACCCATAGAAACCAAGGTGTGATATCACAATGTGCACAAGTGTGCCAAAATCCCCTAATCCATGGTGGTTTGGTCAGTTTTGGCCATTTCCCCCTCTTTTTGTCCGAAAACCCTCTCTCGACACATCTCCACCATGGAGACACCATTGGTACCAACTCCAAAATATCAAAACCCATAGCAACCAAGGTTTGATATCACAATGTGCACAAGGTCCAAATTGTGCCCCAATCCATGGTGGTTTTGGTCGTGTTTGGCCATTTCCCCCTCTTTTAGTCCGAAAACCCCTCTCTCAACACATCTCCACCATGGGGACACCATGGTGCCAACTCAAAATATCAAAACCCATAGCAACCAGGTGTGATATCACAATGTGCACAAGGGTGCCAAATCTTGCCCAATCCATGGTGGTTTGGTGATTTTTTGGCGATTTCCCCCTCTTTCGTCCGAAAACCCCACTTTCGACACATCTCCACCATGGGGCCACCATGGTTCCCAACTCAAAAAATCAAAACCCATAGCAACCAAGGTGTGATGTCACAATGTGCACAAGGGTGCCAAATCTTGCCCCAATCCATGGTGGTTTGGTCAGTTTTTGGCCATTTCCCCCTCTTTTAGTCCGAAAACCCCTCTCTCGACACATCTCCACCATGGGGACACCATGGTGCCAACTCCAAAAAATCAAAATACATAGCAACCAAGGTGTCATATCACAATGTGCACAAGGGTGCCAAATCTTGCTCCATGGTGGTTTGGTCAGTTTTTGGCCATTTCCCCCTCTTTTCGTCCGAAAACCCCTCTCTCGACACATCTCCACCATGGGGCCACCATGGTGCCAACTCCAAAAAAATAAAAACCCATAGAAACCAAGGTGTGATATCACAATGTGCACAAGTGTGCCAAATCTTGCCCCAATCCATGGTGGTTTGGTCGTTTTTGGCCATTTCCCCTCTTTTCGTCTGAAAACCCCTCTCTCGACAAATCTCCACCATGGGGGCCACCATGGTGCCAACTCAAAAAAATCAAAACCCATTGTTCAGAGTCAGTAGGTACCACAATGTGCACAAATGTGCCAAATCTTGCCCCAATCCATGGTGGTTTGGTCTCAGTTTTTGGCCATTTCCCCTTCTGTCCGAAAAACCCTCTCTCGACACATCTCCACCATGGGGCCTCCATGGTGCCAACTCCAAATATCAAAACCCATAGCAACCAAGGTGTGATATCACAATGTGCCTGGTGCCAAATCTTGCCCCAATCCATGGTGGTTTGGTCGGTTTTTGGCCGCCCTCTTTTCGTACGAAAACCCCTCTCTCGTACATCTCCACCATGGGGACACCATGGTGCCAACTCTAAAATATCAAAACCCATAGCAACCAAGGTGTGATATCACAATGTGCCCAAGGGTGCAAATCTTGCCCAATCCATGGAGGTTTGGTGGGTTTTGGCCATTTCCCCCTCTTTTAGTCCGAAAACTCTCTCGACACATCTCCCCCATGGGGACACCATGATGCCAACTCAAAAATCGAAACCCATAGCAACCAAGGTGTGATATGACAATGTGTGCACAAGAGTGCCAAATCTTGCCCCAATCCATTGTGGTTTGGGGTCAGTTTTTGGCCATTTCCACCTCTTTTCGTCCGAAAACCCCTCTCGACACATCCCCACCATGGGGACACCATGGTGCCAACTCAAAAATATCAAAATAGCAAACAAGGTGTGATATCACAATGTGCACGAGGGTGCGAAATCTTGCCCAATCCATGGTGGTTTGGTCGGTTTTTGGCCATTTCCTCTTTTCGTCCGAAAATTCCTCTCTCGACACATCTCCACCATGGGACACCACCATGGTGCCAACTCCAAATAATCAAAACCCATAGCAACAAAGGTGGATATTACAATGTGCACAAGTGTGCCAAATGGTACCCCCAATCCGGTGGTTTGGTCAGTGTTTGGCCATTTCCCCCTCTTTTTGTCCGAAAACCCCTCTCTGAAACACATCTCTACTTGGGGCCACCATGGTGCCAACTCAAAATATCAAAACCCGTAGCAACCAAGGTGTTGATATTTGTGCCTGAGGTTGCCAAATCTTTAATCCATGGTGGTTTGGTGGAGTTTTTGGCCATTTCCCCCTCTTTTAGGTGATTGGTGCTCTCTCAACACATCTCCACCATGGGGACACCATGGTGCCAACTCCAAAAAATCAAAACCCATAGAAACCAATGTGTGATATCACAATGTAACAAAGGGTGCCAAATCTTGCCCCAATCCATGGTGGTTGGGGTTTTTGGCCATTTCCCCTCTTTTCGTCGAAAACCCCTCTCTCGACACATCTCCACCATGGGGACACCATGGTGCCAACTCCAAAATATCAAAACCCATAGAAACCAAGGTTTGATATCACAATGTGCACAAGGGTGCCAAATCTTGCCCCAATCCATGGTGGTTTGGTGAGTTTTGGCCATTTCCCCCTCTTTCTTCGAAAACCCCTCTCTCGACACATCTCCACCATGGGGACACTACTGGTGCCAACTCCAAAATATCAAAGTCCCATAACCAGGGTGTGATATCACAATGTGCACAAGGGTGCCAAATCTTTGCCCCAATCCATGTGGTGGTTTGGTGGGAGTTTAGAGCCATTTCCCCCTCTTTCGTCAGAAACCCCTCTCTCGACATCTCTCACCATGGGGCCACTAGCAGGTGCCAACTCTAAAAAATCAAACCCCATAGCAACCAAGGGTGTGATATCACAATGTGCACAAGTGTGCCAAATCTTGCCCCAATCCATGGTGGTTTGGTCAGTTTTTGGCCATTTCCCCCTCTTTTCGTCCGAGAGATCTCCACCATGGGGACACCATGGTGCCAACTCCAAAAAATCAAAATACATAGCAACCAAGGTGTCATATCACAATGTGCACAAGGGTGCCAAATCTTGCCCCAATCCATGGTGGTTTGGTCAGTTTTTGGCCATTTCCCCCTCTTTCCGTCCCGAAACCCCCTCTCTCGACACATCTCCACCATGCGGCCACCATCACCAACTCCATAAAATCAAAACCCATAGCAACCAAGGTGTGATATCACAATGTGCACAAGTGTACCCAATCTTGCCCCAATCCATGGTGGTTTGGTGAGTTTTGGCCATTTCCCCCTCTTTTGGTCCGAAAACCCTCTCTCCACACATCTCCACCATGGGGACATCCTGGTGCCAACTCCAAAAAATCAAAATACATAGAAACCAAGGTGTCATATCACAATGTATGCACAAGGGTGCCAAATCTTTGCCCCAATCCATGGTGGTTTTGGTCAGTTTCTTGCCATTCCCCCCTCTTTAGTCCGAAAACCCCTCTCTCGGCACATCTCCACCATGGGGCCACCATAGTGCCAACTCCAAAAAATAAAAACCTATAGAAACCAGGTGTGATATCACAATGTGCACAAGGGTGCCAAATCTTGCCCCAATCCATGGTGGTTTGGTGAGTTTTTGCCCATTCCCCCCTCTTTTCGTCCGAAAACCCCTCTTTCGACACATCTCCACCATGGGGACACCATGGTGCCAACTCCAAAAAATCAAACCCATAGAAACCAAGGTGTGATATCACAATGTGCACAAGGGTGCCAAATCTTGCCCCAATCCATGGTGGTTTGGTCGGTTTTTGGCCATTCCCCCCTCTTTTCGTCCGAAAACCCCTCTCTCGACACATCTCCACCATGGGGACACCATCGTGCCAACTCCAAAAATCAAAACCCATAGCAACCAAGGTGTGATATCACAATGTGCACAGGGGTCCCAAATCTTGCCCCAATCCATGGTGGTTTGATAGTTTTTGGCCATTCCCCCTCTTTTCGTCCGAAAAACCCTCTCTCGACACATCTCCTCCAGGGGCTACCATGGTGCCAACTCCAAAATATCAAAACCCATAGCAACCAAGGTTTGATATCACAATGTGCACAAGGGTGCCAAATCTTGCCCCAATCCATGGTGGTTTGGTGAGTTTTTGGCCATTCCCCCTCTTTTCGTCCGCCCCTCTCGACACATCTCCACCATGGGGACACCATGGTGCCAACTCCAAAATATCAAAACCCATAGAAACCAAGGTGTGATATCACAATGTGCACAAAGGGTGCCAAATCTTGCCCCAATCATGGTGGTTTGGTCAGTTTTTGGCCATTTCCCCCTCTTTTAGTCGAAAGCCCCTCTCTCGACACATCTCACCATGGGGACACCATGGTGCCAACTCTAAAAATCAAAACCCATAGAAACCAAGGTGTGATCTCACAATGTGCACAAAATAGTACCCAAATCCTTACAAATCACATGGTGGTTTGAATGAGTTTTGGCCATTTCCCCCTCTTTTAGTTCGAAAACCCCTCTCTCGACACATCTCCACCATGGAGACACCATGGTGCCAACTCCCAAATATCAAAACCCATAGCAACCAAGGTTTGATATCACAATGTGCACGTGCGAAATCTTGCCCAATCCATGGTGGTTTGGTCGGTTTTTGGCCATTCCCCCCTCTCGTCAAAACCCTCTCTGAGCATCTCTCCACCATGAGGACACCATGGTGCCAACTCAAAATATCAAACCCCATAGCAACCAAGGTGTGATATCACAATATGCACAAGGAGTGCCAAATCTTTGCCCCGATCCGCGGTGGCAGTTTGGTGGGTTTGAGCCATTTCCCCTCTTTTAGGTAAAAAACCCCTCTCTCGACACATCTCCACCATGGGGCCACCATGGTGCCAACTAAAATCAAAACCCATAGCAACCAAGGTGTGATATCACAATGTGCACAAGTGTACCAAATTACCCCAATCCATGGTGGTTTGGTCGGTTTTGGGCCATTTCCCCCTCTTTTCATCTGAAACCCTCTTTCGAGACATCTCCACCATGGGGACACCATGGTGCCAACTCTAAAAAATCAAAATACATAGCAACCAAGGTGTCATATCACAATGTGCACAAAAGGTGCCAAATCTTGCCCCAATCCATGGTGGTTTGGTCGGTTTGGCCATTTCCCCCTCTTTACGTAGAAAACCCCTCTCTCGACATCTCCACCAGGGCCACCATGGTACCAACTCTAAAAAATAAAAACCCATAGAAACCAAGGTGTGATATCACAATGTGCGAGGGTGCCAAGTCTTGCCCCAATCCATGGTGGTTGGGTCAGTTTTTGGCATTTCCCCCTCTTTTCGTCAGAAAACCCCTCTCTCGACATCTCCACCATGGGGCCACCATGGTGCCAACTCCCAAAAATCAAAACCCCATAGCAACCAAGGTGTGATATCACAATGTGCACAAGTGTGCCAAATCTTTCCCCAATCCATTGGTTTGGTCGGTTTTTGGCCATTCCCCCCTGTTTTCGTCCGAAAACCCCTCTCTAGAAAACACATCTCTCATGTGGGGCCACCATGGTGCCAACTCCAAAATATCAAAACCCATGCTAACCAAGGTGTGATATCACAATGTGCACAAGGGTGCCAAATCTTTCCCAATCCATGGTGGTTTGGTCGGTTTTTGGCCATTTCCCCCTCTTTTCCGTACGAAAACCCCTCTCTCGACACATCTCCACCATGGGGACACCATGGTGCCAACTCAAAATATCAAAACCCATAGCAACCAGGTGTGATATCACAATGTGCACAAGGGTGCCAAATCTTGCCCAAATCCATGGTGGTGGTTTGGTCAGTGTTTGGCCATTTCCCCCTCTTTCCGTCCGAAAACCTCTTTCGAGACATCTCCACCATGGGGACACCATGGTGCCAACTCTAAAAAATCAAAACCCATAAGAAACCAAGTTGTGATATCACAATGTGCACAAGGGTGCCAAATCTTGCCCAATCCATAGCAGGTGGTTTGAGTGGGTTTTGGCCATTTCCCCTCTCTTTTAGTCAAAAACCCCTACTCTAAAACTACATCTCACCATGAGACACCATCATTGCCAACTCCAAAAAATCAAAACCCATAGAAACAGGGTGTGATATCACAATGTGCACAAGTGTGCCAAATCTTGCTAATCCATGGTGGTTTAAGTGAGTTTTGTATTTCCCCCTCTTTTGGTAAAAACCCTCTCTCGTACACATCTCCTGTGGAGACACCATAGTGCCAACTCCAAAAATCAAACCCCATAGCAACCAAGGTTTGATATCACAATGTTCACTAGTGTCATGCCCCAGATCCATGGTGGTTTGGTCAGTTTTTGGCCATTTCCCCTCTTTTCGTCGAAAACCCCTCTCTCGACACATCTCTACTCCACCATGGGACACCATGGTGCCAACTCCCAAAATATCAAAACCCATAGAAACCAAGGTGTGATATCATAATGTGCACCAAAGGGTGCCAAATCTTGCCCGATCCATGGTGGTTTGGTCAGTTTTTGGCCATTTCCCCCTCTTTTTGTCCGAAAACCCCTCGTTCGACATATCTCCACCATGGGGACACCATGGTGCCAACTCCAAAAAATCAAAACCCATAGAAACAGGTGTGATATCACAATGTGCACAAGTGTGCCAAATCACCCCAATCCATGGTGGTTTGGTGTTTTTAGCCATTTCCCCCTCTTTTCGTCCGAGAAAACCCCTCTCTCGACACATCTCCACCATGGGGACACCATGGTGCCAACTCCAAAATATCAAAACCCACAGCAACCAAGGTGTGATATCACAATGTGCAAAAGGGTGCCAAATCTTGCCCCAATCCATGGTGGTTTGGTGAGTTTTTGGCCATTCCCCCCTCTTTTCGTCCAAAAACCCCTCTCTCGACACACATCACCATGGGGACACCATGGTGCCAACTCTAAAATATCAAAACCCATAGCAACCAAGATGTCATATCACAATCACAAGGGTGCGAAATCTTGCCCAATCCATGGTGGTTTGGTCGGTTTTTGGCCATTTCCCCTCTTTTCGTCCGAAAACCCCTCACTCGACACATCTCACCATGGGGCCACCATGGTGCCAACTCCAAAAAATCAAACCCATAGCAACCAAGGTTTGGTGTGGTATCACAATGTGCACAAGTGTGCCAAATCTTGCCCAATCCATGGTGGTTTGGTGTTTTTGGCCATTTCCCCTCTTTTCGTACCGAAACCCCCTCTCTCGACACATCTCCACCATGGGGACACCATGGTGCAAACTCCAAAAAATCAAAATACATAGCAACCAAGGTGTCATATCACAATGTGCACAAGGGTGCCCAAATCTTGCCCCAATCCATGGTGGTTTGGTGGGTTTTTGGCCATTTCCCCCTCTTTCCGTCCGAAAACCCCTCTCTCGACACATCTCCACCATGGGGCCACCATGGTGCCAACTCCAAAAAATAAAAACCCATAGAAACCAAGGTGTGATATCACAATGTGCACAAGTGTGCCAAATCTTGCCCCAATCCATGGTGGTTTGGTCAGTTTTTGGCCATTTCCCCCTCTTTTCGTCCGAAAACCCCTCTCTCGACAAATCTCCACCATGGGGCCACCATGGTGCCAACTCCAAATATCAAAACCCATAGCAACCAAGGTGTGATATCACAATGTGCACAAGTGTGCCAAATCTTTTAATCCATGGTGGTTTGGTGGGATTTTGGCATTTCCTGCGTCAAAAGCCTACAAACACATCTCCCGCCATGGGGCCTCCATGGTGCCAACTCCAAAATATCAAAACCCGTAGCAACCACGGTGTGATGTCACAATGTGCACAAGGGTGCCAAATCTTGCCCCAAATCCATGGTGGTTTGGTGAGGTTTTTGGCCATTCCCCCTCTTTTCCACCGAAAAACCCCTCTTTCGAGACATCTCCACCATGGGGACACCATGGTGCCATCTAAAATCAAACCCATAGCAACCAAGGTGTGATATCACAATGTGCACAAAGGTGCCAAATCTTGCATACCCCAATCCATGGAGGTTTGGTGGAGTTTTGTTATTCCCCTCTTTCCAAATCGAAAACCCTCTCTCAGCTTATCTCCCCATGAGGAGTTTTATGAGTACCAACTCAAAAAATCGAAACCCATAGCAACCAGGTGTGATATCGCAATGTGCACAGGGAAATCTTACCCCAATCCATGGTGGTTTGAGTGGAGTTTTATCTTTACCCTCTCTTTTACGTCCCGAAAACCCCTCTCTCGACACATCTCCAACATGGGGACACCATGGTGCCAACTCTAAAAATCAAAACCCATAGCAACCAAGGTGTGATATCACAATGTGCACGAGGGTGCCAAATCTTGCCCCCATGGTGGTTTGGTCAGGTTTTGGCCATTTCCCCCTCTTTGCGTCCGAAAATTCCTCTCTCGACACATCTCCACCATGAGGCCACCATGCGCCAACTCCAAATAATCAAAACCCATAGCAACAAAGGTGTGATATCACAATGTGCACAAGTGTACCATTTTGCCCCAATCCATGGTGGTTTGGTCAGTTTTTGTCCATTTCCCCCCTTTTCGTCCGAAAGCCCCTCTCTCGACACATCTCCACCATGGGGCCACCATGGTACCAACTCCAAAATATCAAAACCCGTAGCAACCAAGGTGTGATACATATCACAATGTGCAAAAGGGTGCCAAATCTTGCCCCAATCCATGGTGGTTTGGTCAGTTTGTGGCCATTTCCCTCTTTTTCGTCCGAAAACCCCTCTCACGACACATCTCCACCATGGGGACACCATGGTGCCAACTCCAAAAAATCAAAACCCATAGAAACCAATGTGTGATATCACAATGTGCACAAGGGTGCCAAATCACCCCAATCCATGGTGGTTTGAGTGGGTTTTTGACATTTCTACCTCTTTTACGTCCCAGAAAACCCTCTCTCGACACACTCTCCACCATGGAGGCACCATGGTGCCAACTCAAATATCAAAACCCATAGAAACCAAGGTTTGATATCACAATGTGCACAAGGTGCCAAATCTTGCCCAATCCATGTGGTTTGGTCAGTTTTTGGCCATTTCCCCTCTTTTCGCCGAAAGCCCCTCTCTCGACACATCTCCCCACCATGGGGACACCATGGTGCCAACTCCAAATATCAAAACCCATAGCAACCAAGGTGTGATATCACAATGTGCACAAGGGTGCCAAATCTTGCCCCAATCCATGGTGGTTTTGGTCGTTTTTGGGTATTTCCCCCTCTTTTTTAAATCCAAAACCCCTCTCTCGACACATCTCCACCATGGGGCCACCATGGTGCCAACTCCCAAAAATCAAAACCCATAGCAACCAAGGTGTGATATCACAATGTGCACAAGTGTGCCAAATCTTGCCCCAATCCATGGTGGTTTAGTCAGTTTTTGGCCATTTCCCCCTCTTTTCGTCCGAGAGATCTCCACCATGGGGACACCATGGTGCCAATTCCAAAATAATAACAAACAAGGTGTCATATCACAATGTGCACAAGGGGGCCAAATCTTGCCCCAAATCCATGGTGGTTTGGTCAATTTTTGGCCATTTCCCCCTCTTTTCGTCCGAAAACCCCTCTCTCGACACATCTCCACCATGGGGCCACCATGGTGCCAACTCAAAAAATCAAAACCCATAGCAACCAAGGTGTGATATCACAATGTGCACAAGTGTGCAAATCTTGCCCCAATCCATGGTGGTTTGGTCGGTTTTTGGCCATTTCCCCCTCTTTTTGTCCGAAAACCCCTCTCTCGACACATCACCATGGGGACACCATGGTGCCAACTCTAAAAAATTCAAAATACATAGAAACCAAGGTGTCATATCACAATGTGCACAAAGGGTGCCAAATCTTGCCCCAATCCATGGTGGTTTGAGTGAGTTTTTGGCCATTTCCCTCTCTTTGTACGAAAACCCCTCTCTCGACACATCTCCACCATGGGGCCACCATGGTCACAGAACTCAAACAAAACCCATAGCAACCAGGGTGTGATATCACAATGTGCACAATTGTACCAAATCTTGCCCCAATCCATGGTGGTTTGGTCGGTTTTTGGCCATTTCCCCCTTTTTCGTCCGAAACCCCCTCTCTCGACACATCTCCACCATGGGGCCACCATGGTGCCAACTCCCAAAATATCAAAACCCATAGCAACCAGGTGTGATATCACAATGTGCACAAATTGTGCCCAAATCTTGCCCCCAATGACTCATGGTGGTTTGGGTTTTGGCCATTTCCCCTCTTTTCGTACGAAAACCCCCTCTCGACACATCCCCACCATGGGGCCACCATGGTGCCAACTCAAAAATATCAAAACCCCATAGCAACCAATGTGTGATATCACAATGTGCAAAAGGTGCGAAATCTTGCCCAATCCATGGTGGTTTGATAGGTTTTTATTGTTCCCCCTCTTTTAAATGCGAAAACCCCTCTCTGTTTATCTCTCTCCACCATGGGGGATACTGTGGTTGCCAACTTCAAAATATCAAAACCCATAGCAACCAAGGTGTGATATCACAATGTGCACACGGTGCCAAATCTTGCCCCAATCCATGGTGGTTTGGTGGGTTTTGGCCATTTCCCCCTCTTTTCGTCAGAAAACCCCTCTCTACACATCTCCAACATGGGGACACCATGGTGCCAACTCAAAAATCAAAACCCATAGCAACCAAGGTGTGATATCACAATGTGCACGGGTGGCAAATCTTGCCCCAATCCATGGTGGTTTTGTCAGTTTTTGGCCATTCCCCCTCTTTTCGTCAGAAAACCCCTCTCTCGACATCTCCACCATGGGACACCATGGTGCCAACTCCAAAAATCCAAACCCATAGAAACCAAGGTGTGATATCACAATGTGCATAGGTGCCCAATCTTGCCCCAATCCATGGTGGTTTGGTGAGTTTTTGGCCATTTCCCCTCTTTTCGTCCGAAAATTCCTCTCTCGACACATCTCCACCATGGGAGCCACCATGGTGCCAACTCCAAATAATCAAAACCCATAGCAAGCAAGGTGTGATATCACAATGGCACAAGTGTGCCAAATCGTGCCCCAATCCATGGTGGTTTGATCTTTTTAGCCATTCCCCCCTCTTTTCGTCTGAAAACCCTCTTTCGACACATCTACACCATGAGGCCACCATGGTGCCAACTCCAAAATATCAAAACCCATTGCAACCAAGGTGTGACATCACAATGTGCACAAGGGTGCCAAATCTTGCCCAATCCATGGTGGTTTAGTCGGTTTTGGCCATTTCCCCCTCTTTTAGTAAGGCCCTCTCTCGACACATCTCCACCATGGGGACACCATGGTGCCAACTCCAAAATATCAAAACCCATAGCAACCAAAGATGCGATATCACAATGTGCACAAGGGTGCCAAATCTTCCCAATCCATGGTGGTTTGGTCAGTTTTGGCCATTCCCCCCTCTTGTAACCCCTCTTTCGAGACATCTCCACCATGGGGACACCATGTCACCAACTCCAAAAAATCAAAATACAGCCAAGGTGTCATATCACAATGTGAACAAAGGGTGCCAAATCTTGCCCCAATCCATGGTGGTTTGGTCGTTTGGCCATTTCCGCTCTTTTAGATCAAGAAAACCCCTCTCTGGAAACACATCTCACACCATGGGGACACCATGGTGCCAATTTCAAAATATCAAAACCCATAGCAACCAAGGTTTGATATCACAATGTGAACAAAAGGGTGCGAAATCTTGCCCAATCCATGGTGGTTTGGTCAGTTTTTGGCCATTCCCCCCTCTTTTCGTCCGAAAACCCCTCTCTCAACACATCTCCACCATGGGGACACCATGGTGCCAACTCCAAAATATCAAAACCCATAGAAACAAAGGTGTGATATCACAATGTGCACAAGGGTGCCAAATCTTACCCCAATCCATGGTGGTTTGGTCTTTGGCCATTTCCCCCTCTTTTCATCTGAAAACCCCTCTCTCGACACATCTCCACCAATGGGACACCATGGTGCCAACTCTAAAAAATCAAAACCCATAGAAACCAAGGTGTGATATCACAATGCGCACAGGGTGCCAAATCTTGCCCCAATCCATGGTGGTTTAGTCAGTTTTTGGCATTTCCCCTTCTTTTCGTCCAAAAATCCCTCTCTCGACACATCTCTCCACCATGGGACACCATGGTGCCAACTCCAAAAATCAAAACCCATAGCAGCCCAGGTGTCATATCACAATGTGCACAAAGGGTGCCAAATCTTGCCCCAATCCATAGTGGTTTGGTCAGTTTTTGCCATTCCCCCTCTTTTCGTCCAAAACCAATCTCTCGACACATCTCCGCCATGGTGCCAACTCCAAAAATCAAAACCCATAGCAACAAAGGTGTGATATACAATGTGCAAAAATGTGCCAAATCTTGCCCCAATCCTTTTGTTGGTTTGGTCGGTTTGGCCATTTCCCCTTTCTTTTCGTCGAAAACCCCTCTTTCTGACACATCTCCACCATGGGGACACCGTGGTGCCAACTCAAAAAATCAAAACCCATAGCAACCAAGGTGTGATATCACAATGTGCACAGGGTGCCAAATCTTGCCCCAATCCATGGGGGTTTGGTCGGTTTTGAGCATTTCCCCTCTTTAAATGCAGAAAACCCCTCTCTCGACACATCTCCACCATGGGGCCACCATGGTGCCAACTCCAAAAAATCAAAACCCATAGAAACCAAGGTGTGATATCACAATGTGCACAAGTGTGCCAAATCTTGCCCCAATCCATGGTGGTTTGGTGAGTTTTTGGCCATTTCCCCCTCTTTTCGTCCGAAAACACCTCTCTCGACACATCTCCACCATGGGGCCACCATGGTGCCAACTCCAAAAAATCAAAACCCATAGCAAACAAGGTGTGATATCACAATGTGCACAAGTGTGCCAAATCTTGCCCCAATCCATGGTGGTTTGGTCGGTTTTTGGCCATTTCCCCCTCTTCGTCCGAAAACCCCTCTCTCGACACATCTCCACCATGGGACACCATGGTGCCAACTTACAAAATATCAAAACCCATAGCAACCAAGGTGTGATATCACAATGTGCACAAAGGGTGCCAAATCTTGACCCAATCCATGGTGGTTTGGTCGGTTTTTGGCCATTCCCCCCTCTTTTAGTCCGAAAACCCCTCTCTCAACACATCTCCACCATGGGGACACCATGAACAACAAAAAATCAAAACCTACCAAGGTGTGATATCGCAATGTGCACAGGGTGCCAAATCTTGCCCCAATCCATGGTGAGGTTTGAGTGGGTTTTCAGCCATTTCCCCCTCTCTTTTAAATCAAAGAAAACCCTCTCTACGACACATCTCCACCATGGGGACACCATGGTGCCAACAAAAAATCAAAACCCATAAGCAGCGATTGCTTGAGAAACATCACAATGTGCACAGGGTGCCAAATCTTGCCCCAATCCATGGTGGTTTGGTCAGTTTTTGGCCATTTCCCCCTCTTTTCGTCCGAAAATTCCTCTCTCGACACATCTCCACCATAGGGCCACCATGGTGCCAACTCCAAATAATCAAAACCCATAGCAACCAAGGTGTGATATCACAATGTGCACAAGTGTGCCAAATCGTGCCCCAATCCATGGTGGTTTGGTCAGTTTTTGGCCATTTCCCCCTCTTTTCGTCCGAAAACCCCTCTCTCGACACATCTCCACCATGGGGCCACCATGGTGCCACAACTCCAAAATATCAAAACCCATTGCAACCAAGGTGTGATATCACAATGTGCACAAGGGTGCCAAATCTTGCCCCAATCCATGGTGGTTTGGTGAGTTTTTGGCCATTTCCCCCTCTTTTCGTCCGAAAACCCCTCTCTCAACACATCTCCACCATGGGGACACCATGGTGCCAACTCCCAAAAATCAAAACCTGGCAACCACGGTGTGATGTCACAATGTGCACAAGGGTGATGCCAAGTCTTGCCCCAATCCATGGTGGTTTGGTCGGTTTTTGGCCATTCCTCTTTTCGTCCGCAAACCCCTCTCTCGACACATCTCCACCATGGGAACACCATGCCAACTTCAAAATATCAAAACCCATAGCAACCAGGTGTGATATCACAATGTGCACAAGGGTGCCAAATCTTGCCTGATCCATGGTGGTTTGGTGGTTTCCAAACCCATTTCCCCCTCTTTTTAGAGTAGAAAACCCCTCTCTCCAGCCTCTCCCACCATGGAATACCATGGTGCCAACTCAAAAATATCCCACAGCAACCAAGGTGTGATATCACAATGTGCACAAGTGTGCAAATCTTGCCCAATCCATGGTGGTTTGGTCAGTTTCTTGCCATTCCCCCTCTTTTCGTCCGAGAGATCTCCACCATGGGGACACCATGGTGCCAACTCCAAAAAATCAAAATACATAGCAACCAAGGTGTCATATCACAATGTGCACAAGGGTGCCAAATCTTGCCCCACCATGGTGGTTTGGTCGGTTTTTGGCCATTTCCCCCTCTTTGCGTTCCGGAAACCCCTCTCTCGACACATCTCCACCATGGGGCACCATGGTGCCAACTCAAAAAATCAAAACCCATAGCAACCAAATTGTGATATCACAATGTGCACAAGTGTGCCAAATCTTGCCCAAATCCATGGTTTTGGTCAGTTTTTGGCCATTCCCCCTCTTTTCGTCAGAAAACCCCTCTCGAGACATCTCCACCATGGGGACACCATGGTGCCAACTCTAAAAATCAAAACCCATAGCAACCAAGGTGTGATATCACAATGTGCACAAGGGTGCCAAATCTTGCCCCAATCCATGGTAGTTTGGTGGTTTTTGGGCATTTCCCCCTCTTTTCGTCCGAAAACCCCTCTCTCGACACATCTCCACCATGGGGCCACCATGGTGCCAACTCAAAAAAATCAAAACCCATAGCAACCAAGGTGTGATATCACAATGTGCACAAGTGTGCCCAAATCTTGCCCCAATCCATGGTGGTTTGGTCAGTTTTTGGCCATTTCCCCCTCTTTTCGTCCGAAAGCCCCTCTCTCGACACATCTCCACCATGGGGCCACCATGGTGCCAACTCAAAAATATCAAAACCCCCATAGCAAACAAGGTGTGATATCACAATGTGCACAAGTGTGCCAAATCTTGCCTAATCCATGGTGGTTTGGTCAGTTTTGGCCATTTCCCCCTCTTTCGTCAGAAAACCCCTCTCTCGACACATCTCTCCACCATGGGGACACCATGGTGCCAATTCCAAAATATCAAACCCATAGCAAGCAAGGTGTGATATCACAATGTGCACAAGGGTGCCAAATCTTGACCCAATCCATGGTGGTTTGGTCGGGTTTTTGGCCATTTCCCCTCTTTTAAAATCAGAAAACCCCTCTCTACAAACACATCTCCTGTGGGGACATGAATTTATAACTCAAAAAATCAAAACCCACAGCAACCAAGGTGTGATATCACAATGTGTGCACGGGGTGCCAAATCTTGCCCCAATCCATGGTGGTTTGGTGGGTTTTGGCCATTTCCCCCTCTTTTCGGCCGAAAACCCTCTCTGACACATCTCCACCATGGGGACACCATGGTGCCAACTCAAAAAAATCAAAACCCCATAGCAACCAAGGTGTGATATCACAATGTGCCCGGGTGCCAAATCTTACCCCAATCCATGGTGGTTTAGTCGGTTTTTGGCCATTCCCCCCTCTTACCAAATCCAGAAAATTCCTCTCTCTAGAACACATCTCCACCATGGGAGCCACCATGGTGCCAACTCCAAATAATCAAAACCCATAGCAACCAAGGTGTGATACCACAATGTGTGCCAAATCGTGCCCCAATCCATGGTGGTTTGGTGAGTTTTTGGCCATTTCCCCCCTCTTTTCGTCCCAAAACCCCTCTCTCGACACATCTCCACCATGGGGCCACCATGGTGCCAACTCAAAAATATCAAAACCCATCGCAACAAAGGTGTGATATCACAATGTGCACAAAGGTGGCAAATCTTGCCCCAATCCATGGTGGTTTGGTCGGTTTTGGCCATTTCCCCCTCTTTCGTCCGAAAACCCCTCTCTCGACACATCTCCACCATGGGGACACCATGGTGCCAACGCCAAAATATCAAAACCCATAGCAACCAAGGTGTGATATCACAATGTGCACAAGGGTGCCAAATCTTGCCCCAATCCATGGTGGTTTGGTCAGTTATTGTTTTTTCCCTCTTTTCGTCCGAAAACCCCTCTCGACACATCTCCACCATAGGGACACCATGGTGCAAACTCCAAAATATCAAAACCCATAGCAACCAGTTTGATATCACAATGTGCACAAGGTGCCAAATCTTGCCCCAATCCATGGTGGTTTGGTGAGTTTTTGGCCATTCCCCCTCTTTTCGTTCGAAAACCCCTCTCTCGACACATCTCCACCATGGGGAGCCTGTGGTGCCAACTCAATAAAAACCCATAGCAAGCAAGGTGTGATATCACAATGTGCACAAGTGTGCCAAATCTTTGCCCAATCCATGGTGGTTTAGTCAGCAGTTTTTGGCCATTTCCACCTCTTTTCGTCCGAAAACCCCCCATGGGGCCACCTTGGTGCCAACTCCAAAAAATCAAAATACATAACCAACCAAGGTGTCATATCACAATGTGCACAAGGGTGCCAAATCTTACCTAATCCATGGTGGTTTGGTCAGTTTTTGGCCATTTCCCCCTCTTTTAGTCAAAAACCCCTCTCTCGACACATCTCCACCATGGGGCCACCATGGTGCCAACTCTAAAAAATCAAGCCCATAGCAACCAAGGTGTGATATCACAATGTGCACAAGTGTGCCAAATCTTGCCCCAATCCATGGTGGTTTGGTCAGTTTTTGGCCATTTCCCCCTCTTTTCGTCCGAAAACCCCTCTCTCAACACATCTCCACCATGGGGACACCATGGTGCCAACTCCAAAAAATCAAAACCCATAGAAACCAAGGTGTCATATCACAATGTGCACAAAGGTGCCAAATCTTGCCCCAATCCATGGTGGTTTGGTCAGTTTTTGGCCATTTCCCCCTCTTTTCGTCTGAAAACCCCTCTCTCGACACATCTCCACCATGGGGCCACCATGGTGCGAACTCCAAAAAATAAAAACCTATAGAAACCAAGGTGTGATATCACAATGTGCACAATTGTGCCAAATCTTGCCCCAATCCATGGTGGTTTGGTCAGTTTTTGGCCATTTCCCCTCTTTTCGTCCGAAAACCCCTCTCTCGACACATCTCCACCATGGGGACACCATGGTACCAACTCCAAAATATCAAAACCCATAGCAACCAAGGTGTGATATCACAATGTGCACAAGTGTGCCAAATCTTGCCCCAATCCATGGTGGTTTGTTCAGTTTTTGGCCATTTCCCCCTCTTTTCGTCCGAAAACCCCTCTCTCGAACACATCTCCATGGGGCCACCATGGTGCCAACTCTAAAAAATCCAAACCCCATAGCAACCAAGGTGTGATATCACAATGTGCACAAGGTGCCAAATCTTGCCCCAATCCATGGTGGTTTGGTCAGTTTTTGGGCCATTTCCCCCTCTTTTCGTCCGAAAACCCCTCTCTCGACACATCTCCACCATGGGGATACCATGGTGCCAACTTCAAAATATCCAAAACCCATAGCAACCAAGGTGTGATATCACAAGGTGCTCAAGTGTGCCAAATCTTGATCCATGGTGGTTTGGTGGGTTTGGCCATTTCCCCTCTTTTCGAAAAACCCTCTCTCGACACATCTCCACCATGGGGACACCATGGTGCCAACTCAAAAAATCAAAACCCATAGCAGCAAGGTGTGATATCACAATGTGCCCAAGAGGGTGCCAAATGTTGCCCCAATCCATGGTGGTTTAGTCAGTTTTTTGCCATTTCCCCCTCTTTTCGTTCGAAAACCCCTCTCTCGACACATCTCCACCATGAGGACACCATGGTGCCAAAAAATCAAAACCCATAGAAACCAAGGTGTGATATCCCCAATGTGCATAGGGTGCAAATCTTCCCAATCCGCGGTGGTTTGGTGGGTTTTAGCCCATTTCCCCTCTTTTTCGTCAAAGAAAATTCCTCTCTCGACACATCTCCACCCTATGGTGCCAACTCCAAATAATCAAAACCCATAGCAACCAAGGTGTGATATCACAATGTGCACAAGTGTGCCAAATCGTGCCCCAATCCATGGTGGTTTGGTCAGTTTTTGGCCATTTCCCCCTCTTTTCGTCCGAAAACCCCTCTCTCAACACATCTCCACCATGGGGCCACCATGGTGCCAACTCCAAAATATCAAAACCCATTGCAACCAAGGTGTGATATCACAATGTGCACAAGGGTGCCAAATCTTGCCCCAATCCATGGTGGTTTGGTGAGTTTTTGGTGCCCCTCTTTTCGTTCGAAAACCCCTCTCTCGACATCTCCACCATGGGACACCATGGTGCCAACTCCCAAAAAATCAAAGCCCATAGCAACCAATTGTGATATCACAATGTGCCTAAAGGTGCAAATCTTGCTTAATCCATGGTGGTTTGGTCGGTTTTACAGCCATTTCCCCCTCTTTTAAATCGAAAACCCTCTCTCGACATCTCACATGGGGACACCATGGGTGCCAACTCCAAAAAATCAAAACCCATAGCAACCAAAGTGTCATATCACAAGTGTGGCAAATCTTGCCCCAATCCATGGTGGTTTGGTGAGTTTTTGGCCATTCCTTTTCGTCCGAAAACACCTCTCTCGACACATCTCCACCATGGGACACCATGCCACCAACTCCCAAATATCAAAACCCATAGCAACCAGGGTGTCATCAATGTGCATAAGGGTGCCAAATCTTGCCCAAATCCGTGGTGGTTTGGTCAGTTTTTTGGCCATTCCCCCTTCGTCCGAAAAACCCTCTCTCGACACATCTCCTCCATGGGGACACCAAATGGTGCCAACTCCAAAATATCAAAACCCATAGAAACCAAGGTGGAATATATCACAATGTGCACGAGGGTGCCAAATCTTGCCCCAATCCATGGTGGTTTGGTCAGTTTTTGGCTATTTCCCCCTCTTTTCGTCCGAAAACCCCTCTCTCGACACATCTCCACCATGGGGACACCATGGTGCCAACTCCAAAATATCAAAACCCATAGCAACCAAGGTGTGATATCACAATGTGCACAAAGGTGCCAAATCTTGCCCCAATCCATGGTGGTTTAGTCAGTTTTTGGCCATTTCCCCTTCTTTTCGTCCGAAAATTCTCGACACATCTCTACCATGGGGACACCATGGTGCTGTAACTCAAAAAATCAAAACCCATAGCAACCAAGGTGTCATATCACAATGTGCAAAGGTGCCAAGTCTTGCCCCAATCCATAGTGGTTTGGTCAGTTTTTGGCCATTTCCCCTCTTTTCGGAAAACCAATCTCTCGACACATCTCGCCATGGTGCCAACTCCAAAAATCAAACCCATAGCAACCAAGGTGTGATATCACAATGTGCACAAGTGTGCCAAATCTTGCCCCAATCCATGGTGGTTTGATTGAGTTTTTGGCCATTTCCCCCTCTTTTAGTCCGAAAACCCCTCTCTCAACACATCTCCACCATGGGGACACCATGGTACCAACTCAAAAAATCAAAACCCATAGCAACCAAGGTGTGATATCACAATGTGCACAAGGGTGCCAAATCTTGCCCCAATCCATGGTGGTTTGGTGAGTTTTTGGCCATTTCCCCCTCTTTTCGTCCGAAAAACCCTCTTTCGACACATGTCCACCATGGGGCCACCATGGTGCCAACTCCAAAAAATCAAAACCCATAGAAACCAAGGTGTGATATCACAATGTGCACAAGTGTGCCAAATCTTGCCCCAATCCATGGTGGTTTGGTGGGTTTTGGCCATTTCCCCCTCTTTTTGCGAAAAACCCTCTCTCGACACATCTCACCATGGGGCCACCATGGTGCCAACTCCAAAATATCAAAACCCATGGCAACACAGGGTGTGATATCACAATGTGCACAAGTGTACCCAAATCATGCCCTAATCCATGGTGGTTTGGTCAGTTTTTGGCCATTTTCCCCCTCTTTTTCGTCCAAAACCCCTCTTTCGATACATCTCCACCATGGGGACACCATGGTGCCAACTCCCAAAATATCAAAACCCATAACAACAAACAAGGTGTGATATCACAATGTACAAGGGTGCCAAATCTTGACCCGATCCATGGTGGTTTGAGTCGGTTTTTGGCCATTTTCCCCCTCTTTTTCGTCAAAAAACCCTCTCTCGACACATCTCACCATGGGGACACCATGGTGCCAACTCAAAAATCAAAACCCATAGCAACCAAGGTGTGATATCACAATGTGCACAGGGTGCCAAATCTTGCCCCAATCCATGGTGGTTTGGTCAGTTTTTGGCCATTTCCCCCTCTTTTCGTCCGAAAACCCCTCTCGACACATCTCCACCATGGGGACACCATGGTGCCAACTCCAAAAAATCAAACCCATAGCAACCAGGTGTGATATCACAATGTGCCACAGGGGTGCCAAATCTTGCCCCAATCCATGGTGGTTTGGTGAGTTTTTGGCGATTTCCCGACGTTAGCGGCGTCTGCTTCCTCTCGACATCTCCACCATAGGGCCACCATGGTGCCAGCTCCAAATAATCAAAACCCATAGCAACCAGAGTGTGATATCACAATGTGCACAAGTGTGCCAAATACGTACCCCAATCCATGAGGTGGTTTGGTGGGTTTAGCCATTCCCCCTTTTTACGTCAAAACCCCTCTCTCGACACATCTCCACCATGGGGCCACCATGGTGCCAACTCCAAAATATCAAAACCCATTGCAACCAGGTGTGATATCACAATGTGCACAAGGGTGCCAAATCTTGCCCCAATCCATGGTGGTTTGGTCGGTTTTTGGCCATTTCCCCCTCTTTTCGGCGAAAACCCCTCTCTCAACACATCTCCACCATGGGGACACCATGGTGCAACTTCAAAATATCAAAACCCATAGCAACCAAGGTGTGATATCACAATGTGCCCAAGGGTGCCAAATTTTGCCCCAATCCATGGTGGTTTGATGCAGTTTTTGGCCATTTCCCCTCTTTTCGTTCGAAACCCCTCTCTCGCCACATCTCCACCATGGGGACACCATGGTGCCAATAATCAAAACCCATAGCAACAAGGTGTGATATTACAATGTGCACAAGGGTGCCAAATCTTTACCCCAATCCATGGTGGTTTGGTGGGTTTTGGCCATTTCCGCTCTTTGAAAAACCCTCTCTCGACACATCTCCAGCATGGGGACACCATGGTGCCAACTCTAAATATCAAAACCCATAGCAACCAAGGTTTGATATCACAATATGTGCATAAGGGTGCCAAATCTTGCCCAATCCATGGTGGTTTGGAGTGAGTTTTTGGCCATTTCCCCCTCTTTTAGTCCGAAAACCCCTCTCTCAACACATCTCCACCATGGGGACACCATGGTGCCAACTCCAAAATATCAAAGTACAACCCAGGTGTGATATCACAATGTGCACCAGGGTGCCAAATCTTGCCCAATCCATGGTGGTTTGGTCGGTTTTTGGCCATTTCCCCTCTTTTCGTCAGAAAACCCCTCTCCTGTTCCATCTCCACCATGGGAGCACCATGGTGCCAACTCAAAGTATCAAAACCCATAGAAACCAAGGTGTGATATCACAATTTGCACAAGGGTGCCAAATAATGCCCCAATCCATGGTGGTTTAGTCAGGTTTTTGGCCATTTCCCCTTCTTTCTTTTCGTCCAAAAATCCCTCTCTCGACACACATCTCCACCATGGGGACACCATGGTGCCAACTCAAAAATATCAAAACCATAGCAACCCAGGTGTGATATCACAATGTACACAAAAGGGTGCCAAATCTTGCTAATCCATAGTGGTTTGAGTCGAGTTGCAGCCATTTCCCCTCTTTTACGTCAGAAAACCAATCTCTCGACACATCTCCACCATGGAGACACCATGGTGCAACTCCAAAATATCAAAACCCATAGCAACCAGGGTTTATATTACAATGTGCACAAGGGTGCCAAATCTTGCCCCAATCCATGGTGGTTTGGTCGGTTTTTGGCCATTTCCCCCTCTTTTTTCGTCCGAAAACCCCTCTCTCAACACATCTCCACCATGGGGACACCATGGTGCCAACTCCCAAAATATCAAAACCCATAGCAACCAAGGTGTGATATCACAATGTACACAAGGGTGCCAAATCTTGCCCCAATCCATGGTGGTTTGGTCAGTTTTTGGCCATTTCCCCCTCTTTTCGTCCGAAAACCCCTCTCTCAACACATCTCCACCATGGGGCCACCATGGTGCCAACTCCAAAATATCAAAACCCATAGCAACCAAAGATTGGCCAGTATCACAATGTGCACAAGTGTGCCAAATCTTGCCCCAATCCATGGTGGTTTGGTGAGTTTTTGGCGATTTCCCCCTCTTTTCGTCCGAAAACCCCTCTCTCGGCACATCTCCACCATGGGGACACCATGGTGCCAACTCCAAAGAAAACCCATGGCAACCAAGGTGTCATATCACAATGTGCACAAGGGTGTGCCAAATCTTGCCCCAATCCATGGTGGTTTGGTGGATTTTGGCCATTTCCCCCTCTTTTTGTTCCGGAAACCCCTCTCTCGACACATCTCTCCATGGGGCCACCATGGTGCCAATTCCAAATAGCAAGCAAGGTGTGATATCACAATGTGCACAGAGGTGTGCCATTGCCCCAATCCAGGCTGGTTTGGTCGGTTTTGGCCATTCACTCTTTTGATCAGAAACCCCTCTCTCGACACATCTCCACCATGGGGACACCATGATGCCCTCCAAAAAATCAAAATACATAGAAACCAAGGTGTCATATCACAATGTGCACAAGGGTGCCAAATCTTGCCCCAATCCATGGTGGTTTGGTCGGTTTTGGCCATTTCCCCCTCTTTTAGTAAAAACCCTCTCTCGACACATCTCCACCATGGGGCCACCATGGGGCTCCAAAAAATAAAAACCTATAGAAACCAAGTGCGATATCACAATGTGCACAAGTGTGCCAAATCTTGCCTCATTCCATGGTGTTTGGTGGGTTTTTGACCATTTCCCCCTCTTTTCGTCCAAGAAACCCTCTCTCGACTTATCTCCACCATGGGCCACCATGGTGCCAACTCAAAATATCAAAACCCATAGCAACCAGGTGTGATATCACAATGTGCACAAGTGTGCCAAATCTTGCCCAATCCATGGGTGGTTTGGTGGTTTGCAGCCATTTCCCCCTCTTGTTCTGAAAGCCCTCTCTCGACACATCCACCATGGGGCCACCATGGTGCCAGCTCAAATATCCAAAACCCACAGCAAACAAGGTGTGATATCCCTAATGCTGAAGTGCAAATCTTTCTTAATCCATGGTGGTTTGGTCCCAGTTTGTGGCCATTTCCCCTCTTTTTTAGATCAAGGCCATATCTGATCAGTGGTTGATGATTTTAG